>CM035775.1:33951699-34551699 GCA_020466155.1 Pachypeltis micranthus | reverse complement strand
GAACGCCATTTGAGAAAATAGTCTGTGTGTTGTGAATGCGATTGATAGAAAACCGCAGAACTGAATCTGCTTAAATTAGCCTGCAGATCAACATGCAACGCCGAAACAAGGGTATGGGCCAAATCAGTCCAAAACTCATTATAGTTATCGGTGATCGATACACCAAATATTTTTTTCTCAAAAACGGCTCTAAAAATATAGGTTGAATTTTTTGTGTGGACAGGTCCAAACCACACAACGATAATATGAAATTTTCATTCGTGGACAAATGACGAGAGGAGCACAATAAATCAGTAACTGTTTTGACGAATATATGTTTGAATGCAGTTAACAAAAATTAATCTCGCCCCATGACACTTGAGCGCTGTCAATAAATTCTGGTGCTTAGCAACACCCAACTTAGTAAATTTGATTTAGTTCAACGCATTTATATGGAAACAAGCTGAACAAAATGTAGGAACTAGTTAGGTGAGAGTACTCCGTAACTATGATCGAAATAGTTTGAGGTGTGATGGAGAAAATGGAAAAAATTATCGTTTAATGTTCAACAAAACCCATTTTCCTATCTATCACGGTTTATATTCACAGCGCATTGTGACAGGCTTAGTTGTGGAAAAGAAAATGTTGGTATAGGTTGCTAAACGACGCTAAGATTGATCAAATCCAGTGAAGCAGTTGCCCTGGAAATTACATTATTTTCGATACATTTTGATTTTTATCTCTGTTCAGTGGACTGTCAGGGGTACATTTATTGAAAACAATATATGGGTATCGATTATTTTCGCCGAATTTTCGTATAAATATTAATGGTAAAGCACTAACTAATAGACGATAATTTGAAAGTTTAATCAAAATCTTTTGAGCCGTTTTCGATAAAATGCGGGAAACCCTAGTTTTTGGTACATTTTGGTCCCCCGCTGCGTTTTTTTCAATCTGTGAAAGTCGCTCTTGACCGTATTTTCGAATCGTCAAAACATAACTAAACTAAAAAAGAACCAGCCCAAACGGTTTATCCGCTTTTCGACCAATTGAACTACAGACACGCAGAAATTAGGTTTTTCAGACTCAGTAGTCCCCACAACGTAAAGATCTGAAGGAAATCCAACTTTTTTAAAGCACGATTACAATACATCCCTTGCACTTTAGAGCGCGGAAAGTAAAAATTAGGATGGTCTGCCTATACAGTAAAAGTTTAATAATAGTCACAAAATAATCAGGAGGAGCGTCAGAAATTCTGGAACTTGAATTGCTACTAGTTTCTTCTATTTTACAATTTCGCGCGAACTGAGTTAAAAATAAATATTAGTAGGTAGTTTTGGCTGTGGTAGATCGAGACAGACAGAATAATGACGTAAGTTTTACCATGAGGGTAGCCAGAGAGTAGCGCAGTGAGTGCCACTACAGCATCAGAGTGGACGTACATGAAGGATGCGGCTTATACGAGCTCGTCGATGGATCTTGGAAGGTCTCATTGGAGCATAAATTGGGGAGTGCGTCGAAACAGAAATTAGTGAATGAAGAGACAGGGTGATATGGTTTAGTGTTTCCTCCAGCACAGGAATCTTCGAGGTCTTAAGGTCACCTCACAATTAACGCTTTTTACTTTCCGCTACCCGAAGGGAAGGAAAGTATAGTAATCGGCCCAAAAAAAAAATTTGGGTTTTCTTCAGATCTTTACGTTTCAGACCCTACTGAATCTAAAAAACCTAATTTCGGCGCGTGGTCCGTGTGTGTGTGTGTGTATGTGTGTCTGTAGTTCGATTTGCGGGAGAACGGCTGATTGAGCTGGTTCTTTTTTTGTTTTGTTTGTTATTTTTTGTAGACACCAAAATAAGGTTATGGACGATTTCGACCGATTGGAAGGGGTGGGGGACGCAAATGTACCAAAAACTAGGGGTTTTCGCATTTTTCTCAAAAACGGCTCTAACGATTTTGATTAAACTTTCAAATTATCTTCTCCTAATCAATACCTAACTTTTCTTCTCAATACATATCTCCATGAAAATACGGTGAACGGAGATATGGGCCCCTGAAGCAAAAATAGGTTTTTTACGCTTTTTGGCAAAACGGCTTCACCGATTTTCACCAAACTCACACGATGTTTTCAAATAGTTAATTCCTACATATTCTTTTCAATAAATGTTCCTGTGACGGTCCATTGAACAGAGATAAAAATGAAAATGTGTCAAAAATAACGTTTTTTCTAACATTTCCGTAAGTTCCAGGGTAACGTTTTCACCAGATGTGATAAATCCTAATGGAGTGTATTTTAGTTACCCATACCCACATTTCGTTTCCTATAATTATTTCTGTATATATATGTTGAACGGAGATATAAGCCAAATTAACTCAGAAAAGGAGTTTTGTCAAATATTAATTTATCGGTATTCCAAATTTCTCAAAAACGGCTCTAACGATTTCGATCAAACATACGGAGTACTCTCAGCGAACTAGTCCCTACATTTTGTTCTACATAAATGTTCCTGTAAAAATGCGTTGAACGAAGATATAGCGCCCTATATAGGTGGTGTTCGAACTTAAAGGGGTGGCGGAAAGTTGTGTGTTGCTACGCACCAGATATTTTTGGTATCTGAGTGGGTTGTCATTACGAGGTTCGTGTGGGTATTTTTTAATAGTCGATGGTATTTATGATTGTAGTACATCCTACAATAATTAGAAATAGTGTAGTAGTTAAGGAACTATTTTAAAACCATGCACAACTTTGTATCTAAAAAGGTGGACTTGGGGTAATTAATGTTTCTGGTGTGTTGGGATTTGTTTTAAACGTACTGTTGAGGTGGAGTGAGAATCGCTAACTACGTTACTATTTGCGCTTATAACGGCAACTTTTTTATTTCACAAAACCTTTGCAAAATTGTAAATTTTCAAAAAATGATTTGTTCCGTAAAATTTGAGTAGTTGGCGTACTCCCTTTTAATCAGACCGTATGAAGTTGTCTGTTGATTAAATCTGGTTCTTTAGTTTCTCTCTAAAATTTTAGTCACGTCATTCCACTTCAACAGGGTTTGACAACAAGAAAAAGGAGTGGAAGTATTTTGTGCCCGAAGAGAAACTAGTGGACGATGTTCCACTGGACTCGACCGAATTTCCTCCTCCGCCGCCATCACAGTTCACCAAGATCCCAGTGCAAGACAGATCGAAGTACGAAAAGCTCACGTTCAATCAAGAAGACGTTTCTTCCGACGAAGACACTGGTATGCCCCTTTTCGTATTTTTTTGTTTCGTTCATCGATGTGATCGCTTGATTCTGCATGGCGCGTGGTTTATTAGATTCGACGTAGAACACCACTGTTTTATGCCTGCTGCGCACACTCTGAATGGGTTCGTTATCCTCTTTGACACGTGTCTCGAGGGCTGACTTGTTTTGGGGTGTGATGAGCCGAATTAAGACTGACGCGGGTGCAGTAGTACACTAGCCTCAGTGAGAGTTACTGTTGGGAGTAGAGCTGTGCAAAAATGTGTAGAACAGAGCCTAGCTAATCCGAATGAGTCTTGAAACATTTTTATTCTTACTCTACGTTTTTAAATGAATTTATCGGGAATAAAAAGAGAATAATTTGCAGTGGAAATATCTGGTGCGTCGCAACACACAACTTTCCTTAGCTCTACAACAATTCACTTTGTACATGGCTATTTCTATTTAATCAATTCATTTATCACTCAGTTAATTTGAACTTGGTCAAATAACGCTTTACGGCAGCAGGAAGCGGTAGCGCTTACAGTTCCAGATTTTATTGTGCTGCTCGTACTCATTCCAGGACCATTATTGAACAATTGTTACACAGATAATTAATGAGGCTGTAAACACGATTTTTTAAAAAAAGGATAGTAATCACTTTTGCAGAGCTATTGGAAAATAACTGTTAGAACTGGTAGTAAGCGAAACGGCAGTAGTTGAAATTCAGGAATTTCTGGAGTGAGCCCCATGTATCTCATGAGCGTTTTTAAACATTCACCCTCTAGGTATATGATTGGACTACAATACCGAATTTTTTTAACATTCTAGCGGAGTTTATAAGGAGAAAACTGCGCGAAAGACGCTTTTGGTCGAAAAGTTTGATAATTTATTGTGCTGCTCTCGTCATTTTTCCACAAGTGGGAATTTTATAGTAAAATTATCTTATTAGGAGCTACCAATATAAAAAATTTAATCAAAATCGTTAGAGCCGTTTTTGAGAAAAAAAATTTGGTGTTTTGATCACTGTGATGACTATAGTTAACTTTCAGTGGATTTTGCCCATACCCTCACTATTGCGTCCCATGGTAACTTGTTGGCTAGACATCAAGTTTCAGCTGATTTGGTACGGTGGTTTTCTCTAAAAACTGCGCTAAAATAGATTTTGTCGAAAGTTTAGGTAATTTATTGTGCTGCTCTCGTCATTTTCCCACAAATGGGAATTTTATGGTATAATTGCCTTATTGAGAGCTATCAATATTCGAAATTTAATCAAAATCGTTAGAGCCGTTTTTGAGAAAAAAAATATTTGGTGTTTTGATCACTATGATAACTATAGTTAACTCTCGGTGGATTTTGTTCAAACCCTCATTTTGGCGTCCCATGATGACCTGCGAGCGAGATATCAAGTTTGAGCAGATTTGGTACGGTGGTTTTCTACAGACACACACACATACACACACACACACACACACACACACACACACAGACACACAGACCATTTTCCCAAATAGTGTTTTTCGGACTCAGGGGGGTCTGAAACGTAAAGATCTGAAGAGAACTCAAAATTTTTTTTTCAGCCGATTACATAACTTTCCTTTCTACTTCGTAGAGCAAGGAAAGTAAAAAACAACAAAAAACTTTGAGCGTCTGAAAAAAAACAATAAATGAAGCACAAAATGAGTTGTACGTTGTTAAATTACAAATGTGGGGCCCTGAAAAGGCGGCTTCACTGTGATTGTCGGGTGTCAGAGTGGGGTCATATCAGCTGCGTTCAAATCTATAAATAAGAGGCCCTCGACTCAAAAGCCTTCAATAGCACGTAATCTGTGATTAGTTAGGATAATCAGTATCGAGCTCAGGCCCAATCGATTGGGGTTAGCGAAGCTTCGTTGTACATCTAAGTAGCGGGCTTTGGCTTAGTGTTCAACTTGGAGCGCTACTATAAATGCACAGATTCGTTTGAAACAAATGTAACATTGAACGAGGCGAACAAAAAATGAAAGAAGGAAAATAGTGGGAAGGTGGACGTTGTTTACTGGCAACCTTTTGGCTTCAAGTAGTTAGAACTATAAGAGTTATTTGTGTCTTCTTAACTAGCGATGCAAACTCAATAAAGGTACAGTTTTTAAATTAATTTTTAATCTCTGAAGAATGGGGAAGTCTTGCATGGCATGTGCTTCTCTAATCTCTACTTGGGGTCTGATGATTTCACATAAAACACTGAATTATAGAAAGATTGCTGAGACTTTTCGAGACGCAATCAATACATATGTATCCAAACATGTAAAAATTTGGTAGAAAAAGGCGCTAGGACAGATTTTGGCGCTAAAATGTTTAGCAAATTCCTTCTCCACCCTCCTCCCCGCTTTGCATTAGCTGACAGCAACAACCATGAAGTAAATTTATTAGCTAATTTGTATTTGTATAAATTCAGGGGGTTGACGAGGTGCCTGCTAGCAACATATTCGCTACCGCTCGTCATAGATCTGTGGTGCAGGGCTTCATCTCTGTCATCACGCTTACGCGTGAGGGATTATTTCTGTCCAGTTTGAAAGTTAAATCTACATACCTTTGTACGAACGAGTTTTTACGATTTGAACAGATGTGAAGAGTTACATGGATTGACTTTCTATCAAGGCCCTCCAGATGGAACCGTTCGTTACCTTAGGTTAAATTCGCTTAGTTTAGCAGAGGTTAATTTGCTGGATAAAACATTTACCAGTGTCAAAATGCATGAATTTTAATATTTGCAATTGAAATTGAAATCAAACGAAAAATTCGATAAATAAGGAGCTCCTTCGCAAGCGTTACTTAATAGTCTTCAGACTGTCCCGCGGCCAGATGACCGATGTGCCAGTCCTGATGTCTTACAGGTCAATGCCTAGCCTCCTGAGGAAAGCCAGGTAGTTCGTGAAAGAGTTTTCGTTGGTATCCATCCTGGGAGAAGTGGTACCAAGGACCAAAAGTCTCCTACCAAGTCTCTGGCACTGGGCCAGGACATGGTAGGGAGTCTCCTCATCCGTGCCACACCACCTGCATCGAGGGGTGTCGACTATACCCATAACATACGCGTGTTTGTTCATTCTGCAGTGCCCGGTTATGATCCCAACATTCTGCCTTAAGTCCTTCCTCTCCATTCTCAGAAGGTTGTGTCTTATCTCGCTTGATTGCTCTGAGACAAAACTTTTGGAGTGTCTTACTCCTGTAACATCCCAGACTGTCTGATGCAGTCTTCTGGCGTGTTCTCTCACAGTCCTCTTGACTATTGACAGAGAAATCACCGCCTTGGACGATGCTTGACTATCAGTCAATATGTTGCTACAGCCTTTCTTGTGCATTAAGATTGCCCTGGCGACAATAGCATAAATCTCTGCTTGAAAAATCCTGTCCCGATTGAGCACCCACCTCATCGGCGTATCCTTGGGCACAAAACCCTGCCACATTGAATCTCCCTAGTAGGGAAAAGTAGGGAAATTGAGTTAAACAAGAAGTCCACAAACTGCTGGAGACGAAGAAAATAATTAAAGTAGGAGAAGCGAGAAAAGCAATCGATGAGCGCAACAGAGTGGTGCTGCCAAAAGATTTGGATGCTTTGTACCCTTCAACAATTATAAAATGGCGGGATGCTAGATGCTACTTTGGGATACTGATGACTGGCGAGCTGAAGAAGGGTGTTTCATCAGCGAAAGCTGTGTGGGATGGAATTGGATCTTTGTTGCCTGTGCATAAGGTTGTTTGTATATTATCTAGGAGCAATTGAGCACAAACACCTTATGGAGACATGTGAATTTTTCTTGTATTACTTAATACCAACCTGAGCAGGTAAATAACGTGCCAACGATACTACAGCCTTCTGTGAGCCTGTAGCCTGCTAGAAACAGCACTTCAACACATCGTCTTGTGACCTACCGAGATTAGCCACGGGGAATGCCTCTTATTCCTACATGGGCTCTGCTCCGTATGAATTCAACGGATTCGTTGTGGACATGAGTTTGACCACGTTTTAGTTCAACCATCCAGATGTTGAACAAGAAAATACATCCTAATCCTAAGGATCCTGAACCAGGTCCCTAGTGCTCCTGTCAAGGCTCATGGCTTCGTGTGTAGGTTTTGTGTCTGCCCTCAAATATGAGGAATACTCATGACCACATGCATTGGATTGTCAGTTGGTTATAAATTAAAAACTGGTTCAGAACTCCTAAACAAACAAGGTGTGTAGTCCAAGAACTCGAGAGTGTGGGAAGTGAAACAAAAGAAAAAGTAAACAGCTTTTGTTTTTGTCGCAGAGTGTAGACTGCGTTAATGAGAAAGAATTCGCAGAGAACTTGTTTCACTATTCCTTAAAATGGTGTGAACACGAGTGAGGAAGAATGAACAAAATTATGGTGATCACGGACTACACACGACGAAGCAGAGAATAAAGTAATTGGGAAAAGAGAAGCTAGGGAGTGTAGAGGAGGTGGGGGGTATGGAAAGTGAGTGTCTCCTAGATCCAAATGAACTGAGGATCCCAGCAACCACTTTTATTTGGGTGACAGGGTCGTATGGAGTTTTCTAAAAGTGCGCCTTACCAGAGTAGCCATTACAGTGTGGTGAAAAACTGTGCAGTTGAAATATTCAAAGAATAGAATGGACAGACACGGCAGAGGTTTTTTGGTGGCTATGAATGCTAAGAATTTGGAAAGCTCTTCTAACATGATCGTTTTAAATGGACGCATCGGTAGTCGATTACTGCTCTCAATTTGTTGAACTATTTTCCGAATGGAACTCAATGTTTTACCGAGTTCTGCTGCCTCATGATGTCTTTTGTTTGCTCGAGTCTTCTCGTTTTCATTTAAACAATTACCCACTAACTAATTTCGATATTGTGTTTTGCTCAGGGGTTTTAAGAAGAAAAAAATCGCGGCTGAAGCACAAGAAGGAACACAGCAATTCAGATGATTCCATCGGCTCTGCGACAGATCTACAAACACGGGACGCCGAGGAATCAGCGACTCGGTTAGACGAAACTGAAACGATAAATGAAAGCATTCTCACCTGCGGCTCTTCTGCTTATCACGCAGAAACTGAAAGTATGGCGACCAGAGACGACGTGGTCGTCAAACATTCCCCTATTTTGGAAGAAAGAGACTGTTTCGTTGGTCATAGTTACGCGGAAAAGCCGCTGCTCGCTGACGACGAGCTGGACATATCCGATTCTCCCACTCAGGAAGTGGATGTCTTCGCGATGGCCCCTTTCGTCAAGACGGTGAGGAAAAAACCGGAGCATAAAGAATTCAACGCCCCAAAGAATGATACTCCCGTCAACGAAGATATTTTTGGTACCACTCCGTTCAATTCGACGAATCCCTTCAAAGTGGAGCCTGAGCCCCAAGAGTTTACTGATTCCGAGTTCGAAGGTAAAGAAGATCTGCTCATTTTCAATGACAGGATCGTCGATTCTTACAAAGAGGCGTCGACTCCTTCGGAAAACTCGATCGACAACCTCATTTTCGCCAATGAAACCAACCACGTGCGGATACAATTGAGCGAGATGAGTCAGCCAACTTGTCAAAGTGACGCCAACCGAAACAAACCTAAACCTAACCGACATCCGAATGTTAAGAAGCCCAAAAGCAAACCCAGTTCGGGCTTGTGCAACATGAGCTTTGAAGACTTCGTCGACGAGAAAGAGGTCGTTCAAAGTTTCGTCGTTCCGTACGAAGTGATTCGAGGGTCTGCCGAGGTTCCTGAAAATCACTGTACCCTCAAACGAAGAAGCAACCCTTTCTCCTGAGTATCGCTGTCTTCTCACCGCTACAAAGCCCTTTCTCGCCAGTTGAGTATTGAAAACTGAATAGAAAAACGTTAGGTAAGTTTCTGGATGGTGCCACGCTTCAGTACACACGTTTGAGTTCAGGGTGTCTCCAATCGAGGGTTTCCTAATAGTCCCAGCTGTGAATACTGCTTGTGTTGGATAGCATGGCAGCTATATGGCAGTGCTGGAGATTGAATTGGGTTTGGGGAGTGTAAATTGAATGCGCCACTTGTTAACGCTGGAGTTGTATCTCATGAAGAGGAGAAGGCAGAAGCCACACACAATCCTTGTGCCCTCAGCTTCAAACACGAGTCCCTTTTCTTCTCTCATTCGAAGTTAGTTTTTCATTCGCATTGTAATTTACATCCTTTCCTTGCCTGATGATTATGTTACGTATCCGAATGGAATCACAAGTTGCAGGGTGGAATGAGTCGACATCCACAAGGAGTGCAGCTGGCATGGGAATGAAACTGCATACTGCGTACTGCATAAATGTATGCAGTTGTTAGAGGCTCTCCAAGCAGCGTTAGTCATGATGCTCTACCACCATTCCCAACGTTCTGCTACGATGGAGTCCTAGCTACATGCCCAGGGCACCAGTTGCAGTCCTCCACAGTCAGAGGTGATGTAAACCAAGACCAACCTGACACTTAACGACGAAAGAACGGATCAGAGTAGCTTTATCTGCAACGCTGAGCCAACACAAATTGAGGATTCAGCAGTGAGTAAGCGCAGCAAAATCCTCCCCAGATGTGTGTGTGATCCAAGGATTCCTCAACTTGTAAGTTTATAAGAATCACGTTCTCTCTTGCACTTGGAGACACCCAATTCCATTATATTTCGCTCCACTGTCGTCTCCCATCAGTACCACTAGTCTCCTCGCTGTACACAAAATTAAAATCAAGTCGTAAATTATCGTTTGTGCTGCATTATGAAGCCCCCATGGAAATTTCACAAAATCGAAAAATCTTCCAAAATTAAGGGAATGCCCTACTTTTGTTGTTGTTTATGAAAAGGAAGGTAGTGGTGGGGGGGAGGGATGTTGCTGTAAAGCGGTGGTTGAACCATTGGCTGCCTGGGAGCGAATTATCCCTTTTCTTAGGAATAAAATGAAATTCCTATTCCCGCCATAATATAATAAATTCCTCATTTTCTGGGGGGGGGGGGATAAATTTTCGCTTCGTTGAGAATACAATAAATTCCTCATTTTCTAAGGGGGGGGGGGGAAATAAATTTTTGCTTCGTTGAATACAATAAATTCCTTATTTTCTTGGGAATAAAATACGTTGTTCGTTTTCTAGGGAATGGAATAAGTTCCTCGCTTCCTGGGAATTAAACCCGTTATTGAACCCAATAACACGTTTTTCGCGGATAGAATAAAACAATTAATTGCCTACTTGGGAACAGAACCAAATTTTCTCCTTTGTTTGGCGATGGAATTTAAAAAATTAGGTGCGTGATAAGTTCCTCGCTTAGTTGGGATGGGATAAATGTCGCGTGCAATTGGGAATGGAATAAAGTATTAATAAATTCTTCATTTCCTCAGACGAGGTACAAATTTATCATTTTCTTGGGAATACTATAAATTCTTCGTTTGGCCAGGAGGGGAATAAAACCCTAATTTCTTGAGGGTTGAATAAATTCTTTAATTACTTGAAATGGACTAACTGAATTACTTCGTAGGAATAAATTCCATACCTTACGTTTTTGGGAAGGTATACATTTCCACATTTGTGGTGAATATGCATCATTTCTCATTGTCTAGCCGGTGGAATGAAAGTTCGTAGATGATTAGCTCATAATTTATTTGAGATCGGAATAAATACCTTATTTACTGGGGAATGCGATACATCACATGTCGTGCCAGGAATGGAATAAACTCTCCACTTCGTGGGAATGCCTATTACTTCTGTTGGGAGTTCGAGAGGGGGAGCATGAGGACGAAGTTTGATGAATGGTGAACGCGATGAGTGTGAGAGAGGACTACTATTCACTTCAATATAAAATAGTGTAAAGAGGTCGTGATGTAGAGTAGAGAAAATAAATTGAGAAAGGTGGCTAGAGGACACCGTTGTGAGCAAAGCGCGAATTCCACAATTGAGTGGTGAACTGAATATTTTAGGCACTTTAAGAGGAGAATTTGATTGAATGAATTGTTCGAAGTTTCGAGTGGCTCCCATTTCAAAGGAAGGGTCAAGAAGGGCTCGGGAGCCCCCCCCCCCCCTCAAGGAAACCCCTGTGACTGAATGGCTCGCCAATGGACAAAGTGACGAAAAACATCTGTAATGGGACGAACCGAACTTTTCGCTTTACCAAAGGCTCAGGGGCGTTTGTGACGACTACTTTACTCGTTTACTTGAAACTTCAGCGTCAGCAGTCTGAATTGAGCTGTTCTAACGTGGGATGCCAATATTAAGACATTGTGCTAAGCGTGAGTGGGAAGTATGTGCGATAACGACACAATGTCATTAGAATCCTGAGTTTTATTTGCAATTGCAGTACAGATATTTACCACAACAAACAGGGAACTGGGTGGGAGTGAATGCAAGAACCACAGCTTATCTGACTTCTTCGAATATAAAATTGGCTGAAAAAATAAAAACAAAATTCACAGTACTGTCTCTGACGTACTCACTCATCTTTCCACACAGGTTTCTGAGAATCTGTTCAAGACAGTTTTCTTAGTAGGGAGAGTCAGTTCTTCCCTCCTTCTCAGAGGACAAACAAAACTGTGTTCATCTGTTCGTCGAGAGTGGACAACCTTCGAACATAATGACGAGAAAGGGTGATGTGGGGGGTGCAGTGGAAAGAAAGACGAATTGAAGGCGAGGGATCAAAAATGCCCATTGCATTAAAAGAATTTTTTTACTGGGAACTAGTTGGCATAGTCCCAGCTAGAGGGCATCAGTAACTAGTGAAGACCTCTTACTGGGAAGCCAATATTATGATATAATCAGTGTGGAAGGGGAGTATGTACGATAACGACTGAATTCTATTGGAATACGGGGTTCTATTCTCGATTACAGCCGGAGAATGGGGAACTGGGCAGGATTGAGCGCAGGCAGCAGAATCACACCTCGATGAGAAAACAGCTCGGTTCAGACACAGAAATTTCTTAGTGCCTAGTCAGCACAAATGCCCTGGACGAGCCTTTGCTTAAGTGAAGGAGTTTTGTTCGTCCCGGTACACATTGCACTTACTTATTGAGAGTTGGGATAACAGTGTGTTACGTCGACAGCCTCCTTTGTTCTGTCAAAGCCAACGTAGCAAACGTTATCAACCCCTTTTTGAACGAGCCTCTTCTGATAGGTTCGATATTCTCAGAAGTGAAACGACGAGCGGCACTGACTGGAAGGCGACGGAGTTAGTCTATAAACTGACACTGTACATTCCATTATTCACCCTTGGGGCCCCTAACGCGTTAACACTACTCACCCAAAGTACACACGGCCCCTCTCTTTGTGCTTACTTTGACTTCGTTATTCGCCCATTTCAAATCAAATGCGTCATTCCGAGGTGTTGAAACTACCTTCGGAACAAAATTCGAGTATTCTGTTTGGCTTCATTATTTATTCACCGGTAGAAACTCGATGGTTTGAAAACGTCTAGTTGTAGATCCCGACAAGTGTTACCTTTTTAATGTAACAGCAAATTGTATGTTCCTATTGTAATCTACTTTAATTGAAGAGAAAAAAAAGCTTAATGTACTGATTGCGATACATTCTTGTTTTTTTCGTTCAAACGTATTTATTCGTAGTATTTTTGTAAGGTATATGCCTCTTGTTTTTTTTTCCTACGTAATACAAGTCATTAATGAATAATTTTGTGTATGGTTTTGTAATCGCTCAGTTTATTGTTTGGTAGGCGGTTGGTTTGAGAGCTTAGCTCCGTGAGGTCATTCCAGAATTATATTAAATTATTTTATAAACTTAGGTCTAGTGCTTCCAACATAGTTTGTTTTTATATTTTTATGAGAAACCACTGTGATTTGTATTGTGTGAAAAAAAGTATTGTTTTCTTCTTCCTTTTTGTGTTCTGAGATGTAATATTTATTTTGGGAGTTATAAGGTAAATATGTGGCTAAGAAACGGCGGATCTAAACTTGGCGCGATTGGTTCGAATTTGATACTTACCAGTTACTTAAATGTTCTGTAGGGCTTACTGAGGCTGATACGTCACTGAAGGCGGGTAGTTCAAATTATGTTTACTCACAAGGTTTAGAAAGTTCTGCCTATTATTTCGCCAAAAAATAAACACTATTTGGATTCGCCCGTGCTAATAACTTTGCTAACGAAAATTGTTATCGTGCTGTGTGCAGGTTGTGGAGCGTAAATACACAACTAGTAATCCGTGAATATCATTGGACTACGGGGTGTTTTATAATTGATATACAGGAGATTCACAACCACGCACGAGGACCTGGTGGGAGCGACTTGACTTGGCTTCAATTGGTTATGCTATTTAGCCCATTGTGAAGTTTGAGGTAAAGGCCATGACGACAATGCTAAAACGTGGGAGGTGGTTGGTTGAAGCGACAGTCAAATAGTTACTTGACTTGGCACTAAGATCTGTTGTGTGTCATCTGTCTACTACACTTTTGTGTTGAAATAATGAATAACAACCTCCGGCCTTGCAGAATCCCACAACTCATGGCATTTTAGTGGACAGTGTCCCGCAAACATGCCACATACCGTTCTTACTTTCTTTGTCCAGACTGAGGAGCTCTTTTGATCGCTATCTGGGGAGTCTAACAAATAACCTTGATTGCCTTTGGTCAAGCACATCCCGGCAATAGAAATCCCTGCACTTCTCCACCCATTTGCCAACCTGCTTATTGAAGTGGCTCTTGGTGGCCCCTGCAAAGAGCCCAGGTCCTGATGGGATTCCTGCAGAGTATCTCTTGCCAGTTTGTTGGCCTCCTCATTCCCTTCTAGTCCACTATGATCTGGCACCCAATACAAGCTTAATGTGTTATCCTTTGCCAGGGGCTTCAGTCCAGTGTGGCATTACTAGGTCCTCAAGTACAGCTTGTCTGACGTAATGTAGATCTTCAGTTTCAGCTCCCTTCACGCACTCCATCGCTGTGAAGAGCTCTGTCTGGAAAACTGTTGCCAGCACACCAAATGGTATCACAGCTCGGTTCCCTGGCCTATAAACTCCTGCATCTAGTAGGGTACCTCTCACTGACCCTTGGCCCCAGCCTCGATCTTGGGACTACCCTTCCTATCTGAATTTTTCGTGAATAAGTATCCTGAAGGGTAGTTTGAAGTTGTAGTTCAACCATACTGAGCCCCTGACATGCGGAGCAGGCGCATTGTCCTGCTACTATATCCAGCACCTCCTGCCTCCTGCGAGTAAGAAAAGTAGACGAGTCTCATTAGTTGACAACTACCATCCTATTATTAAGAATGTAGTCAAAAAGGAGGTCACCTCTCTCATTAGTGTCTGTATTGCTCCACGATTTACCGACTCTGACTGGTATCCCCTTGATCTGGTCTCGTCTGCTCATGGCCCCTGCATCAGAGCCAAGCCACACTTCCTCCAGGTGAAATGGCCACTCATTACAACTTGTTCTGACCAGAATAGGATAAAACAAGCAAATCGCACGTGGGATTGCAACTAACTCACGGAAATAGGGTGAAAAATGAAAAAAGTCGCTTCCTGGTTCATGCGATGAAAATTGGATTCTGCCCAAACTCCCTACGAATCCAAAATGAGGATCGGGAAGAAATTCCCACCTTCCTTTCGCTTTATTACATGTAGAAGTGGAGGTTTGCGCCTTTCAACAGCTGAGACCACAGCTCTACCTGGGCCTCTTGCAGGTATTAAGCCAGGGATACCTTGACGAGGCTCTGTTGACTCCCCAACAACAACCATAATACTGTAATGTTTGTTTACAAATTCATTTAAGTGTAAACTGAATGACATTCTCGTCGTTGAAAGCAGGTTTCCTTCTTTCACGAAAGATCTTGACCTCGTGAGAATTTCTGACAAAGCACCAACTCGACGGATGAAATTGTGGGTCTTCTTTCAAAAGTCGACGTTATGATTTAATGTGAAAGGTTCAAGTGGGGTCAACGCAGTTTGTGGGAACTTGGGATTACACCACAGTTAGGAATCGCATGCTGACGACAGAATTCTCTCAAAGAGTTTGCAGGGAAAGCCCACTCACATCGTCAACACGTTGTTCTGTGGTCCTAACAATCATTACAACTGACCGCTAATGGGTCATGGACTGTTCAGTGCATACCTTTACTGTGTAGGGAAGGTACAAGAAGTGAGCGGCGCAGAATGTGACGATGCAGAGCACACCTTACAGTGCTGCCGCTGCATGGATGAGAGACTGCGTCCCACAGACTGTGTGGGGCGATAGGTCCCCTGACACAGTGGTCTCCATCAAGCTCCTCATACCGAGCAGGATTTCTGTGTTCGTCAGGCAGGCGCTTCAAACGAAAACGTGAAATTAACACGGACGATGCAGCATCTGGGTACCTGGGGGCATGTGAGAGTACTCGAAGTTGTAAGAAGAGGGGGAATACTATTCTCGCTGCTTCAACATGACGATAATGCTCCTGAAACTCCCAAGTGGAGGATGTAGGAAACAGGCTTAGAGATTGAGCAAGAATGCCGGTAAGATCTCTGGCCCACGTTAGCGTAAGAAACAACCAATGCTGTGATGGGTGGTGCGGTGGGGGTCACTTTGATGCCAGTATGTGCCTGGTCTAGGCTGAGTGTTTTACTGAGTGATACGCCCAAAAACAAACAAAAAACCACTGATCCCTAAAAGTCCTCTTAGTTGTGAACACACTCCTGATCCTCTGGGAGATCCTAATTCTGAATAAAACCCATTTCAAAAACGTACTAGTTCATTATTACTCTGTAGTAACTCTATTAAACACACACAGCATCCACATTTCTCCATTAATGCTGTTTCGTTATTGTCGAAGATATGACGCGTAAGAACTGGGATAATCTTATTTTAAGAGAAAAAAGAAAACCTTGAGTGTTGTTAAAGAACGAGACTAAAAATAATTGATTGAAGAACCCCATTGAACCCAAAACATCTGTAGTAATAATAAGGTACTAGAGATTTCTCATATATAGACATTCGATGCATTTCTACATCGAAATGTTTTTGCTAAAAGTGCAAAATTTCGCATAAAAACTCGGCCTTTTGGGCCTCACAAGGAGCTCTGGATTTTACACCCAGCAGAATAAAAGCTGCTTAGAGCCAGCGCATAAATTTCGAGAACCTGGAACATGCTTTAGCCTGCTTTGTCGATTTTTTATGATCCCCTGACTCTAAAACGGTTAATATCAAATTAGCGTCAGGGAACGGTTCGCTAGTGTTCGGGAAAACGTTAATTAGCGAAATGGCTTTTATTTTTGGCCTCATCAATTCGGTTGAGCCACTTCTTTCAGCAGGGGTTTTAGGTCGTTTTGATATACTATTTTCGATAGAAATATCTTTTTCTCGTTTTTGGCTGTTGGCTACACTTCCATTCACGAGTGGGGTGGGAGGGAGGAAAGGAGTGAGGGTGTGTAGGAGAGGAGGGAGTGGTGGGTGGGTGCAAGGCGGCAAACGGACGTTGACTAATGAAACGTGACTATTGTCAGTTACATGAAGGCTAAAGCACGTTCCACACTAAAATAGGTATCTTGGCGAGTTGTAATTCCCCCATAATCGCTGGTCGAAGGGACTCGTTCTTCGACGTACGCATGAATTAAGGCTTCTTCAACTGATGTCAATAATGTGGAACCTCTTGCATCATGTTACTCATTTCTGACAGTAAATCCATCTCTCTCTCTATCCTCCTCCCCCCCTCCCCCTTGTTTAACGTATCAACTGTAGTCGAACTGTTCGATCTACAACCTCCCTCCTTACTATTTTATATATCCCACTGCATCATAAAAGCTGTTCCAACAGCCTATGGCCCTTTCTCTTATTCTTATTTTTCCTCTTTCGTGCCCCCCCCCCCCGCGGTCTCTGAGGAGTATCCGTGTGGTACCTGTTCACCAAAGTGGGGCAAGGCGCACATCTACACTATCCTGAAGTATCCTGGCAGAGCGCATTAGCTACGGTTGAATATGGAGAAAGCACGCTCATCCACACTCTTGCAGAGTACCGTGCTCAAGCATTTGCCCCTGTGACCCTTTGACTCAGGGTACAAAAACCTCTCTTGAGCGAAGTCGGGAGGAACGAGGAATCCCTTCTACATTCTATCTCCTCGCCTTGCAGGAAAGTTGGATGGAGTGAGGTGAGAAGGAACAGCGAGAGTAGAGGAATCCTTCCACTTCCTCGCTCCTCGGGCTACTCTGCGAGTCTGGAAGGGTTTTTAGATACTACACCACCAGCCCAATTATGTTTTAGTTCTATTAACATTAATTTAGCAAACCTATGACGTGTCAATCCATTTCCCCCACCCACCCTTTCAATTGTATGGTGTATTAGTTTCACTGTTCAACAATTACCCCATGCAGTCTCTCATATCTTCCCTCTACACTGCTTTTATCGGTTTATTACACTTGTTATCTGTTAATGCACTGACTACAGGCCGATAGACGCTGGAGCCTTGTTTGTTTAGGGTTCCATAGCCTCTTGTTAACATCCCTCTAACCCATAATGCCCTTGTGCGTTGCCTCCTACTCATATAAAGCATAGAGCTTATTCTAGAAGCCGACAGGGTCTTAATTGCTGCTTGAAGTGGTTGTATTTCGAAAAAACGTAATGTGCCTGTGTTAAGGTGCTACTGTGGGAATTTCGTGATTCCCAGTATATCTTGACACATAGGGCTGGCTTGGAGGACCACGGTAAAATACCGAGAAATTATATGTGAAACAAATGTTGAAAGTAGGGAAAGCTTGGTGAGAAAAGAACAACGAGGAAAATAATTCGAAATTAAAGGGGTTTATATTAAAATAAGAAATTCTGCCGAGAAAATGAAAATACAAAGAAGGCTCGAGCAAAGAAATGAATAAGTGAATTTGATTTTCGTTGGGGTCCGTGATGAGGTGGATGAAAATACGATGAATGTGGCGACGTGGTGGTCGGAAGTAACAGAGATGATAGAGGGAAAAGATGAGATGAAGCAAAGTGAAGCGACACTATGAAAAAGGGTTTGATGGATCGCATCTTAAAGAGTTGAATGGAACGTGGTTGTACTGCAGTAGATGTAGAAACGCACTGATCGCATGAGCAGCTCAGTAGACGGAGGAAAGTTGGTGGGGTGATGCCAGTTTTGGTGTGCCTTGATGGCATTAGATGGACAAAGTTTTCAAGGCCACGTTTGTTTGCTGCTCCTTTCTGTTGTTGGCCAAAGAAGCAGCGGGGGCCGTAATGAGGAGAGCGCACAGTTCGAGGGCCTCAGAAAATTTCTCCCCAATATTAAACGGCCTGTGACCTCCTTGTAGTAGCTACATCTTGTCACGTGCTGGTCCACAAGCTGGGCGCATGTGCACTTTGGGATGCTGGACATGATGTTAGAGGTATTATTGAGTATGGGTTCCTAATCTCTCTCAGCTTAACATGAAAGCCTACCCTTCCTTTAATGCAGATTCAAGGACGAAGGAGAGAACTGTACTCTGTGCTAGCTGCTCTAGAAATCAACTGAGCTGTCAGTCCTCCTTCGGACTAAACTGCCAACATTATAATAGGAACCTTATTTTCCTATCCCAAGGGCATATAGTTTGGCAGCTGCTGCTGCTCTGAAAGTTCATCCAAAATAAGATATTTTATTAGTGCAATTGATAGAATTTTACTACTAAGTTTGGATCCGTCGAACATAAATGTATTCTTACGAATGTTACACGTTTATTTAACCTAGCAGTTGTTAACTTGTAGATACACGAATGTATTTTTTTTTTCGTTTGTGTATTTTGGAGGCACACGGTTGTTAAGAAGAAAAGTAACGTCAATGGATCTGAATTGAATACACAAACGTGAGCATAGTATATTTTGTCGTAGGTTTTTCGGCCAATTAAAGGAGATAGCGTTACACCCCTTTTTAACGCTCAGAACTGCTGTTTGGAGACTGGTAGAGATTTTTTGTGGAGTGTTTTGTATTGGGATGATTGAGTTTAGGAACAAATTGGTGTTGTCGGGAAGAAGGAGGGTTGGATTGGGAAGGTTCTGGGGGAGCGTGACTAGGGCTTATGAAACTGCTCTACTTGAACGTTGTTTGTAGATCATTTTTTGTTTTGGTTATCTATAAATCCCAAACTCAACTACTGGACGAGCCAGTTCCTGGCAGGACATAGTGATTCTGTTTCTTTATGAGAGCAATTTGGGTAACTATTGGAACACGTGTCAATGCTCTATAACTGGAGAGGTGAGCACAAGACGAGGCTATTGTTAGCATGGTCAATCTTATCCTCCTTGCTGTATGTGAGATAAACACACAGGATTGTCTTGAGCCTGAAGTGCTGGCCCACAAGAAATTTGAAGGCTACAGATCCATTTCAATGTCACTGGTGGCATACAAAGTGCATTGTGGACAATGGATGGTGCTGCACAGTGCTGTCACTAATTGGGAAGAGGACGCAGTTGCGTATTGGTTGACCTGGATGTTTCCTAAGGCATTGTGAGGCCTTGGCCAACTGCTAAAGGGCTAATTGAGTATCCCGGTGCCCTGGGACAGTCCTACAGGTTGGAACACATGCAAATAGTGAAACCTTTAAAGCGTGTATTAGCGAGTTACATCTGTTTCAGATCTTCCTCAATTTAGTGGACGACAGCAGCTGCCGAAATAGTTTTATGACACCGTGGTAGGCGACAGTCTCAAACCTTTGAAGTTGACAATATCCAGCAGGGCTTCCAAATTGCGTGGGTGGTCGGTCCAATTAACGCAGACAGCATGAAGGTGAGGGTGGAATTTTTGGTCATTAGTGAGTCTTAGCATTGAGTTTCTCGTGGAAGCTTCTTTGGCCAGAAGATGATATTGCGGCTCAACAGAAGCTACAAATCCTGTTAAAATTTTTGCACTTTTTTCTATGTTTCTATGGCTGTCTCTACCCTGGCACTGCCTCTGTGGCATAACTTTAGGGTCGTGCCTGTAAGTTACCACCCGACAAATAATAGGTTTTTATTTTTTTCCTGTAATTTAGAAAAAGGAAGGCTTACTTTGAACATCAAGAGGCAAAAACGTACCCGTTAGCCCAGAAAAAACTCGAATCCCCGTAAAAATTCCAAACATATTTATTTTTGTGTAAAGAAAATGAAATGAAATGAATTTTATTTTAAAAATAAACGAGAATATCCTAAGAAAAGCCCAAAATGAGTAAAATAAAATAAACGCTCTGCGGCGGTTTCAATTATATTACTCCAAATCTACACCCAATCCTACGTATAAAATGGTTCCAAAAGGCTTGAAAATTATCGTGTTCCACCGAATTCAATTCATATTTCAGCAGAAACCCGGTAAAAGGTACTGTGGGAAAAACCAAACAGCAGGAAGGTTGGCAAGGGACTGACTGTCAATGGTTTATTAGTTGTGTAGGATTTGGGGAAATGAGAAAACACAAATCCCTTTTTTACCGAACTTGTATTGCCTATAATGAGATTGAATAGGTGAGAGTGGATAGCGAAAATAGGAATGTAATAGAAAAGAGGGAACACGTTGACATGACAAAATCTAGACTCCCTCAACGACGTGAGAAGGTAGAACGAGGTTAGGTGCCTTCGTCTTCTTCACCTGCCCATTTTCTGTCCCAGTGATGGAAGTGATGTTGGTTGGTGACCTTGGTCGCCACAGTACTCCCCTCCCAGTTGGTACGATGATTAGTTCTGATACCGAGCTGGAAATTGCACCTGTCAGCCACAGCGTGTAGCTGAGGGCTGTGCTGGCAGAGTGGTGGATGTGGCATGTGACGATGGAGTGACAGGATCAGCTTGATCAGACTCTGCAACAGGTTCATTACTAGTTGGACCGGGGCGCAACTGCAACTGCGCCAAAACCTAGCACAACTGCACTTCATAGCAACTGCGCCGGAGGTAGAGACAATAGCAAGTGCGCCGTCATACTTTACGGTTTCTATTTCCACTTTATACACTCAAAATTTTATTACGTTACTAAAGTTAACGTACCTGTTAGGTGAGTCCGTCTCCTCTGGCTTGTGAGTTAAGTCAGTACTGACTTAACGGCCAGACGATGATGTCTTTACATCGAAAGCGCTTGCCCACAGTAACTCACAAGCCAGAGGAGACGGACTCACCTAACAGGTACGTTAACTTTAGTAATTTGCCTACTGGCGGACATAACCCAATTTCTTTTATTACGTTGATACAGTTTTTTGTCACTTTTTTTCATAAGGTCTGGCCACTGTTTGGAGGAATGCTTTTCCATCAATCTTTCCTTCTCGATATTCAATTATTAGTTGCTGAATCATTTTCTTCTGTTTTTTTGAACGCCCCTGTGTCTGGCTTGGGCACATTTGAGCCATTCATTATGAGGAAGGTGTTCGTTTGCATTCGTTTCAAGGCATTGAGAAACACGAAAATGTTAGGATGAGGATGGGAAAACCGGCCATTGAATTTCGAGTGGAACGATTCACCCGAAATTTACACCCGTCGAGAACTAAAAGGGGATTTCCGCGCTGAGACTGAATGAATTCCAGAGACATTGCAACACGTAACAACTGAACCTATGACACTACCGTGCCAATCACGAGGATATCGGGCCATCGCATTCACCGATAAGAAAAGAGCGGTGCAAATGCTAGAGTCCGTTTGGAGCGAGGAAAAATAAACAAGTACAGTTGCTATATGACACCTCTTCCGGTCAACGCTGGTCGGCGCGGCTGCCATACGCCCGTTGGACCAGTCGGCACAGGAGAGGTGAGAGGCGTTACCATGTGGTCCTGCAGCAAGAACGCAGGCTTGAGCCTGTCGATGGATACTGACTGTTCTCCTCTAGGCGTCACTAGCCTGAAAACTTTGTCCGACCTTCAAAGCACAGAGAAAGGGCTATTGTATACTGGTTGCAGTAGTTTCCATGCAGCATCCTGACGAATGAAAACGTGTGAACAGGTCATCAAGTCAGTGTGCACAAAAGTAGACTTTGCAGTTTTGTTTTTGAAAGCAACTAGACTCCCTCAACGATGTGAGAAGGTTGAATGAGGTTAGGTGCCTTCGTCTTCTTCACCTGCCCATATTCTGTCCCAGTGATGGAAGTGATGTTGGTTGGTGACGTTGGTCGCCTCAGTTGGTCGAAGGCCTCGCTCCTCCACAAAACAATATACAGGTAAAAATCAATAAAAATTAGCATATGGCCGACCAGGGTTTCCCGTTCTCTCTTTTGGGCAGCTAGATGCTACTACTCATCCGGCTTCCCAATTCTTTTTTTGGAGCATGGCACGGATGAATCCATCCATGGCACTCCAACGCCACCATCTTGGATGACGGGAGCTCTCCTACTGCCTCACGACAGGTGAAGAAAACATGCTTCGCACTGTCCACAGACCCACCCGCAATACTTGCTTTAGGGTTTCATTTATCGAGGTGTCCTGTCGTTGACTGGGTGGGGTAAAGGTACACAGCACTCGAAGGTCTTATCATCTCTAAAGGACTAATATAGCAGCCGTTAGTACCAACAGGCTGCTACTAGCGTGAATGACTCGCTGCGTCAAATAATTGTAGAGGAGTTACAGATCTAACTTGTCCTGGCACGAAATAATAACAACTTGGGTCTGCCCACCAGCTTTTTTAATCATAATTAGGAGTATCGAGCAATTTTCATGAGCTCTCCAGTCATCGTCTCAGAATCCTGTGATAGTCGGACGTGTCGCGATACATTTCAAAAATAATAAAACCCCGTCAGTCTAACTTAGGTGCCTTTCATATCACAAATAGAAAGTACTTTTCATAAATAGCCCTATTTTTTAGATTAAAGTAGCTCAAACCCTTCAATTATGGCTTCTACTTGCCGCGTTATCTTCCTGCCATATTTCTCCGTTGCGTTTATCACTGGCTGATTTGAGTCGTACAAACCTACTGCCCCCCAAAATTCGTTAAGTTGAAATGAAATTTACAGTAGCAGGTCGTACACGTTAAATTGGCGTTTACATTACAGGTACGGTTGCAAGAATTTTCATGTATCAAAAAATAATAAATTAGATATTTTGTGTTTTAATTCGTTGTGTTGTTATTTTCGTACCTTTCTGTGCCACTCGACTAATCTCTAACGCACCTGGTTGCTGTAGTGTATTACTTGTATTCAGAGGATTGTATGACGGAAAAGAGCTCGAAGTGACTGTAATTTAAATTGACGTTCGTAATACTGTCAGAAAGTTGATAACTCCAAGAGACTTCCTTTAAGGGCAATTACAAAGAAATATGATTCACTGAAGGGGCTACAGTTCAGGCCCTTCCAGACTCTTGCCTAGTAGCCTGAGGCGTGAGAATATGGAAGGGGTTCCTCGTTCCTCCTGACTTCGACCAAGGGAGGTGTTTGTACCCTGAGTCAAAGGTAAATGCTTGAGGCTAGCTCTGCCAGGATACTTCGGGAAAAGCGTAGATGTGCGCCTTGGCTCCACTTTGATGAATAGGTACCGGATACTCCTCAGAGTCTGTGGGGGGGGGGGGGGGTAGCAACCAAGGAGTAAAATATCTGGTGCGTAGTAACACACAACCCCCAAATTAGACGGCCTGATAAACCGGACTCAACACATTTCTACAGGAACATGTATGAAGAACGAAATGTAGGTACTAGTCAGTTGAGTGTTTCCTTCAAGTTTCATTGAAATCGTTTGAGCCGTTTTTGAGAAAATTGGAAAACGGATAAATCGTTATTCGAGAAATCTCGTTTTCCGAACTATTTTGGGTTACATCTCTGGTCAACAGATAGATACGGAAATAATCACGCGGTACAAAACGTGGGTGTAAGGAACTTGTGTTCGTTACTAAATCTTTGAAGAAGAGGTTGTTTGGAAGAAACCAGATGGCACCTAACTTTTCACTTAGCCCACGTAGGCAGGACACCCACGTTGCCCACGTACTGATATTAGGTAAGTGAGAAGGAGGGTGTAAAGAGTAAAAGACAATGTTGACCGGAGGTTTACCCTCGCCAGACTCATGCTGAGAGGGCTTCAGGGGCCGTTTATATAAGGGTCCCTCCCTAGGGTTTTTCGCATTTTTCTCGGAATTGGCGCTAACGATTTTGATTAAACTTTCAAATTATCTTCTACTAACCAATACCTAACTTTTCTTCTCTATACATATCTTTATGAAAATACGGTGAACGGAGATATGGGCCTATGAAGCAAAAATACGTTTTTTACGCTTCAACGATTATCACCAAACTTTCAACATGTTTTTAAATAGTTAATACCTACGTATTGTCCTCAATAAATGTTCCTCTGACCGTCCATTGAACAAAGATAAAAATCAAAATGTGTCGAAAATAACGTTTTTTCGAACATTTCCGTAAACTCCAGGGTAACTGCTTCACCAGATGTGATAAATCTTATGGAGTGTCTTCTAGCATCCTAAACCCACATTTTGTTCTCCACAACTATCTCTGTATCCATTAGTTGAACGGAGATATAAGCCACGTTAACTCAGAAAAGGAGATTTGTCGAATATTAATTTATCGGTATTCCAATTTTCTCAAAAACGGCTCTAACGATTTCGATCAAACTTTTGGAGTACTCTCAGCTAACTAGTCCCTACATTTTGTTCTCCATAAATGTTTCTGTAGAAATGCGTTGAATGAAGATATAGCGCCCGCATATGTAGCTGGTGTTCGAACTTAGAGGGATTGCGGAAAGTTGTGTGTTGCTACGCGCTGCTCAGTCTTTGACACGATCACTACTCTATAAAAGAGGAAGAAGCGAGGAGCCATGGGCTGATGGAATAGCCAATGTGACGCAGTGGAATGTATCAAATAGTGAGGAGGGAGGTCACAGATCAAACGCTAAAGCTGATACGCTAAACAAACTGGTAGAGTGTGAAAGAAGAACAACAATAATAGCTCTCTGCGAAAGGTTCCACATACTTGATATGCCCAACTTTGGCAAACAGTACTCCATGAGAATCTGGACGTGGCTTTACAGGAAAGAGAAGCTATAAAGCTCTAAAGTTGTGAAATGAAGGTGCCCCATTCTCTTCCGCAGTCCTATACTACACGCCCTGAATGAAGAAAACGTTTTGAAGTTGCTACAATAGCAGCTGCTAGTGAACGAGGGAAGATTTGTGCTGCCTGACTCATCAGAGGATGGCAATGGATACGATTACAAAGCTTGGGGTTAGTGTAATTTTAGCTAGCGCCCAGAGCGCTCCAACTGTTCAACGATGAATTATGCGTGTTGAACCGGAGAGCTTGCTATCGGGCTTAACTCCGGGCAACATCTCCTTCCCTTCATCCTTCTTCTTTCTAAACTGTTACTTACTTTCACGCCATCATGTCTTAAGTGTGATTCACATTTATTTTCCCCCAATAAGGCGCGACCCTATTCTTTTGGGCCATCTTCACTCACAGACTCTTCAGAAAGCTGTACGTGATTCTGACTCAACTTGAAGCGTCTTCTTACCATATACCCTTCCGACCTATTCTTCTTATGATGTGAACTCTGCACTGGATATACACACTCTGGGGCATAGGCAGCAGTCCTCTAGAGAAAATTGAGGACTTACACTGATTCACACGGGGTCAATTTAATTTGCTCCTGAACGCCATTGTGTGGCCTTCAGACCACCTTAGAAAGTGTAAAGTAATTTTTTGTAAAAGGTAATTAAATGGGTAAATGGTTTGTATGCTAAATTAAAACATTTACAACAATTTTTACGGCACCTGTAAAAAATGTGCACTGATGTGACGACACCTAACCAGAAATGACAAAATTCAACAGATTTGTGTTGCATGCAGTATTCCTCAACAGTTTTCATTTATTTGTGTTACATGCTTATCTTTAAAAAAATAATTTTTAAAAATATATGAACATTTTTTCTTTTGAAACGAAATTATTTATTTTCAAACGTGTTGGGTGCACGAATGGGTGAGCTTGAACTGAGAAATAAATTAACGTGGCGAGCTTGAGTGAGGACTGTATCACTTGACAGAATAGCGATATCAGTTTGAGTATGAGTATTTAAAAGCGAACAAGGGGGCTCTAAATAAACTTGAACTGGTTGCGTGGGAGACTAAATGGAGAGAGAGAGTTGAGTTGTGAGTAGCGCAAGATGAATGAGTTGGAAGAATTAGGAGACAACTGTCGTCCGCAAGGGCTGATAGATAACCGACTGTTGGAAAGAGGTGGGGTGTTGTGGGGAGAAATGTAAAATTGAGGAGAGGGAAAAGGATATTGTGGAAAATCCAGAAGAGGGGGCCATCTGTCTTCACACGGAAATAACTGATGAGCTGGGCTTTCCACAGGTACAAAAAATATCTGGTGCGTTGCAACACACAACTTTCCTTAGCTCTACTTCAATTCACTTTGTACATGGCTAATTCTATTTAATCAATTCATTTATCACTCAGTTAATTTGAACTTCGTCAAACAACGCTTTACGGCAGCAGGAAGCGGTAGCGCTTACAGTTCCAGATTTTATTATGCTGCTCGTACTCATAGCAGGACTTTTATTGAGCAATTGGTGCACAGGGAATTAATGAGGCTGTAAACACAAATTTTTTGAAGAAGGATGGTAATTACTTTTGCAGAGTTGTTGGGTAAATACTTTTAGAACTGGTAGTAAGCGAAACGGCAGTAGTTGAAATTCAGGAATTTCTGGAGTGATCCCCATGTATCTCATGAGCGTTTTTAAACACTCACCCTTTAGAGATTAGATTGGACTACAATACCAATTTTTTTTAACATTCTATAAAAATTCCAGCGGAGTTTATAAGGAAAAAACTGCGCTAAAAACGCTTTTCGTCGAAAATTTTGATAATTTATTGTGCTGCTCTCGTCATTTTCCCCCAAATGGGAATTTTATGGTATCATTGCCTTATTGAGAGCTATCAATATAAAAAGTTAAATCAAAATCGTTAGAGCCGTTTTTGAGAAAAAAAAAATTTGGTGTTTTGATCACTATGATAACTATAGTTAAATTTCGGTGGATTTTGTTCATACCCTTATTTTGGCGTCCCATGGTAACCTGTGGGCGAGATATGAAGTTTGAGCTGATTTAGTACGGTGGTTTTCTCTAAACATCGTTCACACACACACAGACCATTTTCCCGAATAGTGTTTTTCGGACTCAGGAGGGTCTGAAACGTAAAGATCTGAAGAAAACTCAAAATTTTTTTTTCAGCCGATTACATAACTTTCCTTTCTACTTCGTAGAGCCAAGGAAAGTAAAAAGGGTTGAGATCCAAAGGGTGTGTGGGGGAAACAATGACTTAACGTTTGTTCAAAGGTAAAAAACCCTGCAAATTATTACACAACGGTTTATTATTCGGATAATCAGCTTGACCTAGCATTAATGCTCCGAGATCCATCCTGTTCGATTCAGCATCGAAAAATATCATAATGAAACCCAAAAAAGGTCGAAAAGAACTGAATCGTAATATTAAAATAAACAAAAAAACGAAAGTATCTAGAAAAAACTGAATTTTAATATGAAAACATGCACGCTAAATACTAATATCAAAATTTAACCAAAATTGATGAAAAAAACCAAAATGAGAATGAAACGAAAGAATCTAAAAAAATTGAATCGTATTAAAACCAAAACGTCGGGGAAATTGGAACGGGGGCGCTCGAAGCGAAGCGCGTCGTCGTTGGGAGGCCAAAGGGGTCGTTGGGAGGGAGGTGAGAGCCGCCTCGAGAGCGGTTGGTTTTTTAAAGAGACGGGCGGGGCGGAGGGAATTCAAACGACGAAACGTTGACTTCCGCTGTAGTTCCCGCGTTGTACTGCGTTTCGTTAATTTTTTTAACCGTTTTTTGCCCATTACAACCACGGGCTTCGTCCGATCGGATTGCCGAGATGGCGGGCACAACTAGATACCAAGTCGGATTTTGGGGCGAAAGAACGAATTTTTTAGACCACGTTAAAGGCACAAAACGGCCCGGACGGGGGACGGGGGACGGCGGACGGACATTGCAAATTTGGAATCTCCATGTCTTGAAACGTAAAGTATCAAATTTTGAGGGGGGGTTGTAAAAAATTTTTCGTGACCGAAAACATAGGGTTATTATTCAGAATGAATAATAAACCAAAAACCCTGCTAATTCGACCTGCCATGGATAAAACAAAAGATCGGACATTCAATTAGGGTCAGGACAGATTTTAGGGAAGGAAAAAATACTCTCTTGTTACGAGGGGATTGGTATACCACTGACTCAGGCAACAATTACAGCGATCCAAAACCCTGACCCTAGACCTGTGTGTACTCAGAATATGAATCTTCGTCTTTGACCGGGTTGACGTATATCAACCATTAGCAACTGCTGAAGTGGACGACTTCAACACACGGAGAGCCTTCTTTTCTTTCACAACATTGTAGTAGGTGCGTCATCACTTCGCCTCGTTGCTATAACTTTATACTGCCCCAACTGAGAATCCGTCTCACTATTTTATTTCTTTTCCCCAGCTCCGATCTTCTCTCTTTAATTCTTTTTCGACTCCCACTTTTTGCGGCCTTATTATCTCTCGCCTTATTCTTCTCTGGGTATGATCGAAACTTCTGTCAGAATTTGTTAAGAGGGGATTAGAAATGTTGGGGAGCCACTGACTCAGGCAAAAGCCACAGCGGTCCCAAGCTCTGTTCTTGTACTCTCGGTTTCCTCGGCATACGACTGACTACTAGACTACAATCACTAGGGTGCCTAAAATGCGAGTCTGACGGTCACGAGTCACTATCTCATTTCTTGAACGCATTATGAATTTTTGGTGGTTTTATTTCAGACGGGTGTTCGTTGCAATATGAATGGTACAATGAACGACACCGTTTTGTTATGAAGGAATTGGAGCTGCTGACAATTCTGACCTCCGAATCTACGAATATAGATCTTCATCAAGAACTGCGAGACTATGATCATTGACCTTGGTTACCTTAAATGGGAATGAGAAAGTACAATTCTACCATGTCGCCTTGTCAAAAGTGGTTTCTAACGTTTCTGGACGTATCGCACACAATATTCGATCAAGAACAGAACAAATAATAAACTTTGAAATCTGAACGTTTATAAAAAAATGAAGGGTTTACAGCTGAAGCTTTCAAACCTCACTCCAGGCAACATGTCATATAGTTTAGGCCATGGACGCTCACTAACAGATCAATCGTTGAACCAAACTGCGACTTCAACATTTTCCTCAATTCGTAGTGTGTAGCGTTGGAATGTCAGATTTTGTTCCAATTTTGCGCAGCGCGGCTCTAAACCAATCCCTAATATTGCACGCACATAATCATTCGTTCGTCAACTTTACAGCTCAGTATTTAATATGTAGCTCTGCGCGGGTATTCGACTGTATTTGAAGTTGAGGACAGTGATGACACTGTAGAGTATAATTGTGACAATCGACGAGCCCATGGAAATCTTAAGGAGGAGGTCTGTGTCGATAATCCAAGACCCTCTTCTGTAGCGGACGTCGAGGAACACCGGGTCGGGCTGGAGGTAGTCCATGAGGTCGAAGGAAACTTCGCAAGGCAGCCTCTCGAATATGGCTTTGGCCAGAGCTCCACTCGCCTAAGAACATACATTTGTGTCGATGAACTGTGAGGTGCCGTAACTTCTACTTGTATACATTTATTATCAAACTGAAAGCTGAGTGATTGTTCTCAGGGTAAGAAGAAAACAGTGAGTCATTTTGTATGCTTTGATGACACATCTGGGAGCATTCCTTCTCCTTTAGAACAAGTAGGCTGGCCATAGTCTGTGCATGCGGAGGACCTGCTATGATTTGCTTCCTGTATGTGTTAGGTATGCCCTCGTCTTCAGAATCACGTCCAACACTGACTGCACTTCAGCTGCTCCCCAAGGTCTGTGACTAGAACACCAGTGGCAGGACGTTGGACTGAGAGGCCTCATGCCTGTTCTTGATGACCTCACGACTGTCTGAGTGTGTGTTGGTAGGTTATAGTGAGATGGGTGGGTCAAGGCCGTGGGCGGCCGAATATCGAGTAGTCCGCCCTCAGCTCGTCGGATTGGGGATCGCAGTTCAGGCCAGGATTAAAGATGGCCTGACACCCTTCTCCATGGGAGGTACAGTGGCAAGTCCAACCCCCAGAAGTTAAAGCGTAGGTGCCGGAAGAACGCCTTCTGGTAATTCCGGCACCGGGGCCTGCCACCCATTTAGGTCCGTAGGCTACTAAGTGGCAGCCAAATAGAATGGGTACCACGGGGGCTTCTGCCCACCGCTGGCAGCGTTGAGCCCTTAGGGTGTGACGCTGTCAGTCGTGAAGCTATGGGTTTGGTTTCATTGGAAATTCCCCTAGAGAGCTGTTTGGTGCTGGCAGGAGAGGGGTGGAGGCTATAAAGCTAGGTACCCTCTCCAAAGCCACGGGCGTATGCCCAGGACTCTTACAAATGTCCCTTCCACTCTTCACCAGGATCCAAATAAATATGGAGCAAGAATGGCCCACCCTATTAATCAATATGAGGATCGTGGCCTAGGGGAGCGGTGTTATGGGTTAATCAGTATCAGACACTACAGACCTGCAGCAAAAAAGGGTGGTGATTCAATTAAACTGAAGCGAAGGTGGAACCTGTTCAAGAAATGCTTATAAAGGAACATTGTGGTACTTAGTCGTGCTTCCAGAGTAGTGTTGCTCATACCCAACGCCAATGTGCTGCAATAGTGGGATTTTGGCCACCAGGCAGAGGACCAGGGTGGTTAATATCAGAGATGAGTCTGGAAAGCAGGAGCAACCCGAAACTTCAGATGGTGAAAGGACAGGTGATAGCACGGGCACTGCTATATGCATGCACCAGGAGATGCTCCACAAGCAGTCATTCAATATCAGCAGCCCCCACTACTTCTTCCTGCTTTAACGAATAGGGAATGCTACCATGCGTGCAACTGAAGATATCAGGCCACTTATGCCCTGCTTGTTGAATCTGTTATCCATTTCTGACGATATCAAATAACCCTGGGTACATCTCTGACACAATCATGACTTCACGTTCCTCTTTATCGTAATAATTTGAAACTTACACTGAGATGAGAGACTATGAATTTTTTGTACTGTTGGCAAGTGAAGTTGTAGCCGATCGTGAGTGTGAACGTGGAGACCACCAGGAGAATGACAATCGCAACAGAAATGATGGTGAAGCTAATCATCAACCAACGAGGCCACAGCTGACTGTTGATTGATTTAACCCTGAAATGTGAAGCAAAATAATGTTGATATGTATAACGTGAACCTGCGTGGGTACAAGTAAAATGAGGCGTCAGTATCAATAAGGCCATTACCAACCTCCTCACAGAGTTTAATTTTCTGAAAGGAACAAGTGTCCAGCGACTGGCATGTTCAGGTCAACACGGACATCCCTGATCTCCACACCCAATAATAGTCAATACTTGCCTTTCTTAGTAGAAGGCGTCGTACATACCCGCCCCCCTTAGGAAGCCGAGTATGTCCTTCACCGCAGAGTCCGCTATGGTTTGGGGTTCAGTGGTCCCCTGACCGAAGTATTCAAAGCGTTTTGCTGGCAAGGCAGCGCATTCACATAGGATATGCTCTGCTGTCTCATCCTCCTCGCTGCAGAGTCTACATTCCACCGCCTCTCAGATGCCCATCTTGTTGAGGTGATATCTGAGTGATCAGTGCCCGGTGAGGAAGCTTATCAATACTCTCAGATCTTGTCTAGAGAGTGTCACATCGCCTTCGCCCTTTGACAGGAAAGCTTAACAAGCCTTTTCGCCTGTCTTAGTCGTGGCTGGCAATGCCAATGGGCGCCATTTTCCTGTATCTCCCATCGAGCAGCCAGACGGTTCAGGTGACTTTTCGTCAGACCCACGTGTGGCTCAGGCCCGATGGGTAGGGATTCTGTACCCCTTTACAAGACTGTAGTTAGGCCCTACAATGCCCAGTCCTGCTCGGCCTTCCTTAACTGAACCATCGGTATACCACTGCAGCGCGCCCACCTCGGTCCGGAATGTCGCCTTCTCCCACCGTTCCCGTGAGTGGACGCTGACGCTGAATGGCAGCCAAAAATTCTTCTGCTCCGGCATAACGTCAGTAGCAAGGACTACTGCCTCCTCCATCTTAAACTCTCTGGTTATTCCGTGGAGGCTCGCCTTAGCCCTGGTGGAAACTTTACCTGTCTGCAAAAGCCTTGCCGCTCCCAGGTAAACGGTCCTCTGAATGTGTATATGTAGAGGTGAGATGTTCAGAAGGACTTCCATTGCAGCAGTAGGGCATGTACTCATAGCCCCTGTGATAGCAAGACACGCCTGCCGCTGCAGTTGTTGAGTTTTCCTTGTACTGTCGCCTTCCACCACACCGTGGAGGCATACATGACTCGGGGTCTTATTACCCCCTTAAATAGCCACTCCATCATTTTTGGAGTTATGCCCCAGGATTTGCTGCACAGGCTCCTACACGCCCAGAGGGCTGTAGTTGCCTTGTGCAGCGCATATCTCACATGCGAGTTCCATGTGAGCTGCTTATCCAGTATCACCCCGAGGTATTTCACCTCCTTCATTATCTGGAGCCTTGCTCCTTGCATTATGGGTGGTACTATATCAAGGTTTCTTCGTCTAGTGAAGGAAACCGTGGTGGTCTTGTTCGGATTTATAAAGAGTCCATCCTTGGCGCACCATCTTTGGATGATATCTATAGCTCCTTTCATCCTTTTAGACACCGTGGAGGCAAATTTGCCTCTTACCAGGACTGCAAGGTCATTCGCGTATGCGACCACTTCGTAGCCTTCAAGCTGCAGTGTTTCCAGCAGCTCGTCGGCCACCAGTAGCCACTGGAGGGGAGAGAGTAACCCCCCCCCCTTGGTTGGCAGCCTTGCGTGGGAATCACTGTGATGCTGTCTTCCCCTAGCCGGGCCGTGATTTCCCTACTCCTAAGCATGGACATAGTCCATTTCACGGCCTGGGGTTCTATTCCCCTCTGTGCTGCTCTTGCTTCTATGGAGCCGAAGGAGGTGTTATCGAAGGCACCCCCCACGTCCATGAAGCAGCACAATGCCACCTCCCTTGTCTGAAGGGCCTCGTCAACCAATGAGACCAGCTCCATGAGAGCGGTCTCAGCCGACTTGCCCCTCAGGTAGGCATGCTGTGCCCTCGAGAGGGGCTTAGTTTCAAGAATTTCCTTGAAGACCAGATCCATGATCTTTTCCATTGCCTTCAGGAGAAAGGAGGAAAGGCTTATGGGTCTCTGTGATTTTTCAGTCGAGGAGTCACTGCTTGCCTTAGGCAAAAACACAAGCCTCGTCCCTCTCCATGAATGCGGCACATGTGCCAGTAGAAAGCTGGCTTTGAAAGTCTTAACCAGTACCTACTTCTTGAGGTTTATCCATGGAGAGCGCTTTCTGCAGCCTTGAGGCTCCAGAGACACTTGCTATGCCGCTGCAGAAATCCCTCCAGGACTTCCTCTTTGCTCTGTCCTCTTGCCATCCAGGGCTTTTGAGAAGGCACTCAAGATCGTTCCCATCCGCCGAGACAAAAGACTGCGAGTATTACCAAAAAAACCAGGCTTGTGTGAATAATAAGGAACGCTTATTTTTTCATTTTCGTTAGATCTAGGAAGTAGAACATAACTTTCCAAGGGCCACTGAGTCCAAAAAAGCCATTTCTAAAAATGTTCTGTGTTTGAACGCAACTGAGAGAAAACGGCTGAACGAAATCAGCTGAATTTTGACATATCCCCCGCAGGGGACTATGGGACGTCAAAATAAAGGTAAGAGGCAATCGACACAAAACTATAGTTATCAAAATGATTTAAAAAAAACAAATTTTGTCGTTCTCAAAAACGGCACTAACGATTCGATTTCATATTTTTGTGTAGATAGCTCCAAATAACACGGCAGCACCATAAAATTCTCATTCGCTGACAATGACGAGAGCAGCACAATAAAATTCAAGGAAAATTCGATTTTAGCATATTTCTATTGAAAGGTAATGGCTTTCTCAGAAAAATTAGGGCGCTAGTTCAATAAACTGCCTGAGAGTTTGATAGCGCTCACATGATAGGAGCGACCCCAGAACTTCTGGAATCCCAACTACAGTCTCCGCTTTTACCCGGTAATTTCTAGAAAGTAAACTCGATCCTGCTAAAAAAAATCATGTTGAAAGTCTCAAGAATCCCCAGTGCACTGTTTGATCAATAATGGTCGTAGGGTGAGTAGGAGCAACTCAGTAAATTCGGGAACTTGAAGAGCTATCAGTGTCCTCGTAGAAAGGGGAAGTTGTGGTTTACCAAGTTCATGTGAACTGAGTGAAAAGTATAGCTGAGCTACCAAAATCGCAGAATGGACGTGGGGCTGAGGAAAGGTGTGTGATGTATCGCACCAGCTATTCAGTCAGCACAAGGAATGACTCACCTGTCTTTAGTGATGAGAGTGACACGGACGGGAACGACGGAGCAGCAGCCCCTGTAGCCGTGGTAAAGGGCCAGAACGGCCGACCATACAGCTACCGGCACGGCCGCCAGACCGACCCAATAACAGTATCGGACGTCTCCTCCTTTGAAGTAAAACTCCCCCCAAACTCCAAACAAAACGCAACCGCAGTCGGGCCGCTCGAAGTCCGCCTCTGAAGACTGACACGTGTTGAGCGTTCGGGTCCAGTACAACCAGACGACGTTGAAACAAACGATGTTGAGCGCGGAAGACGCTGAAGAGAGCGAGTACAACCAACTCAATCTTTTGTCTTGCTCCATCGCCCTCGACGAAATGTTCGCTTTTTGACGCACCGCAGGAAACTAAACCCACTAAACTTTATCTTCACCGCAGAGTCGATGGAGAGGTACGACGATAAGATAAGGGCAGGTCGAGCTGTTGGAACAACAGACGCCTTTACCGCGACTACCCGGCAAACATTGATGTGCCTACTTTCCCCGGCTCGTTATATTAATAGAAACAACTTTTGAACAATCGCGTGCGTCCACTATAAAAGGAACACCTCATCCAAGTACATTAACCCACGCGGTACTGTACGTTCTTGTCAGCGTTAACATCCCCCCCACCATTTCGTTCAACATTCGTACTACATCTTGTCAAGTCAATAATTCCGAATCTTCATGAATTTCCCAACATTTATCAACAATTTTATCAAAATGTTACACCACTTTTAATGAATTACACGACAAATGTGTCAAATCCAGCCGTTTTATTTTTTCCGTGTACCGCTTGTTATGGCTTGAATGTTGCACGTTCTCAGTGGCGAATCCAAAGTCCCCCTTCAAGATTTGTGGACGAACATTTTTTGCTAGCGTATTAGCTTTCTTATGCTCGAAAATTCAGATTATTTACCCGTTTTACTTTCCGCTCCCCGAAGGGAAAGGAGAGTATAGTAATCGTGTCAAAAAAAACTCTGGTGCGTAGCAACACACAACTTTCCGCCACCCCCGTAATTTCGAACACCAGCTACATATGCGGGCGCTATATCTTCGTTCAACGCATTTTTATAGGAACATTTATGGAGAACAAAATGTAGGGACTAGTTGGCTGAGCGTACTCCGAAAGTTTGATCGAAATCGTTAGAGCCGTTTTTGAGAATATTGGAATACCGATAAATTAATATTCGACAAATCTCCTTTTCTGAGTTAACTTGGCTTATATCTCCGTTCAACATATATATACAGAAATAATTATACAGAACGAAATGTTGGTATGGGTGACTAAAAGACACTCCATTACGATTTATCACATCTGGTGAAGAAGGGACCCTGAAATTTACGGAAATGTTAGAAAAAACGTTATTTTTGACACATTTTAATTTTTATCTCTTTTTAATGGACCGTCACAGGAACATTTATTGAGAGGAATATGTAGGTATTAACTATTTGAAAACATCCTGTGAGTTTGGTGAAAATCGTTGAAGCCGTTTTGCCAAAAAGCGTAAAAAACCTATTTTTGCTTCGTGGGCCCATATCTCCGTTCACCGTATTTTCATGGAGATATGTATTGAGAAGAAAAGTTAGGTATTGATTAGGAGAAGATAATTTGAAAGTTTAATCAAAATCGTTATAGCCGTTTTTGAGAAAAATGCGAAAAACCCTAGTTTTTGGTACGTTTTCGTCCACCCCCCCCCCCTTCCCATCGGCCGAAATCGTCCATAACCTTATTTTGGTGTCTACAAAAAATAAGGAACAAAACAAAAAAAGAACCAGCCCTAATCGGATCAGCCGTTCTCCCGCAAATCGAACTACAGACACACACACACACACACGGACCACGCGCCGAAATTAGGTTTTTTAGACTCAGTAGGGTCTGAAACGTAAAGATCTGAAGAAAACCCAAATTTTTTTTTTTGGGCAGATTACTATACTTTCCTTCCCTTCGGGTAGCGGAAAGTAACTAGGGGTTTTCGCATTTTTCTCGAAAACGGCTCTAACGATTTTGATTAAACTTTCAAATTATCTTCTACTAATCAATACCTAACTTTTCTTCTCGATACATATCTCCATGAAAATACGGTGAACGGAGATATAGGCCTATGAAGCAAAAATAGGTTTTTTACGCTTTTTGGCAAAACGGCTCCAACGATTTCGATCAAACTTTAGGAGTACTCTCAGCTAACTAGTACGTACATTTTGTTCCTGATAAATGTTCCTGCAAAAATGCGTTGAACGAAGATATAGTGGTGTTCGAAATTACGGGGGTGGCGGAAAGTTGTGAGTTGCTACCCACCAGATATTTTTTAAATTTTCCCTTCTATCTTTTTACTTTCCTTAGCTCTACAAAGTATAACGAAAAGTTATGTAATCGGCTGAAAAAAAATTTGAGTTTTCTTCAGATCTTTACTTTTCAGGCCCTCTTGAGTCCGAAAAACACCATTTGGGCTGTGTGTCCCATTAAAAACTGTACAGCCATACTTCTTCCCCTTTTTCAAAATGTCTTGGTTTTCTTCTATTATGTTGATCTACTTGTTGTTTCCAAATTCGTTCTTGAAAATATTCGCCATAATGACAAAAAGTTGCCAGTTCTTTCAATCGTATTAGACAACTTGAAAAACATTAATTCTTATGGCGAACACATTGCTCCAGACAGCAAAAACTGTCTTCTTGGGTTTATAAATCGACCTAAAACTTGCTATTACTGTATCCCTTGATGAGATGTATACATCTTTAGGTAGGAGAAAATTCGTTACTTTCTTTAACGGGGTAGGTCCAACCAAAGCTAATAAGAGATCCTGTCTTGCCTCTTGCACCTCTTCACTGTTCCCTCCCAGGCCCTTTATCCGGCATTTCAAAATGAACTGGTTTTCACATTCGACCCAGTCGTTTTCTTCGTTGAATGATTCACATGAAAACTTCTACACTTTTCTTTCCAAAGTATCAATTGTTTCAAAGCTGTTTTGAACCAATTCATTGGTATCAATATTTCTCCTTCCTCTTCTCATCCTCGTCGTCATGAATTGAAAAACAGCAACTAAACTAACTTTATTTAAAGTTTATACAATGCTAAGTACTGTTACTAAATTAAAATGTTCGTAGCGATAATAATAATATTTTGTTTGGTGCTAAATCCTATACAAACCCACAACATTTATTTGGCGAGCCTTCAACAGTGAACCCACAACACGCGTGAGGATCGGCAACCCGGAACACACGAGTGAGCCTCAAGTTAATTTGGTTTTTGCGATTCTACCTGCCTCGGCAGTGCGCCCTTATCTTTGAAGGTAGGCCACTCCTGTCAATTCGTGTTCTTGGTAAAGCGTTTTATACAGAAAACACCTCGTAACGTTGCAGAATTGACGGAATATTTGAAGTCCACAGAGGGTTGCGTGAAGGGCTGCCAACATTTGAAATATTGGGCGCGTTTGAACGTTTCCTTAACCAAATAAACGGATTTTCTCCCGGCACGATTAAATACTAAGCTTTACGGAGCACAAAACATGTAGGTAATTCGCAAAACACACTTTCACAAGTGAAGGAGACCTGAAATGTTTCGCCAGTTGGCTTTTTAGGTTTATTTGTGTTACGAAAACCCACTACGCCCATTTCGACGAAAATCCGTTTTAGCCCATTTTTACTTTTCTTGGCTCTTGTAGTGAGCTAGTTACCAGCGACACTACTGTTATTATTATAGACAGCTGATTGCTTGTCATCTGGGTTGGAGATTAAAAATAAAGATTCATTCTGTGTTCTAACGAATTGACGTGTAGTCATTTTATATTAATTTACATTAATATGCACAAGATACTACAGCTCTAAAAAGTAGAAGGAAAAGTTGTGTAAAAACAAGCAGTGCGTAGCAACACACAACTTTCCGCCACCCCTGTAAGTTTGAACAGCAGCTACATATGCGGGCGCTATATCTTTGTTAGAAAGAGATGTAAAATATGGGGAAAGGAATAAGAATGAAGTCCTATTACACCCGCACGATTTGCTTGAGAGAGCTACAAATAAATTACAGCCTAAACAACACGGCAGGTAAAGCAACTACTCATTGAGTTATCCGATGTTTTTAGCCGAGACTGTTAAAGATTTGGGCTGGATTGAAGGACTCTCACACGACATTGACGTAGGCGGCTGTTAGACAGGCCGAATTCCACCCTGTACGATGGAAGAAGTGGGCAAGCTTGTGACCGAAATGGAGCAAAACGGGATCATTGAACCATCTACCAGCCCTTGGGTAACCCTATCGTAATGGTGAAAAGAAGGACGGCTGTGCTCGCTTAGGCATTGATTATCGTCAGTTGAATGACGTAAAAAACGAGCCCCCGTAATTTTGAACACCACCTATATAGGCGGGCCCTATATCTTCGTTCAACGCATTTCTACAGGAACAAAATGGAGTGTGATCTGAGAGTACTCCGTAAGTTTGATCGAAATCTTTAGAGCCGTTTTTGAGACAATAGGAATACCGATAAATTAATATTCGACAAATCTTTTCTGAGTTAACTTGGCTTATATCTCCGTTCAACATACATACACAGAGATAATTATGTAGAACGAAATGTTGGTATGGGTGACTAAAAACCACTCCATTAGGATTTATCACATCTGGTGAAGAAGTTATCCTGGAATTTACGGAAATGTTCGAAAAAACGTTATTTTCGACACATTTTGATTTTTATCTCTGTTCAATGGACTGTCAGAGGAACATTTAATAAGAACAATATGTAGGTATCAACTATTTGAAAACATCCTGTGAGTTAGGTGAAAATCGCTGGAGCCGTTTTGCCAAAAAGCGTAAAAAACCTCTTTTTGCTTCATGGGCCTATATCTCCGTTCACCGTATTTTCATGGAGATATTTCTCTGGAAGTAAAACGAATTCCCTGGTCAAACTAGGAACATGGTTGAGAAAATCACAAACCCTACTTCCCATTGTAGAACGTTCTTATAAACTGAACGATAAACACATTTGATCGGTTACTCAAGTCAAGACAACCGCTCAATGCACGTGAGGCTAAGGGATGTTGTATGATGCGTCGGACCAGGCATCTTCACGTTCCACAGCTACTGAGTCCCAAAAACGGCATTCGGGGGAAAAAAAACTCTGGACGACTCTGCTGTTCAAAGCTTCCACCGATTTTTATTCAATTTTTTTTGCACGATCTTAATCCAACTCACAACAAACTAAATTCAATTGTGCCAAAGGGAAAACAATGAAACTCGCCATCCGAAAGAAAAACTGTATTTTTCATGGTACATTCCACGCTGCAACGTCGAAGGCATTTCTGGCTCAACCAGCGAGGGGCAGTGCGAATTCATCGACTTCAATCTTGGCGTGTGCTCTTTTATTTACTAACAGTACACTAACTATAATAACAAAAAAACGCGGGTCAATTAATAACGTCAGAACAAATGTTTAATGTTCTTCTGAGTTATTCAACAAGCGGCGACTCCATTCCATCACTCAAACTGAAAAAGAAATAATTGCAGTTATATTGAAACTTACAATACGCCATAAAACATTTAGAGAATAATTGGCTCGAATAATGCCTAATGATAGTCAGTACACAGCCTGAACTGGGACATTCGTGTGAGCAACGAGACGAAACTTGACGCAGAATAAGAATTTATGTAAGGGACAAGTTTAGTTTCGGTCTAATTCACATTGACGTTAATTTTGAATCGAGACAAAAACGATTTCAAATCACTTGAAAAGTACGACAAAGGTTACGGGGAGAGATTAGTAAAAACTTACTCTTGTTAACCAACTCCTCAAGCTGGAGAATACGCGCTTACCATGTTCCTTAACCGATCTCCAGAAGTTATTAAACAGTAAAGGGAAGCTATTCCGAGGCCGACTGCACCGCCGAGGCCACATCTCCTCAAACCACCTGTGAACGTCACGGTACATTATTGTTAAAAATAGAAATGGTTTATCGATCACAGGGAACCGTTAATTATTAGAAATACAAGGACATTACTAAACAATAACAAAACGCAATTACAAAATGTGCAAGATTGGCTTAACAAAGGAAGTAAGAAAACAAAATAATTCTGTGGTGAAGAGTAAAAAAAAGATTGATGTGACGCATAACACAATTTTCCTCAGCCCTATGTATATTCAGTGACGTTTTGCCATTCTAGCAACTAATCCGATATGTTTTTCACGCAGTTTACACGAACTAGGTAGAACTCGACTCTAATATAACAAGACTTTGACCTATTCTATAGCGACAAACTGACAGGGCTTCACGGTAATAAAGGAATTGAAGGGAATGATGAGGCTGATACCCTGCACAGATACCAGTGAAGAGAACAACAACAACCACTTAGGTAAAGCGGTTGGCAAGATGTGCCCAGCCAAAGGCTGTCAAGGAATTACTCACCAGGGAGTGATCAAGGGAGGTCGTCAGCCTGGAGAGAGACAGTATATAGATGGTGTGTGGCCTGTTTACAGGGCATCATCGTCTAGCAATGCCCTACCTGTTTAAGAATGGGAAGTCACATAATTGCACATTCTGCGACTTAGGGTTGGAGTCAGTGGAGCATGTACTGAGCACTTACAAGGGGCTGGCCATAGAGTGACTGTGGGGCTTTTTATGAAGCCAGAAGAGATTGGACCAAAAGGTTGTCAACGGTATGTGTGCCAGGAACTACGAGACCTGAGGGTTGAACTGAGAGGGGGCGCCATACAATACTAACAGTGGCTTTGTGGTTTCAGCTTTATCCCACTGTTGATACACCAACCTCTGTGTTAGGAGTGGACTGTGAGTTGTGTTGTTCCTTTCTGAACCACAAGTTTCAAACAGAGTTTCTTGTTCATGAGTACACAAGAGTAGACTTCTTAAGTTAGGCAGAGATGGTTGCTGGATGAGTATCATACCACAGTGTACGCATTGTGGTTGTTGGGGGTCAGTGCACAGCGTGAAATTGCTGTAAACCAGGGTCCACTCTCCCACTGCTCATATGGCATGCTCTTGTTCTTTCAATCTCCCCAGACTCAAATTGGGTCTCTAGAAGTAAGATAGACACTAAAATACGCAGGCCTATACCCCTTCACCCATACATAGCCTTGGCCTACCCTATGCGCAGTCAGGCAGACTTGACTTGGCTAGGCCACTAAGATAGCAGCAGTGCCCAGCTTGTCCTTGAACCAGTGGGCTACCCACGTATAGTGCTGCTTGCTCAAGAGCATCATTGGCCAATTGGCCACAGTGACTAGCCTTCACAGGGCCTTCCTGAGCAGCCTGCACTTCACCCTACTAGACAGATGGTCTACCTCATCCACTGTGACCCCTGTTCAGAGGGGTATTGTGCACTTCCTGTTCTTGTCAACTTGTTCCCTGGAGCAGAAGCAGAGAAGGATGAACAGCTCCTTTGTAGTTAGCTGCCTAATGCCCTTAGTCGAGGCATCAGAAGCATCTAAGCACATCCACTCTAGGGAGGACCCTACACCTGGTCCATCCAATTCTTACTATGCCCTTGGTTTCTGTCTCAACAATGGCTCTTCATTGCTCCCTCATATTAGCATTGTCAAGAACACCTCAGCACTGTCACCCTCTTGCTCCAGAGCTGCCAGGATATCCTATGCAGTCAATACGCTGTCAAGATCCCTGATGAGAGATGGAACTCCTGACTATACCATGATCACCAAGGGTCTCTTGGATCTTATCAGCAATGGTTTTTGGGAGAGACCCAACTCAATCAGAACGCCACCCTCCGTAGTTCTCTTAATATCCCCAATCTCTGCATCAGCCTCTTCTGGGTTGACCCTAACCAGCACAGGCTGTAGGACCACGGCGAATGTGACCTTTTGATTAATCATTGGCCATCTTTGATGGGGGCGGCCATTCCCACCCACCTGGCTCTTTCTTACTACGGCTGACGAGCCTTTCCCAAAATCTTTCTCCTTATTCTCCTGCAGCTGAAGAGTCAACCCAGGATGCGAGGCCTTCAAAGGTGGCCCGAGATTAGCTGCCTCCTTAGAGGTTGATGGAAATGGCTCCAAAAGCTCCAGCATCCCATGTTTTTGTAGAGCCCGTTTGACCTCTATTTTCCAATTAAGCAGGCCTTACGTCACGTCACCTGAAACTGCCTTCAGCGCCTCCAAAATGCTTTCCTCTTCCTCATCCCACTGAGCAGTAATTACCCGCCTTATAACATGGGAAATCACACTCTTTGTCACACCGTACCAAAAGATTTTGTTACAGAACTTACTCGTTGATTTATACAGGAGGCCAGTAGCTGTAGCAGCAGCAACAGTGTTCAATTCATCGTCAGTGCCTCTCCCCCAACTCAGCAGAACGCCAAAACTGCTATACATTACAGTTAATACGCCTAACGTGTTGGCGCTTGATGAGCCATGTTTCATTATGTGGTTCAATAATCTGAAATTGAGAGAAAAACGCGTCAGTCACATAAACAGATAAATTCAGAACAGCAATGGAATTTATGTTACAATACTAAATATTTATCCAATACATTATAGTACTTCTGCTTCACTTTGAATATATTCCAAATTCATTGTGTGTTATAACTTCACAAAATCTCAGTCCTTTGGGCCTCACGAGGCTCTGTCCCTTGACCCCCCACTGTACATGTTACTTCGCCCAATCGATTGTCACTATGCGCAGTTCCTTGTTAGACGCCAACTGGTATTATCACTTGGGCTCCATAATCATATGGATCATTCCAAAATGATTATAACAACGACAAAAAACATCATATTCGTAGCCCATGGAAAGTCAAAGTTTGCAATACTTTTTGAACAGACCACGTACGACGGTTTTAATCTATTTGCCATCACGGTACCTCATTATAAGAAACACTCTGCTGCCGCCATTTTGTGAAGTTTTTACTGTTTATTTGCAAACAGATCTCATATCTGTTCTTGTATACAAAGTGTGACAAGTATAAATTAGTTTACGTGTAAAAAAATGTCTGGCACGGTGTATCACATAAGGCTCTAGCCTGTTATTCACTCTGTGCGTATGAACTTGATAGTACATCATATGGGAACCAGTAGTGCTTCAAGTTCTGGAATTTATTACAATGCCCCTACTCCTGTCAGACTCTCCATTGAGCAATCAATGCCCAAATGATTTACAGGACTAATCACTCTATTTTTTTAAAGGTTCACGTTTCTCGAATTCTTTGTAAAACACTATGAAAAACGTTAGCAAATAAAAGGCAGTAGTTTGAGTTCCAGATTTTTTCGGGTTGCTCTTAATTATTTTGAGATAATTAAATCGTGAGACTATCAGCTTGATTTCAGTGAGAACGTTAGTTTTATACGAGCGAGATTTACGAGGAAGAAACTGCACTTTTTATCGATATTTTTGATAATTTATAGTGCGCCATTCGGTTGAAAACTTTAAAGGTTGTCATGCCATTGGAATATATCATCACTCAAAATTGAATCAAAATCGTTAAAGCTCTTTCCGAGGGAAAACATTTGGGTTTCTGACCACTATGCTAACTATAATTAATTTTGGACCAATTTTGCTCGTAGCCTTATTTTGGTGCCCCATGTTCATCTGCTGGGTAAATAACGAATTTGAGGTCATTCGTTCTATGTGAACAAAAATCATTTGAATAATGTTAAAACTTTCAAATGGAGCAAGAAGCCTTTGAAATGTAATGATCTTCAAACAGCAGCCTATTTCCTTTTGTACTTCATAGGCTGGGGAACTTCAATAAACTCAGCAACGCCCTCAGCTATGAAGTAGCAAATTTGAGAAGTTATCTGGCAAGGGATGAAATTCTGTCGCTGGTAAGTCAAAACGGGTCACTGTTTCGAATGACAAAAATGCTCACCAAGTGTCAAAGAGATATAGCTCAACTCAAAAAATTGGATATCTTTACCCAAGGAAAAGGCTGATGTGTTTGCTGACATGGTGGAAGATAGATTCACACCCCACCAATCCAACCTGGCGCCTCCATCCGACTGTGATTCAGACTTTCCCTCGATAGCTGCGTTCTTTTCTCCCAAAGAAGTGATGAAAATAATCTATCACTCATCTTCTCGAAAGGCTCCAGGAGTAGACCTGCTCGTGCAGCCACTACTCAAACATGCTCCGAGGAAAGTCATCACGTGGCTAACAGAGATATATAATGCAGCGTTTCGCTTGAGCTATTTCCCAAATAAATGGAAACATGCTAAGATTATTATGATCTTAAAGCCGGGTAAGTCAGAAAACGAAAAAGAGTCATATCGGCCGATTAATCTACTATCTCTCCTGCCGAAAATATTTGAGCGATTGCTTCTCCCGCTCCTCAAGCGCTTTACTGGGCAACTGGTTCCTGATCAACAATTCGGATTTAGAGAATCCCACTCCTGTCCTCTGCAGCTCCAACGACTCGTAAATTTCATCAAAAATTCTTATAAAAAAAAAAGAAATCTGTAAAACCACTTTTTATGATGCAGAACAGGCGTTCGATAGAGTGTGGCACACTGGTCTTCTGATCAAGCTAAAGCCCCACCTCCCAAAAAACATTTTCGACTTACTCAAAAACTATCTGGACGCTCGAACATTTGTCGTCGATATTGCAAATGAGACGTCGTCAGTTCGAATGATTGGAGCATCAGTTCCTCAGGGAAGTGTCCTTGGCCCTTATCTTTACACTGTATTGCCATGACATACCGCTTCCTGCCACTCCCGAATTTTCTGGGCTCTTTGCAGACGACCTAGTTTACGCCGTTAGCCAACCTGATCAGGACGAAGCTTCCCATGTCCTACAATCGTTTATACACAAACTCGGGCAGTGGTGCACTAAATGGAGACTCAAAATGAACCCTGCCAAATCTGTTACCGTGACGTACTCATACCGTCGGAGGTTCCAAGAAGTCCCATTGTTTTATAATGACTACCAACTACCCCTCGCCTCAACCCACAAATATTTAGGAGTCACCCTAGACCGTCGCTTAACATTCCAAGACCACATCTAAGACGTCATTAAGCGGACGAAAATTAGAACGAACCAACTAAAGCCACTCCTCAACAACCACAACCTACAACTGTCCAACAAAATCATTCTGTATAAAACCTTAGTTCGTCCGATCTAGACTTACGGTCTAGCTATCTGGGGGACGTGCTCGGATTCCCAATTTAGGAGACTCGAGGCCCAGCACAACATCACGCTGCAGCGGAACATCATCCACACCCCACCATTTGTGAGGAATGCAACAATGTATAAGGACTTCGTATTGGAATCGTCATCTGAACTTCGTCGCTTCTGTATGCAAAAGCTCCACAGAAATTATTCCGACCATTTCAACCCGCTTGTCACAAGTGGCTTTGCACCCTTCAACGATAGAAGACTAACCAGACCTCGGCATATCCTAGATTTCCTCACGCCTCCAACCGAGTAAAAGCCAACGTCAGATACCTTGATGCAGAACTAAAAAGATTAGCAATTTAAGTGCTTACACACATGTCAATGAGGTATGATACAATATTATGTAACAGACTCAAACAATAAATAGAAATAAAAAAAAAAAGGCTGGGGGAAAGTGAAAGACTAAGGACAAGTGACCTAAAGCTTTTCAATGTTGTGTTGATTTTGAAACTGAGGAAGATAGCATCATGTTAAAACCATTATAGTAGCTTGTGTCTTATTTGCAGTATATATGCAACTCAAAGTTCAAAACTCCACAGTGTTTACTTACTGCGTTCTTCTAAGTTTCCCCGTTTGTCCAGCTAAGGTCGTCTGTTTAAGGCCATTATAGATCCCTGTCGTGCCGCCGACGGCAGCTCCGACCATCACAGACGCCCCAATCTGCCCGAAGGCTAATTCGAACCTTCCTCTTTGCTTCGAGGCGCCTTCGGGCAAAATGTATTCTGGCTTGGCCACATAATCCGGGTCGAAGTTGAGGTAGGGCGAGGTGGGTAAAACGCCTCGAGACTGAACTGCAATTATGAGGTTTGTAACGTAAATAATCGGTCAATAATTTTAATTAACAATAGTTGGATGAAAATGATCATTGTACGGATCTGCCTCATTCTGCACCTTAAGAACTAGTTGTTAAAACCTGTCACCTTGTGAGCAGAATACGACAAAACTGTGACACTTAATCAGGCGGGATCACAGACCAAACATCTGCTAACTGGTTTTATAATAAATAGAGCTCTATCTATCTCAATGAGTGATAACATTTAAAAACGGAGAAAAAGAATGATCACATAAGGAACGAGAAGCAACGGCTTTAGTGAGCAGTGTGTAGAATCAATTTGGAGAAGGGTGGCTAGGAGAAAGCATAAGGCCCCTTTGGACTCTCACTGAGCAGCCAGAGAAGTGAGAATGTGAAAAGGGTTGGACAGGGTTCCTCGGTTGTCCTCTTCTCGCTCCACCTGACTGACCTGACAAAAACGCTCCACCAGACTATGCAGGAGTGTGGACCCATGTCCTTTGCCCCACCCTACTTCATCCACACACAGCTCCCCAAGGCTACTCTGTGGGAGTCTACAGAGGGCATTTCTAATCTGGATAGAGTCTTGGTAAACGAGGTCAGTCATTTCATATTATGGGGGTGTTTCAGATAAAACATTTTGTGCCACACTGTACGTACGCTTTATTTTACTACTTGAAAGTGAAATTGGATAACAATTTCGTGACTCTTCTCCGTGACATATCCCGAATTACATTTTTGCGTTTATGTAGCAAAGTAAAGACATAAAATGTCAATAAGTTGAGTTTAGGAGAGGACGGGGTTTAGGGTGGGCTTCAAAACGAGATCAATCAATAATTGGATCATTGTCAGATGGGATATGTAATGTGTGTAATGTACGTATAGTGGAACGGAATACATTAGAAGGTATAATTCGAATGACCGCAGGGGAACACACAATAATTGGAAAAATGGAGGGAGAGGGGCACCTTTTACAGTCATTCAATTGATATAGGGATTTGTTGCAGGTTTGATCTGACTGACAGACAACAATCAGATTTTCTTCATTTTTTATAGTAAATGAAGTAAAAGTAATGGAAAATGTTGAAATTCTCCAAAGTACTTGGATGGAGTTGTGCTTAAATGAACGCCTCTCAGCTAAGTGTCTACTTGTAAATTAATTTTTATAACGCAATTTATTCAGCACAGACTTAGGTATGATTTCTTAACTTTCTTTGATTGGTCCCTGCAAGCTCACATTGCCTCCTTTCCCTTCTCCAGGAAGAGGAAGAAGACTGCCGGGCACCAGCCAAAGCCGAGAGAACAAAGACTAAGAGTGTGCCCATAATGGACCCCATCAGTCCTGAGTTATAAAATAATAAATTAAATAAATTGATTCAGCATTGCCTTCAAGAACGGGCTCTGGGATCTTCCCTCCATTCCTTGGTTTGTACGTCATCGTGGTCCACTGTTTGGCCGCCCAGTGTTTCTATTCTGGTTCTGAACCAAAGTGGACATTCGCATCAAGTGTTCTATCATCTCTACCTTCCCACTTGCGCTTATGTGGGATTCTGGTAATATATTGTTTTTCCTACTCGCGTTAGCCTTCTTTTTTGTGTTCAGTTAAGGTTTTGTATGCTATACCCTGCAGCCCCAGTGATTTTAGGCCTCAACTATTGTTGATTCTGTCACTAACTCTTTTCCATAGGTTTTGGTTTATCTCTTTCTTAATTGACAACATAATGACTGGTGTGTAAGGTTCTGGCCCGGGGTATGGTGAACTTGATCCATCTTTGGCCAGCTTATCCACTCTCTCTTTACCACTAAATACTTTGTGTTTCAGTATCCATTTCAATATCTTAGTGTCTGTGAATATTCTAACGTTATATTTCAGCTGTGTTCCTGTGCCAGCTTGTTGATGCTGCAATAGTTCACTCTGGACGGCCATTGTGTGACTGCCAAAATGGGATAAATTTTCGCAGAGTATCCTCAATGAGCTGTTGGACGAGACGAAAACACCAATGAAGTTTGGCATTTGTTATTGTTTTCGTCTTGATACAGCTATACATCAATTGGAAATGCACAAGAATTTGGCGGTTCCTCCTCGTTTCCAGCATATAGGCCGCACGTGATTCAAGGTACAAAAATTGTTCTCCAAGCGAAGTCAAGAGAAGATAATGGAGAAAACCCTCCCCATTCTCTAACTCCTCAGGATTTGAGACTCAGGAGCCTATTTACAAGCTACTTAGCTTCACTTTAGTCACTAAGTTCAGTTCGGCAATTGTTTTACAGTTACTGGGTTACGTTAGGTATTGGATATTGTAACCCCTCTTTGTCTCAGTCAGTTAAAGTTGTAGAAAGTTTTCGCAAAATTAAATTGATTTCAGACAATTAAAAACGTCCATTATAACGCTCTAGATCTATCAAGAAGCATATTATGTCAGATACGTGTTCTATTTCCCCCATGTCTCCCTTGAGCTTGTTTCACTTCTCCAGGAGTCAATAGGGAGAAGGGGATGACGGTGCACTAAAAAAAGCTGAGGGAACTCAGACTGAAGTCATTCATGGCCACCATTTCCCACTTTCCTGGTTGTTGGAGCTGAATTTGGCTAATCAGAAAGGACGCAGGAATCTACTAATCCTCCTCCATATTTAAGAACCCTTCTCCATTCATTTTCCCAAATTTGCGCGTTCTAGAACCAATATGCTCTATTGTCTCTATTTCTCCACGTAGACACATTGGATCGAAATTGGAATTGTTCCTATTAGTGGGTGGTATTGTGTAGTCATATACAAACCTTTACATCTCTACAATTGTGTTTTATTCAAATTCAATGGTCAATTAATGTTATTCATTATAATTAATTGTCATTTTGGCGAATAATTAACCTTCATGGTAGGAGATTTCGTCACTAACTTCGCCCCACATTTGTATACTATTTATAATATTTGTTACTTGTTGTACGTTAACAGATGAGAACTGTTTTGGCCTGCAGAATTGTTCGGTTGACCCTGCCTTTGCCAGTTCATACGCTCTCAGGTTTCCAGCATACCGTTTGTGTCCAGGTATTAACTTTAATGAGAGTGAGTTACCTTTTTGATAAAGTTTTCTAACGTTTTATTTTGTTTTCTCAATAAGGGGACTCTTCACTATTGGGCTTCCTAGAATTTTTATTACTGATTCGTTGTCAGTATAAATACCCACTCTAGCATCCCTAATATTTCTCAGTACGAGCCTTGGTACTTAAATTGACAGCAAGGAGTTCACTTTGAAATACTCATGTGCTAGTGGGAGTGATTTCTGTTGAACCCCGGCGTAAATAAGGCTGTGATGGGCATAATGAACCAATCCTGAGTTCTGTGCAACGTTCCCAGGAAAACGCTCACTTATGACGGAGTACCAAGTTAAGGTGGAGGGTGCTTGTGCCAAGATTAAACGTATCGCTAATGACCCACTTGGGGCAGCAGGGGACACACTGTGGTGACTGTTTAGCTCCCCAGTACACATGGGATCAAAAATAGGATACCAAAACAAAAGATGAAAACAATGTCGAGTACATCTCAAGATTGGAACAATCCAATGACATCCAGTAAGTCATTGACTCATTGGCTGTACTGGGAAAGGTAGATGCGACCGACAGGGGAGTTGGTATGGAAGAAGTGGAGGGTAGGGCTCCTATACAGTTGGGTAGTGAGTGTGGTCAATGTGGCACTGGCTTATGAGGTCTATTCAACCAGATTTTTGACGCAAGACATTCATGCCAGAATCCTGAGAGAGGGTGACGCACTCTTGTGAACACTATGAATAGTGGGCTGTCTAAGGTCAGGAATGGCCTGGCTCACACACAGCATCTCACAATGTCCCCTGTGGGCTGCTTATTCGACCCGAACCAACGGCTTAAGGACATAGGGGCGTTTACACCCAATCCAGTTAGACATTCCAACTGCCTGAGACGTGTCGCCCGACTGGTGGAGCGCTGGAAGGTCCTTGATAGCAAAAAGATCCTCCATTATCGAATCGCAGACGGAATTCCATACCTCTGAAAAGCGCGGAAAAAATAGATTTCTTAGTTTTCCCCCCTTTGGACGAGGCTTTCCACAATTTCTCCACGAATAATCAAAATCGTACTGTCAAATCAAACGAGACATCTGCCCACTTATACCCCAAAGTGTAACTCACGGCCCACATTGAAGACGCCACATTGGTACAACTACGATTCAAAAAATGCCAAGGACGGTTGGACATTCAGCAGATGATGAAACTCCCGACATTGAGGCGTGTTATCAACTCTTAATTGAATAAACAGTCAATACATTAACGCTCGAGCGTATTTAAAACATTAACTTCGACGAGACTAATATAAAAGTATTTCGCACAAAACGACACCAGAGCACAACCGATTGACTTACTTAACGACCGTAAAGGCGAGTCGGAATCGGAGAACGTTGGGGGATTTTCCATATTGAACTACGACTACCCCGATTTTCGTTCGATGTCACGGAAATCACGAAATATTTGAAGGGTATTTAATCCATGAACACCGCTATTGACGATATCGAGAAAGAAAAGAACATGTGAGGTTGTGATGCAAGTGATAATGGTATCGTCGTTATCGAAGTTGAGTATTGACGGCTTGTCGCCCGGTTAGTTCACTTTGTTGCCGCTAAAAGCGCTAACTTCGGCATTGGGGTTGGCATAAGCACTTCCGCGTCCTTAAACTCTCATTAGAAAACTGTTAAGCAGACACGACAATTTCTTCCTCGTTGCACATCAGGTCAGGTCGGACACTGACTGATGTTTAGGGCCTCGGACGAGATAAATAACTGATCTTCACATCAGGTGGAGCCTGACAAAAATATCTGGTGCGTTGCAACACACAACTTTCCTTAGCTCTACAACAATTCACTTTGCACATGGCTAATTCTATTTAATCGATTCATTTATCACTCAGTTAATTTGAACTTGGTCAAACAACGCTTTGCGGCACCATTATTGAGCGATTGGTACACAGATAATCAATGAGGCTGTAAACACAAATTTTTTGAAGAAGGATAATAATTACTTTTGCAGAGTTATAGAGTAAAAACTTTTAGAACTGGTATTAAGCGAAACGGCGAAAGTTGAAACTCAGGAATTTCTGGAGTGAGCCCCATGTATCTCATGAGCATTTTTAAACACTCACCCTATAGATATTGGATTGGACTACAATACCAATTTTTTAAAAACATTCTACTAACATTCCAGCGGAGTTTATAAGGAAAAAACCGCGGCAAAAGCGCTTTTCGTCGAAAATTTTGATAATTTATTGTGCTGCTCTCGTCATTTTCCCACAAATGGGAATCTTATAGTAAAATTAGATTATTAAGAGCTACCAATATAAAAAATTTAATCAAAATCGTTAGAGCCGTTTTTGAGAAAAAAATTTGTTGTTTGGATCACTGTGATAACTATAGTTAACTTTCGGTGGATTGTGCCCATACCCTTATTTTTGCGTCTCATGGTAACCTGTAGGCTAGACATCAAGTTTCAGCTGATTTCGTACGGTGGTTTTCTCTAAATACCGCACTAAAATCGATTTCGTCGAAAGTTTTGGTAATTTATTGTGCTGCTCTCGTCATTTTCCCACGAATGGAAATTTTATGCTACAATTGCCTTATTGAGAGCTATCAGTATAAAAAATTTAATCAAAATCGTTAGAGCCGTTTTTGAGAAAAAAAATATTTGGTGTTTTGATCACCATGATAACTATAGTTAACTTGCGGTGGATTTTGGTCAAACCCTTATTTTGGCGTCCCATGGTAACCTTCAGGCTAGATATCAAGTTTGTGTGGATTTGATACGGTCGTTTCTTCTAAAAATCGTTCACAGACACATACACACAGACACACAGCCCATTTTCCCAAATAGTGTTTTTCGGACTCAGGAGGGTCTGAAACGTAAAGATCTGAAGAGAACTCAAAATTTTTTTTTCAGCCGATTACATAACTTTCCTTTCTACTTCGTAGAGCCAAGGAAAGTAAAAACAAAAACCGTTTTCATCTACTTCACTCTCTTCTTTCTTTCAACTGTATTTCAGTGGCTTCACGGCAAAATTGTTAATCAGGAGTAGTCAACTACTTTCCGCATGAACTTCTGGTGTGGGGGCCTACTTTAGGGAGCTAATTGTTCTTCCTGAGTGTCTTGAGAGTAGTGATTCCCCACAATGCAAAGAGGTGTATTAATCTAGCCCTGGAATTGCAGTTTTTGAACTACAGCTTCCTCCTCCCCTATAACAACACTTCCCTAATACAGAACAAAATGATTCAGAGTTGAAGTGAAGTAACAAGTGTGGCACGGTACGACTTAAGAGTCCAGACTACATAGCACAATTGCTAAGTGGTAATAGCCAACAACTAACTAGAGGCTGTATGGGTCGATGGAGCTAGCAGTTCTTCTCATGGGATGCATGGATGCATTTCTGATGCTTTGGGGTTGGCTCAAGATGGAATCTAATAGTTCTCTAGAGCAATCTTCAATGCGAATTGTTTGGTTGAAAACGAAAGTTTACTTCAAATTTTTCACCGGTGGAAATACTCCAAAAAGCGAAATATGAGCGGGATTTAATGTCAGCAAGAGATGCAATCAGACGATGTCGTTGAGATGACTTTCTTGCGTTATCCGCTGTGTGCTCCTAAGGCGCTAAATATTAATATATGCTTTTAACTTCTCATGTCTTCTGCTAAACACAATTTTTTACTTTCCGCTACCCGAAGGGAAGGAAAGTATAGTAATCGGGTAAAAAAAAATATCTGGTGCGTAGCAACACACGACTTTCCGCCACCCCTTTAAGTTCGAACACCACCTACATAGGCGGGCGCTATATCTTCGTTCAACGCATTTTTACAGGAACATTTATAGAGAACAAAATGTTGGGACTAGTTAGCTGAGAGTACTCCGAAAGTTTGATCGAAATCGTTAGAGCCGTTTTTGAGAAAATTGGAATACCGATAAATTAATATTCGACAAATGTCCTTTTCTGAGTTAATTTGGCTTATATCTCCGTTCAACATATATATACAGAAATAATTATACAGAACGAAATGTTGGTGTGGGTGACTATAAGTCACTCCAGTAGGAATCATCACATCTGGTGAAGAAGTTACCCTGAAATTTACGGAAACTTTCGAAAAAACGTTAATTTCGACACATTTTGATTTTTATCTCTGTTCAATGGACTGTCAGAGGAACATTTATTGATAACAATATGTAGGTATTAACTATTCAGAAACATCTCTAAAGTTTGGTGATAATCGTTGAAGCCGTTTTGCCAAAAAGCGTAAAAAACCTATTTTTGCTTCAGGGGCCTATATCTCCGTTCACCGTATTTTCATGGAGATATGTATGGAGAAGAAAAGTTAGGTATTGATTAGTAGAAGATAATTTGAGAGTTTAATCAAAATCGTTAGAGCCGTTTTCGAGAAAAATGCGAAAAACCCTAGTTTTTGGTACATTTTCCTCCCCACCCCCTTTCCATCGGCCGAAATCGTCCATAACCTTATTTTGGTGTCTACAAAAAATAAGAAACAAAACAAAAAAAGAACCAGCGCAATCGGATAAGCCGTTCTCCCGCAAATCGAACTACAGACACACACACACACGGACCTCTCTCCGAAATTAGGTTTTTTATACTCAGTAGGGTCTGAAACGTAAAGATCTGAAGAAAACCCAATTTTTTTTTTTGACCCGATTACTATACTTTCCTTCCCTTCGGGTAGCAGAAAGTAAAAATTTGGGAAATTTCTTCAGATTTTTAGGTTTTGAGGCATACTGAGTCTAAAAAACCTAATTTCGGCTCGTGGTCCGTGTATGTGTCTGTAGTTCGATTTGCGGGAGAACGGCTGATCCGATTGAGCTGGTTCTTTTTTTGTTTTGTTCGTCATTTTTTTGTAGACACCAAAATAAGGTTATGGACGATTTCGGTCGATGGGAAGGGGGGGGGGGTGGAGGACGAAAATGTACCAAAAACTAGGGGTTTTCGCATTTTTCTCGAAAACGGCTCTAACGATTTTGATTAAATTTTCAAATTATCTTTTACTAAACAACACTTAACTTTTCTTCTCCATACATATCTCCATGAAAATACGGTGAACGGAGATATATGCCCATGAAGCAAAACTAGGTTTTTTACGCTTTTTGGCAAAACGGCTTCACCGGTTATCACCAAACTTTAGAAATGTTTTTGAATAGTTAATACCTACATATTGTTCTCGATAAATGTTCCTCTGACAGTCCATTGAACAGAGATAAAAATCAAAATGTGTCGAAAATAACGTTTTTTCGAACATTTCCGTAAATTTCAGGGTAACTTATTCATCAGATGTCATAAATCCTAGTGTAGTGTCTTATGTTCACCCATACCCACATTTCGTTCGTCATAAATATTTCTGTATATATATGTTGAACGGAGATATAAGCCAAGTTAACTCAGAAAAGGAGATTCGTCGAATATTTATTTATCGATATTCCAATTTTCTCAAAAACGGCTCTAACGATTTTGATCAAACTTACGGAGTACTCTCAGCTAACAAGTCTCTACATTTTGTTCTCCATAAATGTTTCTGTATGAATGCGTTGAATGAACATATAGCGCCCACATATGTAGCTGGTGTTCGAACTTAAAGGAGTGGCGGAAAGTAGTGTGTTGCTACGCACCAGATATTTTCTTTAAAAGCTCCGCTCACTGGAATCTTCAACAAAAATGCGCGTAATAGTCCAATCAAGTACCTATACGACGAGCGTTTTATAACGTTCAAAAGATATATAAAAGCTACTCTACAAATTCTACAATTTCAACATACACCGTTTCACCTACTACCATTTCTCACAGTTTACACCCAATTATTCCAAAACGGTGAATACTCATCGCAAAAAAAAAACACGCAGACTAAAATCACTCGTGAACGGATTGCTCAGTAATCATCGCGGCATAAGTAGGTGCAGTACAATAAATTCCAGAACCGTAAAAGCCTCCTCCTCCCGTTGTCAGTTTTTTGAGTTAAGAGAATCACTAAATGCACGCAAAGGCCGAGGAGAGTAGTGTGATGCGTCGCACCACGTATTGTTTTGCGTGATAACCAAAGAAAGAGACGAGGACTAATCCCACGAATAAAAAAAGGTATATCGAAAGGAAAGAATTTATATAGGAAAACTAGTAATGAAATAATAAAATGATACTACCTCGTAAACAGAAAATAGCAATAAAATCTATATGCGTAAATTGATAACTTCTCAGGGCGATCGCTCATATAAACTGAAAATCTCCTAAAGATGGAAAAGGGAGCTGGCTGATAAATTTAATAAATAAACTTCCCTAAAATTGCTGATGGGTTGCGAGGTGTGGAAATCTTGGAGGGGATTCCTCGAACGGTACGATAAAAGCAGGTTCTTCTCGAGCGCTTTAGGTTTCTTTTTTTACGGTTCTATTTTCACGTTTTCTTCAAACGGCAGGTGACGAGGGGGGGGGCACGCTTGGTGACAAAAGCAGGGCATATCCATACTCAAGTCTCTGGCTATTGGAGCTACTAGAAAATATCTGGGGCGTTGCAACACACAACTTTCCTTAGCTCTACGTCAATTCACTTTTTACATGGCTAATTATGTTTAATCAATTCATTTACCACTCAGTTCCTTTGAACTTGGTTAAACAACACGTCACAGCAGCAGGAAGCTGTAGCGCCTACAGTTATGGAATTAATTGTGCGGCTCGTACTCATTGCAGGACCATAATTGAGCCTTTGGTATACAGAAAATTAATGAGGCTGTAAACACAAATTTTTTGAAGAAGGATAGTAATTACTTTTGCAGAGTTATAGGGTAAAAACTTTTAGAACTGGTAGTAAGGGAAACGGCAGTAGTTGAAATTCAGGATTTCTGGAGTGAGCCCCATGTATCTCATGAGCGTTTTTAAACACTCACCCTTTAGGTATTGGATTGGACTACAACACGACTTTTTTTTTAAACATTCTAGTAACATTCCAGCGGAGTTTAAAAGGAAATATCTGGTGCGTTGCAACACACAACTTTCCTTAGGTCTACGTCAATTCACTTTGTACATGGCTAATTCTATTTAACAATTCAATTCATTTGAACTTGGTCAAACAACACTTCACGGCAGCAGAAAGCGGTAGCGCTTACAGTTCCGAAATTTATTGTGCAGCTCGTACTCATGCCAGAACCATTACTGAGCAATTGTTACACAGATAATTAATGAAGCTGTAAGTTTTAATTTTTGAAGAAGGATAGTAATTACATTTGCAGAGTTATTGGGTAAAAACCTTTAGAACTGTTAGTAAGCGAAACGGCGGTAGTTGAAATTTGGGAATTTCTGTAGTGAGCCCCATGTATCTCATGAGCATTTCTAAGCACTCACTCTATAGGTATTGGATTGGACAACAATACCAATTTTTTTAAACATTCTAGTAACATTTTAGCGGAGTCTATAAGGAAAAAACCGCGCTAAAAACGCTTTTCGTCGAAAAGTTTGATAATTTATTGTGCTGCTCTCGTAATTTTCCCACAAATGAGAATTTCATGGTATAATTGTCTTATTAAGAGCTATCAATGTAAAAAATGTAATCAAAATCGTTAGAGCCGTTTTTGAGAAAAAAAATATTTGGTGTTATGACCACTATATCACTATGATAACTATAGTTAACTTTCGGTGGATTTTGCCCATACCCTTATTTTTGCGTCCCATGGTGACCTGTAGGCTAGACATCAAGTTTCAGCTGATTTGGTACGGTTGTTCTCTCTAAAAACCGCGCTAAAATCGATTTCGTTGAAAAGTTTGGTAATTTATTGTGCTGCTCTCGTCATTTTCCCACTAATGGGAATTTTATGCTATAATTGCCTTATCAAGAGCTATAAATATAAAAAAGTTAATCAAAATCGTTAGAGCCGTTTTTGAGAAAAAAAATATTTTGTGTTTTGAGCACTATGATAACTATAGTTAAATTTCTGTGGATTTTGTTCATACCCTTATTTTGGCGTCTCATGGTTACCCGCGGGCGAGATATCACGTTTGAGCTGATTTGATACGGTGGTTTTTTCTAAAAATCGTTCACAGACACACACACACACAGACCTTTTTCCCAAATAGTGTTTTTCGGACTCGGGGGGGAGGGGGGGGGGAGGGGTCTGAAACGTGAAGATCTGAAGAGAACTCAAAATTTTTTTTTCAGCCGATTACATAACTTTCCTTTCTACTTTGTAGAGCCAAGGAAAGTAAAAAATTTTGGTACTTTTCTTTTAGTTTCTCTTATTTAAAAAAAATTTAAAAAAAAGATGCTTCGTTTTTACTTTCCTTGGTTCTACAAAGTAGGAAGAAAATTTATATAATCGGCTGAAAAAAAAATTTTGAATTTTCTTCAGATCTTTACGTTTCAGACCCTCCTGAGTCCGAAAAACACTATTTGGGAAAATGGTCTGTGTGTCTGTGAGCGGTTTTTAGAGAAAACCACCGTACCAAATCAGCTCAAACTTGATATCTCCTCTGCAGATTACCATGGGACGACAAAATGAGAGTATGAAAAAAATCCACCGAACGTTAACTATACTTATCATAGTGATCAAAACAACAAATTTTTTTTTCTAGAAAACGGCTCTAACGATTTTGATAACATTTTTATATTGATAGCTCTCAATAAGGCAATTATACCATAAAATTCCGGATGTGAGGCGTCATTTTTTTTGTCCAATTCTTCTTTGGTGAGCACATCCTCAGGCATTTCATCTGATGGTGTGTATTGGCTCGTTCTTCCTTGATGGCCAAAACCAGAGGGCTGTGAGCAAGCACAAGGAAGGTGCTCATGAGCCTTGTACACTCTATTCTCGTATATGGGGTGGAGGTGAGGTGTTGGCTTATAGGCGGAGCATTGCCTACCACAGGAAGCGGAGGTGCGCCCTGATCAAAACACCAAATATTTTTTATTTTCTCAAAAACGGCTCTAACGATTTTGATTACATTTTTTATATTGGTAGCTCCCAATATGACAACTATATCATAAAATTTTCATTAGTGGGAAAATGACGAGAGCAGCACAATAAATTACCAAAACTTTCGACGAAATCGATTTTAGCGCGGTTTTTAGAGAAAACGACCGTACCAAATCAGCTGAAACTTGATGTCTAGCCTACAGGTCATCATGGGACGCCAAAATAAGGGTATGAGCAAAATCCACCGAAAGTTAACTATAGTTATCACAGAAATCCAAACACCAAATTTTTTTCTCAAAAATGGCTCTAACGATTTTGATTAAATTTTTTATAGTGATAGCTCTCGATAAGGTAGTTATACCATAAAATTCCCATTCGTGGGAAAATGACGAGAGCGGCACACTAAATTATCAAAATTTTCGACCAAAAGCGTTTTAAGCGCAGTTTATCCTTATAAACTCCGCTGGAATTTTTGTAGAATGTTAAAAAAAAAAATTGGTATTGTAGTCCAATTCAATACCTATACGGCGAGTGTTTAAAAACGCTCATGAGATACATGGGGCTTATTCCAGAAATTCCTGAATATCAACTACCGCCATTTCGCTTACTACCAGTTGTAAAAGTTTTTACTCAATAACTCTGCCAAAGTGATTACTATCCTTCTTCAAAAATTTGCGTTTACAGCCTCATTAATTATCTGAGTACCAATTGCTCAATAAACGTCCTGGAATGAGTACGAGCTGCACAATAAATTCCGGAACTGTAAGCGCTACCGCTTTGATTAAGTAGAAAAAGCCATGTAAAAAGTGAATTGACGTAGAGCTAAGGAAAGTTGTGTGTTGCTGCGCACCAGATATTTTGGGAAAGGAAATTGGAAGTATTAAGAAAAATGATAGCAAGGCGCGGCTAAGTCGCCAGTTGTACATAATACGCATTGTTTGCTAGATCGCCTGAAACCGCTGTCAGCCGTTTCGAAATGAATCGTTTCATGTTCATCGTTTTAGAATTATGAGGAAGACGCGAAGAAAAAATTTATTCAAAGAAACAACGACAGTTTGGATTTCCCACTTGTGAGTCGCTCCTAATGAACGTTGAACTACCAACCTGATGAGGGGGAAAATTGTACTAAAATAGAATTTTGAGTGAAACGTCATTTGAGTTCGTATTTGCACGAAAGGGCTGCATGAGTTGTGAGTGTACTATACCGCCATATCGAATGAATGTACGTATTTGGGTTTAATCATCGACAGCCCCTTGAGATTTAAGCGTATTAATGCGCTTACAGTGAAATAACGAACATTATTTTGTGCTCAAGGAAGCCCGTAATTATCTGCTGTGAGTTTCAGCTACAGCTCGTACCTGTGAAAGATAGCTTCAGCCAGCAGGTGTGGAGAAACGAAAGTAGCTGCAGTCGTTTACTGATCGGTAGCTACAGAGCCTGATTTCAGCGTGAATAGGTTTTAAGACATTTCCTAACAAATTAGCTCTTCACTTCGCTTGTTATTTCAAGTTTTTCAAATAGTAACCTCAGCGAGGAGTTGAAGCTAATAGCTGCCACTTTCTCGAAAAAATTACTAATGTTGTAATTTCTATTAATTTACCGTATCAAGTTACTTTTAATTGAGTATCAGTCATTGCAGCTACCCAACTCTGCTATTGAGGAGCCAACCCGAATCCATTTGACACATTGCATCAGATTGCCCCTCACGCTACGGCAGTTCTTCTTTCTTGTGCTCTTCGCCCTCAAAGAATCTTCCAGCGTGTCGGACTATTTCCAGCAGTTTGGGTGGACTAGCCTCCCATTTAGGATATTTTTAGTGCCCGCAGTGTACAGTATAAGCAAAAAGAATCGTATGTAGAGGGGAAAAATGACTTTCGGCGGCTGAAAGCTTGCTGATGTTGGTAGCTCCACAGAAATTGTAATGTGCCCATCCAAAGAAAATGACGACTAAATCATTGTGAACATTACACTGATGTTATCGTTCAGGACAGTCTCCCTCGAAATTTGACACTTTACGTTTCAAGGCACGGGGATTCCAAATCTGCGATGTCCGCCGTCGGGGTCATATTTTGCCTTTAACATGGTCAACAAATGAACCGTTCTTTCGAGAATCAATTCCATTTGGGATCTAGTTGTGCCCACCCAATCGCTAATCCGATTGGACGAAACCCGTGGTTGTTACGGGCACAAAATGGTTTCAAAAATTAGCAAAAAACGAAATTTTCGCAGTTTTATCTCAATTACGTCGTGTTAGGCATCGTTTCTTGGGGATTTTTCGATTCTGAGACGAATAGAACGAGTCTCAGAGGTGCTAGACTGCATCTAAATGGAAAACAATGAAATGGAAGCAAGTATAGTGAGGCAAATTTTATTACTTGAAGCAACTCACGGGAGAACGTAGCGAAAGGGACCGTTTCTTTCCTGCCATCATTTCCCGTCTTACTCCATCGCCTAGGTAATGTCAATTTTCGTTGTTCCGTAGTAGCCAGGTCATGTTTCGTATCATCTACTGGTATTCTTGGACTCTGAATCGAATGGGATGGATCCCAGAAATGGAGCGTGCGTCGTGCTGTACAGAGAATAATAAGCCGTTGAGTGATAATTTGCAGTGTTTCGATGAAAGGGGCTTACAGACTAACTAGGCTGGAGTAGCTAAGGTGCAACAGAGTTGTAATAGGCATCTGGCTTTATTCACGGACCTGGAAACCGTTATAGAGCTTAGGATGGTCGCCGGTGCAACTGCGAATGTCGTCGATTACGGCCTCAAAATGGTACCAATATTTGCACATTTGGATCTAGAACCTTGGAGGGTAGCAGCCTCTGAGGTGTGGACAAGGCGTTGCTGGAGGTGTGGGACGTACATTGCCCTTGGTCTCACTCGAATGGGGTTTCAAGCAGAGATTTACGCTATCATTGGCCGTCATAATGCATGATACAAGTGTAGCAAGAAAACTGGGATTACTGGTAGTCAAGCGTTTTGCAAGGCGTTGAAGAACTACTACGCAATGTCAACCCTACCAAACTGCCAGGATGTATCAGACTGCAGGACCAACACACGAAATAAGACCTACCCTTCTGATGATGGAGAGGAAGGACCTAAGGTAGATGGTGGGAATTATAACAGGACACTGTAAAACGAACTAATTTCATATGCATCTTACGGATATAACGTCACTACGTAGAGCGGGTGGTGTGGGGCAGTTGAGAAAACTCCTTATCACATCCTGGCCGGCCCAGTGCCAGAGACTTGAAAGGGAGCGATTTCTGGTCTTTGGTACAACATCTCCAAGGATGGACATCGAAGAAGACTCTTGTAGGAAATACCTGGCATACCACAAGACTTGCGCAACATGACTTTAGGCCGCGGTGCTCCTCCAAATAAGGGAAAGTCAGAGATATAAAAAAAAATCAAATAAACATCGTTTTTCGTGGGTTGTTTGCTGTTTGAATAATCTTTACTCAATGCCTCAACTGACGAACCAGACTAATGAACACGTATTCAGCGTTGTAGCGAATATGTACTCCGCGGAAGGTGTAATATTCAATCAAGAATGCAGGTTTCAAGGAATAACAAACGTTTTCATTGCCAAGGGCCGGCGCGCCTGAATTGGTACTGGCTGCAAAACCGCGAGGGCGATCTGCACTGCGGGACTGCATAACTCTTCTTAGAACTGAGCTCCTTTAGGAACGCGTCGAGTAAAGAACGCCGCAGAAAGGTAATATAAATGCCCCTTATGCGCAGAAGATACCTTGCAGATGGACGGAATTCGACTATTTATGTAACATAAGCTTCTCCTAACGTATCAATTCGCGTTTTATCGTTTCCTTAAAATCGACTATAACGGGGTTCTACAACCATACGTTCACAAGTGCCTGTATTTCGCTGATAAATGCGTTAAAGTAAGGTTAAGCAATGTTTACATGTACTACACGTCATGGAATAATCAGAAATTGAGGACAATATGATGCTTCACACCAAATCTATGTTGTCTTCTCAACCTGATGGGCTGTGCAACCAGTTGCAAACGTCTTATACCACTTTTTTTTCCAGAGAGCATGCGCGACAAGTCCCTTTGTCACTGCAGCCGCATGTGGGCCTATAGTGACACTGACCCTTTCTTAGTAGAAGGCGTCGTACATACCCCCCCCCTCCCTTCAGGAAGCCGAGTATGTCCTTCATCGTAGATTCCGCTATGATTTGGGGTTCAATGGTCCCCTAGGCGAAATATTCGAAGCGTTTGACTGCCAAGGCAGGGCATTCACATAGGATATGCTCTGTCGTCTCGTCCTCCTCGCCGCAAAGTCAGCATTCCATCGCCTCTGAGATGCCCATCTTGTTGAGGTGATACCTGAGTGGGCAGTGTCCAGTGAGGAAGCTTATCAGAACTCTCAGATCCTATCTAGAGAGTGTCAACATCGCCTTCGCCCTTAGACAGGAAGGCGTAACAAGTGGCTGGCGATGCCAATGGGCGCTGTTTTCCTGTATCTCCCATCGAACCACCAGACGATTCAGGTGACTCTTCGTCATACCCAAGTATGGTTCAGACCCAATGGGTAGGGACTCTACCACTTTTGTCAAGGCAGTCAGCCTTTTCGTTGCCCTCATGCCTCCTATGAGCCGGCACCCAGATGAGGGAGAGTCTGTTACGGGCGCCTAGCTGCTTGAGCGCATGAAGGCATTCCCATGCCAGCTTGGACCTAAAACTATAGGCTGCAATAGCCTTTAAGGCGGCCTGGCTGTCCGAGAATATGTAGATCCGCTTGCCCTTGAGTCGTTTAGTCAGGATCTCTTCCGCGCAGATCTTTATAGCTAGGATTTCAGCTTGAAATATCGTAGCGTACTCTCCCAGCGGCTTGGCGAGACTGTAGTTTGGCCCTACGATTCCCAGTCCAGCTCTGCCTTTTATAACTGAACCATGCGTAAACCACTTCAAGGCGCCCACCTCAGTCCGGAACGTCTCCTTCTCCCTTCGTTCGCGGTAGTGGACGCTAACACTGAAGGGCAGCCGAAAGTTCTTCCGCTCTGGCATAACGTCAGTAGCAAGGACTGCGGCCTCTTCTAGCTTAAATAGTCTAGTTATTCCTTGGAGGCTCACCTTGACCCTGGTAGAGATATTTCCTGTCCGCAAAAGCCTTACCGCTCATAGGTAAGCGGTCCTCTGAATGTGTATATAAAGAGGTGAGATGTTCAAAAGGACTTCCATTGAAGCAGTAGGGCTGGTATCCATTGCCCCTGTAATAGCAAGACACGCCTGTAGCTGCAGTTGTTGGAATTTTTGCTGTAGTGTCAGCCGGCCTGTCGCCTTCCACCACACAGTGGAGGTATACGTGAGGTGGGGTCTTATTATCCCCTTATAAAACACATTGATTATTGTAATCAACGTATTAATGATTTCTCACTGTACCAAAACAACTTTTATCCGTTCTAACTTAGGGATAATACGTTTCAATCTTCCCGTTTTAGGACGACAATCATCTAATCTAACGTCTATGTCGTCAACTATCTGCAGCACAAGGCTGTGAAGTGTCGTTTTTCGAATCAGGTTGCACATCACGATTTCCCTTTCCATAAAGGATAGTTACTAGCTGATTATTAAATTGATTCGCACTTCAGGTGGGGCGTAACGTGAATCTCTTTAGCGGTTTCCATAACGTAAATTCCAATTAGTACTCTCTTTTGAGTTAGAGCTGAGCACAATGAAGCCGCTACGCGCGACCCTCAAATTTTAGACAGTCTTCAGCATAACGCTCTCGACTAATTAGGCACGTCATTACCGTAAGACGACGTGCCTCTTTTGTCACGTACGCTCGTCTTCCAGGCTCGTTACAAAATAAGGATTAATTGCGCATCGTTAAATGTAAATGGTACATCTTCTCCGATGCGCGAGGAACTTGAAACTTCGAAGTTGCTCGGTAAGTTATGAAAATTACTTCAGTTTTGCTGGGAAAAGTGCTAACAGTAAAATTTCTTAAAAACTGTCGCGTGAAATTGAAGGGCTAGGACGAATGCACGGTTAGGTGGAAGGTAAATTTTTGGAGCTATCAATCGTCCGTGGTAGCCCTTCGAAATCACCAACGATTTGCTGCGAAACCGGGTTATATGATATCATTTATTCTGATACTATTAGGCTCCAGTCCGTCGTCCATTCCCGATTATATTGAATTTTGTTTTGGAGTCGACAAACTACGGCTCCGGCGAGGGTTTTCTTTTATTGGTATGACAAATAAGTAGGCCCAGAAGACATTAATTTCCTAAGCCGTGCATTTCACATTTTTACACAAAGCATTGTACCGGACTAATTTGGCTTTTTCCTGCAGCTCTTGCAGTTGGAGTACATGTATTTTTACTTTATGCTCCTCACCAGTTTCAGCTTCGGCAATGGTTAATGCGGTCACTGTGGCTTCAGACAATTATTAGAAACAATAATTTGGTCAAATCTGGATATTTGAGAGTTGGACAGATGGGCACGAAACAGGCTAGCCTTGATGTACTTATCTAGCAGTAATCAGTTGGATCACGATCAGTGGTGTTTTGGTGAAAGCGGCCCTTATATAATAAAGATTGGGCTTACCTTCCCCATAGAGGATGCTCCTAGCCATTTTAGATTATTCTTTGGACCACCACCACAATTTTTTTTTAAACGCTAGTGATAAGAACACTCAAAAAGGCTTCAAGGCGCTCTAAAATCGCGTTTGGTCGACGTGTTTGATAATTTATTGGGCTGCTCATGTCATTTTCCCGCCGATAAAAATCCTCCTCCTTTCTGGCGTTAAAATAAAATGATTTATTTAAATAAATTTAAAAAAAAAATCGGGTGTGACGGATCGCAAAACTTTCCTCTGCCTACGGTGCATTTATCACTCTAGCAACAAGTCCAATCGGTTTTCCATTCTGTTTATGTGATCGTAGTTGTACTTTCCACATGGAAACTGGTAGCGTTTTAAGTTCCAAAATTTATAGAGTTCCTCCTGTTTATGCCACGGCCATCGTTAAGTGAGCGGTGCATAGGCATTCGCGAGACTGTCAACGTACCTTTTCGGAGGTGGTATTTACTGTTTTGGAATTACTGGGCAAGTTCTGCGAGAAATATTAGGAAGTGAAACGCTTGTAGTTTGAATTCTGGAATTGCTGGCGTTGCTCCTAATCATTTGATACAAGTTATTAAACCGTCGTCGTATAGGCAGCTTATTGGATTCCAGACCAGATTTTTCTGAGCATGTCATACGAACGTGATTCATACGAAAAAAACTGAGGTAATATCGATTTTCGACTAAATCTTTGGTAATTTATTGTGTAACTCTCGTCATTTTCACACAGATGATAATTTTATGGTACCTTAACGTCACTTTTCAACTCGTTCACACAAAAGATTTTATTAAAATCGTTGGGGCCGTTTTTGAGAAAATAATATTTGGCGTTTCCATCACTATGATAACTACAGTTAGTTTTGGGCCGATTTGGCTCATACCTTTATTGTGACGTCCCATCTGTAGCCTCAATTTGAGTCGGTTTGGTATGAATATTTCCTCTCGATGGCGTTTATCTGGTTTGGTAGACTTTGAAACGCGCAGACCTAAAGTGATTTATTTCTGGCGACCACGTAGCTTTCGTTCCCACGTCGTCGGGCTAAGGAATGTGTAAAGAACAGCGATGAACGCTGCTTATTACGATCGGGAGGCGGTCACAAACGTCGATAATGACAACACATGGCTTAGATATGAGCGTGGTTGGCAGCGAGAGGACAGAACTGCGCGACCAGTCGTCATGAAGTGCATAATACTCGCGGGAACAATTATTTTGGGATGTAAGTACCTACAAATATTTTTGTATCCCAACAACGTGGCAATTAATCATTTAATAATTTAATAATCCAAGAAGTATATTACTCCTCAAGGTAATTTGTTATGACAGCTGTACATTCAGTTCACTTATTTCCATACATTCGCGGCGTTAGTCATACTATTCTTGTTCAATGCGATGATTGATCTAAACGTCATGAATTTATAATACGAACATGTGAACACGTAAAATGTAAAAAGTTGATGCTTATAATTTGACTTGAAAACTGAGAATTTAACATTGAACATTCGAGAATTAAACGTCCAAATTTAAATGAAATTTAAAATAGATTTAAACAAAAGGTGTAATTCAAACTAAAAATTGATTACCGGTATTAGAATTTAAATTGAATGAAAATTTGAAATGAAAATAATTTGAATTTAAAGAATCGAAATGGTTTGAAGTAAAATATGATTTTAAATGTAAGAGTTCGAAATTTAAAACGTTGAAAAAATGAATTTAAAATCGTTATTGCTGTTTTTTTTGGAGAGATTAAGTTGGGGTTTTGATCACGGTGGTAGTAAAAAGATGAAGAAGAAAAATATCTGGTGCGTTGCAACACACAACTTTCCTTAGCTCTACATCAATTCACTTTGTACATGGCTAATTCTATTTAATCAATTCATTTATCACTCAGTTAATTTGAACTTGGTCAAACAACGCTTTACGGCAGCAGAAGGCGGTAGCGCTTACAGTTCCGGAATTTATTGTGCTGCTCGTACTCATTGCAGGACCATTATTGAGCAATTGGTACAGAGATAATTAATGAGGCTGTAAACACGATTTTTAAAAAAAAGGATAGTAATCACTTTTGCAGAGTTATTGGGAAATAACCGTTAGAACTGGTAGTAAGCGAAACGGCAGTAGTTGAAATTCAGGAATTTCTGGAGTCACCGCCATGTATCTCATGAGCTTTTTTAAACACTCGCCCTTTAGCTATTGGATTGAACTACAATAATAATTTTTTTTATTATTTTACAAAAATTCCAGCGGAGTTTATAAGGATAAACTGCGCTAAAAACGCTTTTCGTCGAAAAGTTTGATAATTTATTGTGCTGCTCTCGTCATTTTCCCCCGATTGGGAGTTTTATGGTATAGTTGCCTTATTGAGAGCTATCACTATAAAAAATTTAATCAAAATCGTTAGAGCCGTTTTTGATTAAAAAATTTGTTGTTTTGATCACTATGATAACTATAGTTAACTTTCGGTGGATTTTGCCCATACCCTTATTTTTGCGTCCCATGGTAACCTGTAGACTAGACATCAAGTTTCAGCTGATTTGGTACGGTGGTTTTCTCTAAATACCGCGCTAAAATCGATTTCGTCGAAAGTTTTGGTAATTTATTGTGCTGCTCTCGTCATTTTCCCACAAATGGGAGTTTTATGCTACAATTGCCTTATTGAGAGCTATCAATATACAAAATTTAATCAAAATCGTTAGAGCTGTTTTTGAGAAAAAAAAAATTGGTGTTTTCATCACTATGATAACTATAGTTAAATTTCGATGGATTTGGTTCATACCCTTATTTTGGCGTCCCATGGTAACCTGAGGGCGAGATATGACGTTTGAGCTGATTTGGTACGGTGGTTTTCTCTAAAAATCGTTCACAGACACACAGACCCACAGACCATTTTCCCAAATAGTGTTTTTCGGACTCAGGAGGGTCTGAAACGTAAAGATCTGAAGAAAACTCAAAATTTTTTTTTCATTCGATTACATAACTTTCCTTTCTACTTCGCAGAGCCAAGGAAAGTAAAAAGCTGTTGTACCCTCCAACTAATTAACTCCAATTAAACTCCAAAACGCAATTCTGTCAGTATTGGGGTGCCATGGGAAGCACTTGACACTATACTCAATGATTTATAGAAACATTAACCCCCGACTCCCCTTTGTGATACAGAGCTGTTGTTAGGGCAAACGCCTTCTTCCTGAGATGAAGGCTCAAATCTACCACCAGCTTCAGGACCAGGACAATAAAATTTTGGTGCACTAAGGAAGCCAATTGAACAGTGTCTTGTGACCATTCACCTCTCGTTGTGCTGATTCCAAGGTTCGCCGGTTCAACTGACTTCCGTAATCTTTGAGAAATGCTGCTTGGTATCTTAGCCAGGGCGATATGTTCCTCCCTGGTGGTACTCAGATTTAGCGCTTCCCCCCTTGCACTCTCCAGGTACTACATAGCAGTGTTCCTGCTCATTACGTTCTGTGCGGCCGCGTGGTGGTTGACTCCTCGAGAGCTGGCAAAGACGTTACAGCGAGACGCACTTCTGGCTAAGCTCCCAGCCTATCGCACAACCTCACTCTTAGCCCTCGAAGTACTAACTGAAACTCCACCACTAGACCTTCTCCTGGACCTCGCGGTAACCATGGGCATTGTGGATCGGTATGCGAGGGCCCAGCATTCACGCTGCAAAGTCAGGACACTGTCGATGGCCATCTACTGCCCAGACTTGGGTGGTGGACCAATGGCAGGCAGAATACGATACAGACACAACTGCCTGCCGTTTCCACACAGTGGTGCATTTCACTCACCCAGTTAGGTTTGGGCCATGGCGCATTTAACGCCAAACTGCACTTCTGCAGGTGACGGATGCTCCAGGAGCCATTGAGAATGGAGAGCACGACTGTTCACTGTACAAGACGTGTGGGCAATAGCTCGTCTACTGGAAAGAGCAGAGGCTGAACAGTTGCTGGTGTAAAGCAGCCATCCAGCGCTTTAGTATGTTTGCAGAGCCCACCCCGAGGCTTGGGTGCTGCGACAGCCGGAGTGGGAGGCTGAAACTGGAGGTGGCAGTGAAGCAAGTCAAGAGTAGGCACATGCTCAATATGACTGAACCCGTCCAAGAACCCTCTGCGTGCAAGAACTTACAGTAGAAGCGGAATTATTTTGACATTATACTCTTCATTTTCACCACCGATTTTCAGTTCTTCAATCAAGGGGTTCATCTCATAAACGGCTCTAATGATTTTAATCAATTTTACTGAGTGATTTCAAGTAATTAATAGTTACATTTTGCACCAGATATTTTTTTAACTGAGTCTCAACATATTCAAGCGCAGTGCAGCCCATTCGCAAAATAATATTCATCGAGCGACGGTTTTCAGGTCTGCTTGATGAATGCCGATCCCAAAGTGCCAAAATATGGAAATTCAACACGAATTTCCTAAACGCGGAAAATTGGGACGGCCGAGAAGTGCCTTGTAAAACGAGCGTGGCCGTGTTCCCGGCTCATTCTCAGGTCCCCGTCGAACTACCGACTTAGTAAGTTTGGTGTTTACATAATGTACGACGTGCCGGACGGGGGAAGCGATTAAATCGAACAATTTACCAGGCGTTGTTTCAGCTAATTGCCGTGCGTTGTTTCTTGCGCAGCTCTAAAGGGAAACGCTTGTTGGAGGTGAGAAAGCTGGTGTTATCGAGGCAGGGCTCGTTGATATTCCCACCGGCCGGAGGTTTTTCGCTTTCGGAGGAAGAGAGACACGCATCCTGTTTAGGAGGAGGTAACATTTCTTATATCGTATTTACTTAACGCTAATAATAATAATAACATGAATAATCTCATAATCCCACATCACATCAATGCGAAGAGACTTTGACCAAGTTAGCCAACGCAAACATGGGAACAATAGCGAACAATTCAAAGCCCGTACCAACAGAGAATCCTAATATGCACGAAACATGAACAACACAATAAGCTCTCTGAACTCCTCAGTGAAATAAACACGACGTTCTCTTCAACCTCAACCAAACTGACGACACTAAAAACACAGCCCCCCCCCTCCCCACACCCATGACTCAAAATCTACACGATTACTGGTTGTTGGGTGCACGAGAGGGGGAGCTGAGGATCGCAGTAAAACTGAAACTCGGTGAGCGTGAAGAGGACTGTATTATGCGTGCGTGCGGAATTGAGTTGACTTAAAATTGAGATGGAGTACAAATGGGCGACACAAGGACAGTACTCGGAACGCGTGAACTGGCGCGGGCAACCGTGTGAGAGAGTGAGAAGTTACTGGGGCGGTAGTTGGAAGCAGAATGATTTTGGAAGAGCTCTGTCGTCGATAGGAAAATGAAATTGGGAGAAAGAAATAAAGAAAAGGGAAAACCTAGAAAAGGGGGCTGGGGGTCCGCAGCTGAGGGATTCCCGCAGGTGAGGGGCAGGTATTGAAACGGTTGGAGACAGTTAGGCGGACGGAGACAATGACCCGGGGAAGTCCGAGGTCAAAGACTCTGACAACTTCGACGCTTTGCGTCGAACACTGGTCTTCTGTCGCAGTGTCATTCAACGGGAGTGCTAACTGGATTAAGTCCGAACAACATCGCACACAACACATCAACAGGACTGTTTCCTTATCAAAATGACTGTCCCTTAACACTCACAAGGGAGTTAAATTAGGTCAGTCGAAAGTCGTGAAGGTCGAAGAAAAAACTCGTACGTGCCACGTCGCTTTCACGAGGGTTCCAATCTCGTTTCCCATTTATCTAGCGCTCATTCTAGCTCGGCAAGTTTTCGTCCAGTGGTGAGGTCTTGGAGTACTTCAGTGGATGCTGTTTTGTAGGCATTGGTGTTCCACACAGAAGTGCAGCTCTTTGGGATCAGGCCAGTACTTTCTTTTGGTTGATTCTGAGTTTGCTAAACCGCACAGCGGAACAATAGAAAATCTCGCGTAAGTGAATTGTCTTGCTCATGAACATATCGTCGTGGTAACACGCACCCCGACTGGCCTTGCTAATTGATCGTAATGAGGCAAATCTTGCGAAGGGTCGCCCTTTGAGGGACTCGAGGCTGTTTGCTGAAACGCCACCTGTCACCTAAGTACTTGTGACTCGCTTCTCAAGAAACTTCTTCATGCACCTCTCATGTCAACGAGGGCTGCTACGACATCTCAGCCTACTGCTACTTCTACAATGAAGTTCTGCTTAGACTTCCCTTAGTACACTCATATTGTTGTGAATAAGCTGTGAAGTCTCCCGCAGCCAAAACACGTCGGATGTGGACTGTCCATCTTTTTGTAATGAGAGCTTTCAATATAGAGGCGTAGGTTTCTGAAGAAGGTTATCCCAAAAGTGCTCTCAAATTGTAAGAGTGGCAGTCAACAATATTTTACAATGTAATCACACTAAAACCAACTGCGACTCGACAAACTCACAACTCCTGGGAACTGGGGAGTCACTACAGTGGTAATGATGTTGAGAACTGAATCTTATAATTTGACATTTGTTATTCTGGAGAGTTGGTTGTCTTCAAGAAACTGTCATTAGTGAAGATTTTAGACGGATAGCGTTGACGTTTCCACAGCCGCTGATTCTATGATCAGTTTGGAGCTCTTGGGTAGAAGAAAAACATTTGTCAAGCGAGACAGTACGAGTCGGAGGGAATGGCGTTGTGATTGGCAATGAGAGCAAGGACTAATGCGTTTTTCGCCAAGCCCTCCAGCCCTCTTCACAGAACCTCACTTTTTTTTCGTGAATGGCGTTCTAATGGACGGGATTTTCTCCCTTTGAACCTTCCCTCTTCTGAGTCAGTGTAACCGACCCATTTTTGATAAATAGCGGGCAGTAGATGCAGGGAATTTTCTCTCTTCTCTCCCATCACGCCCCTTTCCAGTCTGTAAAAGGTTGATGGATACCCCAGGGCCAAACGACAATGAAAAGCCTTCTTAAGCACCAGGCTTCATCTACACCATCAGCAACGGGCTGAATTAATGAAGGAGAAAATCTTTCAAGGGGTTAATGACCACTAGAATTACCCCCCTTAATATCTACCTAAGCTACTTCAAGTATGAACGCGGCTGTAAAAAAAGACGGTTTCATGTTTCTATCTTCTACCCTTGCATAAATTTATGATTCTTCCGATTAAGTGCTGACACCACGTGCTGCATCCACATTTCAAAACGTTTGTCCTGTGTATTACAAAAAAAGCAACTAGATCCAGCATTTTAGGCTAACAACGTACTTACTGTAAGTATCGCGAGAGGATAAAATGGTGGGAGAATCGGAAATTAAATTGAATGCAAAGAAAATTATGATTCCTTGAAGTGTTGAAGGAATAAGATAAACTCGAACACGACGTATTAAATTTGGGGAAACAAGGGCAGGCATTAAACAACCAACCAACTCAGATAGCACAACACTCTTTGTTGGACGGTATGTAACGTGGAGTTACTGGAAACTCGTTTTACACCACTGACTGAATAGGACACAATTTAAGGGAATGCAGAAACTATTACCATGGCATATTCCACTAGGAAGGAATCTTGGGTTGCATCTTGGCTCGGATCTCGGTTTCATAGACAGTCAGAGTGGGTTGAAGCAGGTTAACAAATATATAAGCCCAGTTCACCGGTAATTAATAGCAGGCAACCGGCTACTTATATCCGTTCCCTTATACCCCTCTACATTTTCGTCTATTTTAGTCCCTTCCTCGTTCCCATGAATGGAAACTGCTCAGACTGCAACTCGCCCTTTGTAGGACAGTTTGTAATGTGGACAAAAACTCGTTTTACACCACTGACCGAATAAGAAAAAATTTGATTTGAGGGAATGCAGAAACTGTAGCAAGCTCGTTGGTGTTGTTCAGTCATATAAAAGATTGACGACGTGCGACCACAAATGTGGAAGACATATTGTTTTCAGCCCTATTTATAGTGCTTGAAGGCCTTCATTATATTTAATAGGCGTTTCAAGGCCACCAAGTCTACGCACATTGTATTAAATCAAGTATTAAACTTGGCACGTTCTGCTTGGAACGAATCTCAGAATGCTTGCAAGCAGCTGTATAGCCAGTCAAATCGAGTCGAAGCTGATTGACAAATCGACAAAGCCCTGCCTGGCAGTAATTAATAGCAAGGAACTCGCTACGTGTCTCCATCCCCTCACACCACTATATTTTGGTACATTTTGGTCCCCTTCGCTTTCCCACGAATGGAAATTGCTCATGACCTTGTATCTGGTGCGACTCACCACACAATGTTCCTCAGCCTCGCGTACATTCAGCAATTATCTTGACTTCAGCTTCTTAAGTAGAACGCTTAGAGTTCCGGAGTTCATTGAGTTGCTACTACTCACGCCACGACAATGATTGAGCCATCAGTGCACATGCGGTGTATGGTGCTGGCAGTACGATTTTCTTGAGAAAGGTAGTTTGTTTCGGAATTATCAGGTAAAAAGGGTGAGAAATGGTATGGAATGAAACGGCGCCGGTTCGACTTTCAGAATTTCATGGGCTGCTCCTAACGAATGATTTGACCATAACAAAGAACTAATTAGCGTAATCAGAGGCAAAAGTATTACAAGTTTTAATGATTTAGTCAACGGGCTTCAGTTTCTTCTCTCTCAGGCTGTTCAAGTTTTCGGGGAGCAGGAACCCAAGAAAAGAAAAAATACCCTGCAAATTATTACACAATGGTTTATTATTCTCATGAACAGCTTGACCTAGTATTACTGCTCCTAGACCCATCCCATTCGATTCAGCATCGAAAAATACTAACCATATGAAAGATGACCTGAAGGCTTCGGGCCGTCAGGCAAAAAGAGTCGGGGAAATTGTGACGGGGGCTTCCAGCGAACCTTCGCTCGGCAATTGACAGGACGTTGCGAGTCCAAAGGGCGTTGCGAGTCGAGCGGGTCTTGAAAACGATACGAAACACGGCTTATTTGCGATTACACTGCGGTTCGTTAATTTTTTCTAACCATTTTTTACCCATAACAACCATGAGCTTCGTCCGATCGGATTGACTAGATGGCGGGCACAACTAGATACCAAATGGGATTTTTGTGCGAAAGAACGAGTTTTTTAGACCACGTTAAAGGCACGAAACGGCCCGGACGGTGGACGGGGGACGGGGGACGGTGGACGGACATTGCAGATTTGGAATCCCCATGTCTTGAAAGTACCAAATTTTGAGGGGGGGTTGTAAAAAATTTTTCGTGACCGAAAACATAGGGTTATTATTCAGAACGAATAATAAACCAAAAACTGACAACGAGCTCGAAATGTTTTCCAATGTTGATGAAGTCCTCTATGCTGATTATCGATAGTAAATACCTAGTTTTGTTATACATACATATCAATTGGTAAATTGAACGAAATATCACCAGGGAAGGAAAGATCCGAGAAGAAAGAAAAGTCGGAACAAATAACTCCGCACGAATTGGAGACAGACAGAGTCTCTCAATGGCCATCAAGCGGAGACGTTACTTCTAGTCTTGAGAGGTATTTTTATCCCTCTCTGTCTTTAGGGTTAGTGTATATTGATATTGAGATCTAGCACGCCACGAGTGAACGTAAAAATATTGCGGGGAAGAATGAACGCGTAGAATACCGACGGTAACAGGCCAGGAGCCGATTCTGCAACTGATTTCTGATCGAAGTTACCTTATCATATTTAATATTTACTCGTCGAATTCCAGTTTTGGACAGTTGTTGATTCCTCGCGCAACAAGCGTGATGAGACACTTGAAGGCTCTGACACCGTGGTAGAGTTAGGGGGAACCCAATAAATTCCAAAATCTTAAGCACTACCAGGTTTTATAAAGAACGTTGAGCTGAGTTCTACCGAGTTTATATAAACTGCATCTTCGTCTTCTTTCCGTGTCCAGATCCACCGTTTAAATTTTGTATTTCCAGTATTCAGCCACATGGATCGCTTTGTCATTACATGCTAAAATAACTTCATACGTGCAGGGTGATGTTAGTAAGTCACATCGTAGAAGATGATAGTAATCTTGCTCTAGCCCACAGTCGCAGGTTGTATCTTCTTGAGTGTAGTCCCACTTAACCAAATTGGTTTCGCACCTGGTTACTCTTGTACGAAGTCGGTTTAGTGATTTCCAGGTGGTAAAGGGAAGTTCACAACCACCGCTTGGTTCTTCTTTTAGTTCCAGTATTGGAGTGTAATTTCTCTTGCCACAAGTTTAGCCTTCTTTGTTCTGGAGTCATGCTTAAAGGTTCTGTCGATTTAATAAAACCTTTCCTGGGCTTAAGTCTTGTTCGTTGTTGTTGGTGATTGAACAGAGGATGTCTTGGACCACTGGATTGTTTTTTTTTCAGCTCTATTTCAGATGCAACTGTTCGTCGAATAGGTGGGGGCGGAGTAAGTTACAATTGGGTAAATTTTTTCGATAGGTGTTGGTCTAATGCATCCTGTAATGATTCTCCCTGTTTCATTAACCGCTATGTCGACTGACATATTCCAGTCTGGGGCTGCGTATTCTGCTGCAGAGAGAGACAATGCCATCGCTGATGTACGTAGTACGTGAGGATGAGCTCCCCAAGTTGTTCCTGTTAATTTCCGTATTATATTGTTTCTAGCAGTTACTTTCAGCTTTGTATCATGACAGTGAGCTTTGTAGGAGAGTGTTCGGTCTAATTTAACACCAAGGTAGTTTGGCGTACTACAGTGCTCAAGCTCCTGTTGTCTCCATGTTATTTTAAGTTTCCTCCACGCTTCTTTGTTCCTCAGATGAAAAGCACCAACTTGGGTTTTTGTCGGCTTAAGGTGGTTCCAAGGGTTTCAAGGAAGAGTCCGAGAGTTTCTTCTACCTCTTCAAAGGTTTTTCCTTGGACGGCTACTGCAGTGTCGTCTGCATAAATGAACCGTTTAACTGTGGGGCTGTGCGGTTGGTCGTTAGTGTAAATATTATATAGTAAGGGAGCTAAAACACTTCCTTGTGCAAGTCCGTTTTTTGGTTTATTATTCATTCTGAATAATAACCCTATGTTTTCGGTCACGAAACATTTTTTACAACCCCCCCTCAAAATTTGATACTTTACGTTTCAAGACTTGGAGATTCCAAATTAGCAATGTCCGTCCGCCGTTTGCCGTCCCCTGTCCGCCATCCGCCGTCCCCCGTCCGGGCTGTTTTGTGCCTTTAACGTTGTCTAAAAAATTCGTTCTTTCCCACAAAAATCCCATTTGGTATCTAGTTGTGCCCGCCATCTCGGCAATCCAATCGAACGAAGCCCATGGTTGTTCTGGGCAAAAAATGGTTAAAAAAATTAATGAAACGCAGTACAACGCGGGAACTACAGCGGAAGTCAACGTTTCGTCGTTAGTACCCCCTCCCTCCCGTCACATCAAACTCAATCACCGCCCGTTCGACTCAACGGGTTCGCTGGAAGCCGGGGGGACTCTTTTTTGGTTTATTATTCATTCTGAATAATAACCCTATGTTTTCGGTCACGAATAATTATTTACAACCCCCCCTCAAAATTTGATACTTTACGTGTCAAGATATGGAGATTCCAAATTTGCAATGTCCGTCCGCAGTCCCCCGTTCCCCGCCCGGGCCGTTCTGTGCCTTTAACGTGGTCCAAAAAATTCGTTCTTTCGCACAAAAATCCAATTTGGTATTTAGTTGTGCCCGCCATCTCGGCAATCCGATCGGACGAAGCCCATGATTGTTATGGGCAAAAAACGGGGGAAAAAATTAACGAAACGCAGTACAACGAGAAAAACTACAGCGGAATTCAACGTTTCGTCTGAACTGGCAACGCCACTTGCTCGCCTCCCCTTTCGACTCGACTCGCAACGTTTACGGGTGCTGGTTTTTTTTTTGCTTCCTCTAGGAAGCGCTCGTTTTTCGTATAGAACCTTTGGCACTACGATTTGTCTCTTTGTCGTCCGATTGCCCTGTTCTCGTCTTCACCTCCACGAATGACTGTTTCGCTCCCTCTCAACTATTTCCGTTAGCAAAATATCTGTTGTCTTCGATTGAACTTTTCATTATTCGTTTATTTTTGGTTTATTTATTTAATAGTTCGTTCGTTTCATTTTTTTTGGTTTTAATACGATTCAATTTTTTTTAGATTCTTTCGTTTCATTCTCATTTTGGTTTTTTTTCATAGATGTTTGGTTACATTTTGATATTAGTATTTAGCGTGCATGTTTTCATATTAAAATTCAGTTTTTTCTAGATACTTTAGTTTTTTTTGTTTATTTTAATATTACGATTCAGTTCTTTTCGACCTTTCTTTGGGTTTCATTTTGATATTTTTCGATGCTGAATCGAACGGGATGGGTCTCGGAGCATTAATGCTAGGTCAAGCGGTTTATCCGAATAATAAACCGTTGTGTAATAATTTGCAGGGTTTTTGAATTCGCCACTGACTAGTTTTGTCTTGAAGTGTGACATAAAATCTTCTGTTCTGTAGGATAGATTCAATAAATTTGGTTAGTTTATAATCCCTGGTAACTTGGTAGGTTTCGAGGATTAGTTTTTTATGATTGATGGTGTCATACGCGGCGCTCAAATCAACAAAGACTACTCCAGATATTTGGCCACTTTCAAACCCAAACTGAATGAAAATCGTATTTAAATAGTTGTTAGAGGGATAAACGGGGGAGGGAACGTTGTGTGATACGTTAGAAGACGCCATTTTTGATATCCTTCGTAAGCTCACGCTACGGTAAAGTCTGCTCTGGCTTAACAACTAGCAACTTTGAGAGTTGAAGTAAAACAACGTAGGTCGCCATAAGCTTCATGCCATAAATACCACCTACACCTCGATGTCGTGCATGAACTGGCGGGTGCAGATATTTAACTTCGTTCGCGTAGAGCTTTTGGTTATGTGTAATAAAAGGAGGCGCTCGCTGTTGGAACGCATCTAATTCTAGATTCTATAACACGACGTGGAAACTCGTTGTCAGCGTTGAATTCCCAATATTTCCTCTCTCAAATACCCCGCTGCAATTTCAACAATCGTGAAAAGAAGCCGACTATGTGAAGAAGGTCCGAGAAGGGAATAGTTGGGAATGAGAGACGAATTCACTGACCCACCAACTTCACAGCGTTTTCTAAACACGTTTCCTCGAATTCCGAAACAGATGTAATTTACACGCGTAGCGACGTGCCGGGAGGGGTTGAACAATGTGAGAAAACCCTCCATCTCCGGCCCATCCAGTTTCATCTCTGGAGAAAGGGAGTTACGAGAGTTAGAAAGGTATTTCGCCGCTCCGTGGCATTAAAAGCCCGGACATAGCTCCAACAGCGAGCAAAACTCCAATGGAAAACTCTCCAGTTTGAGCATCTTTTCAACGAGGCTCAAAATTCAGTATCACGGCCGCTCGCAATTTCCGTGCGCTGTCTCAGTCGCTCCCTTGGGCAGCATTGTGCTGCCTAGACCTTCACTAGGGCTGGCGACTCCAGCAAAATGCCGACCTCGCACGGCTCATCCGTCAGGGCTGGATAATTAATGTTTTAACTGCTCTCCATTGTCTCACTTTTTCAGTAGAAGGGAAGGCCGATCGGGGAGTGCTCTACCCTTCCCCGTAGTGGGTTATTGATGGATGATTTTTTCTCCTCTGGACGACCGGCTCACATCCTGCTCTCCACCGTTCACCGTTTTTAAAGGTCCATTGTTCGGTGTAGTTTTATTGGGACGAAAACAGCGGAAACTCAGCCAACACCGTTCGAGAGTGGAGCTTCTGGTGTTGACGCGGTGGGACCCCTTTGTTCTAACTCCAATCGGAATCATTCGAAAACAGTTCCACTCGAGCAGGTTGGAAAACAATCAACGGTCTGGCAAAAGTCCGTTATTTGGACGCCGAGTTTTGTATAATCCACTGACCGAAATGCAAGAGGAAGAATAGCAGTGCAACGTTCCAAGTTAAATAATTTTCGTAGCAACGTACGTACGTGGTAATACTCAACTACGCACTTACTTATTTTAGATCCATAGTCACGCCAAGTATCAAGACAAGGTACAACATAAATATTCGTGGTTAAATACTGAAAATTCATTTAATAAGAACTGTAATTGGAAAATAACGAGTCTGTTTCCACAAGGAGTTTTATAGGTGTATTTTAACAGGTGGGCTCGGTCGTCGGGAGCGATAGAAATGGATAGTAATTGAAGTATTAGCCAAGAAATGAGAGCATGTCCGACGAGAGAGAAGTGGACCTTGTTGATATACACAAGAGACCCAAGGGAAAGAGTTCGGAGTAACGCGAATGAGAGACGAAGGGCACACGAACTTAGTGGCTCCAGATAGAGTGAGTTATTGAAAGAAGGGAAACTTTAGAGAGCTCAAGCAGGGAGCAATTAGTGATCAAGGCACAGAGTGAGAAAAGGGTGGAAACGCAGGGAGCAATGAGAGTTACAGGAAAATCCACAAAATGGATTGAACGCATGTACCCTCTCGAAGTACGGTGGTGGCTTGCGCGGTAAAAGTAAAGGGAAGAAAGAGGAGAGAGAGAGAGAGAGAGAGAGAGAGAGAGAGAGAGAGAGAGAGAGAGAGAGAGAGAGAGAGAGAGAGCTAGGGAAAGCGGAAGAAAGTAGTTGATTGAGGGATGACTGTCTCGAGAACTCGGTTCGAAATAATGGCCTTGGGTAAATACGTAAGAATGAACCGCGAACTTCCCATTCATCGTTGCCTTCCTCAAAACCTCTGCAAAAATACTGCTATACATAAGGCTGACAGAAAGTAAAGTATGACCAGTAGTCTTGGCCTACGCGGTCGTTGATTATGATCAGTACACGTTAAGGCCTCAGGAACGTGCCCTCAAAACAGGCAGTCACGTCAGGAGCCTTCAATACTTTACTTTAAGACAATCATCAACTGTGACGTTGTGCAATGTGTCGTGCATACTCATTGGCGATTCCTCAAAAATACGCCAAAAACGAAATTTTTGGCAGTTTTATTGTAATTACGTCGTGTTTGGTATGGTTTCCTGGGTATTTTTCAATGAATGAGTCGAATAAGACGGGTCTCAAGGGTATAGAAATACGTGTAGATAGAAAACAGTGCAATCGCAGTAAATATAGTGAGCCAAAGTCTACTAAGTGAAAGAACTTACGGGACAACATAGCGAAAGTTCTTCGTTTCTCCCAGGCCAGCGCTTATTCCCCGCACTGCCTCCCGTCTCACTACGACCACTCGTCACGTCGTGCCAGTTGCCTAACGTCGCTAAGAAAATGTCAATTCTCGTTGTTCCATTGTAGTCAGGTCATATTTCGTATCGCTTACCAGTGTTTGGTAGGCTGAATTACCGGCGTCTTTGACCTTTGGAATATCCGCACTCGCACTTAATGTTACTCACTGGCCCTATGGAAAGTCATTGTTTCCCCAATCACCTGTCTATCTCAACCCTTTTGTTTGTACCTGTGAAAGCCCCACTCCTCCACCATTTCCAATTGACAACCCCACTGTCCTGGCCTTTACCGACTATCATTTCCCACCCCTCAATTTAATATTCCTCTCCACAAAACGCAGTTCCTTCGTAAAGTCAGTCATCTTTCAGCACTCGCAAACAATAGTCGTTTCCCAGTTCCCCCAACTTATTCGTCTTTCAAGTTTTGCGCTACCCACAACTCTCTCTCTCTTTCTCTCTCCCTTCCACCACTTAGTGTTCCACAACCAGCTCACGTGTATTGAGAGTCTCCTTGTTTGCGTTTATACAATCACACTCAAACTGATATCGCTACTCTGACAAGTGTAATACAGTCCTCACTCCCACTCACCACATTCATTCATTTCTCCGTTTGAAGCTCCCACATTCGTGCGCCCAACAACCAGTATTTTTCGATGCTAAATCGACTGAGATTCGATCATGCCGTGCAAGAAAATTTTAAACCGTTGCGCAATAATTTGCAGCATTTTTATTTACGCGGCGAGACTTCTTTCGTAGCGGGAGTATTTGAACGAGATCAAAGCCTCCGAGCTTCACTGGACTCTCAAGCCTTAACAAACCCGATTCATCTAGTTATTGTAACCATTCGCCGTAAATAATGCTCGTGTACTTTAGTTGGAGAGCCAATCTGCTACCCATTTCCCCGTGGGTACCTACAGGCATAGGACAGGAAAAACAATCGAATATTGTGATCGGAATTGGTGCTCAGATTCCGACACACACACTCTCACATATATAAATAGTTAGAGGCGAGCAAGGAAATTGAGTCGTACCAGTATTTGTTATATATATTGATCCGAAAGAAAATGTATAGGAATCAGAAGTGTGTTCTGAATTGGGATCACAACTACGGTTTTCTTATTATTTGGAAGTTGCTGCACGTTGGTTCTATTGTAGCCAAAGCGAAAACGGCCACCGAGTAATGAAAGTTCCGGTTCGTTTTGCCGTCTGAGTTTTATGGTCTTGTTACAACATCTCGCTTCCGAGACTTCCGGACTTCCGACGATAGACAAACTGGGAAGATAGATTTTCGGAAAAGGGAAGGAGGGAGGGGAGGGGCGATGAAGAACTGGTGATAAGTTTGGACGTTAATGCAGCTCCAGCTCCAGCTCCGAAGTAAAACTTTTCAAACCGATTTCCGGGAGTCGGGGAATAAGGGAAAGAGAAGCCGCGTTCCCTGCGGCCATCCACCATTTTCCACTACTTTCGGGCGGAAAAACGTTTTGCGGCCCCTTAGGACTTGAAACTTCCTAAACTTTATTTAATTATCTGGTTCTTTTTCTTCAGTTCATTGTCCGGGCTGCATACGAATGAATTAGACAGTTTGAGAAGGAGATAGTTGGCCGAGGGCCTGCTGTTAACCGACTCCCTAGAGCCCCCTTTTCGTTTCATCGGTAAGCGAATTGAGCAACCCATTGGCGAACATTCAATACCTCTCTAGACTACCCCTTATGTTTACCGTAAATCGCCCTTTTCATCCCAATTTCTCCCAAGCGTTATAACCGAATAGCGATATCACTCTACCCTTGATGAAGTGCCTGTTCTTAGGTACTCATGAACCTGAGCTACAACGATTTTGAATAGATTTTTTATACGGACAGCTCTTAATAAGATGATAATACCGTAAAATTCCCGTTCGTGGGAAAATTACGAGAGCAGCACGATAAATTACCAAACATTTCGACGAAAATCGAGTTTAGCGCCGTTTTTTCCGCTCAAATGTTACTAGAATCTTAAAAAAAAATCTGCTCAAGACCTGGACTCTTCCGACCTTGATGTGGCTTCATTGGGCTCCCTTGCTGTTACGGAGGTCGACGTTGTTGGTGCCTTGCATGGCCTGGATGCTTCAAAGGGTATAGGCCCCAATGGTATCCCTCCAATTCTTTTTCGACCTTGTGCGCGTAGCCTGGCCCATCCTCTGACTCACCTGTTCAATCCTTCTCGTTCTTCTGGCCTCTTCCCCGCTCATTGGAAGTCATCCTACATTAATCCGATCTTCAAGAAGGGTGATGAGAGCGATGTTGGAAACTACCGTCCAGTTTGCTCATTATCAACTATTCCCAGAGAGAAGCAGGTTGTGGCTCAATTCTCGCCAATTTTCAACTTGCACTTAGCTCCTCAGCAGCATGGTTTTGTCAGGGGGCGTTCTACGGTGACTAACCTGGCAACTTTTCAGGATCATGCACTTTGCGCTATTGGAGGGGGTCATCAGGTGGACCTGGTTACGACCGATTTCTTCAAAGTTTTCGACAAGCTGCCTCATAGTGTGATCCTTGATGTGCTCACATCTCTTGGTGTCTTTGGACCACGTCATGCATGGATTGCCAGCTACCCCACTGCCCGACAGCTCTCAGTGCGTGTAAGTGGTGTCGTGTCTCACCCTTTCCCTGCCACTTCAGGAGTTCCTCAGGGCTCGCATTTCGGCCCCTTCTCTTCAACCTGGTGGTTAATGGCGTTGTTGATATATGCTGACGACCTGAAGCTCTTCATCTCCTTCCATGACTCCTCAGACTGCCACCTCCTCCAACAGAACCTGGATGCCCTCTCTCAGTGGTGCGACATCAATGGACTAGCTCTGAACCCATCTAAATGTGTAGTCATTTCTTTCCATCGTTCCCACTCTCCAGTCATCTATCCCCTACTCAATCAATGGTGTAACAATTCCCCGTAGGACTGATATTGTGGACCTTGGCGTGCATTTAGATTCCCAGCTTTCCTTCTCCGACCACATAGCTGAGGTGGTGTCCTGTGGAATGCGGACACTTGGCTTTCTAAAGCGCAATACCAGAGAGTTCTCCCAAGCACCAGCCCTCGTGACACTCTATAAGACTCTCGTGCAGCCAACTCTGGAGTACGCATCGGTGATTTGGAGTCCCATATTGCTTCTTCAGGTCTTTCCTCCGTTTTCTGGCATATAAGCTCTCCATTCCTCGTGAGAATTTGGACTATGAACTGGATTGTGTTTGTGGTGGAGCAGTGTCATGTCTAGTGTGGCCCTCTAGTCAACGTTGGTTGTCCCTTATTTCTTTATAATTCATTTAGGTACTACCTGTTTACTTTTTTCTTGTAATTGGGTTCGTCCCGTATTTTCTAAATAAATAAACTCTTTAAAACTGGAAAAAATCGTGTCTACAGCAACGGTAATTCTTTGTCTACTAATTGCTACTTTATTGTGGTGAGTGGGAGAAGCACAATAAATTCCGGAACTGTACAGGCTACCGCTTTCTGCATGAACTGAGTGAATAATAAATTGAATTAGTTGCAAAAGCCATTAAAAACCAGAGAATTTGTGTAGAGTTGAGGAAAGTTGTGTGACGTGGCACTTGATATTTTCTGTTGAAGTTCTCATTTTCTAAAATGAGTTCTTAATTGTGTCAATTGAGTTTTTGAATCTGATAATTCAATAGATTCTTTTCTTCTTAGGAGTAGTACCAAATCTACAGAGAAATCGTTATTTTCGCGAATGAATCGGATCTTCGGGAAGTTCCGCATGTGTGAAGGGAACTCGTCCAGCAAAGCCTGGTGGTGTCGCTTCGTAAACCATTTCGGAACAGAATAGAGTGAGTTCACTTAAACGGCTAGGGACCATCGTACATGCACGTATGCCAACACGCTCAGGAAAAACTCCCTTCGCTCCCCTGGTCACTTTTCACGTTACTCTCTGAATGTTGTCTCTGTACCTGTTGAGAGGGGGTCGATTAATTGTTCATGACAGAAATGTTTAACGGTTGGCTATTTGGTCGTATCGTGGAAAGAGTGGAGCTGTGTGCCAAACCCACTTGAGAGAGGAAGTTTTTTTTCTTTCCCACGTCTGCATTAACGAACGGGAGGAAAGTCGCCGTATTTCCATACCGTCACGTCACGAGGTACGCCTTTTGTTTTCCCTTCGCTGAGACGAACGAAATTAAATATTTTTATTCATTTACCTTTTCTACCTTTTCGGCGAGCTCATACGAAAATTTCCTTTTTTCGTTCGAACTGAATACGCTTCGGTTCGCCTCAAAAATAACCCCCCAGATGACCAAGAACAACATTGAAGCTGTGTGTTTTTTTAGTAGGAGATTGTGATTCAGCCTTTCGGTGGCCCCTTTTTGTTTGTGTGATTCAAGTGGAGGGGGAACCATATTTTGCCACATCGTTCCAGACTGAAAACACGGCCGCTACTTTCGGCCCTCAACTTGTTCTACGGGGCTTACGACTTCGCTATCTCTCCCGCTTGAAACTAACTTTTTCTTTCCATAAAATAACAGGAAGGATGGTTCTCGACGCACCATCACTCCGACGAACAAGTATATTTAATCGCCTTCCGCAGCCCGATAGTAATCCTCTTTGAAAAATGCTCTCCTTGTAAGGGAGATTGGGTTTTCTTGGCTAACCGTTATTTTTGTAAAACGAAGCGAAGGAGAAAGCGCTCAGTAAAAATATGGAAGCTCTTGTTACGGCCTGACACGAGACAGTTGAGAAAATAATCGATTGCCCCGAGATAGGCCTTCTTTACTGAGATCGACCCAACTAAAGTGAGAGATGTTATTAGTTTACTTCACAAATTGATAATCAATTAAATCATTCCTCGTTTCGCCTAATTACAGTTTGCAAGAGTTGCCAATTCTTGAACTAATAAAGTCTCTCTCATCTTGCGCTTCTTCAGCTTCCATGGTAATCCGTTGTTTCCACAATTTCGCTTCTACTTGCACTCCCGGATGATTGATGCGTTAAGTTGAACTTGTTTCATACTTCCTTTGCCATCTTACATTTGACGTGCTTCAGTTCTGATGGCTCAACAGTCAAAATCATAAGGGTGCATAACGTTCCAGTAATATGAGTGTATTGACCGCGAGTACGTTTTGTGGTGGACACTCGACTACTTTTTGTCTTGGCTTCCCTCTAGTTACTTTTTATTCCAAACATCAGTTCCTAAATATGTACGGCCATCGCGGCAATTTCCTAATACGGCGCGCGCAGAACTGCAGCCTTACTTTACCAAAGATGCTGGTTCTCTCTTTGATTATCTGTATTAAACCGGAAAGGACGAGGGAAGACTAATAAAAGTGAAGGTACACTCAGCACCATTTCTCTCATTTCGACCCGAGGTCCAGAACTGTAAACATGATCATAAAAATTTATGTCAGTATGTATTTATGTGTACTGTCAGTTTTGACAGTATCATAAAAATCCCGCGCACTGACTGCTCAATAAACCCCGTGGCACAAGTAGGAGCGACTCAATAAATTACAGCACCTTAAGCGCCACCAGATAACAGATTTGATCAGTTTGTACAGAGATAAATATGGCTGAATGTTCTTGGGGCTTACTAAAGTTGTGTGATGCGTCGCGAGGCGTTTCAAGGATCGCCGCAGGACGCTGCAAATATGTAATGCAGATTCGTATTTAGGTGTTCATTAAAGCCGAAACTAAGGCTACTTTCCAGTTTGCTTCTAAAACTCCATTTTTGTTTGTTCGATGCAGAAGCGAGGTTCATTAGAGGCGACACCAAAAGGTGGACCAATCCGGACAACTGGCTCTTCAGCAACGAAGCTACTCCACACTTAGAACGACTTCCTTGCGTTTATGACGACGTTGTGTTTCAAAACGGAACTACCTTCTTTCTGTCACTCCCGGATCGGCCTGTTGTCGTCTCTTCTGTTACTGTCGACACAAGGGTATGTATCTAGAGTCACGTTAAGTCGTATGATGTAGTATGAAGTGCAGCCTGTTTCATTGGTTGAGCTGGGCTTTGAAGGGGTCTTTTTACATATTTTCATTCCTTCACAATAACTAAAGAAGCTGTTAGTTGTTGAGGGAGGAGGGGGTACGCACGGGGAGGAGATAAATGCCAAACACAGCATTCAGCCTTACTGGAGAGCTGACTGACTTTTCTAGCATCTAATAATTTAATTAATTATTAACGGATACTAATTTAAGAATTAATTCTTGGGTCTACTAATTGTGGAATACTAAAAATAACTAAATTGCGTATAAATTAGCTATGTAAAAATAAATACGTCACATTACGACACAACGAAATTGTTTGACGTTTGGAATCGGTTTGAATCAAAATAGTGAGAGGTTTGGCAGGCCAAATTAGCTGGGTATTTGACCTTCGGAATATTCGTACCCTCACTTAACCCTAAGGGAAGTAATTGTTTCCCCAATCACCTTTCTATCTCAACCTTTTTGTTTGTACCAGTGGAAGTCCCACTATTCAGTTATTTTCAATTGAGAACAGATTTCTCCCTGTCCTGGACTTTCCCATCTATGTTTTCCTCACCTAGACTCCTCAATTCTAGATCCCTCTTCTCAACAGACAGCTCCTCCAGGTCAGTCATCCCTCAGCTCTCGCGATACAGTTGTCACCTAGTTCCCCCAACGATTCGTCACTCAGCTCGCTCTTCTTCCAACTCAACCTCTCTGTCCCTCTCTCTCCACATAGTATCTCACAACCAGTTCACATGTATTGAGTGTCCCTTGTGCGCATTTATATACTCATACTCAACCGGATATCGCTATTCTGTCAGGTGTAATACAGTCCTCACTCACGCTCACCACATTCATTCATTTTTCAGTTTCAAGCTCCCCCATTCGTGCGCCATACAGGCACCTCACAACCTTCCTCAACTTTCACTCAGTTACTGTGAAATCACTCAGTGAACATGTATCCGCTTCTAACGAAATGTTACTGCACAACGGCCGATCTAGCGACATGATAAAATCCTATTTGGAAAAAGTGTGTTTATGTGCAGGTGTGTGTGTGGTGAGAGGAAACGACTAAACTAAATCGACGAGTGTTTAACCGACTGATGATCATGCAACGCCAAAATGATGGAGCGAACGAAATCGATTCAAAAATAGCTACAGTTATGTTAGTAATCAAATCGCCAATTTTTTTTCTCAAACACCGTTGAATTTTTTGTACAGATAGTTACAAATAAGACAGTAATGCCGTAAAAATTTCTCCTGTAGGAAAATAATAAGAGCGGTGCAATAAATTATCAAAAGTTATCAACGAAAATCGATTTTAGTGCAGTTTTTTCTTGCCTATCTCGCACGTACGACATTAGCGTTCTCAAAAAAATCAGGATGGTCAATACAATAAATACGATAAGCGGTAGAAGTTAATAATAGTCATAAAACAATTAAGAGCAACCTCACACTAACGTCGTTGTTCTACCTCTTATTTTTTCAAGTGTTTCCGCTATAATTCCAGAACTATAGTCATGAACCACTCCACATAAATCATGTGAATAGTTCCAGCAGTTATCTTAACGTTCGACCAAAATTATTATTATTATATATCGAAAAAGTAAACTCAATAAAGTGCGGAAATTGAAGCGCATCCAGTTTCTAAGCAGAACGTTAAGGGATGCTTTATCAAGCGCTGAATGAAAAAGTGATTGTTGAAACTTGTTTCCGTTAAATGAAAGCGGTCTCCCACACGGTAAAGCTGTTAAAATGATGGGACTATAGAACCTTAGGGAAAGTTCACAATGTTATGCAGGTGGGGGCTTTTAGGGGTCCTTTATCACTTTCTTTAGTTGGAAGGATTCGGCTGAATCGTATTCTTCAGAGCCTCGGAGTAAAAAACTATTTGAGAAAATACGGTTGAGCTTTTTTGTTTAATAAATTTTGTACTACTGGGAAACCCCCACTGTGGCCTGAAATGTGCCTACTGTGTGGGCGTACATGAGCCACCTCATGCCCTCCCACCTTCAATGGGCCTAGTGTCCTCCGATGCGGCGTTCCCAAAACCTCTCCATCAGTCCACAGCTGGTCCGTCCAATCTACAACTCTGTACCCTTGGCCTATCAATCTTGGCCATGTCGTACCTAAGTGGACAGTGATCTGTGAATAGGCCACATGCCGTCCATATCCTTTCTCATTCCAAACTCAGGATTCCTCTTTTGTTCGCTCCCTGGAAAATTAAATGGACAACTTTGACTGCCTTTGGCCAAGTACATCCCGCCAATAGGCAGCCCTACATTTCTCTTCCATCTTGCTAACCTCCTCGGTCAAGTGGCTCTTGGTGGTCCCCACAAAGGGCTCAGGTCCCGCCATGAGAAGAGCAGTCAGTGCACAGCCGGCCTCCCCGTTCCCTTCTATCCATGTAAGACCTGGCACCCAACATAGTGTTAATGTCTTCAGGGCAGTCACGCTTTCCCAAACCAGCCCTAATGAGATGGTGTAGGACGCCAGGGCCTTAAGTGCAGCCTGGCTGTCAAAATGAGCTCTTTAACCAGCTGTAGTTTGATTCTAGCCAATAGATTAACATGGGGTGCCAAAATTATGAACAAAGTATGATCAAGTTTGACAACTTACCGAAGGGTGGAAATACCTTGCATTCCATGGACTTTTTTTTTTTTTTAGTGATCAAGATAATTTTGAGATGATCGATTCAGAGGTGTACGACTGCGTCTAAATCGAAAATAGTGAAATCGCTGTAATGTCTCATTAAAACCGCCGGTCAAATAGACTCGATACGTCATGTCAATTGCCACGGGCGTCTGGAATATATAATTTTTGTTGTTCCGTTGTAATCAGGTCATGTTTCATATGGTTTGCAGGTATTTTTCGATGCTGAATCTAATGTGATTGGTGTCGGAGGTGTGGAAGTTGTGCAAGAGAATAATAGACCGATGTGTAATAATTTGCGGCTTCTTTTTTCACGTTGTCTTTCCTAGTAGTTTTCATCTCGATATTTTTATTTTTACTCGTGGAATTGTTCCCATCCCTTTTTGCTATCGCACAAATAAATTATGTCAGCACTTTTCCGTGCGCTGAAAATATGCCAAAACGATGTAACGTTCATAAAAATGTAACTTGTATCAACGTGATAGCAGTTTTGTGAATAACTTTGCAGACATATCGCGAAGAGGAGCCGTGGAACGGATTTCTGACGAGCGACATCGGCTTCAAAGCTTTCTCAGGCGGAAATCGAATCCAAGTGACAGGTGAGGGATGTCGCGACAGCGCCGGCTGCGAATGCGGGAATTCACACCTACGAGAAGCCGTCTGCGTCGGCAAATGGAAATGGCGAGAGGCTCAGTGCGCTAATCCCGTGACGCCGATTGGATTTTGCTTTCCGTTATGCGGTAAGAGACTGGGTTGATCTATTCATGTGGGTGGGACGGCAATAGGTAGCCACGGGGGTGACAACGGTAGTTGCAGCTTGCATTGAACATTAGCGCACGTGTACCGTAATCTTCCGAATTGATCCTCAGGATCAGGTGCAGACATCCGATGCCTAACTTTAGGTCGAATCCACTCGCGGAACATCACTCTACGAGAATCCATCGAGAAAATGTACTGTACTAGACTCTATTTTGACGAACTGATATCGTATCTGTACCTTTTATATGCTGGTACGACAATTGGAGTGTTTCCGAGAGAAGTGCTTACAGTATGGAACTCAACTTGCACCTCATGTCAAAGTGTCAATCTTTCTAGTTTTGTTTTCCAATCAAAATAACAACCCTCACTCCTCCTTAACTCTCACAAATGGATTATCTCACAGACCTGTGGAGGTACGGTAGGTCGTCATTTAGCTAGTCCTCCGGTGGAGAGATATTGCCCAGATGTCGTTAAGTGTCAAGTTCCATGGGGATAAATCTTCCAAAATCCTTCCAGGTCTCACGCCATGCACGCGCACGATGATAAGTGCTGGTTTTTTACATTACGCTCAATGCTGGAAGTTCGATATTTCTCTCGAGCATCCCGAGATTAGCGACTCGCTCAAATGCAAAGGAGGACAAGGTATTTTCACCTAGCACAAAATTGAAAATAGTTTTTAACTACAAATGTACTTGTAAAATTACTGAGAAAAGCGCTACCATGGCGTACTTGGTCTCTTCCTACTGGGAAACAGCAGATGTCAACAATGATGTCTTACGTAGACTTTCCTTTAGTTCAACTATCTAAGATTCAGATCATTCGCGGAGAGTTGGTGGTGGTCCGTTTTTCGACGTCTGGTTGAAACATTCATTTTTTAAATCAGCTATTTGTTTTGTGTTGGGCCTGGACCAGAGAGACACTATATCGAGATAACTCATATTTTGACGTATTTATATTTCGCTATTCGTTATAAACGTCCATTCACGCTTCAAACCTATCACCAAGAAGCTGTTATTAATTTCCAAAGGGTGCCATATCCTGAATACACAGGTGTTTAGGTTAACAATCACAAATCTACGAATTGGGTGCTCATCCGGATAGTTTGGTGATCTATACGCTACAGCCAGCCTCAGTACATTTATGTCACTGAACGTTAAATGTTTCTCTAATAAATAGCTTCTCTCTCTCTCTCTCTCAAATTCAATACTCTTATTTCTAATCTATATAATAGGCATTGCCCCTTGGTGAGAGTAAAGCCTAAACGTACCCCCGCGCCATGGATCTCTCCTGAAATTAGAAAGGTTATGGTCGAACGTGACAGGGCGTTTTCAGCTTTCACGAAAAATAAAACTGATATAAACAAGAACGCTTATAAAATGTTACGAAATCGCGCGAAGCAGCTATTGAGAAATGCACGGATCAAGCACTACTACGATCTCTTCAAGTCGGCCAGGCAGTCCAAAGACTTCTGGAACATTGTGAAGAAATGTGGATTGGGAAGTAAAAAAAGGTGGAGACTACTGAGCTACCTATTCCCATTGACGAACTGAATGACTACTTCTGTCGAGACGATATGGCCCCCTGGGACCCAGATGTCCTCTTTCATTATAAACTGAAGGCCAGGCCTCGAGATGAATTTTTCATGGAACCGGTAACCAAGGAGAGAGTTAAGGAAGTGATTCTGAGCATTCACTCATCAGCGCAAGGAAGTGATGGCATATCAATAGTGACGCTCCAAATTCTGGCTGATGTGGTCTCTCCAGTGCTTGCTCATCTATTTAATAGTTCCTTGGAATCACAGAAGTATCCATCCGCAGGCCGTTATCACTCCAATAAGAAAAACCTCTAGACCGCTGCGTGCAAGTGACTTTAGGCCGATAAATGTTCTCTTTGCTCCTGGTAAAGTACTTGACAGACTAGTTTTTCAGGATCTCAACAGCTTCCTGACAGCAAATCGGACACTGAACACCATGCAGTCAGCGTACCGCACTGGTTTCAGCACGGAGACAGCACTGATCCGAGTGTTCGACGATGTCAGGTTTGCGATGGACAAAAAGGAAGTCACGTTTTTGGTGATGATTGATTTCTCTCGGGCCTTTGATCGAGTGAGACGTGACGTACTGCTGGAGATTCTTTTTTCAGTGGGTATATCGCGGCAGATGGTTCAGTGGTATGCCTCATACCTCTCTGATCGCTCGCAGAAGGTTCAGAGCTCTGATGGCAGATTGTCAAAAGAGTCAGTCACCAAAACTGGAGTCCGGCAGGGGTCGGTATTATCAGCCATATTATTTGTTCTTGCAATTGATTCTGCAACCTCAGTCTTCCACCAGTGCAGATTTATGGTCTACGACGCTGATGACTTGCAGATTTACATAAGTTCGCCAATTGACCGGGTTAAGGATGGAATAGAGACATTGAACGCTGAGATTGCTGGCCTTCTATCGTGGTGTTCATCGCACGGCATGGTGATAAACTCGTCTAAGTGCAAAGCCATGGTGATGGGGTACTCAAGACTGCTTTCACGGCTTAATGTTGTAGAGCTTCCACAGATCGAAGTGGGTGGTATTACGCTCAGATATGAATCGTTATTGAAGAACTTGGGCGTGTTAATTGAACCCTCACTCAGGCGGAACTCCCAGGTGTCTGCAGTCTCTAGACGGGTGTATGGGGCTTTGTACCAGCTCCGTCGGCTAGCGGTAGACTTTCCTTTCAGGGCAAGGCTTCAGCTTGTCCAGTCCATGGTTATGCACAACTTTGCTTACAGTTTGTGTGCCCTCAGTGACATGACTGGCGAGCAGATGAACATGCTCCAGAGGGCCCAGAATGCCGTAGTTCGTTTTATTTTCAGACTGAAATGGGATGAGCATGTCAACCCATACTTCCTCAAGCTTCGATGGCTGAAGATTGAGGAGCAGCTGCAGTTGCACATCGGAACGATGCTGTTCAGGACTCTTAAGTCTGGGTCACCACAGTACCTTGCGGAGAAGTTTGCGTTCCTGGAAGATTCTCATCAGCATCACACTCGAAGGCGTCTCATACAGATACCCCTCCACCGAACAACAATATTCAACAAATCATTCACAGCCACAGCCATCCGCATCTACAACAACAATCCCGACTGCTTCAGACCAGAACAAAGCGTGAGAGCATTTAAAAATACTTTTTTAAATTATCTGTTGCAGAAGTACAGTGCGAGTGCCTAGCAAAGAACAAAAAAAAAAAAAAAAAAAGAGGAAAAGGTGTGCAATGCGCTTGTATTGAGTTTTTGATTTTTTTCTTTTTTATCTTTTTGTACGTTTATGTTTCGTTTGTTTTGTTATTAATATGAAGCGATCATTTGATGTAAATAACTACTGCCAGAAGTGAAAAAAAAGGTCAATGCTTCCAGGGACAGTGGAGGAGAGGGCCCTATGGCCTTAACTGCCCCTGGTTAATTTAAATAAACCATTTCAATCTCTCTCTCTCTCTCTCTCTCTCTCTCTCTCTCTCTCTCTGTCTCTTCTTCCTCTCTCGTGGTTCAGGTTCAAATTCAGTCATAAAATAAATAGAGAAGAACGCGCGAGGTGGTCCGCTCAGCCTTCCTTAACGTATTGCTTTCTATTCCAGGAAATTTGTTTGGTTATGGGGTTGCGAGGGGCCTGCTGAGGTCGCCTGTTAACCACAATGGGGTTTCTTGATCGCTCGTAGAGGCCACGTAGCCCCAGGGGCTTCTGCATTTCTATTGGGTCACTGGCGAGCGCCTTCGAGAAGAGGCTTATCAAGGAAGCTTCGACGCCACAGGATCAGCCTGTGTTAGATTGCGTCACAAAGAGCACCTACTGTATGTTTGCTTTTCCCTTAGAGAACTTATATTGCGCGCCTCATACTTTCTCATAGCTCTCTGCTTCCACAAAATTTCGCTAGCTTTTTATTTTGGTTTTCTTGGCAGCTCGGTGAAAAGACCGCATAATTGGTTCCATTTGAGGACGACAAAGTGGATGGTTCAGTCAAGACAATCACCGAATGGGTCTGTGGAATCCCGTTATGCTGATTTGTGGTTTGTCAGTGGACAATGTAATTGCGATAACTCTATTCTCGCGAGCCATTATTTGGTCAATTAGGTCTATGTAAACAATTACAAAGTTAATTATCCAAACTAACAAACGAAAAATATACGACGTCCATTCCGCTGCAGTGGAGACTCTAGCGATCCAATCAAGTTTTCAATCTAGTTATTAAATTGGCAGCAATTATCGCTTCATGCCTGAGTTTTAATTGCCCCTCGCATTCTCCGACGCTTAATTGCATTTAGTATAAACACCCTCCGTAATATCCCTATCACCAAGCCGTTATCTCATTAATGAGCCCGTTTTAAATTATATTCCGTCACTGGAAAGGGGTGTAGTTGGGAGATTTCGATTCCCTGAAATGAGGCTTCAGCCTGCAGATAGATCGTATCTGAAGCCAAACGCTATTGAAATGCTAATGCCACTTTTATCCGGCTTTAGCGTTCTCCCGCTTCTAGAGTTCCATATCGAACCGAACTTGTTACCTGACAATGTTTTTTAGAATGTTTTCATTCAATTCCGTCAAAGTAATGGCCCCGTGTTTTCCCAAACTCGAAGGGTCTCTCTTGTTTTCATTTCGTTTATCATAACGTTGGTCGGAGAGAGAGGAAGTGTGAGAGATGGCGGTGGTGTGGAAGGTGCGGGGGGGGGCGTTTGGGAGGGGTTTGTTATTGGAACAGGGTTGATCCGACGCCTCAATAATTTTACTGGAGCTTGCTGAGGTCTGCCGCCATCTTTGTGGAGTGTATTCTTAGTCCGTAGAGGAAGTAGTTAGTTCGCCTCACGCAAGAACTAAGCATAACTACCTGAGAATATTTGAATAAATTGAACAAAGTGGCTCTTACTGCCCCAACAGGGGTTGTGTAAAGAACAAAGAACGTAGCCTCGATAAATATCCAGTCGAGATATCGTAATGGAAGCGTAAAATTGAGTCAACACAAAGAGCTCGCAGTTTGTGCTCAATAAAAGTGAGAGAAATACTCGTGAGCGCTATATTACAGCTAAATGAACTGTACTAGAGCAAGGTTAATTTAATAAGACGTTTTGACTAAACAGTCACCAGTCACAGGAATAAACAATTCAGCTACACCAACATTTCTATCCATCTTTAGGGCTATACTACACTACAATATTGAACATGCGTGAGGGGGAGAACTATTTTGCAGTCACAACAACTCTCATTCAGAAGACATTTTGACTACTTCTTGATCTCCAAAGCTTAATGTTCACTATGTATATACAAAATATTATATATCTATCAAAGTAGATCCTTCACTTATTTATTTATTACTATTTTTCTTCTCCTTATTTGTTTTATTTAATTAATTTTTTCTTTCCCCATCAGTTACGATTAATTCACACGTTCATCGATATTTGTCATTGGTTGCTGTGAAGTATTTTGGTTTCTATAAGCTTTTCTTTGGCAGTTTATTGCACCACACTGCGTGTCATCGATGTTACTGGGAGGAAGGTTGTGTGAGGCTTGTTACCATACGTTCCACTTCTTCTCACAGTCGGTTTCAGCTCAATGCAAAGTGGTGGATTGGACTTCCCGAGCTCGAGCTTGAGTCAGAGCTCGATGACCTGAAGCCTCTGTTTTGGAATCGCGAGGAACGCCAAACTAGCCCTACCCAATGGGGACACGAGCAGGTCTAGAAGACCATGTCAATACACAACGTTCCCTGGATCCCTGTGAATGGCTGTAGGCAGCCTGCATTAACCAGTGCAATCATCTCCTGGCGTTGGGCATCCATGCGTGGGGCCCCATAGTGGATGGTGGGAAGCTATCGCTACCCAATGGGGAAATGAGCCAGGCCTAGGCAGGCCTGCCGGCTCATTGGGCCGTGATATGCACTCGACTCGACACTGCGAGTGGTTGAGGTCGCGCGCTGCGGAGTCGCGGTGTGGGTTGCACGTTAAGGGCTGATGGTAGTCAGCTCCTGGATCTCAGTCTGATTGGAGGGGGGGCACCACGTCTCCAGGCCTTTGCGCCTGTTTGCCCATGCCTGCGCGTAGGCGTGAAATCTGCGCACCGCTGCCTTGTCGGGGAGGAGCTGCCTCGCCCATTGAGGGAAGACGGGCGCGTATCTGAGCGTCACTGTATAGAGGGCAGGAGAAGAGAACGTGGCCCGCATTCTCTGCGGCCCCTCCGCAGGGGCAGTCGGTGAAGTGGAGGCGCCTAAAGAAATGCAGCCGCTCGTTGAAGGCGCCGAGAGCAGCTGCACTGTCACAAAGGACGGCCGCCACCAGCCCATCCGCAGGCGCCTCTCGACTGAGGGGAGGAGGGGCTGTGAAGGTGCCGCGCTGTTGTGACATTGTCCCAGCGTGCCTGCCACATGACCGCTATGGCGTCGTAAGCGACATTCAGTTTCCGCTCGATCGAGACTTCTTCCTTAAGTGAGGGGACCAGGGCCTGGAGTGGCCCTCGGTACTCCCCGATGCAGTTTCGCTTGGCGCACAACTGAAAAACTGCGAGGTCGAGTATGAGATCCAGGGGTGGGGTCCTGCAATCATTTGAAGGGCGAGATGGGATGTGGTTTGATACGCCGGCAGGATGGCCAGGAGGATATCCCGTTGCATGGTGAGTGCCAATTGCCTGTCTCATTGCGTGGGGTGTGTTCGACGCAAAGCGTCGAAGTGGTCCGAGTCTTTGACCTCAGACTTCCCCGCGTCATTGTCTCCGACCGCCTAATTGTCTCCAACCATTTCAATACCTGACCCTCACCTGCGGGAATCCCTTAGCTGCGGGCCCCCAGCCCCCTTTTCTAGGTTTTCCCCTTTCTTTATTTCTTTCTCCCAATTTCATTTTCCTATCGATGACAGAGCTCTTCCAAAATCATTCTCCTTCTAACTACCGCCCCAGTAACTTCTTACTCTCTCTATCGGTTGCCCACGCCAGTTCACGCGTTCCGAGTACTGCCCTTGTGTCGCCCATTTGTACCTCAATTTTAATTCTACTCAATTCCGCACACACGTATAATACAGTCCTCCTCACGCTTACCGAGTTTCAGTTTTATTGCGATCCTCAGCTCCCCCATTCTTGCACCCAACAGGATGCAAGCTATCGCTACCAACCATTCTCATTCTTTCAAGTCTTCCTGACTAGAGTCGACTGTGTACTTTCCCGCATACGATTTCCCAGATAGTATTTTGCCTCAACCCCTTCCTTCATCTCACTTCCCGCCACTCCGTCTCGCTCTTCCTCTTGTCTTGTAGATAATTAAGTGTTAGATTATGACGACACCCATAAGGCCGCTAAAGTTCACTGCAAGATTACCCACATTTCTTACCAACGAGCGACTACCAGATCATTTGAAACCAAAGGAAAGCTCACGGAGAATATGATATTCTCTCGTCTGTATGTTGTTTGGGCGGAAAAGTAGCATCTCGTAACTCAAGGGAGGGCCATATTCCCTTTAGTACTGGAACAAAGTTAAACAACAAACAATTCGGATGTGTGCTCAGGTTGGGGTTTGAGGGCCGACAAATCCCCCAGGTGTCAAAAGAGAGGATCCCAACCGAAAGAGGTGAAGGGGGTGAACAACTGGCGGAAGGGAGATCTTTAATTCAAATCTGAAGGAGGCGTCGGCGAAGAGGGAACACGCAGAGCTGGCAGCCGAAGAGGGGAAAGGCCACATGCATTATACACTATTTGAAGTCCTTCCTTTTCCTCCGGCCCTCGGGCCTAACACCGTTTTCGGTACATTTCCAACGTAGGAAACCCCTTTTTCCCCAAAGGTAGAGGTGCCCTTAATCTCTATGGGAGTCCCATCACCTGATCATTCAAGGTTCACAAGATAGAAAAAAAAGAAGAAAATCCTGATCCCCTCCCTTTTCTGGGACCCCCGAACTCTTGAATCAGCTTATATAAGGATTTTCCAGGAGGCGACTAATCTACTTAGTCCCTATCCGCGTGCCTTTCTTCCGGCGCCCTCCATCACGAAAGCTTTTGTTTAATTAAAAACTCTTTCCTCCGCAAAAAGTTTCACTCAACCTCACCCAAATACCTAACAATTGAAATTGTAGAGCCCGTTAAACCCCATTTTATTTGCCCACTTTTAAACTCAAAAGGTAAAAACAAAAACGAAACCCTACCCCTTCCCCCGCCTATCATAACAGTCTTTCCCCCTCCTCTTATGATCAGCAGAAGCAAACACAGCGCTCGAATTACTTTTCATGGAAAATGAAGATACTGCAAGTTGTATAGTGCTAGTGTTCGCAATGTTTGAACCAAAATCGGTTTCGCTTCACTCCCACAAGAATCCTAGAATTCTCTTTTTAGCATTAAGTATAAACACACGATACTGATGTTCTTGAATGCTAATATGGTTGTCGAGGTTCCTCCATAAATAACACATGTTCTGCGGCATGTACTTCACTATTTTATAGGTCTACAGAGAAACAAAGGTAAATTGGGACTGAGTGCCCGTTTAAAATGACAAACTCATATCGCTATGGCAATTTTAAACTGTGAGCATGAGCTACTTAAGACTTATGGGTTGCAGTCGTAAGAGCCACTGAACGCTGGAAGGAACGAGCCCTCTACCATGATGCACAAGCCAGGAGTTTCCAAGTTACGCTGCATTCTATCTTCCAATGAGGCATTTTAGTGTTGTATACGAGGAGGAATAAAAACAGGAGTCCTGAGAAGTGTACTTGTCCAGCTTTGTACACGCGAGATCTCCCAGAAACAAGGGAAAAGCTGCCTTAGTAACTTAAGCCGATGACACGGCCATCTTGGGAGTATTGAACTCTGTTGAGAAAACCTGAGATAAAATTATGAACTTAGTCAATCGTGTACAAAAATGGACGAGATAATGGAGAATCAAACTTGATGAAACTAAGTCTACTCTGAAAGTAAACCCTATCCCGGTCGAATTAAATACCCATTTAATTCCACTAGGTAAATACGGCCAAGTACTTAGGTTTGAATTTGGACACTAAAATCAGATGGAAGGGTCATGCGAAAAAGATGAAATCAACCCAAAGTTCAAGAAAATGTACGGCTGCCCCTTAAACGGTTGCGCCAGAAAGAACAACGTAAAAATAATCCTGAGTTTGGTTAACGTTAGGGTACCCTTAGATTAACATTAGTTTAATTAAGCCCTTAGTTAAGTCGGTTCTTATCAACGGCTCTTTTGCGCTTGTTTGCATTGCAGGAGTGTACTGCGCTATGAAACAATTGTGTCTGTTTCCCTCATTTTAGACATTTAAACACCACAGATTTGGATGTCAATAACTTTCAAAAACGAAGGAGAAAGTGAAGTACGTAATAAAAATTTAAAAAGATCTCGTGTGACTCATCGCACGTTCCTCGGCCCATTCAGCGACTTCTCAGGACGTTAGGTAATAATGTAATCCGTTGTTCATTAAGTTCGTACGAACTTGGCAAACCGTGATTTGACTGTCTACGGGGTAAGAGAGAGAATTTATTGAGCTTTTGTTACGAGGGGTTTGGAAATGTTTGGAGAGCCGCTGACTCAGGAAAAAATTACAGCAACCACGAGCTCTTATTAAATACCCGGATTATGAATCTTAGTCTATAACCACTAGACTACGATCATTGGGTTGCCTACAATGGGAGTCAGGCAATACACTTTTGCTCCGACCTTCGTTAAAGAACTTCCATGCAGGTTATTAGTGAGACCTGCCATAGTTTTCCTGGGAAGGGTTTTGTAGAAAGTTGTGAAATTATACGAGAAACACTGTGAAGAAAACAAGAAAACGAAGCTAGTTTGAGTTCCAGAATTTGTTTGGTTGTTCCGGACAGTTCAGCTCCCCGTCGGTCGTATCAATCGTCCACTGAAGAAAGTAAGCAATACTGAGCGAGTTGGTGCTGAAGTTTTCGAGCTCCTGGATTCGCCGTTCTTGACATAATTTGCAACTGGCCGTCGGAAACGACGAAGAGTTTAGCGTCGCTCAACGAGGTGTCTTGCCTAACATGTGTAGGGTGTGTCGCCAACTAGGCGAGAAAAATTTCACATTCAGCCAATTATCATATGATGACTGTTTTTGTGTCATCAGCTGTTTCGAGGCGATGAGCAGCGCCGCGAGAAAATAAAAGAGTTGAGTTTTGGGATCGGAGATGAAAAGGTGTTCTTCATTTTACGTTTAATTTAAAACACCATTTTGTGAGGAATAGGAGCGAAGCTTTTCCCTACAGGGTGTGCTTATCCTCTTTGTTTCGACCAGGATAGATTTCAATGATTGTCGGAGACGGGTTTTAGTTGAGCTCGTACTTGTAATTGATGAGTAGGTATATTACAAGATTGAAGACTTGAATGTACAAAGAAGAGGTGACTTACACGGGATATGAGGTGGGTATATAAGCGCGAACAAGTAGGGCTCTGAAGGCGTGAAACTGGTTGTACTGGGAAGGAAGGAGAAGTCCGAATTAGAAATTGATGAGGGGTGAAAGAGGTGTCTGTTGGGAGAGTTGAAGACGACTGTATCTCGAGAGGTGTTAGAAGACAAGTGTTGGGGAATGGGAGAGGACCTACTTCGACGATATTTCGTAGCAGAATGATTTTGGGAGAAGGTATCAGTTGTGGAGAGGAATCTGAAAATTGAGGAGGGGGTAGGAAAACCACCGTTGGAAATATCCGCCGATTTGAGATTTCCATAGAACGACCTTTGGAGGAAAAATGACCTTGCCACAGTTGCGACCCATTGGGCAGAACCCTGTTCAAGTAAGCAAGGGGAGGGGCCCAAAATACATCACAAACGAGAGATATTCGCATTTTTATCAAATACTGCTGTTTTGACCAGGGTAGACTTGAATGAACAACAGAGACGGGTGTTACGGTGGCACGGACTAGTAATTGAAGAGTTGGGAAATCACAACAAGATGGCTAGAATCTGTTTGAGAATAGAGTTTGAGTATATAAGTGTGAACAAGGGGGGCTCTGACTGCGCAAAAACTGGTTGTATGGCGAAGGAGAGAGAGGAATCAGAATTTGATGACGTGAAGTGAAAAAAGTGTCTGTCGCGAGAACTGGGAGACGAATTCCCAGACGACTGTCGTATGTGAAACAGCTGATAAATGAGTATGAGAGTAGCTGACTGTTGAGGTGAGAAAAGTAAATTGAGGGGTGGGAGAAGGATATTTTGGAAAGCTCAGAAAAAGATGAAACCCGTAGGACTTCCCATAGGTACAAACAATAAACAACACAACAACACGATAAACAATTTGGCGCGGTGCTTGGGCCTCCCCGTTAGGGCCAAGTGTGGACATTCGGAGGTCAAAAATCCAGCTAATTCGGCCTGCGCCGAACAATTACTTTAACAATAGCTTTAGTTACTTTCACTCTACATTTCACTAGTCTCAATGTACCATCTTTTAGTTTGTTTTGTAAATTGATCTCGAGGCTTCAATCTTATTGTTACAGGAGCATTTCTACTCTATAGAGATGGTTCATTGGACGACATCCAGGAGGCCGTTTCTACCTTCGTCAAACCATATGAAGTCGTCAGTCACACGAGTAGAACCAGCGGATATATACAAGTCGTACTTTTGGACAAGAACGAATACACTGGCTCAATCGAAGACGTAGCGGCAGCTCTTCATCGAAACCTTGTCGATCGTAAGACTGAATTGGGGTTACGCACAAATAACGAAGAGGGCTCTTTTCCTTCTGAGGCTTTTTTAATTTGAAACCTTAGGCTTAATTGTAGGAGTCATAAAGGGTTTCCTGACTCTTTTCCTAGTTCTACGAAGTAGGAAGAAGCTTTAAGTAATCGGTTGAATATTTTGTAAGTTTTCTCAGGAACAAAGCCCGAAAAACGCCGTTTTAAACTACGAGTTTCTAATGGTGTTCATTGTTACGTTATCATGCACATGTGGGAGAGCATGAACGATAACTATCGAATGTAATTTTAACATGGAGTTTTATTCGCAATTACGACTCAGAGAAGATTTACCCCCACAAACGAGGAACTGGGTAGGAGCGAACACGAGCGTGCGTGACACATCGAAACAGCGGTTCAGATTGATGTTGAGAGAAAATCGTCAAGTTTGAGGTGCTTAGCCAGCACGAAAGTCCTGGACGAGCGTTCGTTAAATCTTGGCCTTGGTTTTGTTACGACGCATAACTCGGCTGCTAGCGTAAGTAGCCTACCTCACGTGAAGACTTAGCCGATTGGTCGGGATGGTGAAGAGGCTTTCTGGAAAAATATGGGGCGCATTCTACAAGGTCAGGCGGCAGTACTACGACACCGTGTTCCTGCCAGCAGTCATATACGGTGCCTCCAACTGGTGGTTTTATTGCTGACAACTATGGACTACAGCAGAGGGTAATCCTCACTTATGGGGGAGCAATCGATAGTCACAGAACAACTAACAGCCTAAGCTGCTTCCTGGTAACTCTGAGGAGGTAGGAAATAAGCTTCAAATGGCCACGACTTCGATTACTATTCCCTAGAGTTCGGCAGGTCCGCCTACCTCCTTTCCGATGATGTAAAATCCCCAAACTCGAATTTATCCCTCCCCTGCTCGTATGGACGATTCATCCGGCGATTACCGAAGGTTTTCGACGCTCTCCAAATTCGCGGAAGCTTCCTGTGGCGGTTGACCGGTTGATCCGTGTTGACTTTTTTTCTGAGCCTGGAGCGGAGCTCAAACAAGAGGAGGTGGATAAACAAACACCAAAATCGGAAAATGTGTTCGGAGGTCGACCAGGAACTCGAAGCGCAAAGGATTGATTTATTCAATAACCTCTGTCCTCTGTTCGCGTTTTGTTGGAGCAGCCTTTAATGTTTGAGCTTTTATTTTCAGGCGGAGTGGTGAAACAGAAAATGACTTCGATTTATTCCAGCGGCCTGAAGGTGACAAAAGTGAAGTCCAGTTTGTTTTTTGAACGATTTTTTCTGGCTTTCGCCTTCGCACTTTTAGGTTTTATCGTCATTTTCTGCGTTTACGAAAAGAATTGGTGAGTTATCTGTTTGTACTTGTTCTTAGTAATTATATAATAGCAATAAGTGGTGTTCGGTGTAAGGGAGAAAAATAAAAGAATCAGTCGTGAAGTGGACTGTATCGATGTCGAAACGCTGTTTCAACGTTATATAGGAATAGCTCACAATTACATGCAACCCTTCTACTCAATTATCCTCTAAAATGAGTTATTGGAGATTGGTTGCAGGAATGAACTGTGATGAACAAACATGCAGTTGAGAATGGACTGAGGACGAGCTTGATCTTAGAGAAAAACCTGGGAGGGGTGGGATAGCCGCAGAGCGATGATGGAAAGCCCTTTAAAAAGGCATATGACTGTTGCACTGTTAATAGAAACCCATGGTTAATTAGTACCTTTGAAGAAAGGATTGGCCAACTAAGGATTCTGAGGTTTAGAACGAATAAAGAGAAAGCATTAGCTAAAGGGGATTATGGCGGTTTGGAAAACAACAATTCGGGAAGCCCTTGATGTTATTGCTGTTCATAACAGCTTAGGTTAGCACCGGATAAACAGCGTCCCAACGGTGCAGATGTGGAGGATGTCCTTCGTTTTGTGAGGGAACGGCAACCCTATTCAAAACTCCTACACACCATCATTATTTTAAATATTATTCCTGCTACATTTTAAGTGGACTCAATCCAGACATCGTTTCATGTTCTTTTGATTTCTTTATTTTGTGTAATACGTATACCTAACATTTATTCTCAATGATTTATTATTTATCTTAATCTTGACATTATGACTCGCAATTTTATATTTATAAATTATTAATATGAATTCAATCAACAGTAACGAGAATAATTTATTCGTGTTTTTTAGATTTTGGGCAGTTAATATTTGAACTCATCTATCAGCGTATCATTGCAATACACTGTAGTGAGTGGGGGTTTTGAGATGTTTTGGAGAGCCGCTGACTGAGGCAAAAATTACAGCTTCGATCCATTTCCCAACTTTCGTCGGCATTACCACTAGACTACGATCACGAGGGTGCTTTATAATTAGAGTCAGTCAAAACATCTCCCCCTAACCATTAGCCATTGCTCATGGCTCTCGTCTTTTTCTTGGAATGAAGGAGCGCGTTGGAGTTCGGAACTCGACTGCGCCAATTGTTAGCGAGGAGTGTTAGGAGATGTTTTGAAGAGCCGCTGCAGGCAAAGATTACTGTGATCGCGAGGAGCTTCGATCCAATAAACCAACATTCGTCCTGATTATGAACCATGGTCTTAACCACTAGACCACAACTGCCCAGTGCCTTTAATTGGAGTCAGTCGGTACAATACTACCCCAGCGCTTACAAATTGTTCCCTTTCCTTAGCTACGAAGTAAAAAGAGAAGTTATGTAAACGACTGAAGAAACAGAGTTTTCTCCAGTTCTTTACATTTCAAGGAGTACTGCGCCCGAATAACAGCATTTATGAAAATGGACTGTATTAGAATGCGAATGGGCAAAAATTCTGCACCGAATCTGCTAAAATTTTATGTTTAGCCTGACAATCACTATGGAACGCCAAAATAAGGGTACGGCCAAAATTGCTAATAACACAATGACACTATGAAATCCTCATTCGTGAAAAAAATGACGAGAGTAGCTTAATAAATGATCAAAGATCTCAAGGAAAACCAATTTCGGGTCTATTTTTCCCGTATAAATTCCGCGTTAAATAATACTAGCGTTTTCTAAAAAATTAAAATGATAATCCAATAAACGTTCTATACGATGCCGGTTTAAAAAGGTACATGAATGATTTAGGAACAATCCCAGAAATTCCGGAATTATAACGGCGGTCGCTACACTTACTACTACTTCTTACAGTTCTTATCTGATAATTCCAAAATGGTAAAGAAGAATGGTATTGGCTGTCGCATAAATCATCTGTGGACTGATTGCTCAATGATGGCCGTCGTACGAGTAGGAGAAGTTCAATAAATTCTGAAACATTAAGGACTACCACATTCTATTCAAGCTATGAATCAATTCAACACCTCAATGGCTTCTTCTTTTGATGAATATAACTTGCCAAACCGCTCCCAACGAATAGCCCTTATAATGGGACGATGCTCCGCTGGTTCGTATGGGCGTAACGAGATAAAATAGCGATTTCTTCGGACGTAATTGGAATAGAAAGTTACCTACAGTTAGACGAGGAGAAGGGGGGCAGCAAACTATAGAATAGGCGACGAATGGTTACGTTGTTGACCGCGGCTGACGGCCCTCTCAAATGCTACTTTTCGGGCTCAGAAGATTAAGAATTTGAAATTAAAAATATCAGCCGGTGGCACATTTTTCCTTCTTAACTCGAAAAGTTGAGAGAGAAAGGTCAACTCGGAACCAATAAAGTTAGTTTACACGTTTTCGTATTTGATTTGAATTTGGGGGAGTGGCAGTCGCGCACTTAGAACATAATCAAAATGCGAGCCAACATCGGGAGTACGAAAGTTATCGGCCCAAAGTTTCCTTTCGGAGGGCTGTGGGGAAGTCTGCTGATGTTTAATGGCCGCTTGAGAGGGAGAAAACAATCTGAAATAATGGGTCGCCCAATTAGGGAGTGAAAGGGAATAACCAATCAATAGGTTAGACTTTTGTTCAATGACTTCGAATTCAACGGGCCTGGAAGAGCCCCCAGAACAGGGGTTATGAGCCTAAACTGCAGTCACGACTTCTAAGCTCCCCGTAACTTTTAATTGTTGACAGTAAGCTGTTTCAAATAGCAGAAGTTTCAATGGAGAGAGAGAGAGAGAGACTTATGTGAGGACTAATCCGTTGTGTATCATAACGCGCCAATTCAACTGAGCGAAACTCCCCCTCTTCAACATCCAGCAGTTGACAGTTGGAGGCCTAAGAATAGCGTGTTGAAGGGAAAGCACAATTCGAAGCACTTATCCCGAGTAAGTCCTTCCAGTCACTCCAGACTCCTCTCTCGCCGGATAACTCGACTAAAGGAAGTTCAATGAGCTGTTATTCCGGTTACATACTGATAGTCACATCCCCGGCCGATTTTCGAGATAAACTAGATCCGCTTTGAAGTTGCTCTGTCAAGTTGGGAAGGGAAAGCAATTTCTATAGGCGAAGAAGCTGAAGACGAAGATCACGCGCTGGGGAAGTTAACTAGTTTGTTGCGAGTAAACAGGGGGGGAGGCTTCACTTATGAGTTTGAGCCGGTTTAGATTGCAAAGGCGAGGGTGTGACAAGGTTTCGAAGCTCCTAAGCCCTCCCAACCGTGTAATGGACTCCCAAGTTCAGAGCGCCGATTGCTTGAACATGGACAACCGGAGACGGCAGCGGGCTCCTTTTATTGCTTCTCCTTATTATGATTTGCTCCTGCTTCAAGGATTTAAAGAATACCTTGAGTATATCATTCAGCACTGTAACATAATTCAACCTTCAAAAAGTCTGTGCACATAGTGAACGAAGGAAGGAGGGCAGGAGAATGTCCCGAGATGAAATGCCTAAAAAGTTGAAGTACAAATGTCGATAGATCAGAAAATTCAGCCACGATTTCAGTCTTTCCAACCACACTCCAATTTATTTGCATCCATCTCCTGCCCATTTTCGTTCCAAATCCGAAAAATGAACGTTCGATTAACTCTACGCCATTGTTTCCACTTGTCTAACGCCAAGTCGGCATCTTCTAATATCTTCTCCCGATCGATTCTGTTTTTCAGGACGAGCGTAAGGGACTGGGGAAGATTCAAATCCTCTTGGGCTGTCACATCGGCTCAATCGTTCAGCTTCGCCAAGTTCGAAAATACCACTGGGGTCGTAGAGTTAGGCTCTCAGCCGACTCTTTCTGAAGATCCGTCGGACGCTCGTTGTGTGGAAACTGAACGGGGCTTCGACAACCCCATGTACATCCAGGTAAGGACTGTGTGGATGGGAATCAACTAATTTTACCTGTAGCCTTTCTTTTTACTTTAAAAACGGTGCAAGTTTTCTACGGGTCTTTAAGTTTCACGGGCACCGACTCCGAAAAACACGTTGGAGAAAATGGTCTGTGTGTCTCAACACGATTCAGATCCTGGATAAACATGGGACGCCAAAATTAGGGCATGGCCAAAATCGGCTCATAACTAACAATAGTTATCGTATTGATCAAAATGGCTTTCCGATTTGAACTAAATTTGATGTATGGCAACTCCAAATAGCGCGACAGTACTGTGCAATTCGCAATTGTGAGAAAGTGACAAGAACAGTAGAATAATTTATGAAAAGTTACGATGAAAATCGATTTTAGCTCAGTTTTTACTTCCGGCTACCCCAAGTGTGGAGGATAAAACCGTATCTAAGGCTGCGGACAGTATTTAGAAGAATGGACAGGCTCAAAATCATTATCCGCCCCGGGGGAAAGAACCAATGACAAATTTGATAAAGGTAGAAAATGTAAAGAAACTGGCAAGAACTTTCTAGGAGCTGCAGAATCGGTTTGCCGATCGGATCTCTGATTTCGGGAGGAGAAGGACGCGACAATGGACTGGTACTGGAACGATTTGCGCCGAACAAAGACAACTTTGGTAGAACTGGTGAAAAAATTGCAGGAGGGGCAAGAAGATGGAAGGGAAAGAAGCGGGGAAACCTTATCCGATTTGCCGCCTCGGAATCGCTTGGAAGACGATGATCGGGATCTAACGGCGAGGGTGAGGAAAGTATAGTGATCGTAGTACAAGTAAGAGTTGAATTTTCATCAGATCTTTACGTTTCGAGGGCCATTGAATCCAAAACTCTTCATTTTGGCCCGTGGTCCACGTGTGGCTGCAGTTCAATTGGCGGGAGAACGGCAGAATCGATTGAGCTATTTCTTTTTCATTTCGTTCGTTATTCGTAGACGACGCGAAAAAACGATTAAGATTGATTTCCATCGATTGAAAGGGGGGTGGGGGACCAAAAGTACCAAAAACTAAGGTTTTCTCAAAACTGCTCTAACGATTTTGATTTAACATCAAATAATCTTCTAGTTTTCAACTTTTATTCTATACTCTTCGTATCTCCATGACAGCTCAACAGCTATAACAATTTTCACCAAAATCGCAGGATGTCTTTACATAACTAACATCTATATATTGTTCTCAATGAGCGTTTCTCTGATAGTTCATTGAAAACAGATAAAAACCAAATTGTGTCAAAGATAATTTTTAAAAAAATTTTCGAAATTTTCAGAGTAACTACTGCCCTGGATTTCATAAATCTTACGGGTTGTCTTCTAGCAACCTATACCCATATTTTCATCTTGGCATCTATTTCTGTATCTATCCCTAGAATGAATGTATATAACCCATGATAGCTCGGAAAACCAGATTTGTCGAAAATAAATTTGTTTCCAATTTTCTGAAAAACAGGCCTAACGATTTAAATCAAACTTACGGAGTACTCTCAATTAACTAGTACCTACGTTTTGTTCTCTGTAAATGTTAATAGCATCAGGGTGGTCGAGAATTAGGAGGAACCACAGAAATGTTGAAGTTCAAACCACCACCGTTTCTTCCAGTTTTGGCTTTCCTAGGCTCTACGAAGAAGAGAAGAAAGTTACGTAATCGCCTGAAAACAAATTTTGAGTTCTTTTCAGCTTTACCTTTCAGACCCTACTGAGTCAGAAAAACACCGGGAAAATGATCAGCTCAAACTTAATTTCTAGCCCGCAAGTCACAATTGGAAGGGTATGAGCAAAATCCGCTCAAAACTAACTATAGTTACCATAGTGATCAAAACACCAATTTTTTTTCTCTAACGATAAAATGGCTCTAAGGATTTTGATTACATTTTATATGGCCAGCTCCTAATAAGATGACAATACCGTAAAATCCGTGAGAAAACGATGAAAAGCAGGATTTTCCTTATAATCTACGCACAATGTTACAAGAAGTCTTAAGAAAAATTGAGGCGGTAGTCGAATAAAATGCCTATACAATGGGCGTTCAGTAACTCTCATAAGATATATAAAAGCTACTCCAGAAATTCCGGAATTCCAAAGACCACCGTTTCGCTGACTACCATTTCTTAAAGTTTTTACTCGATAACTCTGGAAAAGTACTTGTCATCGTTTAAAAAAATCGGGTTGACAGCCTGATCAATTGTCTGTGTAAAAATTTCTCAATAATCGTCAGGGCGTGATGCGTAGCACGAGAGTATTTTCTCGCAGTTCACTTCATAGCTCTAGAATAATAAACGAGAACCTCTTCGAAGAGTTATCGAAGTTATCTGTACTATGGTCACCACAAACATGGGCGCCCTTCTGGAACCTTAATCGAAATTCTCTCTCTTTGCTCAAGATTAGGTTCCCCTTTGTTGGGTGGACAGCAACGCCCTGAACTGCAGTGTTCATAGTGCCTGAGGACAGGCACTTCATCAAGGGCGGAGTGGTGTACCGGGACGAAACAAACTCTTCCATTCAGCGGAGGCTCGTCCAGGGCTGAATGGGCCCCTCAAATGTCCTGATTCGCTCGAGACTTAGCTGCCATCAGTTGTAACCGAGCCGTTTCCCTCGTCGCTGTGTCGTCCGCGCTCGCGTTCGCTCCCACTCAGTTTCCTGTTAGTGGTGGTAAACCTTCCTCGAATGTAATTAAGAATAAAACCCCAGCCCCAGCCTAGCAGAAAAACTTGAAGGTTCTTCTAATGCGATGGGAGTTTTTGATCCCCCACCTTCAACTTTTCTGCCCTACTGCTGCAACCTACTCTCTCGCCCGTCATTCGGTTTGAACGTTGTCAGTTCTCGACAAACAGTTGAACACAGCTTTGTGTTCAATTGACGACGGCTGCTTCGAGGAAAGCAGGACAGATGTAAAGGAGCTTCTGATCTACCAGCATCTCGCGCACAACTACATAGACAGGTCAATGCTTATAAAATGCATAAATGCATAAACCTACTAGTCAGCGGAAACCTACAGACTGTACACCTCACAACCACTCAATCCCCCATCATGCATCAACATCGACATCTTCCCGCGTGTCTGTCCCCGAACGACCTCTCAAACAACGAGTCCGGGGAAATCACGAACCTTCAAAATGGCCTGGTGAAGACAAAACTCCATCGTCAGAGCCACATCCCTTCCCTATCTGCAGCAAACATCATGGGGTAAAAACAGTGCCCACGTTTCCTCAACTCCAGCCAGGAGGCTCGAAGAGCCTACGTGGAAGTGCACAATCTGTGTACGAATTGTCTGGCAGCCTTACACAGCCTTCAAGAGCTGCCACTCAACGTACACGTTTGAATGCCGTCAACACAGGCATCTCACCCTGCCCCATACCATGAGCCAGGACGCCGCACTTGTTCCCAAAAGTGCAACTAACCACTGCACGGTAGACGTAGCATCTTCGCTCTGCACTACCCCTTCTGGAACACCTGAGGGCAGGTGTCCTTTGAGGAGGAGGGAAACTCCGACTCACCTTACTCAGAGAATCGTCTTTCGCCAAGAGATGGACCGATTTTCTGAACCGTGCATGTCGCAGCTGCGTTGTACGTCAGAGACATTTTGAGGTGACTGTTTATTTGTATTTCTAAATTCAATACTCCCACCACAATCATGGGCACCCTTTCGGAACTTTAATAAAAATTCTCTCTCGCTCGCTACGCTCAAGATTAGGGTTCCTCTTTGTTGGGTGGACAGCAACGCCCTGAACTGACGAACTGAAAACTTCCTCGAATGTAATTGAGAATGAAACTCTGCTCCAATTGCATTCGGCTTGATATCGTACTAACTCCCCAACTCTCTTAGTGCGATACCGCTTACAATATTAATCCCCCCCGTAACACAGTAAAAGTCGTAACACGTGTAAGAGTGACACAATAAATTTGGGAACTGTAAGTACTACCAGTTTCTTGCCTGACGACAAGGTTTGATTGCCTGTCTAGGATTACTTGTGTTGGACTACTCACGGCACCGAAAAAAAATCTGACTCCTCACATATCATCGTGTCTTTATTCTCGTACGAGATACGTGTCACATATTTCTCCAACAGCGACTACCCGAGTTGAAACTGGCGCAGCTATTTTCCCGAAAGGATCTACCTACTATAGTAGCGCAAGTTTGTGATGGTCGATGGAAACCGAAAGAAATCGCTCATCGGAAAGACTGCGCAGCTAGACATTTTTCTTACTTTTGGGTGACGGGGTTTGTTTTCTCGTGGACTGGAAGTTAACATAAGTAATTACCGGCGTTTCGTTATTTGTGATACGCGCTTCGATTCGACATGGGATTTATATGTAGCTGGTCGGGGGGGGTCTTTACGTCATTTGTACTGAAGCGATGTATTCTGCTGAATATTCTTCTTCGGCGAGAGCCATTTCGCGTTGAAATATGAGCGAGTCCCGTGTCGTTAGGTAATTTCACCGCTCAAAATCACCAAACGTGCCGTTGCCGCGTCTACAATTTCATTAATTCGGCCGACCGGTCTTCGCGAAAAGAGCAATAAGGTTGAAACGGAGCTTTGATTGGGCAGAACGCCGCCGCTCACCGAAACCTCTGGACACTCGAAACAGATTGGTACGGGAAAACAAGGGGAGCGACGCGAAGGGTTGAAGGGAAAATTTCGGCCTTAATTGGCAATTAGGGGGAATTTATGGTTTACAGAGGAGGAGCGTATCGTCAACCGAAGGTTCGCGTGTACAAATTAATGAAGACAACTACGTCGTGCCCTCCTTTTCCTCTTTTGGTGTTTTGGTGGGGGGGGGGAGAGCAGGAGAGAGAGAGAGCAGTATCTATCAATTAGCAACGGGATCTCCTGGCTCCAAGGAGTAGGCGTGTTTTTGGAAGTTTTGAATGAAGGGATGGGGAGCGGGGGAGGCCTTTGGATGAAGAAAAGTGAAGATGTTACCGAAATGTGAACAACTTGCGGTCCCTGGGGTGTTTTCCGGGAGGCCGCAAATCCCCCCCATTTCCTCGGGAAAACCCTGTTAATGACATTTGCAGGTTTGAGAAGTATCAAAGCATTTTCGAGGCGAAACCACGAGTAGATGCCGAGCCGCCAAACTCAGGAACAGCTCAACTCATCCAATACGCCCGACGACCGGGAGGTTAAAGAGGCCGAATAAATCTAACATTCCTCCAATATATCAAATATCTGGTGCGCCACATTCCACAACTTTCCTCAGTTTACACGGGTCAGTACAGAAACTCGAGGTTTACCGATAATGGTTCTGGAATTTATTGCTGCGACTTACGTCACGACCTTTCTTGAGTGACCAAAGCGTCGATTATTTATATGCCATTTAGGTTCTGGAATCATGTCTTGGGAAAATTTTTGAAAACGTCGGTTGAGCTCCAGAATTTCGCGAGGAGTCCATAATTATTTTATGACTGTAATTAAATTGCCACTGTATAAGTAGCTCATTGCCTGTCGTCAAAATATTTGATAATTTAATGTGCGGCTCTCGTTTTTTGCTCACAAACAAACGAAGGCAAAGTTTTGAGGTACACGTAACGTTATAATTATTATTATTGAACTCTGGCTGTTCTTTCTGGGATATGCAACGCGGTCTTATTGTGACAGTCTGTCTCACAGGTCCATGCCTAACTGCTTGAGAAACGCCAGGCATCTCCTGCAAAATTCTTCTTTGATGTTTACTTTAGGAGAAGTTGTATCGAAGGCCAAAAATCGCTTCAGGTCCTGAGATAGAGCGTTTGAAGTGCCTATTCTGGCGTATTCTCTCACACTGTCCTTTCGACTAGTAACACAGATCCCTCACAGCGGGGAAGAGGCCCTATAAGGCTGGCCTATGACCTCTGTTTATAGTCTGAAGGGGGAAAACCAAAAGCGTTATATACTTTGTAGGTGTAAGGTAAAAAGCACTGGTAGGAGGAACGGTGGAACCTGTACGCGGATGACTTTCTGCTTACTGTTCCCATTATGGAATAAATCAAAACTGGGGGTTTCCTGTATTTAGTTCAGAAACCGCTGCAACGATGTTGAGTCAACTTACGACGTACCTTAACGTATCGATCACACACCTGTTTGTTCTTCAATATCTTTGTGAAAATAAGCTGAACGGAGACGTATGAAGTAAAGACTCGCGAGTTGAGTAAACTTCACAGTGTATTTCGAACTAGTCAATTCCTATAGAGGGTTTGCTATGAACATTTCGGCCCAGTGTAGTGAGCTCCTGGTGCCCCGTGAACTTACGCCAGTGTTGAGGTACCAACCCGGAACCACTTAGCACGTTGTTTCAGGTCGGCCGATGGCTCCAACGAGAGTTCTGTAGCGACCCAAATAATCCCACACATCATTCCACACTGAAAGCGGTTTGGGAGGATCATGAGTGGTGTCAACTCCGTGTCCGCGTAGCTAAATACTGGCCCTGGTTCTGTAGATTTCATCCACTTCATGCTTAGTACTGCCTGTGCACACTTGAGCTATGCACCTGTGGCTTTCTTCAGGATCACAGAAGTAACAGCGTCTGAACTGTGAGCACCAGCCATCATCCTAAACCAAGCTCATCCATATTTGGTACAAGAACATGTCATGGTAAATATCATCCACCTTCTGCTCCAAAATGCAGACAGTTTCGGCTTACAGTTATATAGTCTTCTGACTGAGTGGTGGGACGTGCACCGTGGCCAGATGGCCTATTGTGCCAGTCCTCATGTCTTACAGGTCAATGCCTAGCTTTCTGAGGAATGCCAGGTAGTTCCTGAAAGAGTCCTCGTTGGTATCCATCCTGAGAGAAGTGGTGCCAAAGACCAAAAGTCGCTTCCTCTCAAGTATCTGGCACTGGGCCAGGACATGGTAGGGAGTCTCCACATCCGTGCCACACCACCTGCATCGACGGGTGTCGACTATACCCATAACATACATGTGTTTGTTCATTCTGCAGTGCCAGTTATGACCCCAACAATCTGCCTAAAATCCTTCCTCTCCATCCTCAGAAGGGTGTGTCTTACTTATCTCACTTGATTGCTCTGAGACAAAGCGTTTGGAGTGTTTTACTCCTGCAGCGTTCCAGATTGTCCGATGCAGTCTGGAATCCATCTGGAGTTCTGAGGTGTTCTCTCCCAGTCCTTTTTACTAGTGACAAAGAAATCCCACAATGGGGCGGTGGCTTGATAGGTACCAGACAAACCGCGTCTGGCCAGATGGTCCGCCCTCTCATTTCCAATGATCCCCTTGTGTCCTGGAATTCAATACACATTAACTCTATTCGCACTTGCAAAGGAGTTAAGCCACATCCTGCACTCTCGCACCAGTTTTGACGTAGTGCAGTAGTTCATTAGCGCCTTGCACGACGCTCGACTATCGGTCAATATATTGATAGTTCTGTTGCTACAGCCTTTCTCATGCATTAGGATTGCCCCGGCGATAATAGCATAAATCTCTGCTTGAAAAACCGATGGAGAGGGGCCTAGGGCAATATACGTCCCACTCTTCCCAGAGCCACTTATCCACACCCCGGATCCTGTTCCCTCTGGAGTTTTCGATCCATCTGTGCAGATGTTGATGCCATTGGGAGGCCGAAACTGGCAACTCTCGCTGTTCCATGGATCTCCCAATGGCTGAACATTATATTTCCTCTCGAGCTCATACATGGGCACAACTGCGCCCGTGATCATGCTGAGCTCCTTCAAGGTCTCCAAGTCCCTGATTACAGCCAGGTGTCCATAAGTCGCCTATGGCACCTTGGCTATACCGAGCTTGGTGAGTCTGTATGTTACCTCATCGCCTCTGCCTTGACATAAATGTCCAGGGGGAGAAGGTCAAATAGTCTCTCCATGGTGATGGTGGGTGTACTCTTCATCACCCCGGCAATAAGTAGGCACCTCAGCCTTTGTACTTGGGCTAAGCTGCAGCCATTCACTCCAATGGCAGCTCTATGCCACCACACGATCGACCCATATGCGATTATTGGTCTCACTATGGCTTCGTAGAACCAGCAGGCCATTCTGGGCTTTAGACCTCATGTCCTCCCGCACATTCTCTGACGCGTCCAAAGGGCCGTTGTCGTCTTCTTGGTCACGTATCTGATGTGCTGTTCCAGACTAATTTCCTATCTAGAATCACCCCCAGATACTTGACTTGCTCGCTGAGCTGACTTTCTTTACCCATCACTAACTGCGGCCTCAGTCCCGACAGTTGCCTTAGCATTGTGAATGGCACAATGACCGTCTTGGCTGGGTTGATTGATAATATCATCTCTCCACACCATCCGCAAGGCCGCCCCCATCAGGTCCGACAGCACGCTTTGCACCCTGCCCCGAATGAGCACAACCACATCATCAGCGTTCGGCTTACAGTTACGTCTAAACGTTCGCCTGAGCCATAGACGAAGTGCTGGGACGGATTACCGTAAATATCTTTTTCATTTGGTAGCCACATTCCTCTTCTGGTTGCCTTGGAATAGGACCTATCAACTCTGCCTCTTGAGGAAATGACCAGGGTCAACTCACGAGCACCCACTTCTACTCGCCCGTACACTTCTTGTCTCATCCTCAGATGTGGAAACCGAATGACGTCATCATGGCCTAGTATCGAACGTATCCCCTCGTTTAGAGCCCAGTGGACTCTTCAGCGATGAGGAAGAGTGTCGCCGTATTTGGCCCTATCACCTGGACTAGCTGTGTCTTCTGTAGAACGAAGAACCAATGAGCTTTCTGATCCACTTTCTCACTAATAATAGTAATAATAATGAGAACCACACCGTTGAGAAGAATAGTCTCTAAGAGGCACATCGCATTGAGTAGAGTAACGCTACTCTCCCATCAGATATATCCCCACCGATAACCTATTTACGGAGACGATTTGCTACAGCACATACTGTTGTTCCTCAAAAGTTTTAAAAATTAATTGTTGCAACTTGTTTGGTCGGTTACAGAGCTCCGAGTCGGGCGACCATTTGCAGTTGGGCGAGTTGGGAAGGCGACAAGACTCCCTCAACTCGGCAGACACCGATTCTGAAAGTTCAGTTGGAACTGATAGCACAACTCACGACCAACTTTCAATGAAGGAGGTGCCATTGGAACCGTTCGTCTCTTCAGCGGCCTCGGCATCGGTCGAAATGAAACCATTGTAGCTCGGAAATGTAACTGTCGTTATTCTTAAAACAATTTCCTTTCCGTTGACCTACCTTTTTACCTCCTCGCTAGATAATTAAACCCTACGGCAACGTGTTCATTTTTATTTAACTCATGCGCCGCAGCTCTTTGTGCGTGCTTCGCTTTTTGCACACTTTTGTGTTTTTCATTTCAAACGTCAAACTTCAAAATTACCCGACAGGGTTTATAAAATTCATGGCCCCGGGAGAGACTCAAAATGTAATATCATGCTTGCAGGAGCGGAAAGATAAAGTGATGAGGAAAATCGTCGCAAGACAACTAATTTTTTTTGCTCGAAAATGGTTCCAACGATGTTGATTTTTCTGTTCTACTTTCAAATTATCTTCAGTCAGCACCTGCAGTTATTAAATTTCTGTGACAATTCGATGGAGAATCGTAGAAATATAGATCCATGAAGCAAAAAGATTATTGGATGAGTTGTTTGAAAAACGGCAATGTGTTTGACCAGCCGTAGACTATTCTTCATACATGTTCCTTTGATGGAGAAAACAATGTGCCAATAATAGTATTAGTATCGAATATGTGTGAGACTTCCCCCAAACTGTCAGAAAGTGTCGCGTTGGGAGGGAACGAAATAAGAATATGAGAAAGTCGCAAATTGTGCCGTTACGTTCATTATGTATCTCGCTCATGTGACACTGAAAGTTCAATAATGGTCACGAAATAATCAGAAGTGGTCTCGCGTCAAGTACATCAGCTTCACGTTTTAGAAGTTCTTATGAACTGATTAAAAAATACATTGAATGACGACATTGAAACTGTGTCAAGCGTCGGACGCGATTCAAATTTAATTCAATCAAAATTAATGCGCCATTTGCCGCTTATTAGCTACCAAGAAGGTGGGGGGAGGCTTTGAAGTCCGATAAGGCTCACGACACGATTAAGGTTGTCGGCCATTTCCTAATTACACGGCACTTTGGGTGTCACTCGCATATCCCGCGGTAGGAACCTTCGAAGATTGATATATAGATTGTATTTGGCTCAACTACCGCGTTTGATTTCCAGCTTATCACCTCCTTTCATAAATCATGGAGCCGCCTGTGGGTAGCTATTCATATGCATATTCGACCCGCTTTGCCGTTGTACGGTGATTGATGTGGATCCGATTTAATAATAAACCGTCTCAGTTAATTTACCCGAAGCTCGCCCCCGTGATTCATGTTCATGATAACCATTCATCTGCAACATCGATGTCGAGACGAGGTCTGTTGCTGCTACCTAACGCTACGAGTGAAGTTGACGCACATTAATATCGACTTATTTGCGCGCACACACACAGTTACTCCGCAAATAGAACAAAATATTGCGCTCGGCACTGAATGTAATAAACTGCTTATAATTCGGTCATATTTTGAATAATACAAATACTCCTCGCGTCACCACACTTTGTAGGCAAATATGATCGAAGTAAACTCAATACTTGGAACTCAAACATGTTGAATTACGGGAACGAGCCAATCTGTGTAAATAGCACCTGAAAGTACCCCTTTTCCCTTAGCCCTGCGTAGAAAGGAAAGTTATTAGTTTGCATTCGACCTCATAAATCACCGAAGCACTGATCATTACACGAGAATGGTCTAGGGATATGTAGGAGCAACTCAATAGATTCCGGCAACTAAGTGCCACTAGTTTCAGTGTAGAACGTTGAGCCGACGTATTGTCAAGTTCCTACAAACGGATTTTATTAGTTGCTATACAGATGAAAATCGCTGCATGCGTGTATGGTCAAGGCCGAGTTGTGCGGTGAGGTGTGTGGTGCGGGGATCCGATATATAACGGCGTCCCACGGCGTTTCGTAGACTTCCTTAGATTCCTAGTTCATCTCTCGTTATTCTTGAACGTACCACAGACTGGGAACCACAAGTAGATTTGATGTTTCCTTCCTCAGAGTTGCTGAGATCCTGTTTAAGTTTTTTTCTATTAAAACGGTGAATGCAGGCGATACCCTCACTGCAGCTACAAACGGGCCTATTGTAAGGGCGTCCATGATCCTCAGATCATAGCCCCCCTGCACCACCTCCAGGCCCCACGGCACTGGTCTCACTTGGTGTGACGTCACCTATGCGCCCCACCACCTCCGCACAAAGCGGAGGATATCCGCAAGTTCTCCATTTGCCACCTCTTCTGGCTGAACGAAGGCCCTTCCAAACACACGACGGCGCGATGCCCCGAGTCCTGTTCCTACAAAGTTCCTAGAGAGTTCTGTCTTTTTGTATGCGCCTGCTTTCTCTATAGGCATCTGGCTGGAGTGTCACATCAGTGACCAGAAAACAGACCTGGGCCACAAGCGCTGTTGCTGATTTTAAATTTGTTCTCAGCCCAGCAGTCTTCGTAAGTTTATAGCTACTTGCGGCGTTCTATTGATGGACCCAGGCAGTGACCCGACTCCCCCCACTGTTTGGCATGGGCTTCAGAGAGTATCTGTGGAAAATATGTTCACGCAGTCCCCAATGCGTAATTGCCTACCACGATGAGTGGTACAGTGGCAGGGATTGTAATATTGTGGATGCTTGCTACTGTGTGGGTGGTGATCAGCTTATGTGTGTACCCATGCACAAATAAGTGCCTTATCAAGCGTCATGAATGTGGGTCAGTTACAGTTTCTTTCGCTTGGCCAATGTATTGACACTTGCTCTCGTCCATTGAAGTGGTAGAAGTGGAAGAAGAGGTATAAGGGAGCGAATGAAAAGGAAGGAGAACCAAACTGTTACTCTTGTCAAGGTGCCCCCAAATGCCTTCCTGAGACCTTTTGCAGTTACTAGTGACACCACATTATCCATTGGTTACTCCCTCCTTTATTTCATATCCACCAGATCACTCTTATACCGCAGCTGATGTTGTTTGGGTCACCATCCTCGTAAAAAATGATCGCTCTCGCCTCTCATGCTCAGAATTTCCTCAGTTGTCGGTTAGCGGTAGCCCTCTTGTTAATCCCTTCTGCTCTCTTCACAGACAATGTTCGTTAATCCCATTATGGCCATTGAGCGGGATTTGGTTTCCTCAAAAGTCCCAGTATTTCCTTTATCTGATTACATGTTTTCTCACGTTTCTTCGCTCTACTTCACGTTGCGCACTAATTTTGGCGACAATAACCTGTCTGATACCGATTACTTACATCTCTTGAGAATCATATCTGCTATGCAATTTATACCGTCCATTCCTCTATGATTTACATTCACGAGTTTTCTTTTCATTCTCTCTCTCTCTCTCTCTCTCTCATTTTACTGAATTAGCTGATTATTGGAGTCCCATACCTCCCTGATATGATCACCCGTTCGAAAATATTTGGTATTCCGATTCATAAACCCAATGATCTATTGAATAGATGGATGAACTTTCGATGTGAGCGGCATTTTAAATGCGCTCTATGGACGGGATCTAGAACGGGACTCCGTAATGCGTAGAATGAGAGAAGGTTCTATCTCTCCAGAAGAAGGTCTTGGAAGGATCAACGCCGAAGAATGGAAATCGCAAACTCAATATTCACCTCGACAAGCTTCTGAATAAGATGTCAACACCTGAAGGGAGGATAACAAGAGGAAGAGAGAGAAATTCTGTTTTTTCGAAGAAAATTTAATTGAAAATAAGGGGAAAAACCTCCTTTTCAACTGGTGGGAAATCCTTCTGGTCTCGAGGAAAAAGGAACGGCTTTGAGAAGAAATCCAAATCCTCGGTTGATTGAAGGAAAGCGAGGGGATTCCAAGGAAGTAAAGAGGCTAGAGCCTAATGCCAGCGGAAGATGGCATCACTGATTAGGGAGCGCGCGAGGACTAACACTTCATCATTTTATTCATTTTCTTTATATGTCAACACGTTAAATCCACTGTCTTTAACAACAACAACAACGATTATTTAACAATACTGTGACTGTTTGATAGAAGCGCGCAATACCAAATAAAGCCAATTCCTCAATAACGTGCTACATTAATAAATACAACATTCCGCCTAACACCGGAATGAAGATGATTTCTGAAGAACGATACTTCCTGAGAGGAGGCGAACGACCAACGGGGATCCAGTCACCTTGGATGCTCATTTGACATCTGCTCAGCATGAAGAATAGGCGATCCACGGTTCAGACGAAAGAACAGTATGAAGTTTACCCTCGCTTCGCCCCACTCGATTCATCAGTTGTTTACTCAGTTTTTTATTAATTCTTGTTACATTCTTGGGCGATGCCCTATATAGTGGGATAAACTACGACGTACAGCATGAAAGTGATTCACAAGTAGATCAACAACACATAGCACCAGGAGCTACATTAGGCATCTCTCGTATACAAATAAGACCTGGAGAGGAACGCTCTAGTATAAGCATATAAGGACAATACAATGCAGTGGTACTGAATATCAAAAGCAACAATGCGTAATAAATATCAAATATAAACACCTATTAACAATGGCTTAATAAGTTACTAGCTGACTAATCTAGTTGAAGTCGTCTGAATGACGTTTTATTTTCGGCGAGCATGACGTGGGGAAAGGGCAGCGTGAAGGACGCGTGATTTCACAAAAGCTTGATGGTACGTGATAATAAGTTTTTCGTGAACAATTGAAACCTCCAAAGTCCTCGTGCAATTCTTCGTTCCGGACGTACCAGAGGGCGTCACGTGTTAGTCGGTTTCTGGAGAACCTGGTTGCGGTTTATTTGTATCTTCGATGCGGAGCACCATAGCCCCCCTCCATACTGCCAGATGGGGCGGATGCCTTGTACAGCATGAGTTTGACGCGAAGTGGGAGCTTAGGGTGGCCAAGGAGCGGCCTGAGTTGGCGGATGCGGAACCTGATTTCACCCATCAGTGATGTGATGCGGGCATTCCAGGTGAGACGTCGATCGAGTACAAGGCCGAGGTAATAGACAATTGGCTACCGCACAAGTTGATAAGGGGGGGGGGGATAAGTTTCGCGATAGGCAAAACTTAGGGGACAATGGCAGATTTGGAGACATTTATTTGATTTTCCATAAGACGCCCCTGTGATGTCATCAGATATACGGTGAAAAATGTGGTCAGCGAGCACACAGGAGATGGGTGATCTCTTCACCACCACAGCTGTGTCATCAGCAAAGTAGGCCAGAAGCGCATCATCAAGAAGTCGTGGGAGGAGCTGGTCAAAGACGCTACTTTGGGAGCCACTGGCGCAGACAGGATGTTTTTGCATTCTACCCCATTTATGCAGACCAGGAAACGATGGTTATGATGGATTTACTTAACCTGGATTGGACCTGATTGGATTAACCTGTATTACGACTCTGTTACGTGTAGATTAACTTTTGCCACTGGTTTGCGTTTATATTCCTGTTTTACCGAATTTTCGTACACATAGAACGCGAGTTTCATTTATTTTGCGACTATAATGACACATTAATAAATTCTTTCAGAAGTTTTTAGGAAACTAAATTACAAAACTTGCCCCGCGTACATTCAGCAATGTTAACTTAGCAAAAATGTACGAAAGTAGTCTGAATTCCGGGTTTTGGTCAGTTGCTATCTGTATGAGGTGAGCCTCAAATGCCCAGAAGAAAGAACAACAAGAAGCGAAATCAGTTTTATTGTAAAGACCTGGCCCTCCTGTTAAGCGCTCCGATATCTCCCTCTTTACAAAACCGCCATGATACCGTGTCCTGAAATTGGAGCATGAATTCAGCACCGGTTTTTAGCGCCCTTTTCTGTGATCGTAGCGCGGGGTTTATTTCAACAGGAATGTGAATGAAACTGAAGTGCGAATACAAAAAAGGACCAGGAATGGGAACTCGTAGAAACTATGGAGACTTATTTAGTGGGACGAACTTACGGGGTTCAGGTACTCAACCAACCATCAGCCACTCAAAGCTAAAACAGCGGGAGTTCCCCAGGGAAGCGTCTGGGGACAGTTCCTATACAACATACTCTGCAACGACATACCCTTACTCAATGCCGAAGATGAGTTCACTTTCTATGCCGACGAAACTAGTCTATGCCTTCTAAGGCCACACTGGAGGAAAAGTGTCTCTATTCTTACAGAGCGCCATTGAAAAACTAGGACAACGAAGTTCGAAATGGAGAGTGACAATCAATGCCTCCAAAACATAAATCGTCGCCTTCACCTACAAACGCAGCAGATGAGATGTCTTCTCTGGCAGATACTTTGGGCGAGCGCTTCAGATGTCGCTCGACAAGAAGAAGAAGAAGAGACATCAGACAAGAAGAACGAGAAGAACAAGAAGAAGAAGAAGAAGAAAAAGACATCACCGTCCGGCCATTAACTCGGAACTAACGTCAGTTAGTTGGTCGTGGTCCTCATATAGGAAGAGAAAGGTTAACGAGATGGTTTACCGTCGGAGAAGGTCACTTTGCTACATAAACAATACAAAGGACGAAAGTTGAACATATTAGAAAATATAGGAATCTATAAACAAAAACTTCGATGGGCATATCATAAATGAACAAATCAACACAAAACACGACACCATCTTTACACCACTCAAGACACTACATAAACGAAAACAACCAACTGATGGATTTACAGACCACCCTTTACAAAAAAAGACTTAGAATCGACAATCGACATACATAATACACATACATTGTTTCCTTCAGCTCCAACGGATTTCCCCGAAGGTCCAAGACCTCCTTCCTCCTCTTCCCCTCCCCCCTTCCCCGATGCTACTTCATCCCGTTAACCTTTCTCTTCCTATATAAGGACCACAACCAACTAACGGACTTTGCTACTGACTTAACAGCTAGACGATGATGGGTTCACATCAAAAGCGCTCGCCCACAGTATCTCACCAGCCCGAGAAGACGGACTCACCAAATAAGATCGTTAACTTTAGTTCTTCACTTCTTTACGCCAAAATGAGTAGTGGGTGCAAAGGGAGTAATGGATTTAAATACGACGAAGAATGAGTCGAGAGAGCATAAAAAATAGACAGGTTCGTTAAACACACAAATTGAGGTCAGAGTAATGTGGAGGTACAGTTCACACAACACACACGAATAAAAATCTTTGGGTAGTTGAACTGGGCTGAATGTGGACGAGAGAACGGTCAACTGTAAGAGTTCTACAGCAGACTGGCAGTAAGAATGTGGCCAATGTAAGGGGCGATACGAAAAGGGTGACGTAGGGAAACCCATTGAACGCTCAAATGCGGAGAAATACGTTGTCAGCTTTGGAAGTACGAGCTCGTACTAACCCATGTGTTCAGCAGGACTGAGAATACTTAAAGGAAGAAGTTGATCGACAAAATTAGTGTTGAGTATCCCACAGCTCCACGAACAAACGATCCCAGGTCAGACAGCTCGGCCTTCGAATTCTGATCGAGTTGAGAACAGCGTTCTTTCGTATCGTGAGCTCAGCAGAATAATGAGTTTAAGATAACTTGAGGGTATTGTGATGTCAAAAATATCCAATTTTTTTGGTTGAAAACAACTCCAACGATGTTTATTAAATTTTGTTGAGTGGACAGTCCAAATAAACTGGATGCTAAATAAAAATGTTGGGAAGTGGGAAAATGACGAGAGTTACGCAATAAATTATTGAATATTTCGTAAAAAATCGATTTTAAATCTGCGTTTCTCTCATAAATCCTCCTCATTTGGCACTTCCAAACAAATTCGTGTTAGTAGTTCAATATAAAATGCACATGAAGGGACATGTGCCCAGGCACATGGGGGGGTTCAATGACGGTTTTAAAATAACTAATAGAAAATTACTCAAAAAATCTGCAATGCGATTTTTTCATGGTATTTATCTTATAATTCCAAACGATTAAACATAAACCTTACAAAAACATAGTGTAGACAGCCCCATAAATCAAACTTCGTCACATACAACAGGGGCAAACTAATAAATGCTTGAAAATCACATAGGATTATTCGACAGAGCTATAAAAATCACAGTTTGAAGGGCACTAGGTACTTCCTTGTACTTTTAAAATGTTTCCCCAGTCTCTTACTTGAGTATATATTTACATTAATACTTCCATTGGTGTAAACAAAATGGACCCTTCTTCAGAAGTGAAGGGGAACGGCCACAGGCTGCATGATCACGCTTAGAAAGAAATCACGAGAAACTGAAGAACATCGTTGTTGAGAACAGAAGTAGAGATCAAGGAAGCTGGGGAAGGACGATGAGGTGGCTAGATCATAATATAGAAAACAAGCAGAAGGGATCGGAGGGAAGCCAGTTGGAAGTAAGGAGATGGTGGCAATGTAGACTGCGTAGCATTTAATTTGTGGATGGCATTGTACGAGATTCGACTAACCTAATCACGCGGTTAAGGTGAGACGAGAATCTACAAGACCAGAGAGAACTCAATGGAGCCAGGACATGAAGAAACTAGAAGCGCGCTTAGCACGGAAGGAAGTGAGAAATAACATCAAATCAACGGCCAATCAACAAATGACAGCTGCAGGTCGAGAAGGACGTCCTGGTAATGGGTTGAATGCCGAAGTAATAAGCCTCTTCATTTAAGGAAATGAAAGTAAAATGTACATTGGCGGCTGTTTCCCACGGATATGCGTTTCTAATAATCATTTCGTTGTCATACCACCGACTCTTCATTATTTGCAATACCCTCCGAAGAAATAAATGTTAACATCAGCAATGAAACAGGCGGAGCCTGCGGAAAGGTTCGATACGACGTCATAGCGCTTGGTTAGCGGAAAAATACGGGAAGACGCGGTAATTTCTCTGCTGGCGGAGGTCATTGGGCGCTGCCGAACCAGCTTCTTCGCAGCGATAAATTCTTCTATTAAGTCTACGTGACTAGAAAACCAATCTTCTCCCTCAACAAATCTCTATTAGGGGGGCCTGAGAATCGAGAATGAAAACTACACCCGCGCTTCTTGCCCTCGTTTATTCGACCTTCTGTTCTGAAAAACAAGTAATTGGTGGGCTGCGGGGGTGGAGGAGGAAGAAGTCCTAAGGAAGAGGAAGCCGGAGGAAATATTGTTGCCGATGCTTCGCTATTGTAGTCGTTTGCCACTGGGTTTACGACCTATTTCTCTCTTATGCTCTCTGATTGGGTAAATACGTTTCCTCATGGTGAACGAATGCTGAGAGAAAGGGTATTCGGCTTTTAGCAAAATCCAACGTACTACTCAACTGTCGTGGGAGACCTCATCTTCTCTGAGATTTATGGAGGTTCTGACCAGCTCCAATTCTCCTCGCCCTCGTTTCCAGTCGTCAGCGATAAAACGGTTGACAAATACTCTTGTTTCGGATATGAGACATGCCAGCATTTTAGTACGAAGTAAAACACTCACGACGATATTGTGGAAACCCATTTCAATAATAAAACGGAGTTGTTACAATGTTACATCGATTTCGACGGTTGAATAATCAGTAACAAGAAAGCAACCACCATTTTACTGAAATTTAGTGGAAATCGACATACCCTAACTTCGTTTTACTTATTAGCGTTTTTGAGCCTGAAGATCAAGTCCATGTAATCAACTGAAAAACAAATTAAAAAAAAAAGAGTTCTCTTCATTACGTTTTACACCCTACTGAGTCCGAAAAACCCTATCTGGATAAATATTATGTGTGTATGTTTGTGAACGCGATTGAGAGATAGCGGCTGAACCATGGGACACCGAAATAAGGGTATGAGCGAAGAATGCCCAAAACTAACTATAGTTATAGTCATCACAACACTAAATTTTTTTCTCAAAAATGGCCGGAATGATTTTGATTAAATTTATTATTTGGACATTTGCTCCCAATGAGGCAATTATACCGTAAAATTCTCATTTGTGGGAATATGACGAGAGCAGCTCAATTAATTAGCAAACTTTTAGCGCAATTTGAAATGTAACTAGAATCTTCTGAAAAATTGCGGTTGTTTTCCAATCAGGTAAGAGCAGGATGAGTTTTTAATAACACTCATAAGAAGTATATGGGGTACCGCAGAAATTCCAGAATTCCGTTCCGCTTACTATCATTTCTTAACGGTTTTACCCAAAGACTCTGGAAAACTTATTATTGTCCTTATATAAATAATGGCCAGGGCATGAGTGGGAGTAGCACAATAAATTGTGGAACGGTTGTCGTAGGCTACCGCTTTCTGCCACTGTGAAGTGCTGTTTTACCAAGTTTAAATGAACTGACTGAATGATAAATTGAATTGGTTGCAAAAGCCATGAAAAAATCGATGGGTTATAGCATTATTATCAAAAACAACTTTATTAGTTTCTGTTAAACTTTCAAGGTATCTTTTACAAGTTATAAGGTCCGTACTCGAGATGAATGATTCATGCTTGATTGCAGTTGTAAAGCAGGTATTTATTTAAAGTTAACGTACCTGTTAGGTGAGTCCGTCTCTGCTGGCCAGAGGAGATGGACTCACCTAACAGGTACGTTAACTTTAGTAATTTGCCTACTGGCGGATATAACCCAATTTCTTTAATAGGTATTTATTTATTTAACGCATGAAAATAGCCCAATGCGTTAATCATTTATGACAGAAAACGCCGCAAATTATTACACGACGATTTATTATTCTCTTGAACAGCTTGTCGAAGTATGACAGCTCCGAGACCCATTTCATTCGATTAAGCATCGAAAAATACCAGTAAACCACACGAAACATGACCTGAACATGACGGAACGATGAAAACTAAATTTTCCACGCGCCTATAGGCATTTACGTTCTGATATGTGCGGAGGTAGTGCCAGCCTCTCGACCCTAACCTACCTCCGCCCCATTAGGCCAAAATAAGAATGGGGGGCTAGGACAGGGACTACCTCCAGCGAACCCTCGACTACTGCGATATCTGCAGGACCCCTTTGCTGGGTTTCTAGGAATTGGCAGATCACCCCACCTTTACCCTAGCGTCCTGCAGAGAGCACCTGACGTGAACCTTACCAAGTACCATTTTGGGAAAAATATCCCTTGAGGCTGGAATGGGCGCTAGCCTGCCTTGACCTGCGTACAGACTTACGACTTCGGGGACATCCACCACAGAGGGGCTTGCACTTGCACCTCTTTGCGGGGAGGGTTTTTCGGAAACTCGAATTGATTTTATAGGCAGTTTAACCGGTTTTCTGATACGTCAAACGGCCCAGTTCGAATTTCGTCAAGTTTATTGCGATTTGGGCTATTGCTGGGAGTTAGGTCAATCCCTACCTCGAGAGTTTTCTTCTTTTTTTATATTATGGGCATATGTTTGGAGCCGGCTGAATAAGTTGGGATTTTGAGCACTTGCCCTTAACGGGAGGTCATTGTTTCGAGCCTTCCCTTAACACCAAGCCTGCCTTTCTGACTTCAAGCCCTTTTATTTGTAGCTGTAGAAAAGTACAGCTCTTCAGTTATTTCCAAGTGACGACGGATTTCCCCTTTTTCTGGACTTTTCAAAATATTCTTTTCCGAACCATCAATTTTAATTCCTCCCACAACACTCTTCCCTAACACAGTCATCACCCAGTTCTCGTGAACGACACTCATCTCTCAGGTCTCACGATCGACACTGATCTATCAACTCTTGCCATCAGTTCACGTACTCAAAGAACCAAGTGACCGCATAACCAAAACTCTATCGTGTTAAGCTAGTGTATCAGTACCGTCCTATATTCAGAGAGCTACTGTTCTATCAAAGTGACTGTGTAACCCAAGCTCTATCGTGTTAAGCAAGTCTATCAATACAGTTCTATATTCCGTTAAATTTGGTTGTCTTCTCTCACTTTTTCGTGCACCCAACAGCTAGTATTGGTTGAGAATTCTCTAAAGTATTTTTCCTGTCGTCTTCAAAATTCCCTTGAACCTTACAAGTATTGGGAACAGTAAGCACATCCATATTCTTTAATAAGTAATTAGGACTGAATTTAGTGGAAGCATGAATTATGTTGTTATATTCCTCTACACGTTGACCACGTAAGGAGTTTGACGCTTCGTTTATTCTGCATCGAATGCGATTAACCAAGGTTTGGTTTAGAGGTATTGTGTCGTTTAAAACAGCACATTAGAATTAATCCCACTATACTGAACCGCCAATGGTGTCCCTATATTTATCCTTTTTGATGAAATTGTGTTTAATAGCGCAATAAAACCCTGGGCTTTCTGGTTTGCTTGATGTGAGGTTATATAGATACAAAGCGTCTGGATGACGTTTATACTTGTCTGGTATTACTTTAATTTTGTCGAAAACTTTTCACGTTAACTAACGCAAGAGGTTTACAATTCTTCACAAACAGCTGATATAATTCGGTAACGATACAACAATTAAACAAATGCCAAATTGAACTTTATGATCAAAGTGAAGCTACGCAATTTGTAAATTTAAGGTCGCCACAAATATCTAGTGAAACGTACTACCAAGAGGTGTAAGAAACGTTTATACGAGGGATTTCCCCTAAAACCTCCTATAGTGTACATTGACGTGCATTCATAACGTCTTGTTGCAGGACCTAATTGAGAGGGATGGCCATAGACAAACGGAATCCTAGATTTATTTCTTATGCAAATGTTGCAAGTTTGACAAAACGTGGTTATTATTCTTTTCATATTGGAGTTCGGTACAATTGAACTTTACAAATTAGATACTTTCTACTTCCGTTTTACGTGAACACTTGAGAAAGCGCGGCAAGAGATGAATTTCGTTTCCATTTCAACGGATTGATATTACTGTTTTCACGATGGTTATTAGGAACAATATTTTCTGCTGAGCGCATTGACGGAAAGTGTTGCGAACTGACAAGTCCATCCCGAAACTCCAGTTCATAATTTCAGTCAGCTCATTGGATCGTTGGGACCGTTCCGATTAATTTCGCGGCCACCTGTGGAGTACCGAATTTATTTAATAAGTACGTAAACTATTGAGTAGTATATTATGAACCGTAACTGTTCCTATGCGTTTGTTGAGCAGAGATAAGCCCCAAAACGTGCTCTTTGAGCGTTTTAAAATTATTTAAAAAACGCTGAAAATAATTACGCAACGGTTTGTTGTTCTCTGGCACAAAATAATTATGACATATGCAATCCGATGCAACGTTGAAAAATACTAAGGATATAAAATGGCTATATCTACAAACGATGATTTGAGCGATCCCATTTGATTCATCGTCGACAATTCCAGACCGAAACGGAACAATTTCCTCGGAACGCTAGGCAGTTGGCATGAAGTGACTAGTCGAGACGGGATGAAGTGCAAGAAATGAGAGCAGGCCGGGGAGTAACGATAACCTTCGCGATATTATCCTGCGAGTCCCTTCCAGTAGTAGACGTGGCTCACTATATCTACCGAGGTGTAATTGTTTTACATCGACACGCAGTCCTACACGTCTGAATTCCGACCTATTTGACTCAGCATACCTAAAGAACGATACCAAACACTACCTAATTGCAATAAAACTGCCGAAATTACATCTTTCGGCTAATTTTTCGAACCATCTATTGTTCACAAGAACCACGGGATCCGTCAGATCGGATTACCGAGTAGGCGGGTCCAAATGACCTGAACGGGGGATGACGGCGGACGGACATAAACAGATTTAAAATCCACATACCTTGAAACCTTTATACCTTTGCCTTTGAAGAAAAATGCAAAATACTGCAATGAATACAGACTTATCAGTTTGATGCCTCACGTGCTAAAGATGTTTCTTAAAATTATACATGCCAGAATATACAGAAAATGCGAAGAGGTAGTGGGTAAATCGCAATTCGGCTTTAGGGAAGGACTTGGAATCCGAGAGGCATTGGTTAGTATTCAAGTATTAGTCCAGAACTGTAAAGACGTTCAAAAAGATGTATTCTTATGCTTTATCGATTATGAGAAAGCTTTTGATATGGTTATACACGATAAGCTAATAGCAATTCTTGAGGAATAGAAGACAAAGAAATTCGTTGCATAAAAAATTTGTTCTGGCAACAAACCGCCCATGTAAGCATCGATGGTTGTATAACTGACGAAGTATCTATCTCACGAGGAGTCAGACAGGGGTGTATTTTATCACCCTTGTTATTCAATATATATTCGGAAAGAATATTTCAAGATTCGATAAGTGATAGTAATCAAGGTATTAAAGTAAACGGAGTACTTATCAACAATATAAGATATGCAGACGACACCACTCTTATTGCCGACAGCTTAAAAGGTTTACAAGAATTGATAAACAAAGTTAATGAATGCAGCGAAGAGTTTGGTTTGCGAATCAATAGAAAAAAAACCCAAGTATATGATAGTAAGCAGAAAAAATACATATGTCAATACAAATTTATTAGTTAATAACTCTCCTATTGAAAGAGTACACAGTTTTAAATACCTCGGATGTCATATTAATGACAGCTGGGATTGTTCAAAGGAAGTTAAGTGCCGTATCGAAATAGCACGTAATACTTTTCTGAAGTATAGAAAGATATTGAACTGTCATGAGCTCAATGTGAGAACAAAAATGCGCTTTTTGAAGTGTTATGTTTGGTCAACTCTGTTATACGCTATGGAAAGTTGTACTTTGAAAATAGCGGACCTTAACAAACTCGAATCATTTGAATTATGGCTCTTTCGAAGAATACTTGAAATACCATGGACGGATCGTGTGACCAACGAGGAAGTTTTAAGAGGAATGCAATGTGAGCGAGAATTGCTAGCAACTGTAAAGAAGAGAAAACGGCCTACTTGGGCCACATTATGCGAAATGAGAAATACGAACTAGTGCAGTTAATTGTACAAGGAAAAATTGAAGGCAGAAGAGGCATCGACCGGAACCAACTATCGTGGCTACGCAACATTCGGCATTGGACTGGAATAAGTAATATTGGGAACCTCTTAAAGGTGGCTAGAGACAGAGAAATGTTCGCGAATATAGTCAAAAACTTATAATTTTGTGCAATACTTATATATTTATATTTGTTATAGCAATTATTTTTAATTTTGTAAGTAATGTTAAATGATCACCAATATTCGTAGTCGAATTGATAAATAAATAAGAAGATAACTTGAAAGTTGAGTGTTAAGTGTCAAATTGGCGTGGAGGGAGGGAAGGGTAGAAAAAAAATGTCCCATAGATGTATCATTCAGAAAGCAAAACGGCTCAAGTAATTATCATCAAACTCACAGAGTACTGCACAAGTGTTTCTGTTCAAATACATTGAAAGAAGATACAGCGGATAGCGGATGTATACCTCATCAACGTATTTTCAGGTGTCGAGGAAAGTTGTGCGATGCTTTGCACATGATATTTCCCTCGTAGTTAGAAACGCTGCTCATCCGAAGGGGGAGGAACAACATCCGCTGGGATTGAGTTGTTCAGTAAAAGGTACCAATTTAAGTTAAGAATGTTTCTCCTTCGTTTGGAACTTATTTAATTACGCACCTATCTTCTTCTTCTTCCTCTTGTAAACCTTTCTTACTTAAAGCAACTTCCTCCAACCGACGAGATCCGTCTATCGCATCTTCCACTTGAAACCTCGACGTCTACAGCTTTTTCGAAACCCCTTTAATTGACTTCATAAAAAACGAAGAAAATCCCTCCCCCCTCCATTAATGACAACATACGTCATCATTGGTTCATCCACATCTAAATTTTGTTCCTCTCTCATTCGTTTAGCTTGAATCAGGTTTTTACTTTCCTTGGCTTTACAAAGAAGAAGGGAAAGTTATGTAATCGGCTGAAAAAACAAAATTTTGAGTTTTCTTTAGATCTTTACGTTTCAGACCCTACTGACTCCGAAAAATAATATTTGAGAAAATGGTCTGTGTCCGTGTATGTGTATGTGTGTCTATGAAAGGTTTTTTGAGAAAACGATCGTACAAAATCAGCTCAACCTTGATATCTAGCCCGCAAGTGACAATGGGACGCCACAATAAGGGCATGAACAAAATTCGCTCAAAACTAACTGTAGTTACCATGGTGATCAAAACACAAGAAAATTACACCATGAAATTCCCATTTGTGGGAAAATGACAAGAGCAGCACAATAAATTACCAAAAGTTTCGACGAAAATCAATTTCAGCGCGATTTTTTTCTTATAAACTCTGCTGAAATGTCACTACAATGTTAACAAAAATTAGCGTAGTAGTCCGATACAATACCTATAGGGTGAGCGCTTAAAAACGCTCATTAAATATAAATGGGTTACTCTAGAAATTCCGGAATTGCAACAACCACCGTTTCGCTTACTACCAGTTCTAAAAGTTTTTACACAACAACTCTGCAAAAGTAATTACTATCCTCTTCAAAAAAAATCGTGTTTCAGCCTCATTAATTCTCAGTGTACTGATTGCTCAATGATGACGCGGAAATGAGTACGAGCAGCACAATAAATTCCGGAACTGTAAGCGCTACCGTTTTCTGCTGCCCTGAAGTGTTGTTTGACCAAGTTCAAATGAATTGAGTAAGAAGAAGTAGCCATGTACACAAGTGACTTGACGTAGAGCTGAGGAAAGTTGTGTATTGCAATGCACCAGATATTTTTCCAAAATAACGCGGATATGGTTCTTCTGAACAGCTGAGATTCCAGAAAAAGCTGCTGCAACTAAACTAAAATTAACTGGGTTTCGAGAAGAACGCATAATTCGGGATTGAGAAAAAAACTTTTTTTTATAATGATTCCGGAACGTCTTAAAATTAAATAACCTACTTATTAGGACCAATCGGATGCTTACCTTACAATATTATTGCGGCTCAATAATATTTGAAAATAATTACATACAGACACTCTCCAAACAAGTTATAAATATCCGGTGTGAACCACACAATTTTCCTCGATCTTATGTACATTGAGCCATTTTTATGGCTTTAGCTACTAGTCTGGCCGTTTTATGTACAACGTGGTAGCGCTCAACGTTCTGTAACTTATTGTGTTGCTAATACTCACGTTGCGATCGCTATTGGGAAATCACTACATTATTAGAATGCCAACTTTTTACTTTCCGCTACCCGAAGGGAAGGAAAGTATAGTAATCGGCCCAAAAAAAAAATTTGAGTTTTCTTCAGATCTTTACGTTTCAGACCCTACTGAGTCTAAAAAACCTAATTTCGTCGCGTGGTCCGTGTGTATGTGTGTGTGTGTGTATGTGTGTGTGTATGTGTGTGTGTGTGTGTGTGTCTGTAGTTCGATTTGCGGGAGAACGGCTGATCCGATTGAGCTGGTTCTTTTTTTGTTTTGTTCGTTATTTTTTGTAGACACCAAAATAAGGTTATGGACGATTTCGGCCGATGGGAAGGGGGGGGGGGGACGAAAATGTACCAAAAACTAGGGTTTTTCGCATTTTTCTCGAAAACGGCTCTAACGATTTTGATTAAACTTTCAAATTATCTTCTCCTAATCAATACCTAACTTTTCTTCTCTATACATATCTCCATGAAAATACGGTGAACGGAGATAATGACCTATGAAGCAAAAATAGGTTTTTTAAGCTTTTTGGCAAAATGACTTCAACGATTATCATCAAACTCTCAGGATATTTTCGAATAGTTAATACCTACATATTGTCCTCAATAAATGTTCCTCTGACAGTCCATTGAACAGAGATAAAAATGAAAATGTGTTGAAAATAACGTTTTTTCGAACATTTCCGAAAGTTCCAGGGTAATTTTTTCACCAGATGTGATAAATCCTAATGAAGTGTCTTTTAGTCACCCATACCAACATTTTGTTCTCCATAACTATTTCTGTATATATATGTTGCACGGAGATATAAGCCACGTTAACTCAGAAAAGGAGATTTGTCGAATATTAATTTATCGGTATTCGTATTTTCTCAAAAACGGCTCCAACGATTTCGATAAAACTTTCGGAGTGCTCTCAGCTAACTAGTCCCTACATTTTGTTCCGTATAAATGTTCCTGTAAAAATGCGTTGAACGAAGATATAGCGCCCGCATGTGTAGGTGGTGTTCGAACTTAAAGGGGTGGCGGAAAGTAGTGTGTTGCTACGCACCAGATATTTTTGGAAGGATTGTTTTTAAAAAGTGCTGTTAATATATGTTTGTTGATAAATAAATTTTCCAAGTTCCTCCTCTCTATACCATGACAATAATTGACGTTATGAATTCATCATAGTTACAATAAAATAACTCGATCCATTTCAGTTATTAATAGACAAGGAAACCAGAGGGCAATAAACCTATAATGGTCTTGTTCCACGTAAAGCGCCAAGTCTTTCACCTTGGACATCCCCCGTCATTGTCTCCGTCTATTTCAATACCTGCCCCTCACCTGTGGGAATCCCTCCGCTGTGGTCGGTTGTTTCTAACAACCGTGGGTTTTCCCCCCTTTCTTTATTTCCTTCTCCTCAATTTCACATTTCTCTCCACGAATGAGCACTTCCAAATCATTTCGCGTCCAACTTAACTTAACGTAACTTCTTGCTCTCCCATACAGTTTCCCGCGCCAGCTTACACGTTCCGAGAAATAGCCTTGTGTCGCCCTATTGTTCAAGATCTCAGCTCAAATCTAACTCAACTCAATTCCGCACGTATGATACAGTCTTCCTCACACTCACCGAGTTTCACTTTTATTTCGATCCTAAAGCTCCCACTCTTGTGCACCCAACATGTCTACCCACCTTCCCTCTGACAGAGGATGAAAAGAAGATATGGCATATCCCCTGCAGACACGAAGTCAAAGACAATCACTTCCTCCATTAACTACGGTACACATGCCGAATCAGTTGAAATCTAGAGGTCAGGCCTTCCTCAAAGATCGAGTTCAACTCTTTCTGACCTGGAAACTTTAGTTTGCAGCAGCGTGAAAGTCCTAACTGCCGGTTCGTCTGCTGACAAGCGGCTTAAGTGGCTCAAGTCGATTTCCGAAGCTGACAACGGACTTTCCCACGAATCACTTCTCCCCACTTGGGTTACCTCCTCTACAACTCCAGACCCAACCCCAGAACACACACTTCGTCACTCAGCTCTCCGAAGACCCACTCTGTCTTTGCTCTCATTTCTCGCAATCAGTTCACCTAACCAGAGACTCCTTGTTCGCGCTTAAATAATCATTGAAACTCATACTTTGCTCACTCAGGCTTACCTCATATATTTCCTTGACTCCAGCTACCTCACTTTTGAGCACAACATACCTGGCTTAGGTTCATTATGAACTCAAAATCAACAAAATCAACGCTTTTTTTTATTTTTTACCTTCTTCCCAAGAACGGTTAGTACGTCAGATTCGTATAGACGAAAAAAGTAAGCTAAAATTGGTATTACTAGTCAAAAATAGGAAACCCTTAAACGTTTACAAGATTATGAAAGTACTGTTCTGAGTTTGACGGTTAGTATTATGTTTGTCTTCCGCACTAAAAGTATCCAAAATCAGATTCAGTTTATACGTGGAAGGTACTCACGACAAGTATTAAATAGAAATGGGATTACATAAAGTCAAACAGGATAATTTCTCTCTCTCTCTCTCTCTCTCTCTCTCTCTCTCTCTCTCTCTCTCCCTCCTTTCTCTCTCTCCTTTCGCTCTCTCTCCCCTCCCCGCTCCCCCTCTCTATCTTTTTATCTCTCAACCTAACACCATTTTCACATATCGTTTAAAAATTATTCATTTGAACCTCCTCCACCTGCACTAGTTCGTGGTTTCGCTCATTTTTCCTGTTTATACCCCACTTTGGTTAAGAGCGATTCGCCGCCGAACCCACGGGATTTTAATTAATTCGGCCTCCCTCCTTCAGTTCAACGGAGCTTCAGAAGAAATAGAATGGCAGAGTAAGTCATTGCTGACGGTTATTCCAGGCCGTTTCCTTTAGCTGCCGACCTTTTCTAATGGAAAAAGCCACTTAACGTTTAATGAGTTGGCAACGCTCTGCAAAGGAAGAATCGCATTAATTTTTCACCCTCGTCCCGTTCCGGGAATCTATCAACCCCCCCTTCCCCTCTTCCAAGGCCACCCGTAAAACACCAGAGCAATTTTGTGTGGAATCCGTTGAAGAAGGCCATTGTAATTCTCTGCCCAATGCTTTTGTAATATACTCGAAGCGTGCGGGTTTGAAACTGAGAGACAGTCTTCATTGAGCACCAGTTAATTTAAGCACGTGAAATTCTCGGAACCTCTTGGCCGGAACCATCATTCAAGGGATAAAATGACCCCTTTAGAGCGTTACATATATATTGTTTTTAAGTAGGTTCTGAAAATAACATGTGAAGCTTAGGACCAAGTCAAATTACTCCTGTATCGCCATGTCAACTACCTTAGCCACCGAAGAGTAAATTATAACTGTTCGGTTTACTCATCATTGGTCTGTAACTAACTTGACATCTGTGTTTGATAGTTTGAAAGGAAGAGCATGAACTCCAGCTGTCAAAAACGAGGGGTTTTAGTGTTTTTCTCGATAAGCCGACACTTCCTGCATATTACTTCTTGCTGACACGCCGTACAGTCTCGAAATTATGGGTGTTGTCAACGGTATGAACTTTTAAACTCTTTCAATGAATGACGGAAGTCACATTCACTTTACGAGACTAAAATTATGAAAACCATCAAAAACGCATCGAAGGCCTGAAAACAACTCTTTCAAGGTAGCAAGAGTCAATAAGAATCAATGCTTAGTCCACTTTAATCGTGAATGAAAATTAAATAAAAGTGACGCCTAGAAGAAGTCGGAAGAATAACCTAAGCTCAGAGTCAAAATATTAGAGGAGTTAAAAACATCATACGAGAAAACTTGTGAGAATGTGTGTGGATGTCTGACAATTTGATATTGAGTCTGAATATGGGAATACAAAACGAAGTTACTACACTTCTCATAATCATCAGTTATCGTAGGGATCAAAACATCAATTTTTCCTCTCTTTTGATGTAATTTCAAATGCTCGTTTGTGAAATCTGTGGAAAATAACGAGCAATGGAATAGTTTTGAGTCAACAGTACAAGAAAAACCTCCTTCCTTGAATAATAAACGATATATTACACATTTACACAAGTAAGAACCCCCTCGATACAAGAACACCCGAACAACACCCTTCGATAGCCTATACAAGATTGCCCCAACGCGACTGTATGGCCACAGGCAGCCCTTCGCGAGATCTACCCCTCCACTGCTTCATCTTCCGGCTGCAGCTTTGCAGTAGTGACGTTTTCGGGAGAGGTGCCCACTGTCCAGTTCAGTAATACCTATAAAGGCGGCTTATACTCGTATGACACTAGGGTTATAAAAACCGCGTCTGTAACGCATCGAGCTACTCACATGATGTAGGTTTAGTCACGGCGATAAAATAAAGATGGTGCGACACATCATACAACTTTCCTCAGCCCTACGTGCATTCAGGTATTCAACAAACTCTATGTTTTCGGCCAGGAAAATTATTTTACAACCCCCCTTCAAAATTTGATACATCACGTTTCAAGACATCGGGATTCCAAATCTGCAATAACCGTCTGGCCACGATGTATTGACCAGGTTCCAGTATCAAGGCCAAATCGCTCTTCCATTTGTGCGAACTACTGCTGCGCTGAATTTTTATTTCTCCTCGGGTATACGAACGTATAATAATCTTCCTTCCAGTATAAAGGAGAAGTTGGCCGAACACCCAAAGCAAAGAAATAAAATATTAAATGAGTGGTTTCTACAGAAGCAAAGTACCTAGGGAAAATAGAAGGATGTTTGTTTGGTTTTCATTTTATACTCGTAGTTACTTATACGTTGGTATCTCCTCGCTCATCGATGTGTAAAATTGCTCTTCCGTTTGTTATCTAGCTACCTAATATTGGTCTCTTCATGACGGCGATTATAGTAGCTACTAATGTATGGATTATGAATAGGTATGTAATTTGTCAATAATTAATTATTTGTTTTCAGTTCACATATGCTGACTCGTTCTCCCTAACGCGGGCATTGCCCATTAGGGGAACTAATTTTTCGTTCTACTATTGTGAATGTTGTTTCTACTGTCTTGTCTTATAAGAAAATAAAGTTTATTTCATTTCATTTTTTATTTCCGTCCGCCGTCGTTGTGCCTTTAATGTGTTAACTTGATATCTAGTTGTGCCTGCCTGCTCGGCAGTCCAATCGGACAAAACCAAAACAAATCGGACAAAATTAACAAAAACAAAATGTCGAATTTTATCGCAAATACGCCGTGTTTGGTATCGTTTTCTAGGTATTTTTAGATGCTGGGTCGAACGAAACAATTCTCAGAGGTGTTCGACTGCGTCTAGACGGAAAGTAGTGAAATCCCAGTAATTACCGTGAGCTAGTCTACTAATTGAAAGAACTCGTGGGACAATAACTACAGCAAAAGTTATCGTTATACAGTTTGTACTCCTTCCTTCCTCCCCGTATCACTAAAACCACCCGCCAGCTCGACTCGCACCGTCGTGCCAATGGCCTACAGGTACTTCATATGGTGTACTGGTATTTTTCGATGCTGAATCGAATGGGATGGGTCTTGGAGAAGTGAGACTAGGTCAAGCTGTTCAAGAGAATAATACACCGTTGTGTAATAATTTGCAGGGTTTTTTAAATGGTTTGTATGAGTCTGTGAACGCGATTGAGAAAGAATTGCTTGATATATAGCTTGAAGATTAACATTGGACTCCAAAACAAGAGTGTCAGCATGATCGGTACAAAAGTGACTATAATTGTCATAGAGCTGACGACCTGAGTCACCCTGCTGTGGGTGTCCAGAATGCCGCTGCCGTATTCCCTATGTGTCGTATGAGCCAACCAAAAGGGACCGCAGGGTGGGCCCCGTTGTCTGGGGCAGCAAACTAACAGTCAATCAACTCACTTCAATCAATGGAAACTATCAGTTTCCAAGTATTCACGTTCTACCAGGTTCAAAACAGAGTTCGATAAAAATTGGTGAGTAAAGTTGTGAGAGGTGCGTCGCACCAGATATTTTCGCATTTTAAAGCAGAAAATGCGCGCCAACGTTACAGTGTAGCGTGCGCCCCGCCCCACTTTCCCACGTCTCGAATTACTCGTAAATATTGAGTGGTTGCAACATGAAATTCGGGGAGCATTTCTCATCGAAACGTTCTACTTATTCGGATAAGACGGAGAAACGACTCGGTCTCCGATTTTGGCCGGAGCAATAACTGCAATCTGTCCTAGAGAAGTGTTGGAAAGAAGGGGAAGTAAGATGAAGGAGGTGCCGAGAAGAAATGAAACGAGGAAGGCCGCAATTGGATATCGAGGGTTCGGAAGAAGCGGAGGATGTAAGCACTTGAAAGCTGTAACTCAGGAGGCAAAGGGGCGTGCTGGGAACATCTTTATATATTTCTTTATATATATGAGGACGTCGGAGGGACACACACAGAGAAAAGCAGGCAGCGGGGAAGGAGCTTCCAGTTAAAGAGATATAAACTGTGAACGAGGCTTCTCCCCCCGCATTTTCATGTACAACGCCCTTCTCGGGCTGACTCTATTTATAATTTAGACACCACCACTCCCACACGAACCAGATGTACTTTCCCTCCCCCCTCGTCCCGACACAACCCTCGCCATCCACCAGAAAACTGATATATGTTCGTTGCGGGAGCTGCCTTGGCAAATACAACTGCTCGGCGAAACATTTACTCGAGTTGTATTCCGCTGGATGGTCATGATTTACGTCGCTCGCTCCGCCTGAGATTATTATCGGGATGAGCTTATAGTTACTGCGCTTGAAATTTCCGATTTTGAGAAATAACAACGAGGTTGGGAGTTTGGACATGAGAGCGACAAATGGGAAAAGAGGACCGATGTATTGAGGCCCTAGTCAACTGAACTGTCGTATTAATGTCGTGAGGACAGACAGGGGAAGGAATCACTGATTCTAGGTTCCGTTGTGCTCAACCGCAACAGTTCTGGTAGCCTGTGTGTACAAAAAAAAGCATAAATCGGTAGCCCAGTCTCAGTAAGATGTCACAGCTCGTCAAAGGCCACGGCACGCACACGTTTTCCTGGGAAAACAGATTAAGCCAGGCCATTGGACGTGCCTGTTCTCTACGAGACATAGTAACTTCAATGCGCGCCTTCTATGCTTTTCTCTTTCTGTTTGCACGGCTTATACTTTCACCTTTTCCTCCATTTATATTTTTTTAAATTTAAAAACTAGTGGCCCGTTCCGGATTTTCACGGGTGGAAATTTAAAAAAAACCGTTGCAATAAATAAAGATAAGTCCCAGTATCTTCTATTTATAATATTAGTGTGGAAGAACTTCATACCTGACCAACGTCGTTACGCATTCTTAGAGTTATTCAAACGTTCTCGGCCCTATTTTTTACACCTTGGGTCGCTCTTCTGACATTCACTGTACTACGACCTATGTTCCAACGACGAGATCTTCCAGACATGGTTATAATTTCTGTACAAAATTTATACACCTTAAAACTGTACTTATGATTATGAATAAATAGCACAAATTATTAAGCGCTGTAATGAAAAATATTTCACTTACTATTCTTTCGACTAAAAACGAAAGCTAATCAATAATTATATTATCAAGAACAACGAAAAATCCCTATTCTATTCAGTTATTTGTTTAACCTTATAGCCTGCATCTAACATGCGAAAACATGGAACGTAAGAACTCCTCTGTGTCAAGGTTCCAGCACAACTGAAGGATCGGGTAACTGGGGATCGGTGTACTGGAAAGGAGTGAGTAGGTGGAAGGAGAGGGTGAGAAGATGGGGTACCTATAACCGTAATTATGTCTGCTTCAAGAGATAGCAGGCCCAAGACGTGAGGTACCTCTCTCTTGGGACCTCAAGGGTCACGTGGTTATATAATTATTTTGTGACAATTTTTTTTTCCCCCTCAGCGTGACTCTTTTTGGCAGGTAGGTGAAAGCAAAGCATGTTCCATGCTAAAAGGGAAACAATTGCGTGCACCGTGATAACCAGCGAGAAGGTTTGTCTTCCACAGAGGCCAATGGAAAGGGTTTCTTGGTGAGAGCGATTGAGCAGATGGATATCTAGAACTTGTTTGTAACGCAGGAGGCTGGGCTTTGGGCCGGTAAAGTAGGACGATCAGGGACTAGAGCAGAAACAAGATGTCCAGAGTCATACGCCCTTGCTCGATCGCCCGACGACCTAGGAATGACTGGTGGTCAATGATAGTGTATAGGAGAGATATAACAAGGATTTCTAGCAAAACTGACACCCGTGCTGGAGAGGCATTCTTCAAGTGGGGACAGACGAAAGACTTATACAAGAGGGTGATTGGTATTAGTACGAATAAAGTCCCTGTGGACGAACAATCAAATCTGTCAACGCCGACTGCTTCCAAGCGAGCCTTCTGACGAAAGGCTAAGGCCGTAGTCACATTAATCCCCCCCCCCCCACCTTCTGCCGCGAAAGTATACAGTTAGGTCAGGTGAGGAGCCAGACATCACCTCCTTGCGGCCTCACACAAGAACAGTCTTTCTCCATTGGGCAACACTGCCGTTTAGTGGTGACAAGAAGACAGACCTAATGTCGATGAACGCGTCGAATCTTATTACGTCAATAATCACAGCTTCAAGAGTAACTTATAAATACGATTGACACAGTTAGTGGTGAAGACCAAACTTATTTATTTATGATCTCCCAAATATCTGACCCGTTTGGTAGCTTGGTGCTTAAGATCTGAACGAAAATTACGAGAGTAACACAATAAACGTTCCAATTCATATTTTTCACAGATTTGCACCAGGTATTTTTTTCGTCGAAAACGGATGTTGATTAAAAGTTGTATGCATAGCTTCTAACTACGGAACGGTGGTTGGGAATTTTCATCAGTATGAAAATGAGAAGAACAGCACAATAAAATCTGTACTTTTTATAACATACTTTTCTTGCTGTAGTAAGAAAGTTTGAGTTTTTCAGATCCTTACGTTTCAAGGAGAAAAAACACCATAATTTTTCCTTGATGGAAAGCTCACTTGGGCTACACACGTAAAAATATCTGGTGCGTTGCAACACACAACTTTCCTTAGCTTTACAACACACTCACTTTGTACAGGGCTAATTCTATTTAATCAATTCATTTATCACTCAGTTCCTTTGAACTTGGTCAAACAACGCTTTATGGCAGCAGGAAGCGGTAGCGCTTACAGTTCCGGAATTTATTCTGCTGCTCGTACTCATTGCAGGACCATTATTGAGCAATTGGTACACAGAGAATTAATGAAGCTGTAAACACAAAATTTTTGAAGAAGGATAGTAATTACTTTTGCAGAGTTATTGGGTAAACACTTTGAGAACTGGTATTAAGCGAAACGGCGGTAGAGAAAATTCAGGAATTTCTGGAGTGAGCCCCATGTATCTTATGAGCGTTTTTAAACACTCGCCCTATAGGTATTGGATTTAACTACAACACCAATTTTTTTTTTAACATTCTACAAAAATAATTTAGTGGAGTTTATGACGAAAAAACTGCGCTAAAAACGCTTTTCGTCGAAAATTTTGATAATTTATTGTGCTGCTCTCGTCATTTTCCCCCGAATGGAAATTTTATGGTATCATTGCCTTATTAAGAGCTATCAATAAAAAAAATTTAATCAAAATGGTTACAGCCGTTTTTGAGAAAAAAATGTGGTGTTTTGATCACTATGATAACTATAGTTAACTTTCGGTGGATTTTGCCCATACCCTTATTTTTGCGTCCTATGGTAACCTGTAGGCTAGACATCAAGTTTCAGCTGATTGGGTACGGTTGTTTTCCCTAAAAACCACGCTAAAATCGATTTCGTCGGAAGTTTTGGTAATTTATTGTGCTGCTCTCGTCATTTTCCCACGAATGGGAATTTTATGGTATGGTTGTCTTATTGAGAGCTATCAATATAAAAAACTTAATCAAAATCGTTAGAGCCGTTTTTGAGAAAAAAAATATTTGGTGTTTTGATCACTATGATAACTATAGTTAAATACTATAGTTCATACTCTTATTTTCGCGTCCCATAGTAATCTGCAAGCGAGATATGAAGTTTGAGCTGATTTGGTACGGTGGTTTTCTCTAAAAATCGTCCACAGACACACGTACACACACACCTACACACAAACACACAGACTCACAGACCATTTTCCCAAATAGTGTTTTTCGGACTCAGGAGGGTCTGAAACGTTAAGATCTGAAGAAAACTCAAATTTTTTTTTCAGCCGATTACATAACTTTCCTTTCTACTTTGTAGAGCCAAGGAAAGTAAAAAGCCTTATGGTGGTGATGTGGGTAGCTTAGAGAATGGTGGGGAAGACTGAGGCCTGGGAATTTGCGGAGGCTGTACACTGCAGTTGTTAGGCCTGTAGTCACCTATGGACTACAGTGGAAAATAAAACAGTGCAGTTGCAGTTGAATAAAATGCGACGTAGGGCGTGTCTGGTGATTACAGGCTGTATAATAGCATCCCCTACGGCAGCACTGGAGGTCGTGTTAGATTTAGCTCCACTCCACATAGATGTTAGAAGGATGACGTTCCTCCAGGCTGTGCATATGTTGGAGTTGGGTCTGATCATGCGGGGGAGGAGGAGTTCCTGCCACTTGATCCTTGACAAGGTGAAGGTGGAAGGGCCTGAACTGCATGTGGTAGAATCAATGCCCGTGAGGTTCAACTTCGCGCTACCCTTTCCGATACTCATTCATGAGCGATCCTGGTGGGAAGGGGGTAGTTCCCGCATTTGAAGCTGGGGCCCTGGTATACTACACTGATGGCTGGGTGCTGGGTGGCCTTGCAGGGGCAGGCATTTTTGGACCGAGAATTAGAGTAGCGATCCCAGTGGAGTCGCTGGCCACAGTGTTCCAGGCAGAGGTGGCTGCGGTGACGGTCTGTGTGCAGAGGGGACTGAAGTGGCAGAGGATCTACATCATGATGGACAGTCAGGCCTTCGCCTCATACTGTCCTACATTGTGGCAGGTGGGGGAGTGTCTGACTGGACTGAAGGCCCTGGCCAAGGATAACAGTGTAACACTGTGTTGGGTGCCAGGGCATCAGGGTATAGAGGGAAACGAACGGCCTGATGGGATGGCAAAGAAGCAATCGGCGCAGATCCCTGTTGGCCCTGAGCCCGTTGTTGGGACTACCAGAAGCCATCTACGTAGAGAGGTTGGTAAATGGGAGGACAGGTGCAGGGCTACCTTGACCAGTCAAAACTCTTCATCCGACTCTTCAAAGAGAGGGCTTAGGAGGTGCTTGCACTGGGGAGGAAGGATATGATGCTCATGGATCATATGTGGCCTGTTCACAGGCCCGCTGCGGTACCACCTTGAAAACATTGGCAAGTGCGAGGTAAAGGTGTGCAGGTTCTGCAAGTAGGGCTAGAGACGGCAGAGCAGGTGTTGTGCGTATGCGATAGACTCGGGGCATCGCGCCGGCGTGTGTTTGGAAGGGCCTTTGTTCAGCCAGAAGAGGTGGCAAATGGAGAACTTGCGGATGTCCTCCGCTTTGTGCGGGGGTGGTGGGGACGCATAGGTGACGTCACACCAAGAGAGACCAGTGCCGTGCGGCCTAGGGGTGGTGCAGAGGGGCCATGATCTGAGGATAAGCCCGTTTGTGGCTGCAGTGAGGGTATCGCCTGCGTCCACTGTTTAAAAAAAAAACACCATTTCACGAAATGGTCTGAGTTTGTCTCCGTGAATGCAATTGAGCAAAAATGGCCGGCGCAAGTCTCATAATTAGCCTGCAGATCAACATTGGACGCAAAATCGGCCCAAACTATAGCGTCCGCGAACACTCCCAAATTGCAAGATCGTTTCCTCAATGTTCTTCACGAGTGCAGCACAATAAACGATCAACGGAAGACAACGCATTTTAGTGCAGACATGCTCATTAGAATAGCAATACTATGAGAATGTAATAACGGGCATTAGATAATGCGTAGCAATCCTCAGAAAGTCAGGTATTTCACACTTCCGTTACACTTTTTACGCGATAGTATCAAAACACTGAATACGATCTCAACAACTCATTGTTTAATTTGGAGCATCTTAACAAATGACTGCTTGTCAAGTTGTTTTACCAAGTTCAATTGAACTGAGTGAAAAATATATTTGATTAGTCGCTAGAGTGATAAAGAAAGATTGCCGATCGCACGTGGCTCTGAGGAAAGTGGTTGCGTCTCCCTAGATGTTTTCATTTTCATAAGTAATTATAGAACGCGACGTACGTTTAATAGAGGTTATAGAACAACCTACGAAATTCCGGAATACCATCAACTCTTTCTCCGTAGACTCGATCACAATAATAAAAATAAATAATGAAGGGCAGGTTAGTCTGAAGGTCGTGACATAAGTGGCATCAACGTTCCAGAACAAAGCAAATTATACGTCGAGTGAATGACAAACTGGATTAGACGATGGAGCGAGAAAAACCATTTAATGCTCGTGAAACTGAAGAAAGTGCCTGAGGTGTCTCACTGGATATGTTTAACCGCGCTCCAAACAATTTCTCCTCCAATAAATTCCTTTGATTGCTTAGTTAGTTCCCCTCCACGCTCTCAGCAGTTTCAACACTCGACTCAAACTTGGAGCCCAATCGCGAGCGAGATCGTGAGGCGGCGAAAGTCACGAGAACCTGAGCTGAGAGGCCGCAAAATGGAGGGTTTTAGGATTTCGTCGAGACGCAGCCCACGCAGGGGGATTCTAAGGAAAACTTCGCGGAAGAAATAGTTTGACACTTCCCTTTTTCTTCAGACCCGCAGGGAAAACGAACGGGGCTCCAAACTAATACATTTATTTCGAAGGAAACCAATTGGGCGAAGTTTCCTCGGAGAATTATATTCAAGAAGCGACGGCGAGAGGACTGGAACTGGAACTGGAAAGTCTCGAGGTATTGGATCCAGTTAGTAGATAGTTTGTCGGAAGTTCAGAAGTTGGGCGAAGATTGTCGCACATATTCGGGCGAGTGTTTCCTCTCGGTTCACATCCCTCGATCTTCGCTCCCTTCGGGAATCTACCCCTCGCCTATTCGCGGCAAACTCCCTCACTTCACCTTAAAGGAAAGTTTATCAGGCGAACGGGTTTCCCGGAGTTTAAAATCCTTTTCACTCCCACAACTTTCCGCGCGAAGGTGCCACTGATTCCCTTCAAAATACTACGTCGTTGTTCATTTTCCCGTTCGGCTTAATGTTACGTTAGGCCCCTGTCATCCAACAAAACGTTGAACCTCCCTCAAGTTTTCGTGCGCCTGGAGGGCGATATAGTTGCAACCGGATATTACCATTGGCCTGATAACTGTTGAACGAACTTATCACTTTTAGTTGGAACTCGTCACTCAACTATGTATAACTGGACGAGCGTTGAGGAATTGTTGTCACTGGCTGCTGACGTAGGATGCTGGGGATGACTTGTTATTCATAAAGTTAACGTACCTGTTTCGTGAGCCCGTCTCCTCTGGTTGGTGAGATACTGTGGGCGAGCGCTTTCGATGTGAAGACATCATCGTCTGGCTATTAAGTCAGTACTAAAGTCAGTTAGTTGGTCGTGGTCTTTATATAGGGAGAGAAAGGTTAATGGGATGGTGAAGCATCGGGTAAGTGGGGGGGGGGGGAGGTCATGCACCTCTGGGGAAACTGGCCAGAAGTGGAGGGAGAAAAGTGTAAGGAATGTCTGATTGCCGATTCTAAGTTTTTTTTTGTATAGGGTGGTATGTAAATCCGTTAGGCAACTAATAAGTTATAATTGATTGTATGCAATCATTGTAGTGCTGCTGATCCCTTGCACAAATGCTCGTTTGCAAAGCCCAGCCTTCTACTTCATTCAAGTTTCATAATTCATTTATGCACAATAAAAACCAAACAGGACCTAACACTGTTCCCTGAGATACTTCACTTCCCTTAATCCCTGTGGGCGGTTTCTTAAAACATGTGGGCGGTTTGTTGAAACCTGTGGGTGGTCCAACAGCAACCCCCTTATCCTATATTTATCTAACTTGCGTTTGGTGCAGGCTGAATTGGGTGGGTTTTTGACCTCCAAATGTCCGCACTTGACATCTAAGTCAAGACTAAGTCATTGTTTTCCCGAGCACCGACACCATTTGTTTGTACCTTTGGGAAGTCCCACTCTTCTGTTATTTCCAAGAGACAACTGATTTCCTTTCCTGGACTTTCCAATATCCTTTTCCCACCCCTCAATTTACTTTTCTCTTCTCAACGGACAGCTCCTTCCAACAATCAGTCATCTATCAAGTCTTGGGAACGAGGAGTTGTCTCCCAATCCCCCCAACTCATTCGACTCTCAAGTCTCCCGACTCACTTGACCCTCAGCGCGCTCACAACTTAACTCTCTTTCCTTCTCTCTCTCTTCTCTCTCTTCTTAAATTATTGGGCAAGTAAATGAAGATTTAAATAGGTTACTCAATTGGGTAAATGAACATGGTCTGCAAGTAAACTCACAAAAATGTGCAGCAATAGTTATAGGTCACAGGAAACTCTACGAATAGGCAACAACAGAATAAATTACGTTGATCAAATTAAAAGTCTTGGCCTCACAATTAACAAACATTTGACTTGGCACACACACGTGAACAATGTGTGTAATAAATTCTATCGGGCTCTCTATCAACTGAAACGTTGTGCAGGACACTTTCCTAGAAAGGTCAAAATATCACTGGTTCGTGCGTTGCTTTTACCTTTATTTGATTACGCTTGCAATGTACTGAGCGATATCACCCAAGAATTATTAAGAAAGTTCCAGACGGCACAAAATGCCGCCATTCGATTCATTTATAGCTTAATATTAGCCGATCATGTCACGCCGTATTTCAAGAGATTGAAGTGGTTAAAGGTTAGGGAGCGATTCGAACTCTCTCGTGCGGTTCTGGTATGGAAACTGGTAAAGCTCCGTACCCCCTCTAATTTAGCCCGTAAAATAATCCGGAGAGAAGAAGTCCATGGGTTAACCACGAGAAATGTCAGCGTCCACCTTCAAATTCCGAAATGCAAAACATCAGTCTTCAGTAACTCATTCATAGTACAAGCCACAAAAATGCATAACGCTAATCCCAAAATATTTACCCATTCAGTGCACGAATTTAAAAAGTTGTATAAATTGCAGTTGTTGGAGAGGTATAATTAAGTTTATAATGTTTTCATCCATTTTACTTGTTATTTTAAGAAGTACCAATGTCAGTTGTCAATGTTGACATTTTCTTTTGTTACCTGTTTTTATTCTTTTGTGTAAATAATTATGTTTTCTATTATTTGACTTATTTGATTGTAATTTGATTGTAATTGTAATTTGATTGTATTATTTGAACGTAATGTGTAATCTATGTATTCAGATAAAATGGAAGAGAGGACCACGGGTCCTAATTTTGTCTGATCAATAAAGAAAGTCAGTCAGTCAGTCAGTCAGTCAGTCAGTCTCTCTCTCTCTCTCTCTCTCTCTCTCTCTCTCTCTCTCTCTCTCTCCTCTTCACTTAGTTTTCCGCGACTGCTGCAAAAAGTGGGAATCGAAAGAAAATTAAAGAGAGAAAATCGGCGGAGGTGGAAAATAAACCACAAATTCAAGGAAAAAAATAATGAAACGGATTCTCAGGGTTGATGTTTGTTGGCGCAGTGTGAAGTTATAGCAAAGAGGCGAAATGATGACGCACGTACTATATTGTGAAAGAAAAGGAGGAGTTTGTGGAAGTTGCTAATGGTTGAAATAATGCCAGTCAAAGACGAAGATTCGTATTCTGAGAACACTCAGGTCCAGGGTCAGGGTTTAGGATCGCTGTAATTGTTACTTGAGTCAGTGGTATACCAATCCCCTCGTAACAAGCGAGTATTTTTTCCTTCACTAAAATCCTAAAAATCTGTACTGACACTAATTGAACTTCATCTTCCATTTCGTTCATGGGAGGCTGGGTTTTTTGACCTCCGAACTTAACGGAAAGTCATTGTTTCTCCACACCTTCAGACCTCAACCCTTTTCTTTGTACCTGTGGAAAGCCCAGCTCTTCAGTTGTTTCCGTGTGACGACGGACCCCTTTTCTAGACTTTCCAAAATATCCTTTTCCCACCCCTCAATTTTACATTCCTCTACATTCCTCGTTCCAACAGTCAGTTATCTATCAGCCCTTGTGAGCGGCATTTGTCTCCCAGTTTGTCCAACTCATTCATCTTGCGCTAATCACAACTCAACTCTCTCTCTCGCCATTTAGTCCCCCACACAACCAGTTCACGTTTATTTAGAGCCCTCTTGTTCGCTTTTAAATACTAATATCGCTATTCTGTCTAGTGTAATAGTCCTCACTCACGTTCACCACGTCCATTTATTTCTCAGTTCACCCTCCAACAGCCTGCATAGGAAATTCGAATGGTTAACTGAATCAAACGTCTTTCTTTTGTCCAAAAAGAGCCCATAAACAAGGTATCCTGTATCTAATTTATTGGTTATGATGCTATCCCTCGTGAAAACCATACTGATTATCTGCAGTAATGCCAAATTAATCCAAAAATGATACTAATCTCTTCTTTAAGCACTTTTCCAATGCATTTGAAAGCCAAAGTGTTAGAGCTTTGGCCTATAGTTTGTTCTTTCCATTTCATCGCCGGCCTTGTACCGAGGAACGAGAACAGCATTACTAAACAGTGAAAAAAATAAATTAACAACAAAACTCATAGGCTCACATAAGAGCCTATCAATATTAATTAACTGATTCTCAAATGTACAAAGTTCATCTTCGTAAGACATCCTTGAAATACCAGGCAAATATTGAACGAAGGAATTTACTTTCCGCTTTTAGCTGCATATGTCTTCGCTCTTTTCTTCCCAATTATCTTACTTCTAGGTGTTCTTGCCACCATACTTATTATTGGGGTAGAACAAACGGTATGTTCTTCGTGTGACGCGGATTTTTGACTGATCTTCAGCCATAAGTTGTTAAAAAGAGGAAATATCGAAATCAGCCACCCGAACAAAACTCTTAACAGCAAAGTGATTGCAATTGTACATCAAAATATATTTACAAAATATCTTTCACGGGGTACTTTTAGGTAACTGATGTATGTATCTCATCGACTCGTCAAACGCGTGTGCGACAGTTCGAGATGACGGAGCGAAAGGAAAATACTTTTTCACCGAAAGACGTCACGAAGGAGAAATTGGCGAACTGTGGACTGGGGCGAAGAGGGCGAGAAGGGAAATGTCCATTAATAATTCAACTTGTGTAAGTGTACAGGAAGAACCAAAGCCTACCCAGTCGTTCAGTATTTTATAAACACACCCTACTGAATATTAATGGATCCACTTTTTTGTCGCTCCTCACTTCGCTTCTTCCAACTAAAGAAGACGGTTTACCTCACGCTATTTACCTCGAAATTACCATAGTGAGATTCTTTTCTTAGTCCAAAAGAAAATGAGAACAAAACAAAAGGCCTTTTGAATGGGTTCAATTTTCTCCTCCGTTTCTTTTTCGTCCAAGACAAAAGCGAGATTTCGTGCGAATGGCCGCTTTAAGTGTACATCACTCGGAGTTTTGAATTATAAATGAATCGATGCCTAAAGTTTGTTTTTGTTTAACGGGAGCGACGGTAATTGAGAGAGGAAAATTGGCTTTCATGGCCTCGAACCGAATGGTTGAACTGTGCGCGGAGTTCGGCAACTGAGGAATATTTTTCCTTCAGGTTCACCCTACTTTCCTGAATATAACCAAGTTGTAATGATAATTCCCTTGTAACGAGAAAAGGTTGCGAAAACTCCGTCGAAAGAATCTTCGAAACTGAATAGGCCTTTTCACTCACACAGTGCCCTGTTACCAAATATCTGTTGCGAACACACTTATCAAATCTTGTTGGATCTCATGCAATAGACGGGGGGGGGAGGCTGCAATATTAGCTTAGCTCTTCGAAGTGTAAAGGAAAGTTATGTCATTGGAAGCAAAAAAAAAATTGTTTCTACAGATCTTTACGTTGCAGTGGCTTCCGAGCCCGAAAAACACAAGTTCAGTATGTTAAGTTGTCGGCTTAAAGCCTTGCCGCTGCGCCTTAGTCAGATCAGACTGCTCTAGAAATTACCCTTGGATTAGAAATTAAGACCCTTGCCAATGGGTTTCCGAATAACGCGGCAGTATCCGACAATTCTTATCGGTGAGTGTTATGCGGGGAAATGTAGTGTAGCGTGAATAATTCGTAGTCCCGCCACTTTCATATTTTGCGGTTCTCGGCGCCACCCGTTCCAGTCTTCCGCCAGATAGCAGTAAATGCGTACGGGAAAATTATGTTTATTTCTTTTCCAGCCATTGTTTCCAATTAAGAAGTGAGACAGTTATTTTCTGTAAAATATATTCTTCAGAAGAAAAAAAAACACTGATAGGTCCAGAATTCGTTGATGAATTTGGAGACAAATTGTTCAACCCATTGTGTGCTGCTACCTGCAGGCGATTTGGGAGAACAGGCCCGGTACCACGTTTCGGAGTTCTATTGTTCTTTTTCCGCCGTCCAGCATTGACGTATCTGCAGCAAGTATTCCCGTCTCTTCCAAAATTTTACCCTTGTTGGGATCGAAAGAATATTTATTCACCAACTGCGTGGCTTCTGCTACATCTGCCTGGGGGAGCAGTATTCGCCGTCTTTGCAACATCTCCGGGGTGTCGCTGCCAAGATACCCACTCATCACGTACCGGTAGGTGGTACTAATATTCGTACAACTCTCAAGCACATCTCGGAAACCGCATAATGAGGAGGTCCCTGTCTTTTGCTCAGTTTCAGGTCGGAGCTCAAAAGCTAGATCACCGACTGCTTCAAACCCGAAGAATACATCCAGTACTACGTTCCTTTCCCGTTCCATTTCATTGGATAAGTCCCTATCCTAGGGAAGTACTAGTTAGTAAACTTATAATATACTCCACGGCCGTTGGAAGTAGTGAGTACCCGCTTAATTTCAGAAATCTATCGTACCTACCATGTATATCTGTGACTAAGAGATCTACCCTGAGTTGTGCCAACTTAAAGATAAAGTTATTTTTTCTTTTTTTTTGATTTGCTTCAATAAAGCGACACCTATCCTTATCAAGTTTATTTTGTTGTTTTCCACTTACCTATATTATATTAACCCTTGATTTATCTTGGGTTCATCCCCACAAAATTTCAATTTGTTTATGTCGTCACAGTAGACTCTAAGGCTCCAAATCTGAGCGTCCGAATATTAACCCCACAAGTTATAAAAATGTGTGGACTGTACGTAGGAAGGGGAAATGCCAATAAATTATGGGAAACGGTTAACAATAAATAATGTACTTGATAAAAACTAGAACACGGAACGGAATGTTTATTTGGCGATTGAACAGGATGGTTGGAAGTTGTAGCAGATCGCGCGGAAAACAAGGATCGAACTGACCTGGAATCCAGACAAATGTCAGAATGTGGACCTTGTAAACGAAGGACTTCTCTGTGAAACAAGGGCTGCGGAGTTAATTTGCGCAGCAAATCGTTTTGTTCGAATACAAGCAAACAGCAGTGGTCACAAAAAAATCGAAAAAAAACTGGTCGCAAGTTCGTCCGCGATCAGGCGCAATCACAGACGCTTGGTCGAAGCAGGCAGTTCGGCGATAATGATGCGCGGTAAGTTCCTAGGTCAACACTGTGCAAGGGGGGTTTGTTGGTGAGTCATGTGACACCTGACTCTGCCAACTTCACTCGAACCTTAAGATATTTTAAGGAAAGTTGTACGATGCGTCGCTCCAGATACTTTAAATTATCGTCCAGTTTGAGAACGAAGATCCTTTCGAAAACAGTTCATCCGGCAAAAGCGGTTCTACCTCAAACGAGGAGGGACGAAGTTGAAAAAGGCGATCGTCGGGGAAGAACGGCCTTTGGATTTGCCCCAGACGATGAGGTTGGTTTTGAAGTAGACTACACTTTCAAAGTCAGTCGAAGTAAATGGGAAGAAAAAAAAAGTAGGGAAAGGTGACAAAGGGTTTTTGTCTACCGGAGAGAGAAATGTTGGCAAAGGGTGAGTGGCGGTGGGGGGAAAGCACCATCAGCACCTGAGAACATTTCAATAAAAGCTGTGGAGAGGCTTCTGGAGACTTTAGGAGTGCAGGGTTGGGTGGGAAGGGAGGGAGGGGGAGCTCTATTACTCTTGTCGAAAAAGAGTCGAAAAGGGATGAATGAGTGAAAGGTGGCAAGAAGAGGGCAAGAAGGAAGACTGGAGGCCCGTCCCTGAAGGTTTGAAATGAGATGCCGTGGCCAAGCCCCCTGCGTTTAATATCGGCTGATAACACCCTGCCCTGACCTCCTCCAGCCTTCTCCATCCAGCAAGGCTTCTTCCCTTCGCCGATCCCCCGTTTCCAAAACCCTCTTCAGAAGGACTTCTCAATTCGACATTTCAATTTCTCCCTCCCCCTGTTTTTTTTTGTTCTGCAGAGAAATTGGGGTGAAGCGAATCTCGTGGATCTTCTTTCGTTTTTCTCCATCGACCATTTTCGCCAACCATCGCATTCTTTTTCATCAATGACTGTCGAAAAATTGGAAGAACCTTTGATCGTTCGGTTCAGATGACTGTAATAGCTTTGTTTCGGTTGTTACAGGACCCAGATGAAATACCGAGAGCGACGCGTCACACCACACGAACATTAATCGATTTTCATCGCTCTACTAACCAATCCGATCTGTTTTTCACTCAATTTATACGTACCTGGGAAGTTTAAATTTATTTAGCTGTTCGTTTAGTTGTTATACTACTGTTGTCTACTACTAGGACAACTATGATTTAGTGAGCCCAGGCTACAGGAGGCATGGGTTTACTCGATTGTGACCTTTTACATTTTGTTTGCTTCATTTTTTTGTTTCACACGTTCACGTCACCGTTTCAGTTCACTATTTCCCTCAGAATCACGCGCGTATTGTGACGCTATGTGTTTTGACTGGCAGGCCACGTGAATCACGGGCCAGTTGGAATCCAACTTTCACGGGCATGCCTACCAATTTCATCATCTCCATTCAACCATCTGAACATCCAGCGCAGTTGATTCCAACCAGCCAATAAAATCATCGTACCGTACTTTTATGTTCCGTTCCGTTCTCAAATTTCGTTCTTTCAGTTATACAGAAGCGTATTGTCGTTTTTTAAGTTGAATATATAGTCAGTTTGTCAGTCAAGAAATAAGTTTATTATTAGACGGCATAAAAACGGTCGTTTCTCGTCTGAAGTGCGCCCTAAACGGCCGACATACTGAGAAGAACCTAATATGCTATATAAAAACACGTTATTGTAGAAATTATCACGTTATAACTACCTACATAACGGTTTTTACAGAGTAAAAAGTCAGTAAAGAGACGACAGTAGGAAAATTACGTAACTTAGTAGATCGTTCTTAATTATTTTATAACCGTTTGAGCATCTATTTTGTTACGGTATGAGCAGCACTTGTTTGGAAAAAATTGTGCCAAAGTCGATCGATGTTTTTGAAATTTTTGGTAATTTATTGTGCAGCTACCATAATTTTCCCATGACCGATCATCAACTATCAATTCATATTACCCTTAAGTTGTTTGAAACTACCCGCAAGAAAAATTCAATCAAAATCGTTCTAGCCATTTTAAAGAGAAACAAAATTGATGAGACACACCACTTAAATCCCCTTGGCCTCCGTACATTTAATGATTTTTATGTCTAAATATTTTATGTATCCAATGTACCGTTTTCCATTCGGTTCATGCGGACTTGGTAAAATATAACTTGGCGTTCCGCGTGAAAAGTAATTGAATTTTTTGAGCGGCCACGACCTAAAAACACCCGTATTAGTTATTAATGGGACTGTTAACATGAGGTTTGTGGCAAAAGAATTGGTCGGTTTGAGTTTTGACATTTCTGTAGTTGCTCTGAACTTTTTAACGGACGTTCTTACACTTCTATAGGCAGCTCATAGGGCTACCACCCTGATTTTTACCAACGATTGAGATTTACACGGAAAATATCTGGTGCGTCGCAACACACAACTTATGCAACCGCCCGACCTACCGTACATACGGGCGCCGTTCAACGCATTCTACAGAATCACTTATGGAGAACAAAATGTAGGTACTTGTTTGCTGGAAGTACTTTTCGATCGAAATCGTTAGAGCCGTTTTGGCGAAAATTGGGAAACCGAGAAATTAATATTCAACGTATGAATCGTTTTCCGAGCTATCTGCAAAACGCCGAATTAATATCAGTGTTTTGACCTCGGAGTTCCCGCACCTGCCCTGACGGGTCTCCGTGGTCCTTAACGGCAAAGCCATTGTTTCCCCAAAGACCTTCGTACCTGAGGAAATTCCACCTCCATGGTTATTTCCAACGGCGGATTTCCCTGAGATCTTTTCCCAGTCCTTCTTTTTCAGATTCCCCTCCACAACAGACAACTCCTCCCAAATTCATTCACCTACAAACTCTCGGGAAAGTCTATCGTCTCCCTGTGCTCACTCAGACATTTCTCTTTATCTATTCTCCTCCCATACAGTTCGCTATCTCCTTCTGATACAGTTTTTGAAACATTTTCTCCCGGGGGCCCCCTTTCCCATCGATGAGAATCTCCCATAACATTATTTTTGTGTCTAAAGAAAATAACAAATAAACAAAAAAAGAACCAGCTCAGTAGGTCCAGCTGTTCATCCATAAATCGAACTACAGACACACACATACACACAAGGAAATTATGTTTTTTGGACTCAGTAGGATTCAAAGATCACTGTACTTTCCTTGCCCTTGGGGTAGCGGGAAGTAAAAACTGGGATGAAATTATTTTTCGCCGAACTTTTTGATAATTTATCGTGCTACTCACGTAATAGCTCCCCTAATTAGAATTTTATGGTCTTTACAAAACGTTTAATCAGTTTAATTATATCTGTTGGGCTCATGAGAGGCGTAGTTTCAGAGGGGAGAGGATAAATGAAAGAGAACTCGGTGAGCGTGAGAGGACTGTATTATACTTTAAATGAATACACGATATGAGTCAGTGTGAGTACACAAGCGCGACATAAGGGGACTCAGAGTTCACGTGAACTGGTTACGTGGGGAACTAGAGCGAAGAGAGTGAGAGGAGGGGGAGAGAGAGGGAATTGAGCCCCCGTTGAGTGTCTGTAATTAGAACTGAGGGACGAGTGTCTGTAGTTAGAACTGGAAGACGAGTGTCTGGGAAGAGCTGTGTGTGTTTGGGAAGGACGTAAATTGAGGGAATCAAAGGATATTTTGGAAAAAACAAAATAGGGAAATCGGTTATCGCTTTGGAAGTTAAACCAAACTTAATCCCTTTGTCGAGAGGAGACGCCGACTAACTAGAAAAAGGGTCCAGGTCAGAAATAGGAAAGACCCAACCTCAAGATTCCAACTACTTTGTCCCATGCCTAACAATATCGTTGGGAATGAAATATTTGATTTGATCACAATAACTATTATACCCTTATTTCGGCGTCTTACGGTGCCCTGTAGGCTAAATATCAACTCTGAGTCGATCGATATTCATTTGGTGCATAAAATTCCTCCCTAAGAAAGTAACAAGTTGCTGTTTCCCAACATGTACGCAATTTCCAGGAACTTCACACAGCAGCAGGCTCTGGATAAATTCAAGACTACAACGTGCTTGTGTACGTACCAATTAGGAAAACGTAGGGAAAGCCAGCGTTTACTGCCCAACGACGGAAAAGCGGTTGGGCGTTAGATGGAATCCCGAGTCCTTCCCTGGTTGAAGGCTCAAGTTACTCACGAGAGGCGCTACGCGGAAGGTTCCGCCAAGAGCCAATCATTCTATCAATATACGAAGTTGTCATACACACATCATGTTTTCCTGGCCCGGATTTCTGTGAAACGCAGAGCTCTGAAGAAAAATGTCTTTCCTATCTGCTTTGATAGTACAAGGAAAGTAAAAAAATACGTTTGTTTCTAAAAGCTACACTCCAACGCTTATTACGCGTTTCTGAAACCTTTTCACACTAACAGTAGTATTCAAACTCGCTTTATGACGTGTTCAGTCTTGTAGCAGTCAAGAAAATTCATAAAAAGTACATTGCACCCCCTTTATTCGTCTCGATATAGTTGCCACTTCAAATTCCGCCGACGTCTTTTATTTTCTTCAGTATACTAAGCCCCTTGAAGATGCTGTCAATACTTCGTGATTCACGGCCTCTTCACTGATTCTCCTCTTGACAATATTCTCCAAGTTCCAGTCATCGTTTTCAACGAAGTTATAATTTTTAAGCTATTTCTCCCCCTCGCCAGCGCTATTCCATCTAACTTTGCGATGGCCTTTGATGTGGCTTAGGGCTTTCCAACTTCCCCTCCGCTAACTAGTACCAAGTCTTTCTTCCCTCTCCCAATCTACTTTAAAGTTGTGATCCCGTGAAAACGAATCCTTACTGCTCCTTGCGGTTCCGTCGATAGAGAACCTAAGGGGCGGCCTGGAAAACCTTGTCCCGGGTCCGAAGGGACCTCTTAGGTTTGATCACATCTTCGACTCTCACTTGGAACCAAACTTTCAATCAACTACTGCTGCGAGTTTTAGTACCGAGCTTGAACTTCAAGATGAATAAACACTTTTCTCAGTCACCGGGAACGTTTTCCCGGAAAATACTTCGTTGAACTTATCGCTTCACGTTTAGTTCAGATACGACTAAAGTTGTCACTCCGATCCGAACGTTTCGAAGTTTTTAAAAGTAGTTTCCCCTCATTCGTCTCTTCACTTATACATACGAAGAAGCGGAAGTAACCTTTGCTAACATATTTGCTCTTTTGGAGAATTTTCGAGAGCTCTGATGTGCTTCCTGCCCGCAGGACCGTTTGTAAACCCATTTATTCATATTTGATTAGGAATGCGCCAACTTTAAACGGGCCAGAAGGAGGTTCGCGAAGCGCTGAAGGCTGTACGCATCTGTGGATTGTGACGCGTTGCTGAAACGAGAGAGAGAGAGAGAGACAGATTTTATTTAACCACCTGGGGGAATTAGGGCCGTGCAGCCCTCTCTTCCATTCCCCCAGGCTACTGGTTTCAGGATCATCCTCTATAATTTGCATTTACAATCATAAAAATCTGTTTATACATTTATATACTACTCGTTGCACTAAATTTACAATTACATACCTCTTGCTAACATGTTGTAAGTACTGAAGGAAGAAAAACGTCACAAATAGCACGTCCATACCAAATAAATAAACCCAATATTTAATTTACCATTTGTACACCTTTCATTAAGTAAACTACCACAGTCTCATCCCTGCGTCTCTTTCTCGGGATTAGCTGTCGCCACCTATTCCCTCATTCAACCAACCATTCATTGTACCAACACATACACAATTGTTTATACACATTCAAAGCGAAGGGAGCATTCCTCCCCTTCTCAAAACGACTTTTTTAGCCTAAACACTTATCACAGCAGAAATACTAATAATCCAAGTAATAATGGTAATTCACATAAACTAACACAACACAAAACATCATCAAGAGGAGGTAAGGAGTGCAACGAGAGCATGGGACCTCACTACGACAACTTCTACATATTCCTTTAACAATTTTTCTCTGAAATTTTTTTTGAACACTTCAACATTTTTCGTGAAGTCAAACACATCAACATTCTCATTATACAGCTTTGACCACTGCACGGCGAAGAATCGTGCCAGCATCGCCGCTCTGTGCCTAGGAATGACCAGCAGTTTATTCCTGCTCTGGGTGTCTCTCGATGTCATGAACTCGAAATCGTCATGAAGTAGGCAGGCTGGTGGGTCTTGAGGACTTTAAACATCAAGGCGGCCTTCAGCCGCTTGCGCTCTCGCATCTTCAAACAACCAAGGCGGTGATAGTGTGCCGCGACGGGCTCGTCCAGCCTCAACCTTTTGCGCTTTGTGGAGTCGATCAAGCTCCTCACACTTGAGGTCGCAAAGCGGAGCTGCCGCGTAGTCCAAGTGAGGCAGGATGAGGCTCTGAACGAGTTGAAGTCGAACGCGAGCAGGAAAATCGCTAGCAGTTCAGCGTGGATCGTAAATAGCACCAAAAATGGCACTGCACATCGCACCCCAGCGTGTACTGTGTCATGACTCCAAGCATTTTAGTTGCGTGCACATACTCCAGTATTATTTCTCAAAAGTGATTTTAGGTGCAGCAACCAAATTATCTTTGCCAAGAATCCTTGGGTAACCGATAATCATCGCCTTAGTTTTCCTCAGGTCCTTCCATCCATCCCGTAAGTCCATAACGCGACCAAGATCGGCACTCGAGGCCTGCATCGCCTTCCTAATGTTCTCAACTCGGCAAGACCGGAACAACTGGAGATCATCTGGATACGACATATGCAAAGTCCCGACCGAGACGACTTTTGAAGCTGAGAGCGAGAGAGATTGTTTAGAAGTACTTTTAGAGCTGAGTACATCAGTCGGCAGGGGCACACGAGGAGACGGTATCACGGGGTCAAGCGAAAGAACGATGGACTTTGGTTGGTTGAGATACAGTCGCCTTCCTCCATCGTCCTTCTACAAGGGACACGTTGGGGGGTCTCCAGGAGCTCTCAAAGTGTGGGCCTGGCCCTAGCCAGGATGCGTTCCAGGGTCCATGAAGTGATGTGGGATGTTGACTTTGCCACCACTCTTGACCATGTCTTGTAAGTCAATGCCGCAACTCTGATCTCATCTGTCTCCACTCCATGAGCTTCTGACACCTTGCTCATGCTCTTTGGACTTATCAGGGCTTGGACCATAACTTTCTTTTCTACAACTCAGTGCTGATAGAAGTACAATAGCTCAAATCAATCTGGTTGACGGGCTTCAAGCCCATTGCCGTTATCGCGTTTCTGACTGTTAAATTATGGCATCCTTTTTCTTCTTCTTCTAGTGGCAGTTTGGAGTTGCCGGTACGGCCATAACTACAACGACCTTGGAGAAACCGTATCGACTGTTCCAAAAGAAGAGAAGGGATTTTCCAAATACGGAGGCCCCCCGATTCAGGTCGCAAGGCCTACAAAATAAGCATAACTTCTAACTGAATTTTTGTGGCACGGAAGAAAAGGTTGATTGAAAAATTACTGACTGATTTCGAAGCTGAATAGTTTTGTAGAGAAGAGTAGAGTCGCGAAGTCATGACCTTAAGAGATGACTTCCGTCGGGAAAACGGCTTTCATCGTTTCTGCCAAATATTCATAGACAGACAAGAAGGCGATAGAGTTGGCTAACGAACTCAAAGCGTGAAAATGCCTTGGATTGAGTGGCAAAGAACAAGCTATGAAATCCACAAATTGTTATCTATCAAGTAAATTAATACTGTTTTTCACTCTAATTTCATAAACTTGGTAGAACATAACGTCTTAAGGTTCTGGAATTTATTGGCTCGCCGCTAGGTATTCCGCGACCTTTACTAAGTGACCATCGCGTTGATGATTTATAGGACTGTCAACATGGTATTTTTACAGCTCTGTAGTTAAGGAGAGGGGGACTCCGAATAATGTTGATACCAACGTCATTAGCTGAATTACGGCATTTCGTGGTAGGTTCCTAACTATTTAATGTTCGTTATCAAACTTCCATAGTACCGGAAACTCATTGGGCAACGAAGAATTTGAGAGCGCTAGTTTTGAAACCTATACTCGTATGTTGACATCATTTTCCAAGGATAGAAGTGGTGTTTTTACTTTCCTTGGCTCTACTAAGTAGAAAAGAAAGTTATGTAATCGGCTGAAAAAAAAATTGAGTTCTCTTCAGATCTTTACGTTTCAGAACCTCCTGAGTCCGAAAAACACCATTAGGGAAAATGGTCTGTGTGTCTGTGAACGATTTTTAGAAAAAACGACCGTACCAAATGCACTCAAACTTGATACCTAGCCCGCAAGTTACCATGGGAGACCAAAAAAAGGGTATGAGAAAAATCAAACGATAGCTAATCATAGTTATCATAGTGATCAAAAGACCAAATATTTTTTTAATCAAAAATGGCTCTAACGATTTTGATTAAACTTTCTATATTGGTAGCTCCCAATATGGCAACTATGCCATAAAATTCTCATTTGTGGGAAAATGACGAGAGCAGCACAATAAATTACCAAAACTTTGGACGAAATCGATTTTAGCGCGGTTTTTTCCTTATAAACTCCGCCGAAATGTTAGTAGAATGTTTAAAAAAATTGGTATTGTAGTCCAATCCAATAACTACAGGGCGTGTGTTTAAAAACGCTCACTCCAGAAATTCCTGAATTTCAACTACTGCCGTTTCGCTTAATACCAGTTCTAAATGTTTTTACCCAATAACTCTGCAAAAGTAATTACTATCCTTCTTCAAAAAATTCATGTTTACAGCCTCATTAATTATCTGTGTACCGATACCTCAATAATGGCCCTGGAAGGAGTACGAGCAGCACAATAAATTTCGGAACTGTTAGCGCTATCGCTTCCTGCTGCTGTGACGTGTTGTTTGACCAAGTTCAAATGGACTGAGTGGTAAATGAATTGATTAAGTTGACAAAGCCATGTACAAAAGTGAATTGACGCAGAGCTAAAGAAAGTTGTGTGTTGCAACGCACCAGATAATTTTTTCAGTTGGTTACGTAACATCCTTTTAGTGTTTTCAGGTCCGACGAGGATTACATTGGTTACATAACATCCCTTCCTACTTCGTCGTGCTAAGGAGAGTAAATAGGAATTCGTTGACTCAAGCAATAAAGGGTTCCATTGACGTTGTAAAGAACAGCCACAAGGGGCCACAGGTAGCACGCTGAGCCAACAGACTTCTCCGCTTGGAGCAACTCCACCCTCAGCTCTCCAATCCCACTCACAATTTACTATCGACACTCGTTTCGCCAAGTGCCAATCCACGAAGCAAGACCAGGTAACAGGCGAAGTCTCTTACAGCATTAATTCTCCTAATACGGCCGTCTCCTCCTCCTCGCCCTCCCCCAGGGAACCCCTTTTGAGCAAAGGCTTCCCTTAGTTTGCCCATCAGGTTTAATGCATTATCCCTCCCAACTTTTCTGCTGTTTAACTTCCCGTTGTTCAAACAAGAGGTGAGAAGGGAAACTAGCGCAGTTAAGGGCAGTTAAAGGGTAGTTGGTCCGCCGCTAACGGACCGTATAACTAACCTGAGATGGCTGGGGATTATTTAAGAAGATAGCGCGAGGGAAGCTTTGGTATTTTCTTAATCCCTTTTAGAAGACTGGGGTTAAGTTTACATCAAACGATTATGTGGAACAAAACTTACGTTTATTACCACCAGCTTCTTCGGGCTCCCTCTTGTTAGCGTTTATGTAATCCTTCCTGTCACTAATGTATTTATAGCCCGATCGTAAGTTATGCAACTGGAATATCTGGATAAACGGGAAACGCATTTAGTTTTTACATTCTGAAGAATTAGGAAACGCGAAAAAACTGTCCAGAGAATCAATCACCAACAAATACTACACACTCTATCGTCTTGTTCATTATGAAAATAGTGTACCGTGTAAGGAAATAACAAATATTCGAAAGAAAGGTAAAATGGGTACAGTTAATAAAGTACAGCTCCTTTCCTACAAGCCGTCCTCTTCAACTCTCTCCATGGTCTGCTTGTATTTTAATTCTCAAAGTACAGCTGCGATTCCGGCTCACCAGACTTGACCCTCGTATACTTTATTCTCATGAGCAGCACTCGTACCTCCATCTTCCAGTGTCAAGTTCTGATCAGTCAATGATCTTTTCCACCTTTCCTAAGTACCACCACAGCTCGTCTCCAACCGTTTCCCGGTTTCTGACTCTTTAATCTAGTCAGCCAAGTCCGTTCTTCCCATCACCGCAGACCTGTGCTCCCCTTTTGGTTTATTATTCATTCTGGATGACAAAAGTATGTTTTTACAACCTCCCTTCAAAATTTGACACTTTACGTTTCGAAGTATGGGGGTTCCAAATCTACAACCCCCTTCCTTTCTAGATGAAGGTCGTCCACCCCCTATCAGTACCATCCTTCCCCTCCCCCTTTCCATCTAGTACTCAGAGCAACTCGGCTACTACTAGTGCTGCTCATCCATGTGTGGTGGACCCAAATGGTACTGCAATTGTAAGAACATACACCAACGTCCAGCTGATTACTCAACTGACGCACCTGGGAGTGAATGCCACAGGTCCAGTGAGAGATCTGTTTACCAATTTCCTGGCTCACATTGGTACCCCAAGCCTCGGCCCAATGGAAGCTGTGGCAGCAGTTGCGAGGAAGAAGCTAGCCAATAAAATTGCCCAACAGCCCACTCAGCTACTGTAACCAGCCCCCGAAAGTAAAAAGGCCCTGAATTATATTGGCTGCCCCCCCCCCCCCCAATAAAGTCTGAGGCTCAACTACAGCCAGCTAGGGCCAAAAAGAAGTATAAATAAGAAATAAAAAGTGGGACATCTATACCAAGGGCAGTGCCCTGCAAGCCATCTCACCCAATCTCCTCATGGACTCCCCCTCCTCCCGACTTAAACTCCCACCAAAATGTGGAAGTTGTGAGGCCCACGTGAAAGGAAGGAAAGACTCGTCCCACCCATGAATCATATGGCGGCCTTGATGAGAGGTGTACTTCCTGCACAGAACCTCCAAGCCCATAATATATATTTCGTGATACTGGTGCTGAGGGGCTGGAGCCGTCATTGTGAGGTAAACGCCAGAAATGGCCTTGAAGCTCAAAGCGTCAGCTCCCCTGGGTTAATTCCTCTACCCGCTCTTGTACCACATGGACCTTGAAAAAGAGAAACTGGCTCGATGAGCTGGGCTGACTCAAACAAGACTTTAGGCCACTTTATAAAAACATGTAGGCAGAAGGACTGAGTAATTAAGATGCCCTGGTAGTGGTGCCAAGTGCGTTGGGGCGTGAGGCCTTCCGAGCCAGGGTTCTCTGGTTCGATCCCACCATCAAACCCTACCTTCAAACCCAGTGGGGTGAGGCAATGGGTACCGGCGGCAGCTGGCAATCTAAGCTGGCCCCCCAACGAACTCGTTGGGGACTTAGGACATGGGCCCAACGAGGCCACGGCGAAATGCCATTGGTCCTGCAGCTCTGGCAGAGTCCTATGGCCTGCAGCTGCCTCCCTGCTATGTGTGTAGTGGTGCTACATTAGGAAATACCAGGCCCCCCACACAGTGCTACAAGGCACCTGGCAGCGGTCAGTATCATGACTACAAACGCAAGGCCTCCCTTAAATGTGACTATTGTTCGTTCACTAGGAGTGTACTTGAGCCTGCCTACCCGGCCTACCCGGTAGGACGGAACCCATGGTTGTTATGAGTAAAAAAAAAGTTTTAAATAATTATCGCAAAGCGAAATGTTGTAGGTTTTATTGCAACTATTTAATGTTTGGTATCGTTTCCTTACTGTTTTTTGATGTTGAGTCAAATAAATAGAACGGGTTTTAGAGGTGTTCAACTGAGCCTATACGGAAAATAGTGAATGTACGGTAAATAAAGCGAGGGAAATTCCAATACTTGAAGGGACATGCGGGACAAAGTAGTTGCTTTCTGGTCTGCGCTCATTCCTGTAGTCCCTCCCGTCTCACTCCAACCACCCGACTAATCGCCTAGCACCCTGTAGAAATTGTCTACATTCGTTGTTGCACTGCAGTCAGGATGCTTCGTACGGTTTCCTAGTATTTTTCGACGCTAAATCGAAAAGGACGGGTATCGAGGGGGCGCTCGGCAATGGTTGTCGTTTTCTGGGTTGCTGATACATCCATATTATATTCTACACATTTTTCGACTATGAATTGAATGAGGATAGGTCACAATCATGCTGTGTAAATGAATAATAAACCGTTGTGTAATCAGTTGCAGCGTTTTGGTTAATAATTCATTCTGAATAATAACCCTATGTTTTCGGTGATGAAAAATTTTTTACAACTCCCCCTCAAAATTTGATACGTTACGTTTCAAGACATGGGGATTCCAAATCTGCAATGTCCGTCCGCCATCCGCCATCTCCCGTCCACCATCCGCCAACCCCCGTGCACCATCCGCTGTCCCAGCCATTTTGTGCCTTTAACGTCATCTAAAAAATCCGTTCTTTCGCACAAAAATTCCATTCGGTATTTAGTTGTGCCCGCCATCTCGGCAGTCCGATCAGACGAAGCCCATGGTTGTTATGGACAAAAAAATGGTTAAAAAATTAACAAAACGCAGTATAATCGCAAATACGCCGTGTTTCGTATCGTTTTCAAGGTATTTTTACATCCTGGAACGAATGGAATGAGTATCAGACGTGTACAACTGTGTATAGTGAAATTACAGTAATTATAGTGAGCCAAAGTCTAATAAAAGAATGAACTCGCGGGAACTACAGCGTATGTCAACGTTTAGTCGTTAGTACTCCCCCCCTCCCATCTCATCAAAACCACCCGCTCGCTTGACTCACAACGTCAGACCAATTGCCTACAGCCGCTTACCTGCTGGTGCCTGAAATATTTAGTTTCCGTCGTTCCATTGTAGTCAGGACATGTTTCGTATGGTTTACTGGTATTTTTCGATACTGAATCGAATGGGATGGGTCTTGGAGCAGGAATACTAGTTCAAGCTGTTCATGAGAATAATAAACCATTGTGTAATAATTTGCAGTGTTCTTTACTTTCCTTGCTCTACGAAGTAGAAAGGAAAGTTATGTAATCGGCTGAAAAAAAATCTTGAGTTTTCTTCAGATCTTCAAGTTTCAGACCCTCCAGAGTCCGAAAAACACTATTTGGGAAAATGGTCTGTGTGTCTGTGAACGATTTTTAGAGAAAACCACCGTACCAAATCAACTATAACTTCATATCTCGCCGGCAGGTCACCATGGGACGCCAAAATAAGGGTTTGAACAAAATCCACTGAAATTTAACTATAGTTATCATAGTGATCAAAACACCAAATATTTTTTTTCTCAAAAACGGCTCTAACGATTTTGATTAAATTTTTTATATTGATAGCTCCCAATAAGGCAACTATACCATAAAATTCTCATATGTGGGAAAATGACGAGAGCAGCATGTTAACGCAAAAATGGAAGATGTATTTGATTGCTCCCCTCCTCGGCGTCGTCTGAAAACCCCCGCTCCTCAAGTTCACCTTTTCTCCGCGACTGCCCCGCTTTTTTTGAACAGAACGCCTTCAGCCGCTCAATTATCGCTTCAAGCTGCCACCTTCATCGCTTTGTTTTCCCGGGTCATCAGCATCCCATAACGATATACTGGGTCATCAGCATCCCACCTGAAGTCTACTGCTACATGAGCATCATTTGCCGACTCCTCGCTGCAAGAATCGCCGACTTCACTTAACGGTCAGACGTTTATGTTCTAATTCTTCGAGGACACTAGCTCAAACATTGTCCACCTTCCTATTGTTCACTCTTTGTTATTTACTATAGTTTAATAGGAGCTCCTAATTTACGCTTTTTCTCATTTTCTATATTATAAGTTTGTCACTAGGGGTAATTGGTTTTTTATTATTGAAAACCCCGCCTCTGTGTCTACAAACATTTTGGTAGCAGAGCGTGGTTATATGTAAACTTCACATCGTTAAACGTAATTTTCTATTTAATTAGTAAGTTTATTTCGATTGTCTATTTTAACGTTGCGTTTTTGGCCGTACGGAAATTAGGTTGGCAACACTTCCGATCTGTTTTAACTTGCGCGCGGACACCGACCTCAAACCTTAGGCAACGAATAACAAATCGCTTCGGCGTTTTGTTTACTTTCATCCTTTCTTTAAATTGAACTTGAATCCCTGCACCTCTCGAACTCCTCACCTAGTTTCGTCTGGTATACCTCTAATCCTTAATTTCCGAATCTTCATTTTTATTTGTTTTTTTTTGTTTCGTTCTCTTTGTCCCCTCGTCTATCACAATGACGGAAAGCTTGTCTCGCACTATTGCAAAATCCAAGCGAATTCTTCCTAACTGCTAAAGGGAAATCGATGCAATTCAGGAGATAGCTAGAAAGGCGAAAACAGATAGGACATTTTTCCTACAATTGAAGGAATGTATCCTGTCTCGAAAATATTTCTCGAAATATGAAGATACTTACATTAATCTTAGCGTTATTGGTGACGAAGAAAAGAGCGTATCTTTTCCTACTGAAAAGGAAAAATCCGAATATGAATCTGTCCGCTCGGTCTATTATAAAATAATCGCTATTTTCGCTACCCTTTCTGAATCTGACCAGGCATCAACATCATCACGTGTCGGTTCTGCTCTCCACGAAACAACAGTAGTTCATGAATCTGCAGGTTCACATTTGCCAGAAATAAAGCTTATCCCATTTGACGGGGATATACTTAATTGGCCAAAATTCCGTGATACTTTTGTCTCCATAGTACACGATGATAAACTCTTGTCCAACACGAAAAAGTTCCATTACTTAATCACTTCTTTAAGCGGCCCAGCACTCTCTTTAGTAACTACTCTTCAAATTACAGACGCCAATTATCAATTGGCTTGGAACTCGTTGGTGGAGACTTACGATAAGCGGCGGCTACTTGCTACTGCGTACCTGAATCGGGTTCTTAACTTTACCCCAATTCAAGGTAAACCTTCTCCAGACTTGTTGCAGTCATTCATAACCAATGTCTGTGACCATATCGCATCGTTTGAACTTTTGAATGTCGAAAACGAATCTAAATTCATTCTGTTCCACTTGACTTTTGGATCAATCTACAAGGGAACAGTTTCAAAATGCTCATAAGGATGTAGAATTTCCTTCATACCAACAGTTGGTAAAATTTGTCAAAGATCGTTGTTTAACTATGCAGTTGTCGTCGGACGTTAATGTAGTGTTTGATCCTCACACTCCAAAACCAAAAAGAACTTCATTCAAACAAAAATATGCTGAAAAAAGGTACGACCTTCGAACTTCAGGTAAGTCAACTTTGGTAGCTCAAACTTCGAAATATCCTTCCAGCCAAAATAAGCCATTCAACGCTCGTCCACCATTTGAATGCTTCATTTGTCATGATTCTTCTCATGGATTATTGTCATGCAGGAAGTTCTACGACGCAGACGTTAACCAACGAATTATTTGGCTCACTAATTGGAAAGGTTGTCGCAATTGTCTTTCCATTAAACATCATATTAACGAGTGCAAATCCAAATGGACCTGCCGTTGGTGCAAAAACGTCACAACTCCTGCTTTGTGACACCAACCTTGCAGCGTCTCATCAAACTAGACCTTAACTACAGCCGACCAATTCTGCGAATGATATTGGCTCGAAAGGTGACACTCACCCTTGTATCCCTAGCACATCTTCAGCTTTACCCGGTACTTACACTGCCATTGTGGACAGTGTTCCTCACCTCAACTTATCTTGGTACTGTACTGGCTGAAATAGTTGATGCACGAGGAGTTTATCAACCAGTTCGCATGGTGATCGATTCGGCTAGTCATTACTCTTTCATGACTCACAAATGTGCAAATCGGTTAGGGTTTGCCACACAAACAGTCTAACTTCACGATTTCTGGAATTGGTCAAAGTCATTGAGAGTTCGAAGGGTTACGTTGACTGCACTATAAAGCCATCAAATAAATCTACACCCGTCATGAACATTAAGGCTCTGTTGCTTCGTACAATAACATCAAATTTGCCTACTGTTTCCCTACCTCAGCGCTTATGGACAAAGTACATCAAATATCCATTGGCTGATCCTTTATTTTACGAGAGCAAGCCAATTGACATTCTTTTGGGAGCAGATATTTTGCTGATATCTGGCTTGGTAGTCCCATTGAAATTGACGGGTATTCACCAAGGCTTTTTCCCACAGTCTTTGGTCACGTTGTGATTGGTCAGTTCACTACCCCGTCTTCACATCAGTCTCAAGGGATATCTTTACTCACCACTATCCCATTATCAATTGATGACATCAACTCCAACCTACGTCGTTTTGGGAATTAGAAGAACCCAAAGTTGTCAAGGCTAAGAACCCAGAAGACATCTTTTGTGAGGAACATTTCAAAACCACTCACTTCAGACTCGAAAATGGTCGATATGGAGTACGCCTTCCATTCCGCTCTACTTCTCCAGAATTCACCGATATTGCCATTATTGCTCGTAGACGCTTTCGACATCAAGAAAATCGATTGTTAAAAAATAAAGATCTTCGTGAATCATATCACGAGTTTATGAGAGAATATGAGGCCCTAGGACATATGTCAATTTCTTGCCAATCATCAGCATACGTCATTCCTCATCATCACGTTACTAAATTCGACAGAGGGCAATTAAAATTGAGAGTTGTCTTTGACGCTTCTGCTCAATCACTGAATGGCTCGTTAAATGACTACCTTTATGTAGGGCCCAAACTTCAGGCGGATATTAAAGATATTTTACTTAACTTCAGACTTCACAAAGTCGCATTGGTTGCTGACATTGTTAAGATGTTCCGTAACGTGTGCGTTCATCCAGATGACCGTAGGTTTCAGACAATCCTCTGGCGCACAAATCCCTATGAATCACTTCAGACTTACGAACTGAATACCCTCGTCTATGGTCTTGCCAGTAGCCCATTCCAGGCAAATCGTGTCATTCAACAAATTGTCGAAGATCATGGATCATCATACCCAGCTGCCAGTAAAGTACTTAAACGAGACATCTACGTAGACGACTGTGTAACTGGATGCAACAATATTGAAGAGGCTACTGAACTTCTGAAGAAACTGGTAAGCCTGTTAGGGAAGGGTCAGTTTGAACTGGGTAAGTGGGCTAGTAACTACCCTCGACTTCTAGACTGCATCCCCAATACGTCTAATGAATCAATATCAATAGTCTCGAAGGATGACAGTTTTATAAAAATTTTAGGTCTTCGATGGAACCCTACAACTGACTGTTTTACATACACTATCGACGTACCACAAGTAGAACCAATCGAAACCTGGTCTGTGTCAACACCTGTACTTGACTTTGATTTACCTGAACTGAAACTTGAAAGGCATTCTCTCATTACAACCATTGACCCTCCTGCAATGATTAATGCGAAATTTCTCGTCGACATTATCTCCAAATTCTCAGTTCTTAATAAGCTACTTCGTGTTATAGCATATGTCCTGCGTTTCATCAATCTACTCAAAACAAAGAAAAGAGACTACAAGAATACGCCGTTTCGCCCACAGGATATGCAGTTTTCCCAGACTCTATGCATCAAGGCAGTGCAGTCATATTACTTATTTACTGAGACCCATCGTGATCAAGTATTTCAAAGATTCGCCAAACTCAACCCTTTCTTTGATTCATCAGGCATTCTCAGGGCGGGCGGTAGGTTGTACAATGCCAATGTACCGTACAACCACAAGCACCCAGCGTTGTTACCTCGTGAGAGCCATCTTTCTATTTTGATCACAGATCACTTCCACAGGATTTACTTACATCCTGGGCCTTCTTTATTGCAAGCTCTGATACAGAGGGAGTTCTGGATACCCTCTCTCAGACGATTAACTCAAAAACGGGTGTTTGCATGCACCTACTGCTATCGACACAAGGCTAAAAGCTTCACACCAAAAATGGCAGATCTACCATCATACAGGGTTCAACAAGCCCGTGCCTTTCTCAAATCCGGAGTAGATTTTGCAGGCCCTTTCTTTGTGAAGGAATCTCATCGTCGCGAACCACAAGCATCGAAAGCATATCTTTGCATATTTGTATGCATGACGACAAAGGCCATTCACATAGAGGTTGTTTCTAATCTCACAGCGGACGCATTCCTCGCAGCATTAGACCGCTTTGTTTCGCTGCGTGGGACACCATCTGATTTGTACGCAGACTGTGGATCAAATTTTATTGCAGCAGCTAGGAAACTCAAAGAATTCTTTCAATGGTTTGTAGAAGAAAACACTCAATTGTTGATTTCTGAAAGGATGACCTTACGCCACATTAATTGGCACTTTAATCCACCACACGCTCCTCATTTTGGGAATTTGGGAAGCAGGAGGTAAAGTCGGCCAAAGCAATACTTCTTCGTTCTACTGGAGAGACTGTGCTAACCTTCGAAGAGCTTGCTACACTTGCAGCAAAATAAGTGCAATCCTCAATTCTCGTCCAATAACACCACTTTCCAACGACCCGTCAGAATGGATTACCTCTCACCTGGTCACTTCATTACCGGGAGATAAGCTGCTAGCCATTCCTGAACCATCTTTATTGGATGTGAAATTGAACAGCCTAGATAGATGGCAATTGGTGAAGCGACTTTCGCAGCAGTTCTGGGTACGATGGCACAAGGAGTACCTGAATACGCTTCAGCTGCGCCACAAGTGGATGAAAGACCAGCCAGGTATTAAGGTAGGAGACCTTGTTCTCATCAAGGAACATAACCAACCTGTTCTTCATTGGTCTCGTGGTCGTGTGACAGAGGTGCATCCAGGCGCAGATGGTAATGTTCGAGTTGCGACTGTTAGAACGAAAAGCTCAACATTTACTCGCCCAGTAGTAAAACTTGTTCCTTTACTTCATAATGATGAAGATAGAGAGATAGTGAAGCACGCTTCACAGACAGTTGTCTAGCGTGTAAACTTTATAATCTTATATCCTCCATTCATCTATTACGCTCTCATTAATTTCACCCTCATCCTTGTTTATCCTTCCTATCTCAAAGTTCTGAAAATTTTGCAATTTTGGCGGGCGGTATGTTAACGCAAAAATGGAAGATGTATTTGATTGCTCCCCTCCTCGGCGTCGTCTGAAAACCCTCGCTCCTCAAGTTCACCTTTTCTCCGCGACTGCCCCGCTTTTTTTGAACAGAACGCCTTCAGCCGCTCAATTATCGCTTCAAGCTGCCACCTTCATCGCTTTGTTTTCCCGGGTCATCAGCATCCCATAACGATATACTGGGTCATCAGCATCCCACCTGAAGTCTACTGCTACATGAGCATCATTTGCCGACTCCTCGCTGCAAGAATCGCCGACTTCACTTAACGGTCAGACGTTTATGTTCTAATTCTTCGAGGACACTAGCTCAAACATTGTCCACCTTCCTATTGTTCACTCTTTGTTATTTACTATAGTTTAATAGGAGCTCCTAATTTACGCTTTTTCTCATTTTCTATATTATAAGTTTGTCACTAGGGGTAATTGGTTTTTTATTATTGAAAACCCCGCCTCTGTGTCTACAAACACAGCACAATAAATTACCAAAATCTTCGACGAAATCGATTTTGGCGCGGTTTATAGATAAAACAACCGTACCAAATCAGCTGAAACTTGATGTCTAGCCTACAGGTTACCATGGGACGCCAAATTAAGTGTATGGGCAAAATCCACTAAAAGTTAACTATAGTTAGCATAGTGATCAAAACACCAAATTTTGTTTCTCAAAAATGGCTCAAACGATTTTGATTAAATTTTTTATATTGATAGCTCTCAATAAGGTAATGATACCATAAAATTCCCATTTGTGGGAAAATGACGAGAGCAGCACAATAAATTATCAAAATTTTCGACCAAAAGCGTTTTTAGCGCAGTTTTTTCCTAATAAAGTCCGCTGGAATGTTAGTAGAATGCTATAAAAAATTGGTATTGTAGTCCAATCCAATACCTAAAGGGTGGCTGTTTGAAAACGCTCATGAGATACATGGGGCTCACTCCAGAAATTCCTGAATTTCAACTACGCCCGTTTTGCTTACTACCAGTTCTAACAGTTATTACCCAATAACTCCACAAAAGTGATTACTATCCACTTCAAAAAATTCGTGTTTACAGCCTCATCAATTATCTGTGTACCAATCGCTCAATATGATTCCTGAAATGAGTACGAGCAGCACAATAAAATCTGGAACTGTAAGCTCTACCGCTTCCTGCTGCCGTAAAGCGTTATTTGACCAAGTTCAAATTAACTGAGTGATAAATGAATTGATTAAATCGCATTGGCCATGTACAAAGTGAATTGAAGTAGAGCTAAGGAAAGTTGTGTGTTGCGACGCACAAGATATTTCCTTTAGTACAGCTCACTCTATCTAGAGAGGCCACTAAGTTTTTGGGTGTTAATATCCCCCCCCCCCTTCCCACTCTCCTCACTCTCACTTGTACCCAACACATTTGGTTAGCGATAAGTAGAATTTTTAGTACCACGTCGCAGCTCAACTAAACCTCTGCTTGTCAATAAGTTTGAAATTAATACAAATAATGGGAAGCAGAAGTAGCTCTAAGTTCAATAATTGAAAAGTGACTGATAACTGCAGGCAAAGAAAAATTATTGAAAATTGGGTCGATGGAAAACTGAATAAGAACTTTTTAGAGTTAAAAAGAAGTTGGGTAAAAAAACGTTGAGACATATGTGAGATCCTCGAAGCGGTATAGTGGAGGACTGTTAAAATGGTGAGTAAATCTAGTAAAGAGAGTGAAAATGAAGTAAGAATATCGGGTGCAACGCATCACACAACCTGCCTCAGCTCATGCACACAATCCATTTACCACTGTACCACCAGAAGATACCGAGCGGTGGTTTACGTGTACTTAGTTTCAACTTTTTGACCCGTTTGACCCATATGGCAACGTGAAAAATTAAATCGACCACACGGATGGCTTTCAAACTTCCTCCAGCTCATTTGAATTCCCCTTGAACCTCTTCCAGACGTCCGGGCAGTTGAGCACCGGGGGCGACGTCATATTCCGTGTTATGATTAGGGAGTCTTCCCCGAGCCGATTTTCTCGATGCAAATTGAAACAGGCACTCAGCCGGTTCGTTCGGGATGTAGGCTCCTAATATGTGCGAGGGATGTTGAAGTGTTCGAAAAGCTCTATTAGCAGGTCCCTTTGTCGCGGGTAATGCCATGCATCAAACAACGTGAGGGAAGAGCCCTTCAAACGGAAGAGACGGCAAACTGACTTACAGCGGGCGGAGAGCGAGGCACTTGGTGGGTAAAAGACGCGTCAATCGATACGCCGAAGAAGATCCGTCGGTAATTGCGGTTCTCCGAAGGAGACATTTTACTGGCCTTGGAAGCCCGACGTCCTGGTCGGCCAAATAACGCGATGCTCGAAAATAGAAACGTCGAGCCCCACAGGTGGTGAAAAGTCGAGGGAAGTCATTTGTCCTATAAATCAATGAAGTTTCGCGGAACTCGAAAACAACTTTGAAATTAGGTCAGACTTGTTATCGTTTAATTCGCCAGTCAATTACATACTCATGTGAAGCATTTTCCTGTCCACCTTCTTCTTTTGGCGAAGGGGAGTCAAAAAAGGTTGGAAGGAGAATTTTAGTAAACTTCCTGAGACAAATATTAACTAACAAACCCAGGGCGTGTATAACAAAGCGTGCAGCTGGTCAAATGAAACTCCCACTATTATCGTGGATCCCATTCCCTCTGTCTCATGTGTTGTCTAGCCCAAAAACTTTTCCTCGGGGAAACCCAATAGGATTTTACGTACACTCAACAACCAACTCACCCGTGGGTTGGGAGGAATGCATGTCGTCACTCCCTTGCCAGCCAACTGTAACCATCTCAGCAGGCGCTGCATGCAAGACTCTGGCAATGTCTGTCAAATGAAGCTCAGAGTAAGCTGGTGCAGCGTAAGAAAAAGGATGAGAACTAGAGTTCCGAATCACACGCATGGGGGGTTCTCAAATACAGAGCGAACTGAGGTTGGAGGATGAGAACTGTAGAAGTAGGATCAGTACTGAGCTTGCACTTATGGCAAAGCAAGTGAAAACGGGCGAGTGGGGGTTCAGGGAATCCTGCTGGATGTTTGAAGGCCTACGGCCCTGGCAAATACGAAGAAAGGACGTGAATTCGGGCAACTTACTCACCTCCCTCTCTCTGTATTTCTACACTTGGCACAAGTTTCGTTCATGATGTTTTTCATTCTCGTCTGACAATCACATCAGTACGCTCCAGTGACGCTGTGCTAGCTAATTACGTTTTGTTTGGTAACGGTATCTGTTAACTTTACGAGCAATGACCTCATACTGAGCTTCAGTTCCATTTCGATTTCTCTCTTCTTGTCTTGGTACAAATCTCCTTGATTTTTGATTCATTCTCTTTTCATCGTGCAACCCTCGTCATCCACTGCGCAGTTTGCACCAATTGAAGGCTGCTGATGATAACAACCTTCTCTCGTGTTCCCTGTTTTGATTTTAATACTCAGCTCTACATTAACCTATTTATATCATCCTTTCGCTGATCAGACCTGGAAGCCGTCGTTCCTGGAAAAAAGGTTAGAATACCTGTTTTAAACTCCGCTTCATGGTTTGGAAGTACATTGAACTGAGTAATGTTCTGAAGTGCGCTTCATTGGGCTTTACGAGGTTCGAATGTTTCTCTTTCGTAACGCCCTGTTTGGGCGATCTTCCTAGTCGACACCTATTTAGAGTGCCAGCGTATCTTATCCGCACGATGAATAATACAAAGACTTTGTCGCTCGCATCACACACGCCCTCGTTTGCGATTTTCGTCATGATCGCAGTGCACGATCGCGTGAATCGGAAATGGAAGGGAAAGAGGGCCTAACGAGCAGCGAAAGGAGGCTGAAGATGGTCGACACACTCAAGATACGAATCTCTTCTTTCCCTTAGAAATTGTCAGAGCGTAGGCCGTGAAACATCGCCTTTTAGTATCATCAGGAAGAGATAGATCGCGTTGGAGCGTTCTTGAAAAAAAAAAAAAAAACGATATGAGGGGAACGTACGAGATGGGCTTTCGATCGATGGAGGAAACGAGTTGCGCCAAAGTTGATATTTGTTACTCATGATAAACGAACGGCATCAAAACGGCCAAGTGAACCGAGCCTGAAGGGCTTCCGTGATGAGACCAGATAGTCCTGAAGGTTATGAAAGGAAGAGCTATGAAAAGAACCCCAACTCGTAGTGGTGCCAAAGTTGAAATTAATAATAAAACATTCGCCGGCGCAAATCGATTCTTTCGGAGAATAACCACTCACAGTGGAGTCTTCTAAACCCAAAACTTGAATAATCCGGTAAAATTAAACTAACTTTTGTTCCTTAAAAGTTTCGGGTTTGGAAATAATCTTTTAATGAATGAATTAGTAAGTCACGCACATTAAATCCGGGAATTATATTTGCCATCGTTGTAGCCTTTTTGGAGAGAAAAAATGGTATTTTGATAATTATAGTAAGTTTTTGACGAATTTTGCTCATGCCCCTATTTTGGCGTCCTATGGCGACCTGCGGTCTAGATATCAAGTTTGAGCTGACTTGGTCCTGACCTTTTTTCTCAATCGCGATCACACACACAGAAAATTTTCCCGAATAGTGTTTTTTGGACAGTGATTCGAGGAGAACTGAAAATCATTTTTCAGCCGATTTCATAACTTCGTAAAGCAAAGCGTTTGCCGAGGAAAGTAAACAATTTTTCGTTCTTTCCAGACCTTTACGTTTTAGACCAACTGAGTTCGAAAAACACTATTTGGTTAAATGGTATGTGTGTGTCTGTGACGAGAAAACGACTGAACCAAATCATCTTAACTTGACATCTAGCCTGCAGGTCACTACAGAACGTCAAAGTAAGGGTATCAGCAAAATCCATCAAAAACTAACTATAGTTATCATAGTGATGAAAACATCAAGAATTGTTTTCTCGATAACGGCTCCAATAATTTTGATTGAATGTTTTACATAGAGTGGTTCTGGTAAGATGACAATACCATGAAATTCTCATCTGTGAGAAAATGACGAGAGCAACACAATAAATTACCAAACATGTCGATGAAAGTCGAGTTTACCGTAATTTTTTCCTTATAAACTCCGCTCGAACGTTACTAGGTTCTTTAGAAAAATTCAGCAGGTACTCCAATTATGTTAACGATGAGTTATTAATAACGCTCGTGAAGTACACAGGGGCTACTACAGAAATTCCGGAATTTCAACCACTGCCGTTTCGGTTACTACCATTTCTAAACGTTTTTACCCGATAAATTTGTAAAAGCGATTTCCTTTTCAAAAAATACACCCTCATTAATGCTTTGTGCACCAATCGGTCAATAGTGATCGGGGCATGAGTTGGAGAAGGAACATTAAATTGCGGATCTGTAAGTGCTACTGCTTTCTGCTGTTACTGAGCGAAAATTAATTGAGTTGGTAGAATAAGCCCAAAGAGAATAACGTAGAGCTAAGGAAAGTTGTGTGATCCGGCGCACCTAATATTTCCACAATGAGCATAAAGCGTCACCAGAGGCGTTTAAAGGTCCCAGATATTGAGTTGCTCCTACCAGCTCTGCAACATGTATTGAGTAGTCAATATGTAAGTGGCTCTTAAAGCCTATCTTCCTATACTGTCACGTTGGGGCTGGTTTAAAAATGCCTGACTGGCCTGAAGATCAGCCAAGCATGTACTGAGTACATGTGAGGGGCTGGCTGCAGTGCGCCTCGGAATGCCTGGACTTCCTCAACTGCGACCAGAAGAGATTGCAGGGATGAACCTCAAGGTCGTTCTGCGCTTTGTGCGAGGATGGGGGGAGGGACATATTGGAGCCGCCGCACCAGAGAACGCCAGCTCCACAGTAGCTGGGGTGAAAGAGGGAGGACATGAGGTCCACTTGTAGCCACAGTGGAGGGTTTTCCCAGTAACACCAAGGGTAAAGGCGGCGTCTGGTGCAACACAACACACATTTTGTAAGCCCCTCATACACTCAGCAAATTTTGTCACTCCAGCGACTAATCAAATGCTTTCCATTCATTTTTGCATATTTTCTACATTGGAACTGGTGGCGTTTAAGCTTCTGAGATTTATTGAGTTGCTCCTACCAGCTCTGCAACATGTATTGAGTAGTCAATGTATAAGTGGCTCTAGAAGCCTACCTTCCTATACTGTCACGTCGGGGCTGGTCTGTAATGCCTGACTGGCCTGAAGGCCTTGCAAAGGAAAATGGATTAAAACTGTGTTGAGTGCCAGGTCATGCAGGGATTGAAGGGAATTAGGAGGCCGAAAAAAAGGATCTGCACTTTTACACAAAGAGCCGCTTGATCAAGGAGGTTGGCCAGTGGGAGGAGAATCGCAAGGGCTGCTTATTGGTGGGATGTGCCTGGCCAAAGGCAGTCAAGGTTGTTTATTAGACTCTCTAGGGAGCGAACAAGAGAGATCCTATGTGTAGAGAGAGATAGTATACAGACGGCATGTGGCCACTAAGGTACCACATGGCCAAGATCGATAGGTCTGAGGTACAGAATTGCAGATTCTGCGAGGCTGGAGTCAGCCAAACATGTACTGAGTACGTGTGAGGGGCTGGCTGCAGTGCGCCTCGGAATGCCTGGAGTTCCTCAGCTGCGACCAGAAGAGATTGCAGGTATGAACCTCAAGGTCGTTTTGCGTTTTGTGGAGGATGGTCGGGACATATTGGAGACGCTGCACCAGAGAACGCCAGCTCCACAGGAGCTGGGGTGGAAGTGAGAGGACATGAGGCTCACTTGTGGCCACAGTGGGGGGTTTTCCCCAGTATTGGTGTGGGGAGGGGGGAGGTGGCGTCTGGTGCAATACAACACAAATTTTCTAAGCCCCTCATACATTCAGCACATTTTATCGCTCCAACGATCAAATGTTTTCCATTCATTTTTGTACACTTTCTACATTGGAACCGGTGGCGTTTAAGCTTCCCAGATTTATTGAGTGGCTCCTACCAGCTCTGCAACCTGTATTGAGTAGTCAATGTATTAGTGATAAAGGTTATTGTTTTGGAATTATGCGACAAAAACAGTGAGAAACACTAAAAAGTGTGGCAGCGGGAGTTTGAATTCTGCTATTGCTTTTCTCGTAAATATTGATCGATGCCTTCATCGGATTAACAGTTTATTGTGATACTTCACTAATTTGTCTGATGGTGCCAGGTTCATGTGAGCTGGTGTAAAGGAATTAACTAAAATACAATTTTATGGAGATTTTGTAATTCATTGTGCTACTATCGTCATTATTTCACAAATGAGACTTTCGTGGAACTTTCGTGTTATTTGGAGCGATCCATAAAAAAATTTACACAAACGCACAGGTACCATTTGTAACGAGTTATTTTTCAAGTACGGTTGGGGGCCTGGAACAGACCCAGGGTGAATAGTTGGAACAGTGCTTCCCAAGGGGATAACCGGATGGTAGGGTTAAGGGAGGTTGAGGAGGCAGTTGCTTCTCCCTCCCTGGTCGAGTTTTTTTTTGGTCTCCTTCGCGTGTTCCTGATTACGAAAAAGAGGGTTCCCGTTTTCACGTGTTGATTCCCGTTTTCGCGTTCCAATTCCCGTTTTGGGGTTCTTGTGGAGAGTTTCAGGTTCGAACGAAGAAAGAAGACAATTGGCATGCCATAAGTAGGGCAGAAAGACGTTTAATTTAATTCTTATTTGCTTAACTATGTTCGACTGAAGGTTTTTATTCCGTCACACATTCTCAAGATCCGAAGATAACTCTAATCATTGTTTTAGCCTCTCCCTCTTTGCTCCTCCACCAAGGCATCGGTTCGAATTTGCTGGAATCCTCTGCATATACTGAATGTAACGACGGAATGCTAAAAATTTTAATTTGCTCGAAGAACGATTGGCGGTTATGATTGCTGCGTATGTGAATACTGACGTGGACTGAAAAATGTCACGTTGGCGGGGTTTTGCTGAGAAACGAAAGACAAGCCCTTATATCCGTGCTCACTTGTCACTCAGTATTTAAAGCCACGCACGACGCTCTTCGTTCCAGCGCAATGCGAGCTCAAAGTACAAGCTGAGTAATTCAACTTTGTTCGTCTCCTTCAACGCCTAGTTTTTTTTCGAGGAGGGGGGAGGGAGTTAAAATTCAAGGAAGACGAGCCGACCGTTTTCAAAGCCGAGCCCATAAATTTCACGACCGCCCAATGTAAATAACATCTGTTTCCCTCGAGCGACTTTGAAAAGGGCAGAGGCCGCTTCTTCCAAAGACAAAGGGAACCTCATCCTCAGCCCCGCGAATTTGCCTTCAAGGTGGCCACCTAATGAAGAACGACCTCTCTGATACTCGAGCACAAAGTTACGTCGGAGCTTATTACGTCGCTTCCTCTTCCACACAGGGCCCCTTTCCATCCCTCTTCTTTTATTTCCACTTCCACCTTCCGCCTTTCGCTCTGTCCGAGGGGCTTTTGTAAGATGAGACTGAGAACGTGGTAATCTGAAACCTTTCCTATTTGGACGAAGCACCTAATGAAGCGGCTCGAGAGTTTGAGGGAGGACGTCGATCGCATCCATCACCTGGTTGGACTGGATTCACTCTACTGGCCTAAGTTTCATCAACAAAATTACTATGTCGGGTGTTCCTTTCGCACGACGTACAACATAAGAGTGGGGTGGGGATACAGTGAAGGGGGTTGGAAATTATTAGAGTGCACAATGAGAGACAAGGAAAAAGTTACAGATCCGGTTAAAGTGGACTGAAGCGTAAAGAAAGAAAAAAAAGGAAAGATCTAGTGCGAAGCATTAAACAACATTCCTCAGCCTCACATTCAGGGATTTTTCATTCTGGTCATTTTTGAACTGCATTATCGAGCAATCAGCGTACAGATGATACAAAACATTGCTTGTTCTGATCAGCTTAAACCACTTTTGTTTGCATTTATTCATTAGGAATATAAAATAAAACTCGTATTACAAAATGCTACGACTCTTTTTGAGTAAGCATACTTGTACCGGCCAAGTAGGCCGCTTATTTGTTTACACGCCCGGGAGCGACCTCAGGCGGAGGGCAAATCGCCGGCCTGCCGGCTCTGCGACTCGGGGCGAGTCAGTAATGCGCTACCGCCTCCTTCCGTTCGCTGTTTCGTTAAGTCGCTCCTCAGTGCTCTCCTATTGTTTTATTTTTTATTAACTTTATACCATTCCCATTTTCGTATTTTCCGAAGAAAAGTTTAATTTCATTTATTTGCCATTCGGCTACTTAATTTCGTGTACCAATTTCGGCACAAATCGTGTTGCTGCTCTCTCCAAATACGTCGCAGCCAAACCTGCTTTTCACACCCTCCCTGGCCCGGGAATCTCCACGTTCGAAGTTGAAAGGTGAGTGCTGCATTCCGAATTTGCATACGATATCATTGTTGCCGAAATTGGACACATTAATCCGATACAGTCCACTAACACACTACCAGCGCTCTAGCGGATTCTGCCAATTAATTATACTCTCACCAGCGGCTGCCTCAGCTCTCAGCTGTGCAGTTTCGTACAATACTCGTGCTAAGAGACAGAGCACAGTTCACAATATATATGTGAAATTTAAACTTACAAAAGCAAAAAGTTCGCATTCAAAACAGAAAAAAAAATTGTGTACACACAAACAAAGTCCAGAAGAATGTATATCGCGCATCAATATTACATCCAAGTCACTGTCAATATTTGGTCATTAGTGCAGGCAGTGTTCTCGGGCCTTCGAGTCTTCTCCACTGCTCGATCAGTAACTGCCATTCCCGAAATCTCACAACCCCTGTCAAAATTTCACTTTCCTGAGTTCCCCAGATGGGTTCATTTCTTACTCATTTCATACCCTTACCGAATCCCCCCCCCCACCCATCACGGCAACCAACGTGTTATTATGGCCTCCAGCTACCCGCGTGACTGCAAGAATTCAGGGAGTGGGAAACCCGTACTTGTCACCTCCCTGCCACGGCGATATTTGCTGGATCCCTGAGTGAGACCACAGGGATAGAGTGTCGTATTACTCCTCGCCCCTAGCGCTCCCTATCAGTCTGACTCCCATAGTGAACACACCAGTGATCGTAGTCTAGTGGTCGAAGACGATGATTCGTATCCAAAGGATGCTCGACGTATAGAGCTCGAGATCGTTGGATTTTTTCGCTCCCCAACACTTCCAAACCCGTCGTGACAAGTAGCATTTTCAATTCGAAGGCGAAAGATCGGGAGGGAACGCGAAAATTCTTTTATTGTGATGGGAATATCAGTCTTCTTCAAACTTTTCATCCCTCCGTTTCCATTCGCTCCTTTACCCGTCATCATGCTCGAACCTGTTTGTTCTAGATCCCCTCCCAACCTTGACATTAATAAAATACTGAAAAGAGGATCTTGGGTGGTATGGATGTTACTTATTGCGTACATGACAAGGTAGGCTAGTGTATGAGAGTAGTGCAAATATAATTTATGGTCTTAGTGGGATCAAAGTGTTCAAGGTTGGTGGGTACAGGTTAAAACCTAAACATTTGAGGGGACGGACAACTGGAAGGAGGGACCACAGTCTGGATTTGTTGCGAGGTTGCAATGTAACTCATGCTCACCAGAGTTCTGGCTGCTTTCAGCCCATACAAACTGATAGCAGCCAAAGTCCGACGTAAACAGTTTGGGCCCTGCAGATTTAGAGTTCTGTAAGTGGAATTTTTCCGCTGCATTATTTTTGCCCTGGTGACGCCGAGGAAGATTGGGACTGCAAGATCGGTTCTGCCTCCTTCAATCACGTACCAGAAACGTGAATATTTGTTGTACATAAACAGTTGGACACAAGTTTGGGCTCAACGGTTGCTTTGAAGAAAACTAAACAGGCGTTGAGAAGTTTCCCACCTACCAGCACCGCGCACATTAATATATCCAGTAGGTTGCCATGTTACGGGGGGAGGGGGATTCATATTGAAAGCGATATTGCACTAAGAGAGTCGGGGAGTTGCTACGATATCAACCAAATGTAATTGGAACAGAGTTTTATTCTCAATTATATTCGGAGAAGTTTTACCACCACAGACAGGGAACTGAGTGCGAACGCGAGAGCTGACGACACAGTGACGAGGGAACCGGCTCGGTTACAACTGAAGGAGGACGTCGATCACAGCGAAGTCTCGAGTGGATCGGGGCATTTGAGGTGCCCATTCAGCATAAATGCCCCTGACGAGCCTCCGCTGAATCGAAGGGTTTGGTTCGTCCCGTTACAAAACGCTCCTTCCGCCGATAACGACAAAATTAATAGTAAATTTGGGAGTTTATGATGTATAGTCAGCACGAAGCTACGAACGTGCGGTAAACCAAAGAGTTTGTTTCGTCACGGCACAATAATTGGCTAACGACAGGAGTATATGGCATATGAGAACCGAACGAACCACGTCTTTAATCGAAAGGTTGTAGTAGAAGGGGGTGACTCGCCCCATCAGACTGTCTCGAGTTCACATTATCACAACCTCGAGGATCTATAAGTCGTGCGTAACTATGCGCTGACAAGTGGTCACATTCAGACAGACGTAAAACACATTCCCGACTTTCACATTGCTAAAAACCCTAAATGGAAACATTCAGTGCACGATGAGAGATTCAAGCAAATTGTTCAACAATTAAATAATAGTTTAAGACGGTGAAACTGATTATACCTACACCGCATCAGAGTTGTGTGTTGAGGTTGCGGTATAACCCGAGAAGACGAAGGGGCAAAATGTCCTGACGAACTGTTTTTGAGCGGTTCAGAATTGGGTTAGGTTCGTAATTGGGTTAGTTCAGCCAGTAGGTAAATTACTAAAGTTAACCTACCTGTTTGGTGAGTCCGTCTTTTATGGCTGGTGAGATACTTTGGGCGAGCGCTTCGATGAAAAGACATCATCGTCTGGCCGTTAAGTCAGTTAGTTGGTCGTGGTCTTTAAATAGGACGAGAATGGTGAACAGGATGGTACTCGAAACACATCGAAAGCGCTCGCCCACAGCATCTCACCAGCCAGAGGAGACGGACTCGCCAAACAGGTACGTGAATTTTATGTAACCTCCTGCCAGAAGAGGTTTTTCGTTCTTTCCAAACTATTATCTTCCTAAACACTTCCCTATGACTTGTAATTACGCGCTAATAACTGGTAATCATCCCATGGCGAGCACATATTGGGTATTCATTTCGGTAATGCACCGACTTATTGGAAAATCGTAACACTAAAGCAGTTACTCTGCCGTAACTCAAAGGGCAAAGAAACTGAACGTAGGGCGTGTCTGTTACAGGCTGTATGAGAACATGCCCTGCGGCTGCACTGGAGGTCTTGTTAGATTTAGCTCCGCTCCGCACATATTTTAATAGGATGGCTGTATGTTGGAGTTGGGTCTGATCAACGGGGAAGGAGGGGTCAGGGTGAAGGTGGAGGGGCCTGCGTCGCATGTGGTAGACGCAATGCACGCGAGGTACAACTTCGTGCTACCCTTTCGGATACTCATCCATGAGCGATTCAAGTGGGAAGAGGGAGTTCCCACTTTGTATCTGGGGCCCCGGTATATTACACTGACGGCTCTGTGCAGGATGGCCTGGCAGGGGCAGACATCTTTGGACCTAGAAGTAGAGCAGCAATTCCATTGGGATGGCTGCCCACAGAGTTCTAGGCAGAGGTGTCCGCGATGTGACGGTCTGCAGAGAGCACTGAAGCGGCAGAAGATTTGCATTATGGTAGACACGCAGGCCACTCTCAAATCCTTAGCCTCGTATTGTTTTACGTCGTGGCTGGACTGAAGGCCCTGGCCTCGGACAACTGCGTAACACTGTGTTGAGTGCCAGGTCATCAGGGAATAGAGGGAATAGTTCGGGCCGATGGGCTGGCGAAGAAGCGAGCAGCGCAAAGCCCTCAGACCTTTGTTCGGACTACCTCGAGCCACTTACGTAGAGAGGTCGGCAAATGGGAGGATAGGTGCAGGGCGGCCCATTGACAGGGGATGCCTAGCCTTAGACACTCAAAATTTTTCATCCGTCTCCCCAGAGGGAGGGCCAAGGAGGTGCTCGCGCTGGGCAGGAAAGATATGAGTATGGTGGTTCTGCGAGGTTGGGGCTAGAGACAGCAGAGCATGTCTTTGGCATATGCGATGGACTCACGGCATCGTGCCGTCGTGTGTTTGGGTGGTGGCGAATGCAGAACTTGCGGATGTCCTTTCTGTGGGGGTGGTGGGGACGTGTGGGTGGCGCTGCGCTAGGGGAGCCTAGTGCCTTGCGGCCTTGGTGTGGAGCAACAGACCCATGAGCCCCCCCCCCCCCTCACATGTGTGATTGTAGTTCAATTTCCGGGAGAATGGCTGAACCGTCTGGTTCTTTTTTTGTCTGGTTCGAGAAGACGCGAAAATATGGTTGCGACCGATTTTCATCGATAGGAAGGCGGGGGGGGGGGTACAGAAATGTACCGAAAACCAGGATTTTTCGCATTTCTTTCGTGTTTGAACGGTTTTGTGGCTCAACGTTTCTTCTCCACAAATATTTCCATGAAAATTCGGAGAACAGAGATGTACTCCCATGAAGCAATAAGCGAGGCTTCAACGATCTTCACCGAATTCACAGGATGTTTTCGAATAGTTAATATAGTGATGGATAAATGTTCCTCGGACAGTCCATTGAACAGAGTCTAAAAATAAAACGCGTCGAAAATAATGTTTTGTTGAATAAGTACTTTCGTGATTGCCTGAGTAACTTCTTCACCGTATGTGATCAATTAATAAAAAATATCTCCATTTAATGGTAATTTGTGTGAAATATGGAAATAAATGTTAAAAACAATTATAATCGTTTTAGTCTTTAATGGTGGGCAAATTGTTGTTACCTATTAATGTTGGTATTGATTATAAACAGAGTGGTGAATAAGATCTGTAGGAGGGGGGGGGGTAGCTCCACCTCACGAGGAAGTTTACCACGTTGAAATTCTCGCACATGAGAATGTATTTTTTAATGTGTGTTTGTGTGTATACTGAACCCAACCAGCTCAAACTGCACATTCACCCTGCAACGTACTATGAAACGCCCGAATAAGTGTAAGAGAAAACTCAGAACTCGGTTCAAAAGTAAGTATAGTTATCACAGGAATCAAAACAAGATACTTTTACTCTCCACGGTTCCAATGAGGTTCTCAGCGGTGGGAAAATTACGGGAGTAGCACAATAAACTATAAACAATGTCAAATAAAAACAATTTTAGCGTAGTTTTTCCCTTGAGAATTCAGCTCAAATGATTCTAGCGTTCTCAGGAAAATCTGGATGGTTGGTAAATAAATTATGTACAGGATCGAAGCTCAATAAAGTTTGTTAGCTAATTAGGAGCAACTCAATAAATACCGAAACCTCAATTGCCACCAATTTTTTTGTAAAACGATGTTGTAAACTGTGATAAAAATTGCTGAGTCCACGTGGTGTTAAGGAAAGTGGCGTGATGCGTCGTACCAGATATTTTGTACAGACACAAACATTTTGTATAATTAAACTGTGGTGTCGTGTGTTTAGGTGCGTTGTCATCTCGGGTTTCCGTGGTTTGGATTTCTCGTTGCGGCGTAGCGGCTGTGGAGTTAGAACGAAAGGAAAAGAACGGAATGGCGACTCGTAATTTATTGCAGGGAACGGCCGCGTCGTCTCAACGAAAGAGGTTTTACACGTGAAGAGGGAGCAATTGGAACCTCAGAGCAACTGCGGGCCTCAGAGTAAAGAAATGTAGCTCTCCGCGATATGGGAAACTATTCGTTCCGTTTCTGAAGGCCGTTTCGAAACGAGGCAACTGCGGCAAAAGGTCGAGAAGGAGCCGGTCAAATTAGAATAAAGTAGTGCAGGTGGGCGGTAAAGTGTACGGCGTTAAATCTGGAGGACACGGCCAGAGGTTGACGGCGAGAGGAGAAGGGAAGAGCACCTCATATTTCTCAATCAAACGTAAGGCCTCATGCTCTCGCAAGGCCGGACTCGAGGGCCTAATAAAGTTTAGCAAATCCCCCCCCTTACTACATCAGCCATCGTTCTCGGAGCCCTGCAGTTGCTTCCCGACCTTCTGCCCCCGCCATTCATTCCCCATACATTTTTAAGGGCAATTTCAGGAACCCAAGTTGGTTGCCAGACTTATATTTCCCCGGAGGTGACGGGAGAAGTGCGGGGGAGTACCGTTTGGAGGGGGGGGGGTAGAGTGAGAGAGAGCGAGTGAGAGAAGGGAGCTCGCCAGATGGGGACGAAATTCGTTTCTTTTTTCCCTCTCCGCCCTCGTAATAACCGGCTGACAAACTTGTGCGCCAGTCGAAAAAACTTCAAATGTTTGTCATTCGCCGGGTACAACTCGCCAACAGTCTTCTGAGTTTCTCCATTCAGAACAGACGGAACAAGAGGCAGAAATCTCGAACAAGTTCAGTTGTTGGCAAAAAAGAACGTTACGCTTGATAATGTCTGTTTCAGGACACAAAACAACATTACTCCTTTAAATTCAGTTAATTATATCAATTTTTGAAAAAAAGTGTGAAAAAACCACAAAACTAAAATATTTGGTGCGTTGCAACACACAACTTTCCATAGTTCTACGTCAATTCACTTTGTGCATGGCTAATTCTACTTACTCATTTCATTTATCACTTCAGTTCATTTGAATTTCACGGAATTTCTAGGTGTGTGCTGGGCATATGCCTGCGGCGTTGGAGAGGGTATCTAGCTTTGTAGCCTACACCCCTCTCCTGCCAGCACCAGACAACTCTCCGGGAGGTGGGGATTGCCAGCGGAACTGCAGTCCCCATGAGGCCAAACCCATGGCTTCACGACCGACAGCGTCACGCCCTAAAGGCTCCACGATTTTGCGGCAGAAGCCCCTGAGGTTCCCATTCTATATGGCTGCACCTTGAACAGCCTACAGACCTGAATGGGTGGCAGGCCCTGGTGCTGGAATTGCCAAGAGGCGTTCTACCGGCACCTACGCTTTATCGCCATGGGGGTTCTGGGGATTGAACTTGTCCTGGTACATCCCATGGAGAAGGGTGTCAGGCTGTCTTTAGTTCTGGCCTGAACTGCGATCCCCAATCCGTCGAGCCGAGGGCGGACTACTTGATATTCGGCCACCCTCGACCATGACCCACCCATCTCACTCTAACCTACATACACACTCACGCAATAAATACATTCAACCCTTAAATACACTCACACATTTTCCCGAAGGTCTAGGGGTGGACTATTCGATATTCATCCCGCCTGGATCCTTCGCTACACTACCTATTCCTACAAAACACTTACACACAAACGTGCACATACATTCACACACACTCACTTATATATACATTCTACTCTTAAATACATTCACAATGGTGGTCCAGGGATGGGCTACTTGATATTCGACCATCCCTGGCACCACCCACTCAAGACCACACACTAACACAAAACACGCACACAAACACATAACCTAAACACCTTCGTCTTAGGCCCTGCGCACATTTCCCCGCAACCTAACCTCTTCCTTATTCTTTTAAACCCTCTCACCGAACCATTTCCACCATCCAAAACATCCCTGTTCCCTAACCATTGTCATATCTCACTGCCTTTCAATTCCTAGTACCTCATTTATGGCCTTATCCCTATCCTGCTGGTAATTTCTACAGTGGAACACTCGCACTCACACAGCCTGTTCATCACCAACTCAAATCCATAGAGCTTCTCCCGGAAGTCCCCATGGCTGGTGACGAGCTGTGTGGTGTAGAACCTGAACCTCATCCATCCTGCTCCTATCGTTTCCCTTACGTGTGGCAGCCATGCGTACGTTTATCTTCCCTTTTCTCTATTCTCCCATCTTTCCTGCCACCCATCGATGACTAACTTATCGATGAGGGCCTTCCTCTTCCTTCCCACAATCTCCCTATCCCCCCATAACGCTCGTCCGTGCGCCCTCAGCCAGTAGCTCGCCTACCTCCTCTTTACCCACGGTCAATGGGCGGCTTCCCAGCCACGACGCACAGAGCATCGGAGGAGACTGTCTGGTAGGCCTTCACCATTCCTATCAATTTCTTCCTTTGTCCACTCGCCAGTCTCCTTTGTGGGCATTCAACTTGGTGACCCTTCACGTCAGCACGAAGCGGTAGCGCTTACAGTTCCGCAATTTATTGTGCTGCTCGTATTCATTCCCGGACCATTATTGAGCAATTGGTACACCGCAAATAAATGAGGCAGTAAACACGATTTATTTGAAGAAGGATACTAATCACTTTTGCAGAGTAGTAAGTAGTAAGCGAAACGCCAGTAGTTGCAAATCCGGGATTTCTGGAGTAAGCCCCACGTATGTTATTAGAGTTATGTTAACATTCTAGTAACAGTTTAGTGGAGTTTTCTAGTAACATTCTAGTGGAGTTAAACCGATAATTTTTTATTTGATAATTTATTGTGCTGCTCTCGTCGTTTTGCCACGAATGGGAATTTTATGGTATAATTGTCTTATTACGAACTATCAATATAAAAAATGTAATCAAAATCGTTAGAGCCGTTTTGAGAAAAAAAATTGGTATTTTGATCACTATGATAACTATAGTTAACTTTCGGTGGATTTTGCTCATAGCCTTAATTTGGCGTCTCATGGTAACCAGCGGGCAAAGTAAGTTTGAGCTGTTTTGATATTGTCTTATTCTCTAAAAATCGTTCACAGACAGGTCTGTTTCCTTATTTGATGACTGTTTCTAAACCTTCGACGAAGGTTATATTCATGGAAGTTTCGCTAATGTGCAAGAGGCCGGCCCCAGCAACATCCACCGAACTCAGTGCTGCGGAGGTACGCCAGCTCAACGCCACCAGCTCGGATGAGCACAGTGGCTAAGTACTGGCTGTTCAGGTGGGTGAGCGCGAGCATATCGATGGACAAGTCAATGCAGGCTACTGCTGCCTTGGCTCCTGTTCTTGCTCCAGCTACCAATCGTGCCTACGATCCCAGACCAAGAGTTTTGGATTCTATGTATGGTTCCTGTATGGCGAGAACACTGCAGCGTTTGTTGAGTGCACTTTGCAGCAACTCAGCCATAACCAGGGTACTCTTATTTGTGTTGTGCTGAAGGATTCGAACGGTTTTTAACCTATTCATAAGCCACTCGGCCTCGGCTCCATGAGGGAGGGAGGAGGGCTCAGTAGCGGCACCTGAGTATACGTTTTATCGAGAATTGATTAAGAAAGTTGCGTGGGGGCGCCACAAGTTGAAATATTTTAAAATGTGTAAAAGTTGTATAACAACTTCTAACATTCGCGAATTTTACATGTTTTTCGAACTTTTTAGCAAATTGATAAGTGACGGAATAAAAGTTTGAAATAAAAAAAAAGCTATTACTAAGCATCACATAAGTCTCATGCTTCAAGTTTTGGCGCCTAAAGTTCCGAATTTTATTGAAGCGCTCCTACTCGTCACACGACCATTATTGGGTGAATCATGAGGTTGTCAACGCAATCACGGGTTTTTTAGTATCGTGTTTACTATTTAGGAATTATCCTGTGAAAATTGTGCAAAGTGTTAAGTGAAACTTCAGTGGTCGAAATCCAAAATTTCCAGGGGTTGCTCTGGAATATTTTAAGAACTTTATTAAACTTTATTGGACTGCCACCCTAATTTTTCTGAGAATGCTAGACAAACCGCGCTAGAATGCGCTTTTCTTCGAACTTTTTGATAGCATATAATGCTGAATGAATGCTATCATTTTCCCACAAATATTGTACGGTACAGTCGTCTGATTTGAAAATATTGAGACTAATGAGGCTTTTATGGTACTGTTACGTTATTTGGAACTGTTCATACTATACGTTCGTGACATCACTTCGCTCCCTCACAGCAGACGCTTTTTTGTCAGTTAGGCGAAGGCTACAAGCACGTTTCGTGCAAAAATACTTGGCGTTTTGATCAGTATGAAAACTATAGTTATTTTTGTGCCAATTTCACTCATACCAGTGACGTCGTGTGTTGGTATGCAGGGCAAACAAACATTTGAGCCGAAGTAGTTCTGCCGGTTTCTTGCACTCGCGTTCACTGACACAGACCGGAAGGACCTAGTAGCCCTTGAAACGTTGAAGTTCGAAGAAAATTTGTTTTTTCAGCCGACTACATAATTATTTCCCAACTGTGCAGGGCAAAGGAAGGTAAAAAGCTATTAGGAGCTATGCATTTTGTAACTTTGTGTTGGGGTTTGAGTAGTTCACATATTTTCATTATGCCTCACTGTTTCGTTAATCCTCGCTTTTCCAAAGAAAGTACTAAGGAAAATTTCGAGATCCTTTGCACTCGGCCTTGATTAAGAAAAGCTGGGATTTGTTATTTTAAAACAACAACCTTCAATTACAAACCATCAAATGAATGAGGGGGGATTAAGAAGTGACAAACGAAAGGCAGAAAGGTCAAGTGCTCAACAAAAGTAACTGATATCTGTTCTAAGCGGAGAATTGTCACAACCAACTGGTTATGATTTAAATAGAGTGGAAACTAACTACTAAAGCGTCATGAAATATAAAGGGAGCAAATGTAACTCTTAAAAGGTTGAAATACCGATGTTGTCTGAAGAATATTAAATTACTCGCTGTCAAAACCGAACAAAAGATTCACCCTCCTGCTCAAGGTTTCATTGTCTTACGCAAACTTAGCGCTTCGTTATACGACCATTTATTACTCCGTGGGATCCAATAAACGTGAGGCAGTAGCTGGAAGGCTGAGCGAGGGGGTTGACGGCCAGAATGAGAGGAGGGCCCAGCACACGTCAAGTAGCTCCTAGAGCCCTTCTCTCAGAGGCCCGTTTAATAATGAATCACTCGGGTTTGAAAGGGAGGCAGGCAGGTGTAATCAGACTGAGGTAACCTGATTTATTGAAAATGTGCCGAGTATAAACGGGAAGTGACGAGGGGAAGGTTCGGAAAAGTCGAAAAGAGATAGGCGAGGAGCGAGGTAGCAAAATGGTTGGGGAGAGGGTGGAACCTTTGTCAGACAGGTGAGAGGAAAAGTGACGGAAAATATCGAGGAAGAAGGGGCTAATATGTGTCAAACCCGCCTCAACTTCCAGAAGGTTTCCTGTGTCAAATGGGTTCCAATTTCTTGTTCCATCCATCAATCGGCCTTTTGTTGTAACGACCTGATTATAATAATGTAGAAACCTTTTCCTTCGACATCTCAACCAAATTCAATTTACTTCTAATTATTGACCTCTGCGAAGCCTCTTTCGACCTTTTCACAGATCGGACTTTCCAAATGTCACGGTTTCCGCAGCTCACCTCTCAAGAGACGAAGGAACGAGAACTCCTGAGTGTACATAAAAAAAAAACAAAAAAAAACTGGGTCGTACTGGTATCTCACACTCAACAACAAGTGACTTCAACAGGTGGCTTGCTGTAAGCACAAGAAAAGTAGGAACGAGGAAGTGAACCTAATACAACCTAAACTCGTAACCCCGTGACATTCGAGCGAATTTGTCAAGGGTGAATCATTGGTTAATACTCAAGCGCATCACACAGAGGTTTGTAGCAGGAGTTTTAGAGCTGGAGAAGTGGGAAGTCATTACATAAGTTAACCCACGGGTTTGGTAAGTCCGTCTCCTCAGGCTGGTGAGATACTGTGAACGAGCGTATTCGATTTAAAGACAGTATCGTCTTAGAAAACCTACTGCAGATCAAACCACCCACAACGTCATAAACTAAGTGCATTCAGACACATAATACTAAAAAAATACTAAAAATACACATAATACTAAAAACTATCCCACTATCCCACTACCCGAACAAAATTACCAAAAAGAACTTGATATCATCAATACACCAAACAAATAATAAACAAATTATTAAGAAAGTATGAGCCACAATAAGACGATCCAAAAACACAAAATACTCATACTTTGTACACATTTACGTACACGGGACCGAAAATACAGAGAATAACTATCATCTTCAAAAAGGACAACACACTTAGAACCATACTAACTGCAAAGACTGAAAAGACAGACCCAGTCGACCAAAGTCGTTTATATAAAATAACTAGTACTTGTAAAAACTCAAACATAGGCCAGACAGGACCAGATATTCAGAACACATCAAATCTCTTAGAAGGAACGAAGACGATACAAACATTGTCAACCACCTCAAGACAACTGGACATGAACCTACCAAAATACAGGACTGCCCCACCTAACTACATAAACAATACGAAGGACGAAACCTGAACGTATTAGAAAACATGGAATTCTATAACAAAAAAATGTTAATGAACAAATCAACACAAAATGCGACGTATTTACACCACTCAAAACACTACAGAGACGAAAACAACCAACTGACGGATTTACAGACCACCGTATACAAAAAAGAATTGGAATCAGCAACTGACAGACTATTTAAGACACACGAAACTGCCCTTACACCCTTCACTTCAAACAGATTTCCCAGGAGCCCCCCCCCCCCCCCGGTAGACGCAACACCACCCCATTCACCATTCGCCTCCTATATAAAGACCATGACCAACTAACTGACCAAGTACTGACTTAACGGCCAGACGACGATGTCTTTACATCGAAAGCGGTTGCTCTCTCACCAGCCAGAGACGACGGGCTCACCAAACAGGTACGTTAACTTTAGTAATTTACCTACTGGCTGAACTAACCCAATTACTTTATATATAGTCAATAAGGTTGTATGTAACCAAATTAGTGAAATTATTTTAGTAACTCTGCCTTGTTACTTAAAATCACTTTCCACAATGGCGTGAATGATTGGATTGCTAGCTGATACCCTGGAATCGCCAGCCAAAGGGCCCCATCTATGGCCTTCTAGTTTTCTCATGGCAAACTTGACAGGATCACATCAAGAAGGAAAAGCTATCTCTCAAGCTTTGATGAGGCCTTCCATTGACCAACAAAAAATGTCTAAAGACAAGACTCTAGAATCTCTGAGCCAAATGCAAACATTCCAAGTTCTCCTTAGATAAAGCAAACATGGAGCAGGCATTTGCTGTAATGCAATCAGATCTTTTGAAATGTGTACGCCAGCTATACAATAGAAGTAGACACTGAAGCTCAGAGGGTATCGTGTGTACCGATCATGGATCCTGTGAGCCAGCTAGACATCCCATTGTGGACAACAGGCGACCTCGGGCCTGAAAGACCAACAAGACTCCTGGGACGAAGAAGATGAAAGGTAATATGTTAAGGAAGATTGAGTGGATCACATCCTAAATTCTAAATAATTTATTTGATGACTGTCTGTAGGTCAGGCAGATCATCATTCAGTGGAAGTCTGCTCGCATCGTCTCTCTTCAAGAGGGAGGCGACTATTTATCACGGAGACTGCTCAGTCTTTAGGACACATTAGGAAAAATGTTAGAGACCTTGATGTAGCTGTATATCAATGTCCATGCTGGATGTCATCGTTAACATTTGCAATATTTCCCTGCAGGCAGAGGCAGTATGTAGTAGGGATTCTCATTGGCATCAAAGGAGTGTTTAACAACCAATGGTGGCCAGTGTTCCTCAGAGAGCTTAAGGGTTGGGGAATTTCTCCTACCTATAACCTGCTCATAAGAAGTTACCCAACCTGATGGGGTAACAAGCCAGGCCATGTCTGGCCTCCCGGCTCGTTGGTTCGTGGGGGGGGGGGGTGATCTTCAAGACCAGTCCTCACCTAGATGATGCACTCCTAAAGGTTTGTGGAAGGAGGGGTGAGCGAAGTCTGGGTTGGTGTCCTCAAGGAAGGGTGGAAGCAGGGGGTGGGGGTTGGGTTGGGTCTGCCATGGTAGGGGGAATCCAACACTCCAGCCTAAGTCGCCCACGCTTGGACAAAAATGGCAAACCGGCGCCTGGCAGACCCGCTAGAGAGGAGCTCGGAGGCACTTTCGAGGAGGGGAACGCATGCGTGGACCGGCACGTCGTTGTAGAGGGGGCCAAGGAACAGAACGTGTGATCCCCCCCTCACACGGACAGAGGTCGAATGTGCACCGTTTGAAGAAAATGAGGCGCCGATTAAAAGCGCTATGCCCAGAGAGTAGCTGGACTGCCGGGAATGAGAGGTGTGATCTTCCCATTACCAGGCGGTCCCGAAGAAGAAGTTACCTGTCCGACAGAACTGCTACGATTGAATGTAGGCATGTCTTTGTCCAGATAGTGATTGAGAAACGGTGCCCACAGGGTTTGGTCCTCTGATCACTGCTATGAAACTCCTTCATTGAAGGTCTTTCAGGAAACTCACGAAGGCTGACTGCGAGTCATACGCTCCAAATTGTTGCCCAGAGGTGCGGGCGCGTCATGTTGCAAGCAGCAGAAAAGAAAACTCAACTCATCCTCTCACGAGGGAAATTAAACAGCCTATAATTAGTACATTTTGCAGCCACAGATTCCAACTTGAGCATTTCATCCAACACTGACAGTTCCTTTCAAGGCAGTATTCATGAGGTGAGTTGGCCACTCACTAGAATTTTCTTATTCGTAGTCACCAAGTGAGTGATCACTTGAGGAAAATCGTCATCTCATGCATACCAAAAATCTAGGAGACGTAAACAAACCCTCAATTGCAGGCTGAATGTGATGTCAGCAGAACTTCTCATCAAATTTCCGAAACATTTTTCGAAGCGAAATGAAATCAGTTGTAACTGTTAATATTTCGTTTAAAAATATAACAAATTAGTTGAGTAATCACAACAATAATAATCATCATTGTCATTTTCATTTTCAATAGTTCAAAAAACCCTGCAAATTATTACACAACGGTTTATTATTCGGATAATCAGCTTGACCTAGCATTAATGTTCCGAGACTCATCCCGTTCGACTCAGCATCGAAAAATATCATAATGAAACCCAAAAAAGGTCGAAAAGAACTGAATCGTAATATTAAAATAAACAAAAAAACGAAAGTATCTAGAAAAAACTGAATTTTAATATGAAAACATGCACGCTAAGTACTAATATCAAAATTTAACCAAAAATCTATGAAATGATGATGAAACCAAAACGTCGGGGAAATTGGAACGGGGGCGCTCGAAGCGAAAGGGGAGTTGAGGTGGCGGCGTCGTTGGGAGGGACGAGCTCGCTCGCCCCCAGCGCTTTTTTAATGAGACGGATGGGGCAGGAGGGAGTTCAAACGACGAACCTAGCTCCCGCGTTGTACTGCGTTTCGTTAATTTTTTTAACCGTTTTTTGCCCATCACAACCACGGGCTTCGTCCGATCGGATTGCCGAGATGGCGGGCACAACTAGATACCAAATTGGATTTTTGTGCGAAAGAACGAATTTTTCAGACCACGTTAAAGGCACAAAACGGCCCGGACGGTGGACGGGGGAAACGTAAAGTATCAAATTTTGAGGGGGGGTTGTAAAAAATTTTTCGTGACCGAAAACATAGGGTTATTATTCAGAATGAATAATAAACCAAAACCGGTTCCGTGATGCGGGAAACCTCATGGAAGAGTAGTAGTTCTCGATACCCTGGTGCCAATTGTTGCATAGGAAGAAGTACTCAGTGGAAGAGCCATTCTCAGCATTAATTAAAGTTTTGGTTGCAGCGCAGTTTTATGCGACATTGCTATACCAGGTAAGCTGGCTAAACTTGTATTCCTTCTTTTCTGTTGTTGAAACTATTTGCGCTTGCAGTTCTTCAAGAATTTTGGAGCTTCTATCTTTGTTGGCAGCTTCTCATCCTAATGAAAAGCGTATTTTCGCAAATTGTTGGTACTTTCCCCCATACATCATCTATTTCAGTATCGCATGGTCGAGGACATAGTTGCCTAACTCATGACAGACATTCGTCCTCACTCTATTGAAGTATGGAGAAAATTGCCAATGCACTGCGGAGTTTTCCCAGAAAATGCTGAACCAGAAGAGGATGGAGCTTCCGAAAAGAATGTGAAGCCTGGAAGTTTGGGTGACTAAAATAGATACTACTGATACGAACGGTTATAAAGCGAGTTAACGAATGTTCTTGGTGGGGAGATTTTTGCAACTTCCGCTGATGATTGACTTGGTGGCGTCTTGACTAGGGTTTGATGCTGCGTGTGAAATGCGGTCGACCTGATCGTAATAACATTTCAATCAAATCAAACTTATTCCTAATTATTCACTTCGTTTAGGCTCTTTCGACCAAATCCCAGTTCGGACTTTATAAACCGTCAAGTTGTTACCGCTTACTTCACAATCTGTTGTCAGAGGGCAACTGAGTGGCAGAAAAGGAGATATCACAAGTGAGGGGAAGAGAAAAACCCTGCAAATGATTACGCAATGGTTTATTATTCTCATGAACAGCTTGACCTCGTATTACTGCTCCCCCATCCCATTCGATTCAGCATCGAATACTAGTAAACCATACGATACAATGGAACTACGGAAATTAAATTATTCCCCCGGCGCCAGGCGCCCGTAAACGTCTGATCCGATGGAGGGGTGGGATGAGGGCTTCCAGTGAACCCTCGCACGGCAATTGGCAGGACGTTGCGAGTCGAGCGGACCTTGAAAACGATACGAAACACGATTTATTTGCGATTATACTGCGTTTCGTTAATTTTTTAAACCATTTTTTGCCCATAACAACCATGGGCTTCGTCTGATCGGATTGCCGAGATGGCGGGCACAACTAGATACCAAATGGGATTTTTGTGCGAAAGAACGAATTAATTATCGTTAATTTTTTAGACCACGTTAAAGGCACAAAACGGCCCGGACGGCGGACGTACATTGCACATTTGGAATCCCCATGTCTTGAAACGTAAAGTATCAAATTTTGAGGGGGGGTTGTAAAACATTTTTTGTGACCGAAAACATAGGGTTATTATTCAGAATGAATAATAAACCAAAATGAACGGTTTTATTAGTAAAGTTGATGTAATGTGAGCACATAAGTAACTTTAGTTCGGAATAACGAAGAGCTGATGATCATAGTAGGTTTGTTGAATGATGTAGCAAGTGAATCGTCCTGTAGGTATCTCTATTTCGTTCATTCCAATATATAATTGTAATAAGAAGGCTGTTCTGTACTGAACTACATGGAGCCCCATCGATCACTTACCCAAACAATAATTATAGTTATCTTCGGTAGAGGCAATCATTTCGTGTTGAGCATATGCGCAGTCTGTACCCGGCTGTGGGGAGAATGTCGTAGTATGATAATGTAATTAACGGCAATCTCTTCTGCGCGACACATTGTATTAATTACGGCGCTATAACTACTGTTCATAATTAGTTCCCTCATCGTTGACCTATCGATCGATCAACTGCAGAAGCGGTTTATCCAGACTCGTGTTACAGCGAAGGAACGCTACTACTGTCATGTCATGTTCACGATTTAATGGGACGTCATCTCTTTAATTGAAATTTCAATCACAACTATTTTATCTCCGGATAATCCATTTTGTTATGAAACACATTATAATGGAGTTTCAAGCTCGAAAACCCCGACGTTCCAATCAAATTTAATTAACCGTTAAATATTTAATCTGTTTGAGTCTCTTTCGGCCTTTACACAGCGTTGGCACACATTACAACTATTTCAATACATTTATACTTTCCCTGGCTCCACGAAGGAGAAAGGAAAGTTACGTGATGGGCTAAAAACAAAGTTTTGAGGTCACTTCATTTCTTAAAGCAATTGGGTTATGTCCGCCAGTAGGCGAATTACTAAAGTTAACGTACCTGTTAGGTGAGTCCGTCGCCTCTGGCTGGTGAGATACAGTGGGCAAGCGCTTTCGATCACAGACAGACATCATCGTCAGGGCATTAAGTCAGTACTGGAGTTGGTCGTGGTCTTTATAAACGAAGAGAAAGGTAAACGGGGTGGTGGTGAGTCGGGAAAGTGGGGGAGGAAGGAGGTCATGGTCATGGAGGAGGTCATGGTGGGTCTGGGGAAACCCACTACAGGTGAATGGAACAATTGTGGATTCTAAGTCTTTTTTGTATAGGGTGGTATGTAAATCCGCCGGTTGGTTGTTTTTGTTTGTGTAGTGTTTTGAGTGGTGTAAATACGTCGCATTTTGTGTGGATTTGTTCATTTATGATCTGTCCATTGAAGTTTTTTTATTATAAATTTCCACGTTTTCTAATATGTTCAGTTTTCGTCCTTTGTATTGTTTAGGTAGTTAGGAGGGGCAGTCCTGTATTACGGTAGGTTCATGTCCAGTTGTCTTGAAGTGGTCGGCAAAGTTTGAGTCTTTGTTCCTACTAAGACATTTAATGTGTTCTGGTCCGGGTTTTTCGTCCTGTCTGTTACATGTATGCGTTTTTACAAGAACAGGTAATTTTATACACCCCACTTTGGTCGAGTGAGTCTGTCTTTTCAGTCTTTGCAGTTAGTTTGGTTCTAAGTGTGTTGTCCGTACGTAGTGCGATTTGTCTGCCTTCCTGTCGGAGGATGTTAGTTATTCCGTATATTTTTGGTCCTGTGTACGTAAATGTGGAGCGTCTTGTCAAAGTCTGCGTATTTTGTGTTTTTGAGTCGTCTGTTTTCATATTGTCTCAATAATATGTTTATTGTTTTTTTTTGTTGGAGGAACCGTTGTTTTCTGCGATAGTATTGGAGGTATCAAGTTCTATTTTGTAATTTTGTTCGAATAGTGGGATAGGTTTTAGTTTCCGTATCTAAATGCACTTTGGTTATGTTGTTGTGGGTGGTTTGATGTAAAGTGTATGGTCGTATCGGTAGCAGTAGGTTTTCTAAAAATGTCGTGTTGTAGTTCGTTGTTTAACCGTGTGATTTTCAGGTCCAAGTAATTAAGAGTTTTATTTTGTTCTTTGTCCATATCATATTGGATGTTATGGTGGATATTGTTCAGGTTCTTTAATATACCGTCAGTGTTATCACGGCTTAATATGCAGATGATATCATCTACATATCTGGCGTAGTGTTTGATCGTGTTTTGTCGTTAAGGTCTGGATGTGAGTTTTTTCTGTGGAAATATTTCGGTTAATATGGACGAAGTAGGGTTTCCCATACCTAATCCATCTTTTGGTTTGTATATGCTATTGTTAGATTGAAACGTCGTGTATATGTCCGTCACCAGCCAGAGGAGACGGACTCACCTAACAGGCACGTTAACTCCTAATTTCTTTAAGTTTCCGATTTGTGTGTATGTCTGTAGACGCGATTGAGCAAAAGCGGCTCAACCAAATCAACTTAAACTTGATACCCAGCTCTCACGATAGAACGCTAAAACAATGGTGTGACTAAAACCCGTCTAAAACAAACTATGGTTATGTTATCATAGTGATCCAAACACCAAATATATTTTTTTTTAAATGACCAACGATTTTGATTAAATTTTTTATACGAAGAGCTTCCGATATTACGACAATACCATAGAATTCCTACCCGTGGAAAAATGACGAGAGCAACACAGTAAATTAGCGAATATCTCGACGAACCGATTTTAGCGTAGTCTTTTAGTTATGAACTCCGCTCGAATGTTATTAGAACCTTCAGAAAAATTGTCCAATCAAGTACGTGCACTAAAAGTTTGGGGGCTACTCACGTAATAGCGGGATTTCATCCACCACCGTTTCATTTACTAACATTTCTGTAAGTGTTTACCCGATAGCTGTGGAAAACTGATTATTATACTTCTCAACAAACCCGCGTGTACAGTATCCTTAATTCCCTGTTGACAAATTGGTTAATAATGGTTACATCATGAGTGGGAGCAGCAAAATATACTCCGAAACGCCCTTTCTGTCACCATGAAGTGGTATTTGTGTGTGAGAACGTAGAAGGCATTGCCCAGCTCAGCACTGCCAGTCATTTCTGTTATGTCGGGCGTTCTCTAAAATTGTGCGCTTGCAAATCTTGACTATGATGAATATTATATTTGGACATTCCATCAAAAATCCAGCTTCACCAACCCAGCCTCAACCAGAGGGATGTACGTATCAATTGGAACAGAAAATATCGTCCCATCATTATCACCCTGGTTATCGTTACGTTTATTTTGTGTTCGTTGAGCGTTAGGACATTTTATTTAAATTGTTGTAAAGGTAGTTAATCCCCAGTAGTTTGTTTATATCGAAATATTGTCGCTTCGTTATCCTTTAAAATTTCATTTTTGTATGTAATAATTTTAAAAGAGCGAAAAGAACGTTGCTTCACTGTTCAATCTCAATTCAATTGAGCAATGGTCCAATCATTGCTGGCGCATAAAAAACCATAAAAGTGAAACAATTTGAATGGTTCATGTCCTTCAAACACCACTGCTCGATTTAACTTCATGGAAAGCCCTGCAAATTATTACACAACGGTTTATTATTCTCAAGAACGGCTTGACCTAGTATTACTGCTCCGAGACCCATCCCATTCGATTCTGCATCGAAAAATACTAGTAAACCATACGAAACATGACCTGACTACAATGGGACCACGGAAACTAAATATTCCCCCAGCCCCAGGCGCCCGTAAACGTCTGTAGGCATTAATGATCCGATGGAGGGGTGTGCGGAGGAAGTGGCCCCAACCTTCCTCGACCCCGTCAGGCAAAAAGAGTCGGGGAAATTGGGACAGAGAACCTCGAACCGAGCGAACAGTCGGCAATTGGACGGGGCCAGTGGACGGGGGACGGGGGACAGCGGACAGACATTGCAGATTTGGAATCTCCATGTCTTGAAACGTAAAGTATCTAATTTTGAGGGGGGATTGTAAAAAATTTTTCGTGACCGAAAACATAGGGTTATTATTCAGAATGAATAATAAACCAAAAGCCAGATCAGGAATCAACAGCAGCAATAATTAAAGAACGACATGTAACGCTGATCACTTTTCTAATTGGTATTTTGCAGTTAAAGTCTTTGAAACCCGAAGATCGGATTTTATTTATCGGACCTTGCAGGGCCGAGGAACGTAAAATAAATTCAACCCACTCACGAAACCATTAAAACAACAAATTCTGTGCTGGAAACTTCACGAACTTTCGATGACCCCCATCAATTAAGTTGAAAAGTGCAGCAAAAAGAGTTTCCACTTGAGGGGTTAAATAAATTCCACCAGAGCTCACTTAGATGGCACCTTTACTCTGAAATAGGCTGGAGATTTTCGATTTATGAGGGAGCAATCAAGAACAGCCCTCCCACCACACGAGTGGCAAATGGTACGAATACCCAAAACCACATAAGCTCCAGAAAGAGCATTAACTCGAAAACCGCAATCACAGTGAGCCCTCCTCCGAAATGGGTTATAATGTATTCTACGATTCGCGGCGATGGTAGGAGGTGGTGAGGGGTTTGGGCGAAGACGGAAAAGCGCAATATATTTATATCTGGGTAGAAGCGGAGAACGATAATTCCATTTAATGCCGCGCAAGCCTAGAAGTGAGATGGCGAAGAGAAAGAGCTTGAGGGAGCGAGGTATGATAAATAGAGGCTTTAAGGATTGTGCAATAAGCTTGGCGGAGGAGAGGGAAATGGAAGGCCCCCTATCTGAATAATTACTGTAGTGTCTCCTAAGCATACAGACTTCCCTTACACCCCCCCCCCCAATCCCTTCTCTCCTGTTGTCAGTGGTTTTAACGGAAGCACATATTCAACGCACAAACGGTGTCTAGTTCCATTGCCTCGGCAAACAGAACGGTTTCTTGGTCATATTAGCCCTAGATACCCCCCCCCCCCCACGTGCTTCACGTCTTTGTATAGCTTCTTGCTCGAAGCTCCAGTATCCTTCGCTCTACTCCCTTTAATCTCCTTAAAACGCCTAATGATAATTGGGTTCAAACAACGATCCAATTTCCTCGAGATGATTGAAGTGCCGAGTTGACGGGATAAGGAAACGCCTGATAAATTAGTGGCGGGTGGGGGATGCACTCGACATATTTCTAGCTGTGCGTTATATTATAGAAGAAATTGGCGACCGGTGGGGTAGAGAAAAAGTACCACGTGCTACGCATCACAGAACTTTCAGAGTGATAACCAGCAACTAATAAAATACGTTGTTCATTCGATTTATATTTATTTGGTAGAACGAAGGTAAACGTTCTAGAAATATCCGGTAATTATTGAGCTGCTCCTATTTATATCACTATAATTACTGAGTAATCGGTGCATAGAAGATACATGAAATTGCCGAAACGAATATTTTACGAACGTTAATGCACTGGGTTGGTTACAATGGGAGAGCGAGAGAGAGAGAGAGAGAGAGAGAGAGTGAGAGAGTGGGGGGAGAGGGGGGGGTGAGAGAGAGAAAGAAAGAAGTTCGAAGGCAATGAGTTAATGCACGCTATCTAACTAACTAATGACGCTAACAAACACCCTGTCACGTCACTTTTAACATATGATAATATCTTGACAAGGCTTGGTGCAGCAAGTCGAAAGTGTTGCAGAAACAACAAATCAATCCGTTTGGCTCAACTCGCTTGATGAAATAGGTCATTTGTCATCAACTCAAACGTAGATCTCGAGGTCTAGCTGCTCTGACTACTGGGTTTTAACTGGTCGTTTCACCTAAAGCCGTAGAAAACCCTATCGCTCAATTTCTTCCTCGCAATAATCCAACCTACTCGAACACAAAGGTTAGTATTTCTAAAGCTGACAACGAACCTTACCAAATCCAAGCATTCTTAATCATTTGAAGGGGTGAGTTGTTTTCCTATAACAGCTCACCCTATCTTACATCTCACCCCTTAGTGTGCCACTTTGATGCTGTTCTAGTCTGCCCCTAACCTTCTAACTTGTGAAACTTCGCGTGAACTGTCATTTTAATAAATCCTTGTTATCCTGAATTCACTCGCGAATCTATATTATGGTTGCTTCGCCAACTAAGCGGTTTATTTAACCAACCAGGGAGGATTAGGGCCATAAAGCCCTCTCTTACATCATCCCTGGCAAACAGTATTGGTTACAAGTTGAATCTTGTGCGGTGTACAGAGTAAAAACAAGAAAAAAATATAAACATAAATAAATCACTTCTGGATTGTCCTTTCTTTCTCTCTTCTGTCTTTCATCTTCTTGTCACTTCTACGACTTCTGAGTGCTATTCCATCCTTTCCTACTCTTTGCGTTCCTCTAAAAGCGCGTTCTTGCAAATGCTCTTGAAAGACGCAACGCTCACGGAAGTGTCAAATAGGGCTGGGTTTTCATTAAAAATTCGAACAGCTGTGGCAGTGAATGATTTATTGATGATGGTGGTTCGATGGTGAGGGATTTGAATTAGGCCATGTCGTGTCTCATGTTGGTGAATTGAGTGTAGGAATGCAAATTTTTCGGCGATATAGGGAGGGTTATGGAATTTCAAGCTCTTAAATAGGAGCAGAGCAACAGTGTATCTGATTTTTTGTTGGATCTTCAGCCAGCCTAAGCTTTTATAGTACGGTGTTACGTGTTCATCCAACTTTAACCTGTAAACAAATCGTACTAAGGCATTTTGTGCTCTCTGGATAGCTACCAGTTGCTCGCCATTGAGATCACACAACGCCGCCAACCCATAACTGAGGTTATGGGCGACGGGTGCCTGTACCACCTTGAGTCTTACATGGTACGGGAATTTTGTAGCGAGTCGTCGAAGTTGGTACAATGCTCTAAAAATTTTCGCCGTTGTCTTGGATACCTGTGGCCACCAAGAGAGTGTGTGGGTCATAGTGATTCCAAGGTTTCTAAGTTCAATACTGTATGGCAGGCTCTGGTTGCTTATGTGGACAGAAGGGATCTCTCTAAGGTTGATCCTCGAGAGAAGTCTAGTGTACCCACACAGCATGGCTTTGCATTTCTGGGGGTTAACTGACATCCCATGATTGCTACATCAGACTGTTAGTGCCTCAAGCTCTCGATTTAGTACCTGTACTAGCTCGTCGACTCGTGAAACTTCTCCAGACAGATAAACCTGTAAGTCGTGTGTGTGAGAGAGAGAGAGAGAGAGAGAGAGAGAGAGAGAGAGAGAGAGAGAGAGAGAGAGAGAGATATTGAAGAAGTTTGTTTTACCATGAGGGGAAGTTAGGGCTATGCAGCCCTCTCTTCCACTTCCCCTGAAGACGAACTACGAAAAACCTCTACCTCTGCGAGTCTTATATGACTGACAATAAAAAAAAATAGCCTTCAAGCCACTCTTTACATTTAAACTAAACTAAACACATAATTCATCAATGTTCATGCCAAATAAATTACATGCATTCCAACCAATTATACCAGATCTGTTTCTTTATTTCATGACTGTACCTAAACCCTCGACGAGGGTTATATCAGTCATAGAAGTTGCGGTTTCGCTAATATGCAAGAGGCCGGCCCCTGCAGCATCCACCGAACTCAGACCTGTGGAGGTACGGCAGGTATGTGGTCGTTAGCCAGTCTCACCGTAGAGAGCTGTTGCCCGTGTGTTACCGCGCGGAGGTGACCACCTGAGGAATCCCGTACCATCTGGGAGTAGTTCTTAATCTGGTTCCCTACCTGATCTTACTGTTTACTTGGGTGGCAAGTTTCAAAAGGACTGATCAACTATAACCACGTTTCTTAGCCATTACCTTCTTTGCGAACTTTGCAAAATGGTTATAGGCTTCCTTTGTAGCAGTCAAAGCTGCTAAGTTCGTTTGCCCTCTCAACAACCGTCGCTCACTGTTGTAGAAACTACAGTGGAGCAGCACATGGTTTCTTGTTTCCTCCGCACTGGAGGCACAAGACGTGCATAATGGAGAGTCTTTCAGAGAAAAGAAGTGGAGCCGCGCATTGAAGTCACCATGTCCCGTGAGGAACTGGCTCGTCCAGTGGTCTGGCTCAACCCATTTTCTAGAAAGACGTTCACGGATGTTGGGGAAGAACTCATACGTATCACGTCCCTTTGACGAGGATTCCCATCTCGCTTGCCATTTCTCTAGAGCCCATTCATCGATGGCGGCAAGTTTCTGTTCTGTGGTGAGATCCGCACGGAGTTCAGCCCAAAGCGGGGAAGCTCCGTTTCACTCTCCACTTGTCAATCATGCACTCAACAGCCAAATCAACTGGTAACTGACCAGTGATCACCTGGAGTGCTTCCGTTGATACAGATCTTGTAGGCCTTGGTGATCCACAGGAGCGCGGCTCTCTGGGATTGGGCCAATACTCTCTTTTGATTGACTGTTAGTTTGCTACCCCAGACAACAGGGCAGTAGCCAATCACACCTAAATAGATGGCCTTATACATGAGGATGGTGTCGTGGTAACACACACCCCAAGTGGCCTTAGTAATGGCACGCAGTGAGGCAAACCTTGCAATGGTAGTGCCTTTAAGGGACTGGAGGTGTTGGTTGAAACCCCACCTCTCACCTATATTCACTCCTAAATACTTGACGTGCTTTTCAAGAAGGAGCCTGTGGCCGCCAAAGCGTATTGTGGGTGGATTATTCACTTTCCCCTTCAAGAGGATTAGCTGGGTTTTTCCTCAGCCACCTGCATCTTGACGTGCTCGCACCATTGGTTGACAGTGCGGAGCACGTGGTGGGTTTTTTCTTCAATTTGGCGGACTGACTCTGCAAAGATCAGCACAGTCAAGTCATCCACATAGGCGTACGGCTCGCAGTCAGTCTCCATGAGTTTCCTGAGAAGACCTTCGAAGAAGGCATTCCAGAGTGCTGGTCCTAGGACCGAGCCCTGTGGGCACCCCTTCTCAATCTTTCTCCGGACGGAGACATGCCTACTTTCGATCGTAGCAGTTCTGTCTGTCAGGTAACTTCTGACGAGCGAGTACAGGTTGCGGGGGATTCCCCTACCTTTGAGTTCATTAAGGAGCGCTGGCCACCAAAGGTTGTCAAACGCTCCTCTGATGTCAATCAGAACTGCTACGACGTACTTCGCCGGTGCCAGCAGGGAAACACGCCGAATCTCGACAATGACATCCTGCGTGGACCTTCCTTTGGTACACCTCGTACTTTCGTATGGCGCACCGCTGCCAGGCTATTTGGAGGTGCCTTGCCCCCTCTAGTTTTTTGTACAGGCTGGGTGATACCTCAATCACCCAATCCTTCTGTCTGCCACGCTTTTTGGTGAAGAGAGGCCTGACATCCTGCGGCTGCAAGCCTAACGCAGGGTTGTGCTCAACAACTTGTTGGGCCAAGTCCTCTTTTTGAAGGTCGGTCCTTACGTCGCACAGCAGCAGGCGTGGGAAACGACCCAGGGGGGCTGACGCTTGGAGCTTCAACTCCTTTTTTGTGGAAATGTGGCTCGTGAGCGCCTTGGCCATTTCTGGCGTTTCCGTCACAATGACGGCGCCACCTCCTACTGCGGTGCGGATGTCTAGCACTCGGACACTCAGAGCTTGGAGGTCCGTAGCAGGGACACCCCGCATAAGCGCTTCCATTGCGTCAGGGTTGGAGGGACCAGCCTCTCCTTCCTCACATGTCCGCCTAACCACTACCACGTTTTGTCGTGGGTTTTTAGGGGGGAGTTTGGCAAGCGGTGGAGGCTTATTTTGGTTTTTATTTTTATTTTTGCCCTTGTTTTTGGGCGGAGGCATAGGCAGGGGCGCTGCCCTCGGCCTGCACTTCCTGCTTAGTTGGGGCCTGTTTCTGCTTCCCTCTGCGCTTCCTGGCCCTGGCAGGCTGCCATTCCGCCTCAGCTCCATGAGGGGAGGAAGGCGCAGTAGCGGCTACTGCCGCATATGAGGGGCCTGGGGTACTACCCTGGCTCGTTGTTGCTCCTCGAGTTTGGGGGCTGGTGGCACTGGCTGCTGGGCAATTGCCCTACGCAGCTCTTCCTCACGACAGCCGCCACAGTTTCCCGCAGGGGGAGTGGCAGGGGGCGATGTCGTTGGGGGCATTAGCTTTATAGCCAGCTTCGAAATTTCGAAGAGGCAACTAGTTACGAGGTCCCGCATAGGTCCTGTCGCGTTGGCCCTCATCCGTGCCAGCTGGCCGTGGATGATTTGGACGTATGCGCAAATTTGCTCCATGTCCGACAGTTTAGGGTCCACGCTGTGTCGTGTGCTTGTAGTAGCCGGGTTGCCCGGGCTACTAGGGGAGAAGGGGAGATGAACGCGGTTTGCCCGGTTCTTTCCGCCCTTGTTTGTATGGACGACGAGTAGGTTGCTCATCGTCCGAAGAGGGAGGTCGAGCTTGGCGAGCCGAGGAAGAGGCGCAGGTGGCGTTTTATTACCTGCTGAAGTTTTAGTTGACTTTGTCATGTTTTTTACTTATTTGGGGGTGATTAAAGAAGCGGACTGGTGTAGTGTATCCTTGTGAGTTCATTTGTTGTGTGTGTTCGTGGTATGAGCGAGAGGTGCTTGAGGCAGTGTCCTGGAAGCTCCCCTCAGGCATATTGATTCTAGCCCCTTTCGCTGGTCCGTTGAGGGTCAAAGGGAGGCCCCCACATGCGCCGCAGCTGCCAGTCCGGCCACCCACCGGGACTAAGACGCATGAGGGATTTTTCGGCTGCTGCTCAGAGTCAGCCCTCGGCCACTAGTGATGTGGTGAGCGGGACACACGCTATCAGCCGCCCCAGGAACGCTCAAACCTGGTTTTTCCCCTCCTCATTCCGAAGGCCGCACCTATATAGGGATCGCTCAAAGGTGTTAGTGAGCTACTTCCAGGACTGTCTTTCGCTCATTATGAGTGTTTCAAGTGAGTGTGTTCTGCCACGCAAGCCGTTGCAGTGTATTTAGTATCTGGAATATGTTGTGTATGTCAGTGTCGTGAGCTTTAAGCCCCTTTAAGGCCGGTTTTAACGACCACGCAGAGGATACGGCAGGAGAATTCTGTACCCCTTCCTGCAGGGGGTGTGTTCTGCGATCCCAGCTAAAGGTAGGGGGTTCCCAGTGTGTCATGTATGTGAATGAAGTGTAAGTTGTGTCCCTTTTAGTCCGGCTTATACGAACACGCAGGGAGTACACAGATCTGTTTCTTTATTTCATGACTGTACCTAAACCCTCGACGAGGGTTATATCAGTCATAGAAGTTGCGGTTTCGCTAATATGCAAGAGGCCGGCCCCTGCAGCATCCACCGAACTCAGACCTGTGGAGGTACGGCAGGTATGTGGTCGTTAGCCAGTCTCACCGTAGAGAGCTGTTGCCCGTGTGTTACCGCGCGGAGGTGACCACCTGAGGAATCCCGTACCATCTGGGAGTAGTTCTTAATCTGGTTCCCTACCTGATCTTACTGTTTACTTGGGTGGCAAGTTTCAAAAGGACTGATCAACTATAACCACGTTTCTTAGCCATTACCTTCTTTGCGAACTTTGCAAAATGGTTATAGGCTTCCTTTGTAGCAGTCAAAGCTGCTAAGTTCGTTTGCCCTCTCAACAACCGTCGCTCACTGTTGTAGAAACTACAGTGGAGCAGCACATGGTTTCTTGTTTCCTCCGCACTGGAGGCACAAGACGTGCATAATGGAGAGTCTTTCAGAGAAAAGAAGTGGAGCCGCGCATTGAAGTCACCATGTCCCGTGAGGAACTGGCTCGTCCAGTGGTCTGGCTCAACCCATTTTCTAGAAAGACGTTCACGGATGTTGGGGAAGAACTCATACGTATCACGTCCCTTTGACGAGGATTCCCATCTCGCTTGCCATTTCTCTAGAGCCCATTCATCGATGGCGGCAAGTTTCTGTTCTGTGGTGAGATCCGCACGGAGTTCAGCCCAAAGCGGGGGAAGCTCCCGTTTCACTCTCCACTTGTCAATCGTGCACTCAACAGCCAAATCAACTGGTAACTGACCAGTGATCACCTGGAGTGCTTCCGTTGATACAGTCTTGTAGGCCTTGGTGATCCACAGGAGCGCGGCTCTCTGGGATTGGGCCAATACTCTCTTTTGATTGACTGTTAGTTTGCTACCCCAGACAACAGGGCAGTAGCCAATCACACCTAAATAGATGGCCTTATACATGAGGATGGTGTCGTGGTAACACACACCCCAAGTGGCCTTAGTAATGGCACGCAGTGAGGCAAACCTTGCAATGGTAGTGCCTTTAAGAGACTGGAGGTGTTGGTTGAAACCCCACCTCTCACCTATATTTACTCCTAAATACTTGACGTGCTTTTCAAGAAGGAGCCTGTGGCCGCCAAAGCGTATTGTGGGTGGATTATTCACTTTCCCCTTCAAGTGGATTAGCTGGGTTTTTTCCTCAGCCACCTGCATCTTGACGTGCTCGCACCATTGGTTGACAGTGCGGAGCACGTGGTGGGTTTTTTCTCCAATTTGGCGGACTGACTCTGCAAAGATCAGCACAGTCAAGTCATCCACATAGGCGTACGGCTCGCAGTCAGTCTCCATGAGTTTCCTGAGAAGACCTTCGAAGAAGGCATTCCAGAGTGCTGGTCCTAGGACCGAGCCCTGTGGGCACCCCTTCTCAATCTTTCTCCGGACGGAGACATGCCTACTTTCGATCGTAGCAGTTCTGTCTGTCAGGTAACTTCTGACGAGCGAGTACAGGTTGCGGGCGATTCCCCCACCTTTGAGTTCATTAAGGAGCGCTGGCCACCAAAGGTTGTCAAACGCTCCTCTGATGTCAATCAGAACTGCTACGACGTACTTAGCCGGTGCCAGCAGGAACACGCCGAATCTCGACAATGACATCCTGCGTGGACCTTCCTTTGGTACACCCGTATTGCCTGCCTGTGAGGTTGCGGCCAAAGACTCCTTCGAGGGACTGCAACATCAAGATTTCTAGTGTTTTGCCTAATATGGAAAGAAGGCTGAGTGGTCTCCATGATCGCGGGTCCGACTGATTGCGGTCGCCTCCCTTTTGAAGAGTGACAACGCGCGCAGACTTCCACTGAGTGGGGAACTGTCCGACCTGCAGACAGTCATTAAATAAATTAAGGAGACCGCTGGAGATTGTCCGCTCAGCCTTCCTTAGCATATTGCTTTCTATTTTATCTGGCCCAGGAGATTTGTTGGGCTTTAAGGTCGCAAGAGCCCTGCCGAGGTCGCCTGTTGTCCACAATGGGATGTCGGGCTCGTTCGGAGGGTCCATGATCAGCTCCCTTGCTGCCCTCTGGGCTTCAGTGTCTCGAGCTAGTTGGTCATCTGGGAACGCCTTCTCAAGGAGGGTTTCCAGTGAACGTTCGATACTGCAGGCCCAGCCTGACTCATTTTGCATCGCAGCTAAGACCTGCTCTACATTTGCTTTTCCTATGGAGGACTTGTAGTGTCTGCCCCAGGGGTTCTCAGAGCTCTCCGCTTCCACAAAATTTCGCCAGCCTTGCCGTTTGGCTCGTTTGAAGGCGCGGTGGAAGGCCTTCTTCTCTTGGATGAAGGCAGTTCGGAGTGTTGCTCTGGCATCAGGGTCACGAGTGTTTTGGTACATCCTTCTGGCTCTATTTGCACTTTGCTTGAGGGGATTAAGTTCCTCAGTCCACCATGGGACTTTGATCGCCCTGTGCTTCTGTTGGCCAAGTACAGAGAGCCCAGCAGAGTGCAGTGCTGTGGTAAATGTGTCCACTTTGCTGTCCACCTCTTCAGGTGTGGATGCTTGCACTATTAGGTCGGTGTCTGCGGCACGCAGTTCACCTTCCAGTACCCTAAAGAATTGCGGCCAGTCAGCATTTTTTGTGCGGAATCGCTTTTCACGCGTGTCTTTGCAGAGGATGTTATCATCCGTAATGGCAAAGTCAATAACCATGTGATCGCTCTGCGTTGCACCTGGTACGACTCGCCAACCCTTCAATTTGAGTAGCATTCCTAACCGAAACTATAGACAACACAGATTATAACAATAAAGTACACATTAAATTTAACTAGAATAACATTGAACAGTAAGTAAGTAACAACATGCAATTAATATATTCTGCATGCACACAATTGTATTAATAAGAGGTAACGCGAAGGACTTACATACATTTCTAGGCAACTAGATACTACAGGTATTAATTTCCAAAACAAACTTTGTGCACGCTTCGCTATCTAAATCTGCATAAAGTGTTATTATGTTAATACGCTTCCAATAATATTTCTCTAAATTTGTCTTTGAACGTCTCCAATTTCTGCGTTAGATCAAACAGTTCAACGTTATCATTAAATAGTTTAGATCCCTGCGCAATGAAGGATCTTGCAAGCATCGACGTCCTATGTCCGGGTATTCTCAAAATTCCAAGGAAATTTCCTCGAAGGGGCTGAGGAAGGTTAAGGCCACTTCCTCCGCACACCTCTCCATCGGATCATAAATGCCTACAGACGTTTACAGGCGCCTGGCGCCAGGGGAATATTTAGTTTCCGTAGTTCCATTGTAGTCAGGTCATGTTTCATATGGTTTACTAGTATTCGATGCTGAATCGAATGGGATAGAGCAGTAATACTAGGTCAAGCTGTTCATGAGAATAATAAACCATTGTGTAATAATTTGCAGGGTTTTTTTCTAGTATCAGCTTTGAGTTGTCTTCCCCTCACCCACTACTCAGTATGTTCAAAGGGCGTTTTGTTTGGCTGTTCGTTGGGGGGTTCTTCATAACGTAACGTGTATGCATACCTCGTGTGTCTATTATCACTGTGCGATTTGATGGTGGAAAAGAATTTCTTCAATATTAAACCTCTTCAGAATTAACGTTCTCCCTTCGAAGCGCATTGAAATTGCGGAAGAGCTCCGTCGATGAAAATGTGCTCACGAAATGGGAGCTCGACTGTATTGAATGTCAAAGCTTTTTAGTGCTTTTCATCTCGACGATGTTATTCCCTTTTCCAGGGAAAAAGACGCCATCTTCTTTTATTTTTAATGAGGACGCATTTGAAATTCGATTTTTCTCATCTTGCAGGAGCAGCGGGGAAGTTTGAGGGTTGGGACAATACTTCGTTGATTGGAGAAGATGTTTGTCGCTGGCGGGAACTTCCTGTTGGCGTAATGACACATTGTAATTCTAATGCTGTCGACCTGAAGAGGATGAGGAAGGAAGGAAGAAGATGGTAACCTCAAGGAAGGAAGGCATCCGAAGGCGATATCATTAGAGCCGTATTCAGTTCCAATAATCCCGCAGACTTTCCGTCTCTTCGCCCACCCTTTGGACCGCAAAGCTACACGCAACTCCAAACCTCGAATTTCAATAACGACCTCCATATTTTCCCGCCTCTGTTCCATCTAATCACGAGATTGTAACTTTGGGGGGGAAACTGCGTAATGATCGAGCGTTTCCTTTGAATTGATAATGAGTTTGCCGAAGGCTTAAGTGCTTAGCAAATCTTCACCGCCTCCGAACTTCAACTTCCATTTTCTTTCGACGACGCGTTCAAAACGGCGAAAAAAATTGGTTTTTCCGGACAAATAACGCTATGGATGATGGCTTATTTTGTGGGGTTTCATGTGTCTTTGTGTACTAGCTCTAGGCGGCGTGGTAAAGAACAAGAACTCAGCCACTTAATCCTTCTGTCACGGCCCACGTTGTCATGTACCTTCCAAGAAACGGCGCTATTGGGAGGAAAGACTATGCCATAGCGCGGCATTCTCCAATTTAGAGAGAAGGCTTCGCTATCGTGTCTTCTCACCGTCAACTTCATCACCAGCACGAGGAGTGATCGTTAGGTACTGGTGGCAAGTGCCCGAGTATTGCTCAGCAGATGACGAACGACGAGCCTTCCATTAAAAACCGAGGTACTCTCCCCTTTTCCGTTTCTCGAGGAAACAGGTCGTCCCTTGATAATCCGTAATCGCTGCAAAAAATATCTGGTGCGTAGCAACACACAACTTTCCGCCACCCCTTTAATTTCGAACACCACCTACATAGGCGGGCGCTATATCTTCGTTCAACGCATTTTTACACGAACATTTATGCAGAACAAAATGTAGGGACTAGTTAGCCGAGAGTACTCCGAAAGTTTGATCGAAATCGTTAGAGCCGTTTTTGAGAAAATTGGAATACCGATAAATTAATATTCGACAAATCTCCTTTTCTGAGTTAACTTGGCTTATATCTCCGTTCAACATATATATACAGAAATAATTATAGAGAACAAAATGTGGGTATGGGTGACTAAAAGACACCTCATCAGGATTTATCACATCTGGTGAAAACGTTACCCTGGAATTTACGGAAATGTTAGAAAAAACGTTATTTTCGACACATTTTGATTTTTATCTCTGTTCAATGGACCATCACAGGAACATTTATCGAAAAGAATATGTAGGTATTAACTATTTGAAAACATCTTATGAGTTTGGTGAGAATCGCTGAAGCCGTTTTGCCAAAAAGCGTAAAAAACCTGTTTTTGCTTCAGGGGCCCATATCTCCGTTCACCGTATTTTCATGGAGATATGTATGAAGAAGAAAAGTTAGGTATTAATTAGGGAAAGATAATTTGAAAGTTTAATCAAAATCGTTAGAGCCGTTTTTGAGAAAAAGGCGAAAAACCCTAGTTTTTGGTACATTTTCGTCCCCCACCCCCCTTACCATCGACCGAAATCGTCCATAACCTCATTTTGGTGTCTACAAAAAATAACGACCAAAACAAAAAAGAACCAGCTCAATCGGATCAGCCGTTCTCCCGCAAATCGAACTACAGACACACGCACACACCTACATACACACATGCACACGGACCACGCGCCGAAATTAGGTTTTTTAGACTCGGTAGGGTCTGAAACGTAAAGATCTGAAGAAAACCCAAATTTTTTTTTGGGCCGATTACTATACTTTCCTTCCCTTCGGGTAGCGGAAAGTAATATTGTCCAAACTGGACATCGGCATGGCTCCCAGCGGTGTATATGACAATGTCGCGCTGAAATACGTTGAAGCGGCCAAGAACCTGGTAATCCTAGTCCGAAACACACTAAGCTGGGACCTCCAAACCACCCAGATTTGCAGTGCAATCTTTTGGGAGATTTACCAGTTACCAAGCGAGTCGCTGTGGATTTTCCGGCTGCTTCACGACTCAAGTTGGTTCAAACCTTGATCTTCCCAAGCTTTGATTATGCTGCTGCTGCAATGTGCGACCTACGAAAACGTTACCCTGGAATTTACGGAAATGTTAGAAAAAACGTTATTTTCGGCACATTTAGATTTTTATCTCTTTTCAATGGACTGTCAGAGGATCATTTATTGAGAACAATATGTAGGTATTAACTATTTGGATACGTCTTGAAAGTTTGGTGATAATCGTTGACGCCGTTTGGCCAAAAAGCGTGAAAACCCTATTTTGGCTTCATTGGCCTTGGACCAAGCTACGATAGGGGAAACTCCAAGGGGTGGAAGATCCAAGATATAAGAAGGAGCACAGTAGCTAGCCTGACGAACTGTGTGCCTCACCTCTGCCACTGCTCTAGCACAGAAACAAAAATAAATAAGCAGCAATTTCACTTTGTTGTCCGCGTGGGCACCTTGGATAGCTTCTCCATCATGCACATGATCCTTTTGAAGGGGGTGGTGGTGGGGGGAGCGAGTTTCCCTCCTAGTGCGCTCTAGGGGAAATAGGAAGTAGACCTCCCACAGCTGCGGCTATCCCTATGTTCAACATCGTCGTTTTGTTTACGTAATTCGGTGATACGAAATACTCCGTATGTCTGTACTCTGCTGTTCGTTGTTGACTAACTTTTTTCCGCATACTTCCCTCTATGATTCCAAAACTGTAATCACTAACCACTCCACAAAAATCGTGTTAACAGTCAATAAAGTTCGTAGCATGAGGGCCCGAAGACCTGCATTTCCGGACAATCAGATTATGCATTATCGCAATAAATTATAGGACGTTAGGTGCTTTTACTAAGTAAAACGTGAAATTAGTTTACCAAGAGAATGGAAAGAAAAATAGATTGAATTACAAGAAAATCGCCGTGTGATGCGTCGCAGCAAATATTTTCTTTCATTTTTCACTAGGGAAGACTCAATTATTTTTAATTTAATATGAAAGTAGTCTAAACATTGATTTTTGTTCACAATAACTCGATCTTCCTTTATTTCTAGCACTGAGATTATTATTCCTTTGAATTACAAGTAAGACTGTGTCTAGGCACTTTCAGTTATACATTTATTTCATGTTTCGTGCTCATTTTGTGAAATGTGATAATCGGTGAGTGTGGGGATAAAAAACACGAAGAATCGGACCCAAGAACTTTAAGCTCTCGGATTGAACGGGGTTAAGAAGAAACGTTGCGGCTGAGTAGTGAATACCAGCAATCTGATAAGATCCCAGGCAGCTGAAACCAATTTCTGACTAAAGCAAACATTTGAGGAAAGAAGAAAGTCAGCGTTCCCAGTGAATAGGCTCGAGGAGAGACGAAGACCTGCATTTCCGGACAATCAGATTATGAACGCTACACGCTTCTGGAAAGTAGCTCGCTTCATATGCATGAGATGTGGAGCAGAATAAGCCAACGTTTACCTCAACCGACCCTCCTCGAGCTTTTTCTTCCGACTGATTACCTCTCGAACGACATTTTTAATTCAATTTGAATCTGAACTGTTATACTAAACTCTTTCAGTCTGCGCCCGATACCTTGACCTACTCACACTAGCGGTGATCATGCGGGAGAACCCCTAATACTGCTAGATTGAGATGAGACGACTGTATTGACGGAAACTGATACGTCGAGGTGTTCGTAGATATTCTCGTACAGGAACTCATCAGAAAAATCAGCCGTTTCAAGCATCATCAAAAGTAATCGTTAAAATAAGCAGAAAACTATCAGGATATCTGGTGCGACGCATCGCAAAACTAACCTCAGCCAGAAGTATATTCAGTGATTTTTATTTCTCTGCTACCTAATCCAATCACGCACTTCATAACTTGGTGGAACTTGACGTTCTATACAGAAACACGCTTAATGTTCTGGAATTTAATGTCACAACATCAGCGTATAAGTGTAGGCAATTTATAAGGTTGTCTATTCGATTTTTTGCTTTCCGCTACCCGCAGGGAAGGAAAGTCGGTAAAATAAATAATAAAATAAATAAAATAAAAATAAAAGTAATCGGGTAAAAAAAAAAATTTTGGGTTTTCTTCAGATCTTTACGTTTTGAGGCCTACTGAGTCTAAAAACCTAATTTCGGCGCGTGGTCCGTGTGTGTGTGTGTGGGCTGTAGTTCGATTTGCGGGAGAACGGCTGATCCGATTGAGCTGGTTAAACTTTCGAATTATCTTTTGCTAATCAATACCTAACGTTTCTTTTCTACACATATCTCCATGAAAATAACGTGAACGGAGATATAGGCCTATGAAGCAAAAATAGGTTTTTCACGCTTTTTGGCAAAACGGCTTCAACGATTATCACCAAACTCTCAAAATGTATCCAAATAGTTAATACCTACATAACTTCTAACTTAATAACTGGGTAACTTCTTCACCAGATGTGATAAATTCTAATGGAGTGTCTTTTAGTCACCCATACCAACACTTCGTTCCGTATAATTATTTCTGTATATATATGTTGAACGGAGATATAAGCCAAGTTAACACATAAAAGGAGATTTGTCGAATATTAATTTATCGGTATTCCAATTTTCTCGAAAACTGCTCTAACGATTTCGATTAAACTTACGGAGTACTCTCAGCTAACTAATCCTTACATTTTGTTCTCGATAAATGTTCCTGTAGAAACGCGTTGAACGAAGATATAGCGCTTGCCTATGTAGGTGGTGTTCGAAATTAAGGGGGTGGCGGAAAGTTGTGTGTTGCTACGCACCAGATATATTTGTACAGCGCTTGTTTACCATTCTGTAATAATAACGAAAACAGTGAGAGTTTGTGGGATGTCTTAACCTATTTTGTAACTAATATTAGGCTAGCATAGTGTATCACGTAAGCGGGATACAATTGGGAAATATCTAGTGAGTAGCGAAATTTCCATAAGTTAAAAAAATGTACCTGATAAATTTAATTGACTAACTTATTGGATCACAAGCTCAATCTGTCCTTCGGTCAAACTGAGCTACGCACACACTAGATTTTTTCTATTCAGTAGACCTCAAATCTAAAAACGCTGCAAATTGTTACACAACGGTTTATTATCCTCTTGAGCAGCTTGAAAGAGTCTGACAGCTCCAGGCTCATCTCATTCGATTCATCATCGAAAAATACCAGTAAACCACACAAAACATGACTTCACTACAACGGAACGACGAAAACGAAATATTCCAGGCGCCCGTAAGCGCCAGTAGGCAATTGGCACGACGTGGCGAGTCGAGCGGGCGGGTGGTTTTGATGTGACGTGAGGGAGGGAGTACAAGCGATGAAACGACTATTTCTGCCTGTAGTTATTGTCCCGCAAGTTCTTTCAATTATAGACTTTGGCTCACTATAATTACTGTAATTTTACTATACCCAGTTGTACACGTCTGATACTCATTCCATTCGACCCAGAATCTAAAAAATACCTCGAAAACGGCGGACGGTGGACGGGTATTCTTCTTCTGTATGTGCCATGTCCCAAGTATGCAATTTTACGGTATTTCGCCGTAGCCAGGATCTTCGGGTATTGCAGATTTAGATTCCTGATGTCTTGAAACGTGAAGTATCAAATTTTGAGGGGGGGGGGGATCGCTGGCCGAAATGTCAGCGATGATCGTCGCTCTAGTGACTAATGCGATATGTTTTTTCACTCAATTATTTACTCAACGTTCAATATACAATCTGGCAGGGCTGAAAGCTTCGAAATTTCTTTGTTTAACTTTGTTGAGAAATTAACCATTCAATCAAGGAAGGTCCTGGTAGGTGAAAGTTCTTGAATTATATAGGAAACACTGCGAAAAAAGATAGTGAAAGAAATAAGTTTGGTTTCGTACATTGGAGCTGGGAGTAGAACTGGGAGGACATGAGGGGATTTGTGTACGCCCACACATGGACCCAGTTGTCGCCGCGGTGGTGATTTTCCCAGTACCATCAAGGAGGAAAACAAAATAAAACTTCAGTTTGAATTGTGGAATTTCTGAGGCTCCAGAAGTTATCTCTTGACATGAACTAAATCATTCGCGAGGATATTGTGGAAACCCATTTCATTAAAAAACAGAATAAACAGTAAATTGTCTATATTTCCACTGAAATAACGAGCACAATTGTTAAATCGATTTCGACGGTTAGGTCATCATCAGTAACAAACATGAACTGAAGGTACCTCATAGAAAGAACATCTTATATAGTTAGGATATATTTGGTTGAGACGGGTGGGAGGGAGGGAGTACAAATGACGAAACGTTGACTTCCGCTGTAGTTCCCGCGTTGTACTGCGTTTCGTTAATTTTTTTAACCGTTTTTTGCCCATAACAATCATGGGCTTCGTCCGATCGGATTGCCGAGATGGCGGGCACAACTAGATACCAAATTGGATTTTTGTGCGAAAGAACGAATTTTTTGGACCACGTTAAAGGCACAAAACCCCCGGACGGCAGACGGTGGATGGGGGACGGGGGACGGCGGATGGCGGATGGAATCTCCCTGTCTTGAAACGTAAAGTATCAAATTTTGAGGGGGGGGGGGGTTGTAAAAAATTTTTCGTGACCGAAAACATGGAGTTATTATTCAGAATAATAAACCAAAACGTGTTATGTCCCCTGTTATTTCGTTGTTCTAAGAGAAGTGAATATAGTGCCACATAAGTCTCCCCTCTTCCGTTAACCTTTTCGGGTGCACAATGTATAATGCTGCAAATTATTATCTTGCCCAGCTTGACGTAGTCCCACGCTTCTGAGACTCATTCCATTCGGCATCAAAAAATACCAGTAAACCATCCGAAACATGACCTGATTACGACGGAAAGACGAAAATGAGACATTCCAGGCGCCTATAGGCAATTGGTACGACGTCGCGATTCGAGCTGGCGGGGGGTTGGAGTGAGACATTCAAACGATCACTTTCGATTTTCCCGCGAGTTCGTCTAATTAATGGTCAGTCGTTGGCTCGCCATAATTTCAGTGATTACACATTTTCTAGACGCGATCGCACACCTATGAGAATGGTAAAACTGCCACGATTGCGTTTTTGTCAATTTTTAAAATATTTTGGCCAATCACAGCCATGGAATTTTTGCGTTAAAGGCACCACGTTAAAGGCAAAATATGGCCCGGGCGGCTGACGGACATTTGGATTCCCGACGTCTTTCCCGACCGAAAACTCGAGTGTATCGTCCAGACAACTAATTCGTTGATTAGGTTCAGTGAATAGGAAGCGGCATTTTCATTGAGTTTGTTCCCCAGTTCAACTCTCTTTCAGATTACCACATGCAAAAGTGAAAGGTCTGTCATTTCTTCGAACTGGCAGCAACTAAATGAACCCCCGAGAAGAATAAAAGCGTCACGGGCAAACTTGAGTGAAGCCACCTGAATCAAACTTTCGACCTTCAGCCGCTATTTCCCTTATGAAACAGAACTCAAGCCGTAAATCTACGGAGAGCAAACTTTTCGAGCCCACCTGCGGCCATCAGGGGGTTTGTATTAATTTGTAAGGCCGCTCAAAAAGAAAACCCGCCTTCGGAGTGAATCTCTCGCTTACTCTTTCAAAAGGAGAAACTTGGTCAAAGAGAAAGGTACGAAACTCGGGCGGGACGCTCCTCTCGAGGTTTTTATAAAGTTTGTCGTTTCCCGACTCCAATAATGGGGTGGAAAAATCATTAGTTGTATTGAGGTTGAAAAGGAGAAGGGGAAAGAAGGAAACTTCCCCAAGTTTGACGAGGAGGGAAGGAAAGGGGAGCCGCTGCGCTGGAGAGAGGGGCATTCAATAAAAGCTACCCGCTACGGGGTTATTTGGGACCTGAACCTAGAAACTACTTGAAACTTGCGGTTTTCCACGAGTTTAACGGTTGGAGAAGAGACGTGAATTCCTCTCCAGGATTCAAATAAATTCTAGGTCATCCACTTAAAGAGCCGGTGTCAAATCTCAAAAAGTCTTTTTTCGCTAGTCTTCACAGACCAGAATGTCTGCCAAGTTAGGGTGAACGATGCGGCTCCTTGTACACTATTTTTTTAAGACTGTCGCCATGATGGTGGATTCAACTAAGAGTGATTTTCTCCTTCTTTAGCTCCTAGAAATGTCCAGTGGCCCAAAGATTCGTCTGCATCACTTCTTCATCCTCCATTTCTGATTACACATCCCTATTTATTGAAACGTCTCACACTCTCAATCACTCTCATGCATTTATGTCTTCAAAACCTTCAGGCACCTGAACGTTCTGAAAAATCGAGATAACAATAAACACCGCTCACTAAGTCTTGCAAATCAGGGAGGAATTAGAGCATTGGAAAAATCGTCACCTGCCGCTTACAATGTAGCACGCTGAATGAATCATCTCACGCCTGCCAGCAGGTCCCACGAGAGAGAAATAAATCCACTGGAAATACTCTCGTCCCTTTTGCAACGATTTTTCGTATTTGGGTATAGTACTCTAGCAATGCCAAACTACACCACACAACTATTACAACATTGTCGGTGCCTCTTAATAAACTTAACAACTCCAGTCTCATTTGATTGGAGGTAAAACGTCTCATGTTCTTCAGCTCATCCCACTCACATGGGAATACAGATGTCGAGTATACTATAGTACGAGGTTTTTGGCCACGCCCCTCGACCAATCACGTTGTGGTACGTCATTTGTTATCCCCTCCACACCGCCGCCTTACCCCCTCCACCATAATCATTAACCAATCATGCTGCAGTACGGCCTTTTTTACCCCCACCTCCAGTCCGAATTTCCGGAAGTTGTTGCTCTCCACCCATCTTACCCACCCACCAACCAATTACATTATAGTACGTCATTTTAACACCCCCTCGCCCCTCCTCCTTACAGTACTTACCATTTCCCTTTCCATCCAGCCTCCTCCGAGGAGCCTCTTGGTTAGTGCACTATTACGCAATTGGAAGCAATATTAACATCAGTCTTGAATGTGCAAACTCGAACCCGAACCGAAACCCAAACATGAACGTGAACCCGAACGCGAAGCGAGGAGTGCATTTGTGTTATTTGTCGTGCCTCAGTTGCAATGCCTAAGCGTGGTAACTCCCCATCATAAAACATCATAAGAGGCATCATAAAACGGTTCATAAAAACAATGAAAAGGATTTCCCCGATTTTTTACTTTCCGCTACCCAAAGGGAAGGAAAGTATAGTAATCGAGTAAAAAACAAAAATTTGGGTTTTCTTCAGATCTTTACGTTTTGAGGCCTACTGAGTCTAAAAAACCTAATTTCGGCGCGTGGTCCGTGTGTGTGTGTGTCTGTAGTTCGATTTGCGGGAGAATGGCTGATCCGATTGAGCTGGTTCTTTTTTTGTTTTGTTCGTTATTTTTTGTAGACACTAAAATAAGGTTATGGACGATTTCTGCCGATGGGAAGGGGGGTGGGGGACGAAAATGTACCAAAAACTAGGGTTTTTCGCATTTTTCTCGAAAACGGCTCTAACGGTTTTGATTAAACTATCAATACCTAACCTTTCTTCACCGTACATATCTCCATGAAAATACGGTGAACGGAGATATAACCCTATGAAGCCAAAATAGGTTTTTAACGCTTTTTGGCAAAAGGACCCAAACTTATCACCAAACTTTCAAGATGTATCCGAATAGTTAATACCTACATATTGTTCTCAATAAATGTTCCTCCGACAGTCCATTGAACAGAGATAAAAATGAAAATGTGTCGAAAATAAAGTTTTTTCGAACATTTCCGTAAATTTCAGGGTAACTTATTCACTAGATGTCATAAATCTTAGTGTAGTGTCTTTTAGTCACCTATACCAACATTTTGGTCTTAATAATTATTTCTGTACACATATGTTGAACGGAGATATAAGCCAAGTTAACACAGAAAAGGAGATTTGTCTAATATTAATTTATCGGATATCCTACAGGGCCCGCCTATGTAGGTGGTGTTCGAAATTACGGGGGTGGCGGAAAGTTGTGTGTTGCTACGCACCAGATATTTATTCGGATGATATTTAATGACATGTTGGCTAAGGAAGAATTTTTGACAATCATTCCTTCGAAGGGGAAGACCCGTGGCGAAGACATGTATATGACATTTTCTTCAATTTTGTAAAGACTACGAGCTACCAATATATAAATTAGTGCGCATTACAACCGATGGAGCACCAGCAATGACTGGAAACAAAAACGGTTTTGTGGCATTGTGTCGAGCTAATGAAGAATTCCCTTCATTTTTTTCATTCAATTGCATTATACATCAACAAGTTTTTTGTTCAAAGATTTTAAACACAGGAAATTATGGGCATTGCAACAAAAACTGTGAACTCCATCCGTGCACGTTGCAACGCCGGCTCTTTCAGTTGCAGTTGGAAGAAAGGGAGTCAGCTGAACACACTGATTTAGTTCTTCACACGGACGTCAGGTGGTTGAGTCGCGGAAAATTCTTAGAAAGGTTTCAAGAATTATTGCCCGAAATAACAGCTTTTCTAGACGAAAGAGGCTTTTCTAGACGAAAGAGGTGATGACACTCAGATTTTGAAAAACGAAAAAAGGCTGACTGATTTGGCATTTTTGACTGACATCACAGTTCACTTACACACCGTTAACTTGGAGCTTCAGGGTAAAGAAAAACTATTATTGAGATGATTAGCGCAGTAAACGCATTCAAAAGTAAATTGCAACTTATGATAGATCTGACTGACGAACTGAAAAGAAAAGATCTGAAACATTTTCCGTCTTTGAAAGCAAAGATTCCTCAGTTGAATTATGATACGTATGAGGCTGAATTATCAAATATTTTGGGACAATTCGAAATGCGTTTTATGATTGCAGTAAATTGGAAACAATAGCATCATTTATGAGTTATCCTACTGAAATAGCAAGTCAGTTTAATATGAACTCATGTTCTGTTGAAAATGAGTTGGTGCAGCTTATATCAGATATACATCTCAACGCTATAGCATCTGATACAAATTTCTGGTGTTTTATATCTGAAGATAAATATCCGAATATAAACCAAATCACCTTTCAACTGACGGCAATGCTTGGGTCAACTTAGTTGTGCGAGTCTGTATTTTCTGAAATGAAGATAATTAAGTCAAAATATCGCGATCGACTAACTGACGATCATATGTCATCATCGATTAGCACTCAGTGGTTACTTACCATCTAATGAAAAGTGTGCTGAGGACATGCAGTGTCACGCTTCAACATCCAAAGCCACTCTTTAGTTAAGTTTAACATCATGAGACACTCTTTTGTTTTGTAACATCCAATAAGTCGCAATTTTGAATAACTATGAGTTTTTTCATTGATATTGTGGAGAAGAACCTAACCAAACCTAACCCAAACCTTGACTAAAATAATGTACCTATATTGTGCACAAAGCTAATATCTATATATACCTAGGTAGGGTGTACCGTGTATGTACCCCCTCATCACACATACTTGCAGCCTCGCTCTCCGTCTTCAAGGGTTCAAAAACTGAGCGGAGGTGGAATGCTCCGTCAAAACGCATAACTGAATTTGATCAACAGAACCACAATTTGTTGCAGACAATTATTTCTGTAACCATCCGTTGAGCGGAGTTATTAACCGGAATACATTGGAGCTTTGACGTCGCACTAAAATATTATTTTTTATATTTTTTAAAAAACGGCTCAAAATATGAGCGACACACAACTTTCCAGAACCTCCGTCAATTCGACGACCTGGAACGTTTATCGAGAACAATAAATGGCCATCAACTAACATTCCGTGGGTTTGGTGAAAATCATTGAAACCATTTTGCCAAATAGCGTTAAAAACCTATTTTTGCTTTTGAGGCCTATATCTCTGTTCACCGTATTTTCATAGAAATATTTATGGAGAAGAAAAGTTTTGAACTAGTAGTAGATGACAATTTGAAAGTTTAATCAAACTCTTTAGTGCCGTTTTCGAGAAAAAAACGAGAACCCCTAGTTTTGGGTGCCTTTTTGCTCCCCACTCACCTTTTCCATCGATGGAAATCGTCAATAATCTTATTTTCGCGTCTACAAAGAATCACGAACAAAAGAAAAAACCCTGCAAACTATTACACAATGGTTTATTATTCTCATGAACAGCTTGACTTAGTATTACTGCTCCGAGACCCATTCCATTCGATTCAGCATCGAAAAATACTAGTAAACCATACGAAACATGACCTGACTACAATGGGACTACAGAAACTAAATATTCCCCTGGCGCCAGGCGCCTGTAAACGTGTGTAGGTATTTATGATCCGATGTGGGGGGTCTCCTCCGCCCCATCAGGGAAATTGGGACGGGGACACGACGTAGCGAGTCGGGTGGGCGGCGTTGCGAGGCAAACAGGCGGTGTTGCGAGGTGAGCGAGGGGGTGGTTCTAATGAGATGGACGGGAGAGAGGGAGTACTAACGATGAAACGTTGACTTCCGCAGTAGTTCCCGCGAGTTCTTTTAATTAGTAGACTCTAACAATCACTGTAATTTCCCTATACGCAGTTGTACACGTCTGATACTCATTCCGTTCGACCCAGGATGTAAAAGTACCTTGAAAATGATACGAAACACGGCTTATTTGCGATTATACTGCGTTTGGTTAATTTTTTTGACCATTTTTTGTCCATAACAACCATGTGCTTGGTCCGATCGGATTGCCGAGATGGCGGGTACAACTAGATACCAGATACCTGGGATTTTGTGTAAAAGAACGAATTTTTTAGACCACGTTAAAGGCACAAAACGGCCCGGACGGCGGGCGTGAGACAGTAGACGGGGGTCAGGGGACGGGGGACGGCGGACGGGCATTGCAGATTTGGAATCCCCATGTCTTGAAACGTAAAGTATCAAATTTTGATGGGGGGTTTTAAAAAATTGTTCGTGAACGAAAACATAGGGTTATTATTCAGAATGAATAATAAACCAAAAGAACCATCTCCATTGGTCCAGCCGTTTGCACGCCAATCGAACTACACAATCACACACAGGCCACGCGCCAAAATGAGGTTTTTTGGACTCGGTAGGCCACAAAACGTAAACTTGTTTTCTTATCACGATTACGATACTTTACTTAACCTTTGGGTATTGGGAAGTAGAACCCTGCAAATTATTACACAATGGTTTATTATTCTCATGAATAGCTTGACCAAGTATTACTTCTCCGAGACCCATCCCTTTCAATTCAGCATCGAATACTAGTAAACCATACGAAACATGACCTGGCTACAATGGAACTACGGAAACAAAACGTTTGATGATTTTGCCCCGTCGGGTCAGGGAAATTGGGCAAAAAACGGCCTGACGGGGGACGGCGGACGGGCATTGCAATTTTGGAATCTCCAAGTCTTGAAACGTAAAGTATCAAATTTTGAAGGGGGGTTGTAAAAAATTTTTCGTGACCGAAAACTTGGGGTTATTATTCAGAGTGAATAATAAACCAAAAGTGGATGAACGAGCGACTTTCTTTTGGTACTACTAACATTTTATTGCGCGTGATCGATGATACATCTCCTGTATGTATTGGGTTTCAACGAATATACGAGGGTTGTGGAAAAATACAGTGACGGCGCTCAGCGAGTATTTTGGTTGAAAACCCGCTATATCAACGGCATAGTCAAAACCTACGTATTGTCCTTCATAAATGTTTCTCTGGCCGTTGAAATGTGCCGAAAAAGGTGTTATTCCGACGATCCAGGGAGCGCTGTAGAGGACCACGATTCCCCGAGCGAAAATCCGTGCAGCGATTAGATCCATTCAGCCGAAAAGCCATTCGAGTTATTTTTCGAGAGAAAGGAATTTGATACTACGACCTGTTCCGTCAAAATCCTCCACGTGTCTAAACCTCCCGGAGGGACGTTTTAATTCACTCCTCCCCCCCCACCACCGACCGTCATCCGCCACACAGCACCATCACCATCGCCGTACGGTCACGACAAAAAGACAAGAAAAAGGCGAAAGACCCGTTGAAGGGTGATGTTTTTACAGAGCGAAGCTTAGAGACTCTAGAGAGAAGGGGCTTGCGAAGTTGGAAGATTCGCCAAGAGACGGGGATAAAATGGAGAAAATTACAGCCGGAACGTGACCAACATTTCTGGGAACCTTAGTAGTGGTGTGGGGCTGACGGAGGGGATTGGAGGGGGGTAAAAAAGGGGGAAAAAAGGTAAGCGAAAGGTTTAACATTTAGGAAAACTCTCACACATCGGCGCAGATTATCGCAGAGCCGGCAGGTAAATTTGGTCTTAGTGCCGAGAGAGAGAAAAAAATTAGGGGCGAATGGCTTTTCGACTTGGGAAGCAAGTTTTTATCAGTTCTTCACTTGTGCTGAACTGAAAAGTATGGAGGGAAAAAGTTACAGCAGCGGGAGAAATACACATGTAGTTATCATCCCATCAGCAGTGAGAGCACATCCGAATTCAGTATTGGGCCTAGCCACGACTCGGTTATGAAGTTGTTGGAGCGCCGCGAATGTACCGCTTTCCCTCGACCACAAATTTCATTCCCCTTCATATTCTCCGTTTGGTGGCTTCGCCCTCGAAATCCGTTCGAATTACCACTACAAATATTGGAAAATGTTCTTCAGCCCCGCGTGCGTTGAGCGGGTTGTATCGCTCCATCAACTTATCGAATCTGTTATTCACACAGTTTATTAGAACCTGAAAGTGTTTAACGTTCTGTAATTTATTGTGGAGCCCTTTGCTATGTTACGATATTTATAAAGTAATCCTTGCGTAAGGAATTCGTGAGAAAAGAAAAGAGGCCTAAGTACTATGAATTTTTTGTTTCAATTTAATGCAACTGGAGAACCCCCGTCTGTGGCCTGGAAGGGGCTTATTGTGTGGGCGTACACGAGCCACCTCATGTCCTCCCAGTTCCACTAACAGCTTCCGTGGAGCTGGTGTTCCCTGATGCGACGACCCCACCATTCACGCTCACAATCCTTGACTCCTTGAGAATCTTGAAGTCCATCCGTGCAACCCCAAGCACTATGAGGCGCACCGCAGGTCTGTTTCTTTATTTCATGACTGTACCTAAACCCTCGACGAGGGTTATATCAGTCATAGAAGTTGCGGTTTCGCTAATATGCAAGAGGCCGGCCCCTGCAGCATCCACCGAACTCAGACCTGTGGAGGTACGGCAGGTATGTGGTCGTTAGCCAGTCTCACCGCAGCCGGCGCCTCACAAGCACACTTGATTCCTTCGCTGACTCCCGTTCTGCCTCGCAGAAGCTGCTTACCAACATTGGCCAGGTGGTATCTTAGAGGACAGGCCACATACCATCCGTATGCTTTCTCTCTCCAGACTGATGAGCTCTCTTGTTCGCTCTCTAGAGAATTTAATAAACAACCTTGACTGTCTTTGGCCGGGTACATCCCGTCAATTGGCAACTATGCACTTCTTCCGTCACTTGAGAACTTCCTTGACTCGCTCAGGTCCCACCAGGAGAAGCACAGATCCTTCTCTCGCCAGTTTGCTAGCATCCTCATTCCCTCTATTCCTGTACGACCTGCCACCCAACATAGCGTTAATGCGATTTCATCCGCCAAGGTCTTCTGGTAAGTCAAGAAATCGCAAACTGGCTCCCGCTTAAGAGGTACCAGCGCGCCCAGTGGCGCATAAACTACTATGCCAGGCCCTCTCTAATTGATCTGTCTGCATAATATGCCACGGCACCAGCCTCAAGAGTTCACTCCCTTCCCGTCAGAATGTCATGAATTCGTACCCTAAAGAAAAGCTCGATGCAGTGCTTCATCCGTACCGAGTTGAAATTGACCAAAAATTCAACGAAAAGCGGTTTTAGTGCAGTATTTTCTGCAATGATTTCGCTCATGCGTCACTAATGCTGGGGAAAATCCGTGTTGGTAGTCCAATTAGCCACCTATACGGCGGAAGTATTCGCAAATATCAGAATGTTTGGTCAATTGTACAACTTGCCTCAGCCCAAGTACGTTTTTACCCAATCTTCAACGAGTTTTCAATCACATACACAACATAACTTAACATTCTACTGCGAAGCTGATGGTGTATAGAGTTCTGAAACCATCGAGGGAATACTTTTCATCTAATGTCTTTTAGCTTTCACGTATAGGTCGCTTGGTGGGCTGACATCCGGATCCTATGAGCGAGATTTTTCTCTCAATTCCATTCACGGACACACAGAATATTTTCTCAAATGGTATTTTTTGAACTCAGTAGCCCTTAAAAGGTATCTGGGGATAATACAAGGGCGATGGAAAGTAATTTGTTGGTCGTCCATAGTTTCTTCGATCCAATTACATAAGTTGCATATTCCAGGGAAACTAACCACAATTTACGGAAAGGGCTTGATTGAGGTTAAGGGGCTGACGTCACGTCCGAACTGCCGAACGAGTCTCTTATCGTTGTTTGTGAGCTCGGAGATGATAGTTGAGCCAACGAAGATATTCACCCGCAACCCAAGAAATGTTGATAGTGCGAAGTGACTATTTATGTGGCCCCGGTCAAAGTGCGTAATCGCTTTCCTTCCTGGCGGGGAGAGAACTCTAGGGCCATCTTATCTTTCTCTGTCCCACCAATGAAATTCGAACTTCCCGCTCTCTCGCCCAACTTTGTGATAAACGGTCATCCGCTATTGTAGTCGCTCCGTCGAAGAATTTCGCCACCAGGAAATTGTTGAGTTGGAGGCAATTATTTGCAAATGGAATGGCAAGGACGTTACTAGCTGAATGGACTTCTGTAAACCGATTACTATTAATCCTTAATGCCCCATAGTATTCTCCAGTCTGAGATCACGGACTGTTCAACTGACTTCTCTTTCAATCCAAAAGAAAGATTCATTCATTAAATTAGGCCTTTGAATATTAGGAGAAAATTCCTTTATTATTAACTCTTTACGAACTAAGCTCTTGCGCTGACCATAATGAAATTTCTCTCTCTGAATCACACGGGTATTGTAAGCCTATATCTCACTCAACTGGTCTGAAATACGCATTTTACACTAAAAAATTCAAATAATACGTAAATAGTTTCGAAAATGTTAGTGTTTGAATTGTTGGTTGCGAAACGAAGATAGAAGTTAAAAATTACTTACGAGGCGAGACAGAGATAAGGAGAGAGCGAGAGAGAGAGAGAGAGAGAGAGAGAGAGAGAGAGAGAGAGAGAGAGAGAGAGTGAGAATATTTAAGGCCTCGATAGAAAAATTATCGTTTTTTTCGTACGATATCAGTTTTAGTGCATATTAAATACTGCATCATCTTGTGTTGCACAAGGTTGAAGAGAGATTGAATAAGCGTTTGATTTAACGACAAGGGAGGGTTAGGGCCTAGTAGCCCTCTCTTCCGCCCTCCCTGGATACATATTCACGGATGTAATAACCTTTTACCGTCGTGTTGAACAAAATATTTGAAGGTAAAGTACTGTGAATATTTTTCTAAGATAACTAAGTATATAACGAAACAGAGAGAACGTGTAACTCAAATCTGTTGTTATTGTTTTATAAACGAAATTTACAATGCCCAAATTCTTCGCCTCAGATGTAGTCTGAGGGCACTCAATCGTATCAAGTGAAGATATTGTGGTGCTACCAATTTTATTGAGAACCTTCGTGTACTCGAGTATCATCACTTTGGTTTTTTTCTCATTTACTTTCCTTCCATGTAACCTACACAATATGATGGACAATGTCTTCAATTTGTGATAACTATAACAAGTTAAGTAACAATATTTTCTACCTCTTTGGGGTCGCATGAACGATATAATTGGAAGTTATCCACGTAACATATACCTGGTGTCAAGGTTAAGGATTTTGGATAGGATTGAAAATCAGGGATGATAACACTGAGCCTTGTGGGGTTCGTATTGGTAATTCTTTCCACCAAGAGATTCTTTCCGGCTCTCCAGGTTGAAGTGTACTAGACGAAATAAGTGAACCGATAGAAATGATTCTAACTATTAAAACAAATGATTTCTCACGCCAATTGAGCTCAGAATACTTCTGGCAATCGAAAGCTGATGAAAAATCTATTGAAGTCATGATTGTAACTTTTTTGTAGTCCACTCCTCTTTTAACATCGTCCAATATTCTTATCAGTGCTGTTTTGGGGCTGACAACAACCCTATAGCCGGAGAAAGAGTGAAAGTTAGAAGGAGAGAGATTGATTGATTGATTGAGATTTTTATTCAACAATCAGGGATAGAGAGAGAGAGGGAGGGAGAGAGAAAGAGAGAGAGAGAGAGAGAGAGAGAGAGAGAGAGAGAGAGAGAGAGATATTGACCCAGGGGAAATTAGGGCTACAGGGCCCTCTCTACCATTTCCCCTAGAACCCAAATACAAGCTATTCCTCGTCGAGTTAAACACTGACATATATATTCAGGATACCATACAACGTAACGTTTAGTTGGTATTTTTTTCCCGAGACTCTCTCTGCGCAAGTGCTTCAATAATCCTATTAATTTATTAAAGTCACATCAAAATAAATTACACTCACACTGGCACTGAAAACACACAACACACAAAAATTTACATACCAAATAAATTACATGCTCTCCAGAAACCCACAGTCATCACGAGGATTCCCATCTCGCTTGCCATTTCTCTAGAGCCCATTCGTCGATGGCGGCAAGTTTCTGTTCTGTGGTGAGATCTAAACGGAGTACAGCCCAAAGTGGGGGAAGCTCTCGTTTCACTCTCCGATTGTCAACCACGCACTGAATGGCCAAATCAACTGAAGTGCTTCTGTTGATACAGTCTTGTAGGCCTTGGTGATCCACAGGAGCGCAGCTCTCTGGGATTGGGCCAATACTCTCTTTTGATTGACTGTTAGTTTGCCACCCCAGACAACGGGGCAGTAGCCAATCACACCTAGATAGATGGCCTTATACATGAGGATAGTGTCGTGGTAACACACACCCCAAGTGGCCTTCGTAATGGCACGCAGTGAGGCCATTGCAATGGTAGTGCCTTTAAGGGACTGGAGGTGTTGGTTGAAGCCCCACCTCTCACCTATACTCACTCCTAAATACTTGACGTGCTTTTCAAGAAGGAGCCTGTGGCCACCAAAGCGTATTGCGCGTGGATTATTCCCTTTTCCCTTCAAGAGGATTAGCTGGGTTTTTTCCTCAGCCACCTGCATCTTGGCATGCTCGCACCATTGGTTGATAGTGCGGAGCACGTGGTGGGTTTTTTCTTCAATTTGGCGGACTGACTCTGCAAAGATCAGCACAGTCAAGTCATCCACATAGGCGTACAGCTCGCAGTCATTCTACATGAGTCTCCTGAGAACACCTTCGAAGAAGGCATTCCAGAGTGCTGGTCCAAGGACCGAGCCCTGGAGGGCACCCCTTCTCAATCTTTCTCTGGACGGAGACATGCCTGCATTCAATCGTAGCAGTTCTGTCTGTCAGGTAACTTCTGGCGGATTCCCCTACCTTTAAACTCATTAAGGAGCGCTGGCCACCAAAGGTTGTCAAACGCTCCTCTGATGTCAATCAGAACTGCTACGACGCACTTAGCCGGTGCCAGCAGGGAAACACGCCGAATTTCGATCGTGCGTGGACCTTCCTTTGGTACACCCATATTGCCTGCCTGTGAGGTTGCAGCCAAAGACTCCTTCAAGGGACTGCAACATCAAGATTTCTAGTGTTTTGCCTAATATGGAGAGAAGGCTGAGCGGCCTCCATGAGCGCGGGTCTGACTGATTGCGGTCGCCTCCCTTTTGATGAGTGACAACACGCGCAGACTTCCACTGAGTGGGGAACTGTCCGACCTGCAGACAGTCATTAAATAAATTAAGGAGGCTACTGGAGATTGTCCGCTCAGCCTTCCTTAGCATATTGCTTTCTATTTTATCTGGCCCAGGAGATTTGTTGGGCTTTAAGGTCGCAAGGGCCCTGCCGAGGTCGCCTGTTGTCCACAATGGGATGTCGGGCTCGTTCGGAGGGTCCATGGTCAGCTCCCTAGCTGCCCTCTGGGCTTCAGTGTCCTCCTTCTCTCACTATACACAACCTAAACTAAAAACACAAATCACGAACATAAACGCTTCCAAATTCTACAGCAAAAATGACTACTCAGTTCGCAGAGACTCGTACTCGCCTCGCATTCATGTTCAATCAATCAATCCAAAACAATAGTGATAACTATGTAAAACGACAATGATAAACATGTAAAAGTAATACACATATTATAATCCTCTTGGGTCATGAAAGGTATCTGTTCAACAGTATCTCGCGTAATTTATCTTATCTCTTTATTTATCTCTATCGGTTCCGTGTAAGAGAGTAATAATCAACTAACACCAACAGACCTTTGCCCCCAGATACGGTGTGCTGCACTGGACGAAAGGAATTGGCTGTTACGTGGTTCAAGCGTGGACCGGGAAGTAACTGTGTGAACGAACTGGGGCACACTGAATGAACAAAGAGGTGTCAAGGAGAGTGAGTGGTGTTCTCCCAGAAACACAACCACAGACACCCACTCACAGAGACAATGAGCAGAAATTAGGTTTTCTCCTACTCAGTAGGCCTCAACATGTGAAGATCTCGAAAAAATCCACTTTTCTTTTCGCATGCTAGATCGTTATAATTTTCTTAACTTTTGTGTAGCGAAAAGTCAGAAGATCAATCATGATTGGTCCAAGGCAGTTCATTTGTTCATTTACAAGTCAACTCACGTAGGATGTGGATCAATCGTCGGAGCTGTGGGAGCCCTCTAGCTAAATGGACTCATGAGTTTGTACAATCAACTCCAACTAGATAATGAGAAGACGGACAGCGTGGCTGGGCTCTATGCGATTGGGAACAATAGGATAGAACTGATCACTTTTCGAAAAGTAGCGAGTTGTAGAGAGTTTTACAATAAAGTTCTGTTCTGTTTTATCCTCTACACATATTTGATATAAGTTTGAGCGCTATTGCCGATCAGCGGTGATTGTAGAGTGTAAGAAAGTGAGAGTGAGTGATCAATATACATTAGTATCCTTGTCTCCTGATAGGGCGAGGTGTACTAGACGAAATTAGTGAACCCAGGAGAGTTAAATCTTGGCTTGTGGATTTAGATGTTAGTGAATTGGTGGGGCAGGAAAGGTGATTGGCTGATCACAGGATGGGTGATGCTGAAGGAAGCTTCAGATCGTCATTGGAAGATATTCAGAGAGTAGAAATATGGGGATGCGTTGCCAGGTAGCACGTCAAGGATTTCAACTGAAATGGGCCTGGATAGTCGAGGAGGTTGGGGGAAAAGCGCCGTTTTTAGCGACTCCAAGGTTAAACGACTGATTGATTCAACAGTCAGAGCAGCATGAACTTGAGGATTTCATGAAGATTAGAAAAACGCCACGACAAAACGTCGACCTAAACGCCAACAAGTCACTAAAAACTTAAAATTTGGAGAAACCATAAAAAATTTAGTTCGGGGCACTGGAGTTGTCATTTCACTTGTCATTCTGCAAAAAATTCTTAATAATGTTTCACGGGACTGTGAGATATGAGGCCACCGGACTCAGGTAAGGGCTGAGTACTCTGTTGTCAGTGGGCGTGGAAGTATTTGGCCCCAAAGAGCTAACCGTTTTTATAGATATCAGTTGAATGAAGGTACACGGGATGAACAAATAATTCAATTGGCAAAATACCGTACAGCTCACATAGGAATAGTGAAGATTGTGCGTTTCGTCCTACCGCACGTTTACCTTCGGCCCTTCTGCCAAACTTCCCGTCAGTTTCCCAGGGATCGAATGGCGAAATACAAAAATTGTTTGGAAAGCTTCTCAAGTAATTTCTGCGCATTCAGCCGTTCAGAATGGCGTCGATTAAATCTTGGAAGGAAAAACCCCCTTCTCGCGGGAAATCCCTGCTGGGCTGGCCCTAACGCAGTTGGAGCTCGAAATAAAAACTCTGATTCCGAGGTTTGTTTCCTCGCCATTCCCGAGCGCTTTCCCAAAAGAAAAGGTAGACAAGGCGGCGAAAAAGGGCGGAAAGGAAGGCCGTGGTCTGTTGAAGGGGCGGGGGACCCAGCGGAGGACGGTGTTGCTAGGTGGTGCTAGGCCAAAAGGGAAGAAGAAAGAGGAAAAGTGGTTAGAGCCGCCTGGGGAGCGTCGAGCTGGCATCTACAACGTTCGGCCAATAAACCCCAAGGTGTTGTAAACCAATGACCCTAAGTCAACCGCCGTCTTTTTCTTCGTTTCTTGCCTTCGAGCTGAATTTGTTATTTGCCCTTCATTTACCGGAGAGCAGGTAACTTCCCGGCGAAGAAATTCACAATTCTCGGTCCCAAGGGTTGGAACAGAGTTTTGCAGAGAACGAACCGAAGCTCTGCTCGTTTCTTATGTCCAAATCCATTAACACGGTATTTTTGCTTTAATTTCCATCGGCCATGACTTTTCTCGACCTCACAACATAGGAAGTAAAGGTGTACGACATGCTGGAAATATCTGATCTGATACCCCATACAACTTCCCTCTCAGCCTTCTATTTAGTATGCTCATGGAAAAGCTTGGTTTATCGTTATGGGAATTGGGAGCGCCTGTTTCGTAAATTTTTGGGTTGCGACTACTTATTGAGCTTGATTGGGTGACCAGTGTATTGATCATTCATGAGACTGTAAGTGGAAATTGTTTGGTGCAGGCAGAATCAGCTGGGTGTTTTGACCACTTAACAGTACTCACTGGCCCTACGGCAAGTCGTTGTTTCGCCAAACACTTTTCTGATCTCAACCCTTTAGTTGTACCAGTGGGCCAGCCCAGTGCTTCAGTTATTTCCACGTGACAACGGGCTTCCCCCTTTTATGGATTTTCCAAAATATTCTTTTTCCCACCCCTCAATTTTACATTCTGTGAAGCGACGTTAATTTATTTCTCAACTCAACTTCCTCCATTTGTGCGCCGAACAGTGACTGTTACTTTCCTTAGCCCTATCATCAGGCACAACTGAAGTGGAGATATTGACCTGGCATTATGTCTGGACTGGAAGACATCTTTCAGGCTGAGGAATCTCCCATGTTTCCTGCACCCTCCAGCACCCCAACAGAGGCTCAACCCAGATACCTCCTCCACAACTTCCTGGAAACGCTGATACTCCACCCCTCTCAATCTCTTACCTTCTCCACGACAAATTCCAGGGGGCTGATTAGATAAATCTCAGTTTTGCGTCCTCACACGCTCCTGGGATCCTCAACTCTTGCAGACACCTCGTGTACAGAAACCCTAACAGCTCTCCTTGCCAGAGAAGAGGTTGATGACAACGAAGGAAGGGAGGACTCTGTCCAGGGCACACCTGGAGCCTCTCACAGAAAACCCAGGGTGCCAAATGACAGTTAGGGGTTATGATGCTCTTTGTAGTTTTGACTAAAGGCGGGGGAAAGGTACTAAGGATGGTGGGGAACTCGTTGGCAAGGGTCCCTCTCTCATTTGCATCAGGTGGCCACTCTACAGAGAGCTGACCTCCAGGGTCACAAAAAGTCCTGTGCACTTCTAGAGTGTTACCATCGACCACCAAGGCAAACCAAGACACAATAGCACCCCTAACTTTTTTCCACACAACAAATATTTGCTCAGCGACATTTCTATCCACAATCTCTGGGTAGCAAAGGCTTCGTTCATCTTCGACCATCGTGATACCACTTCGTCGGCTTTTATTGTGTTGCAGAAGCAAAATCGCGGCTCCCGTGTGACTGCTTGTCGTTTGGCTGAGAAGGTTTTCAGCTTCAAAACATTTGGGCGGCTTCCGTTGAAAGGCCGGCGCTTCACTTAGGAAACGAGATTACGCTCAACTGTCGATATGAGATTAGCGCCCATCAATTATGTAGCAGATGTTAGTAAAATCCTGACAACTAACAAGCGAATTTTGTGAATTAGCTGTGGCGCCTTCTCTCGACGGGTTCGGGCCTGGGCCTCCCTTCGGGTTGTTGAAATATTGATGGGATGACGGCGGGAAGCGGGGAAAGAGCCGCCAGCGGAGCAACATCCCACGGTTGTTGACAGCAAGCGGACTAATCTATGCGAGCCTCGCCATTAAATGGTGTGGGAGAGAGAGTTGCTTTCAACCGTCAACCTTGGGTGGGCGATGATGGCGGAGGGGTTATAATCGAGGAACGGGATTTTACTGCTAATGCCTACAAATTAAACGGGTATAAGCCTCGAAGGGGCTTTACCCAAGGTTTATGAAGGAAATCGGCGCAATGTGGAGGGGGAGAAAAGGTTGTTGTGTATTTCCCGGACGAAGACGAGATGGACCGGAACGCCGCTATCTGACTCCTACACTCCGTGCCTTCCTTATCAACTGCCGACCAGGCGGAGCTTCTTGGCGACCGAGAGCCCTTTCCTTAAACCCCACTCCCACCTCTCACCCCTTCATCCTCTATGAAACTTGTTCATTAGCTCTCTCTACCGTAAACTGCTCTGCGCGCGGTACTCACCTAATAAGAAGGCACTGGTGCCTGGAAATATGGCGGAAAAAGGACGCGGTTCACAGTGATGGTTGGAGAAAGGGCGGTTTTCTGACCGAAAGGGCTTACCCACCTGTAATCGAGAGGGCGGCGACTCGACGAAGAAGAGGAGGAGAAACGAGCTTTTCTAAATTGCGATACGGGACATTAACTCCGAAACTTTTAATAAGGCGGGAAACGTTCCTCGACATTCCCATTTTCCGTTGCTCATGTCGAGAAATTCAATTCCCAGACCGCAAGCAACACAAAACTCCTCTTGATCCCGTAAAAACCGGCTCGCTGCATTTTAATTCAAACGGAACTCCGGGAGTCGGTGGAACGTAAAAAGCGGGGTTCACCGGGGCAGGAGTGCGTCGCTCTCGATTCACAGGCCATCCCAAGGCTTCTGAGTGAAGTCATCGAGAACGAGAAATAGTTAAGGGGTCTATTTGTCCTCTCAGGTGCACTCAGTACGTCTACTCCGCGGCTTCCTTCGGCAAACCTCGAACCGAACGAAAGTAGATCTTAAGGGGGCGAGAGCGATGGTGTGCGGATGGGGAGCACTTCAGTGGGGACTCAGTAAGAGAGCCAGAATGGAAGCCTTCATAATTCGATTACAATTGATTCAATACAGTCAGTAAATTGGTTTTATGATTGTAGCTACGAAAGTTGGCACATTTTTGTTGTGGGCACAATCAATCATTATTATCATTATAATACTTTCCATGATTGCGTGGGCGGCTCTTTCTCGTCTCTTGGCCTACACAAGAGGCCTACAAGCAAGCACACGTCAGGTGCTCATGAACGTTATCCGCTCCCCCCCTATCACTGTTGTGGAGGTGTGGACTGCTATCCTGAGCATTGCCTACCGTAGAAAAAAGATGACAGCCCTCCACATTGCTTGCTCACACCTCGCTGTTGCTAGAGAGGCAGTGTTGGCTGTAGCGAGTACTACCCCAATCGCCCTCTGCTAACCGAGCAGAAAGAGCTTTATCCATGAAAGAGCACAACCTGAGTACCAGAAGAAAAGACGGACGAAGTCCCTGCAGAGGTGTCAGGAGGAGTGGGATGAGCGGATTCCTCCACCTGGACCATGGCTTCAACAGCGCCATGTTGACTTCAAGCTCTCAAGCTCTCTCGAACACAAACTGCCTGGACTATCAGTTGGTGTCTGCCATGAAATTTTGTCGTGCCAAAGGTGAGCAGGCTGGCGATGCGTGGCAGAGGACTTAGTTGGCTGGCTCACGTTGAATTCCAAACAAAACTGGAGATGCATTGCTAACACTGCCCAGAAGTGCTTTGTCAGAAGAGAATGAAGCATCTGATCCAGAACCAGTATATCACAGGGATGCAGAACCAGTATATCAGGAATGATTGAATGACCGATTAAAACCCGTGTCTGAACCTTTTCGACTAGCAGCCTTGTGAGGGTGTATGGGAATGGCACCACGATGCCAGATTCTCGTGAGAGTGAAGGCAAGAAGCAAGAGTTTCCATCGGAGAGAGGTGTAAGGCAATGAGCGAAACGGTTTGGGTTTGGTACCTCAACATGCGGCTGTATACCACGGGGCCGCTGAGGTGCCCTTCCTTTAAAAAAATCCTCATTTTTCTCCCATTTTCCTCCACCTCATCCTCATCTTTACCCTCTTTTTACCTCCTCCTCCTGCTTTCATTTGGTTCTTTCGGTGGGAGAGAATTTCAACGACTGTGCTTTTGGGTGAACACCTCTAGAATGAATTATCGTTTAAATAATTGCTTTCTTCCTTAAAATGATTCTACCAGCACTATTATTGTTTCCATGTTTAACCAGTATCATGATAATGAGTAACGATTTTCCTTTCAGTGTACTTGTAGTGTGAGGTGCTAGCACTTCTGGATGACAATTTGGCGCACGTTATGGAGTTATGAATGGCCTTGCAGACACGTGGTAGGTTGCTCACAGTTCATTTTTAGCTCCCCTCCAAAGCGGCCTCTGCACCTCTTACAAAGACGCATTCCATCCTGGCTGTTCTATCAGGCCAGATAACCTCTGAAGAGCCAATTCTAGACCTTGAGTCTTGTCGGGAATAAGGGGTTCTGCTCGTACTTTTCTGCAAGAAAGATCCTCGGCTAAAGTTCAAGGGAAGAGGCAACGGTAACGAGATTCCGTCGAACAAAACCTCAGTTTTGCTCACATGAGCGGTAAATACTCTTAGGAGGGATTCTGAAGAACCGATTATGTCTCAGAAGGGAAATAGGACCCATGCGAAGGGTAAATTCAATATGTCCTTGTGCCCATTTCTTCGCCGCTCTACCTCTCGCTATGGAACTAAGTTAAAGTGAAGAAGTTTGCTTCTGCAATGGGGCCTTGGAAGGCAATTTCCGAAGTTAGCCGCTGGGCAACCTCTCGAACAGAAGAAAAGAACAGGAGCTGGAGGGAGAAAAAAAGCCTTTACAAAACGCGTGACCGGAGAACAAAGTGCGTTTTTCCCTTCGCTTATTTGCTAACGCTTTTGGAACACATCCAACTTAGCACCATATAATTCTTATGTGGGTCATTCTTTGAGAAAAAGGTCAATGAAGTTGTCCAGAAGTGAATCCAGTTGGTGCTGTCAAGAACTGGCCCTTGTGGTCCAGGAGCTGAGGGCTATAAACGTTGGCCCATTAGTTGAAAGTTGGTTACCACGTTTTCTGATAGTTCCCTCAATGTTTGGTAAAACCCCGGTTCTCTGCTCTCGCTCTGAAGTATGAATCAAGAAAATGGCGGCTCATCGAAAAAGCCAAAATTTGACTCATTACGACGGATTGACTTGCAGACGAAATCCAAATTTGATGAAATTTTGGTCAAAAAATGACTTACGGAGTTGAAACTTGAAATTTACGTGACGAATAGGATTACGTGGATTACTTTTAAAATCAAAACATGTCCAACACACGTAAAAACAGATATACAGGCGGAGATACAGACCTAAAAAGCAAAAATAATTTTGTTCGCTTTTTGGCAAAATGGCTCCAGCGATTTTTGCCAAACTCACAGAATTTTTTAAAATAGTTGATACGTATATCAATATATTTTTCATCTGACAGTTCATTGAACAGAAATAAAAAGGAAAATATGTGGAAAATAATGTTATTTTAAACATTTGTGCGCGGAAACGTAAACGGAACCACGGTCCCCACGAGGCCAACCCATGGCTTCACGACTGGCAGTGCCACGTCCTAAAGGCTCCATGCCGTGGTAGAAGCTCCCACAGGTACCCATTTTATACGGCTGCACCTTGAGCAGCCTACAGACCTGAATGGGTTGCAAGCCCTGGTGCTGGAATTGCCAAGTGGCGTTCTACCAGCACCTACGCTTTATCTCCATGGGGGTTCTGGGGATTGGACTTGCCCCTGTACATCCCATGGAGAAGGGTGTCAGGCCGTCTTTAATCCCAGCCTGAACTGCGATCATCCTTCCGACGTACTGAGGGCGGACTACTTGATATTCGGCCGCGACCCACCCATCTCACTATAACCTATCATTACTAACCTACATACACACTCAAACAATAAATACATTCAACCCTTAAATACACTCACACATTTTCCCGATGGTCCAGGGGCGGACTCCCCGATATTCATCCCCGCTGGGACCTTTCCTACACTACCTATTCTTACTAACACACATAAACACTAAACACACATACACATTCACAACATGAACGTTATATCCTTCCATGTTATATTAATACAATAGTGAAACATATAGGAAACGTACAACACACCATCTAAGACATGCCATTCGCACGAACATCCCATAGGTAGGTTACATCCTGTCGCCAAGATCCTCTTCTTTTATTGTAGTTGATAATTGACGCCTGCGGCGTGAAAAAAAATCTGGTGCGTTGCAACACACAACTTTCCTTAGCTCTACAACAATTCACTTTGTACATGGCTAATTCTATTTAATCATTTCATTTATCACTCAGTTAACTTGAACTTGGTCAAGCAACGCTTTACGGCAGCAGGAAGCGGTGGCGCTTACAGTTCCAGATTTTATTGTGCTGCCCGTACTCATTGCAGGACCATTATTGAGCTATTGGTACACAGATAATTAATGAGGCTGTCAACACAAATTTTTTGAAGAAGGATAGTAATTGCTTTTGCAGAGTTATTGGAAAATAATTGTTAGTACTGGTAGTAAGCGCAACGGCAGTAGTTGAAATTCTGGAATTTCTGGAGTGAGCCCCATGTATCTCATGAGCGTTTTTAAACACTCACCCTTTAGGTATTGAATTGGACTACAATACCAATTTTTTTTAAAATTCTACAAGAATTCCAGCGGAGTTTGTAAGGAAAAAACTGCGCGAAAAACGCTTTTGGTCGAAAATTTTGATAATTTATTGTGCTGCTCTCGTCATTTTCCCACGAATGAGTATTTTATAGTATCATTGCCTTATTGAGAGCTATCAATATAAAACATATAATTAAAATCGTTAGAGTCGTTTTTGAGAAAAAAAATAGTTGGTGTTTGATCACTATATCACTACGATAACTATAGTTAACTTTCGGTGGATTTTGCCCATACCCTTATTTTTGCGTCCCATGGTAACCTGTAGGCTAGACATCAAGTTTCAGCTGATTTGGTAAGGTTGTTTTCTCTAAAAACCGCGCTAAAGTCGATTTCGTCGAAAGTTTTGGTAATTTATTGTGCTGCTCTCGTCATTTTCCCACAAATGGGAATTTTATGGTATAGTAATCATATTGGGAGCTATCAATATAAAAACTTTAATAAAAATCGTTAGAGCCGTTTTTGAGAAAAAAAATATTTGGTGTTTTGATCACTATGATACCTATAGTTAACTTTCGGTGGATTTTGTTCAAACCCTTATTTTGGCGTACCATGGTAACCTGCGGGCGAGATATGAAGTTTGAGCTGATTTAGTACGGTGGTTTTCTCTAAAAATTGTTCACAGACACACATACACACAGACCATTTTCCCAAATAGTGTTTTTCGGACTCAGGAGGGTCTGAAACGTATAAAGATCTCAAGAAAACTCACGATGATCACAGTGTTTATCTATCGGTTCGTGTGATGATGGATTCATTAAACCGTTAAAAGGTTTATGAAGTTTTGCTGTGGTTCAGAGATAGCCGATTTCTCTTTCGTAATCGCAGCAAACTCTGGTTTACCTTAACGGTTTGTTCATGCGCTACGTTATACTGCACATATTTTTCTGAACGCAAATGTAACAATAGCCCTCTGATATTTTCATATTCAAGTGAATAATTTTGATTTGTCCAACTCTTCCAGGAATACGAACACCATACCGAACATTTCTTTGATTGGTTGTGGCTTCGTTGTATTGTTGGTGCAACTATAATTAAGATCGAGTGTTTTAGTATATTATATTTATCCCTCCCGACCGTTGGTACATACTTGAAAGCAAAACTGGTACTTGAAGAAAAAAATAGTAGCGTACATTAATTTGTGTATCTTTAACAAATAACTACCGCTGGAGTTGATCAATATAGTGACACGCTGGAAAGGTCCACGAAAGACTTGCAGCACAAATGATGAGCACTTTACCCTGATTCACGTCTGAAGATGGCAGAGTTCTCAGAACAGCTGCTTCAAGTTTTATAATTGACGAACCTTTCAACGACGAAAAGGCGTTGGTAGACAAACACAACGAAAAAGGCGCAACCCTTCAACATAGAATACCCAATGTTGAACAAAGCAGAGGGCGGCAGATTCCAGGGACTGATACCGTGAACAACCATAGGTAACTTGTATGGGATTCAGATGTCTCTAGGATATTCAAGGACATCAGTGGGTCCAACGCATTCCTTAGTGGAACTCCCACAGTAATATACCACTTAGAACATTCTGACTGCTCTTTATGACAGTAGGACGTGGCGAGATATGTTTGAGAGAGCTTGGATACAAAGTTATTGGAGGGCCCATACACGAAGCTGCTCGTTTTCGATAACCCCGAAGGTTGGAAGGTTGTTGGCCAACAGGACCCGACGTCTTGACGGTGGATGGCTTGCAGGCAGGCCCAACATCCGTTCGTTTAATAGGATTTAGTTACACGATTTCGCCTTTTTTTGCGCGGCTCAAAGGGAAAAGTCGATCTGCCTCACACCTAAACAAACGGCTCACAGCTTGTTATTTGCCAGCCGCTCCGGGCGAAACAAAAAAAAAAAAAAAAAAAATTGAGCCAGTTAATTCGTGTTGACTCAGAAAACGTCAAATTTCAAACAACACAACGGATTTTCCGTTTCTCGCGCTTCAGGCTCGACGGAGACGGACAAATCCGCTTGAAATCCAATTCCATTCCCCCCCCTTTTTCAATCGGCCGTCCACTCGGGAAAATCAAACAAAGCCCTTTTTGACAGTTAAACATTTGCCATTAAGGGGTGAAAAACGCTGGAAATCATTGCCTGAACACTTCGCTTCTATTGATTCCGCCGGATGGCTCTGATGGTCAATAAATACCGGTCGTGGGGGGGCTCAGGAAAAATTGGCGGGACCGGAGGTGTAAAGAATAACATGAGGTGCGACGCACTCCGCAACATTCATCGGCCTCACGTGTATTCAACGGTTTTTATCGCTCTAGCTACTACTCAAATATGTTTGTCAATCAGTTTTCATGAACCCAACTCAAACATTCTACATGGAAACGGGTAACACTGAAAGTTACGGAAATTATTGCATTTAAAAAAACTAACTCTCACTGCCTCCTACTGTGCGAGTTCTAGAGTCTCATAGGTCCTAAGGAATGCCAATATTTCCTGCAAGAGCCTTCTTTGATATCTACCCGTGGAGTAGTTTTACCAAACACCAAAAATCGCTCCCTTTCAAGTCCCTGGATAGGGAGTGTCCTCATCTGTGCCACACCACCTGCACTGAGGGGCGTCCACTATGCCCATAGCATACATGTGTTAGTTCATTTTGCAGTGTCCCGCGATGATCCCCATTATCACCTTCGAGTCCTTCCTATCAATCATCAGAAAGCTACGTCTTACCTCAGTTTTCTATAGTGCTCTCAATCTCTCAGCTGTTTAACACATCAATCCCCCGTATTGCATTTCTATTGACATTAAATCGGGAAAATGCCTTTTTAATCCTGCAGTAAGAGTTTGGTCCAAAGTGTGTTCACCAGGCCAACTGCCCGATGCATATTCCCTTACGACAGCGCTTTGCTTTGCTTCCTCCTTCCTTTGAGGGACTGTAGGTGTTGGCTGAAGCCCCATCTCTTAGCTATATTCACTCCTAAATACTTGACGTGCTTTTCAAGAAGGAGCCTGTGACCGCATTGAGGGTTGGCTATTTAATTTTCCCTTCAAGAGCAGCAGGGTTTCTTCCTAACCCCCCCTGCATCTGGACATGTTCGCACCATTGGGTAGTGGTGCAGAGTACGCGGTGGATTTTCCTTTGGATTGACCCAACGACAGTGCGTTGAACACCACAGTTAGATCATCCACATGGGCGTATGGCTCGCAACCAGTACCGGTGAGCCACTCTGGAAGACCTGGAAAGAAGGCGTTCCAGAGTGCTGGTCCAAGGACCGAGCCCTGTGGGCACCCCCGTTTTCAATCGTTCTTCGGACTGAGACCTATCTGCATTGGATCGTAGCAGTTTCATTTGTCAGGTAACTTCTGCCGAGCAAGTATAGATTACAGGGGATTAGCCTTTCTCTACACTCATCGAGAAATGCTGGCCACCAAAGGTATTCAAACGCTCCACAGATGTCAATGAGAACTGCTACGACGTACTTAGATGTTGCCTCCAGGGAAACATTGCGGATTTCGACGATGACATCTTGCGTGGACCTTCCTTAAGTTCACTCATAATGTCCGCCTGTGAGGTTACGACACCGACAGTACCGACTGCTCTGAGGTACTGCAACATCAAGAGCTCCAACGTTTCGCCTAATATAGAAAGACGGGTGAGCGGTTCCCGTGATCGCTTGCAATCGCCTCCCTAGTTGACATACACACATGCCATTTTCTAAACAGGGTTGTTTTCGGACTCAGCACTCCTTTAATTGTAAATATTTTGAAAACACTGCGAAATATACCCCCTCCTCTCCTATTCTATTAACATTTTGGATGCAAAATACACAACACATTTTTACATTCCAACTTTTTTGACATAACCCCAATAGCTTCAACAAAATTAGCCTTAGCTGTCACTTTTAAACTTCTAAAAAGTGTAATGGGTTATATTCAGGCGTCACGCAATAATAATTCCTTCAATATATCGTCTATATTCCACAGATCCGTTCCAATTTATAAATACGAAGTAGCCCACGGAGGATAGAACAAGAAGCGAGGAGGGATGGAGCGAATAGTTCTATCCTGTGTGGGCTACCATGTATATATACTTGGAACGGATCTATAGAATATAGATATATTAAGGAAGGAATTATTATTGCATGCCGCCCGAATATAACCCATTACAGATGTAATTAACCCACCTAATTGTATAATCGGGTCAGTTCATCTCAAGCATAGCATTGAAACGAATACTGCCAACAAACAGATTTAGATACCGAAACAATTGATCCTTATTTACGATATTTCATTTATGGTGCAGGCGATCGAATGATGAAATTTTCAATTTAGAAAGCAGTGCAATAAAATCGAAGACTCTGGGCATGGGTTGTTCTTCATCGTCGTTTGTTGATTTCCAGAATATTGATTGAGATATAATTAACAATTGACCATTGTGTTCCGTCGTGAAAGGTCGCTCGTGAAGCATCATCTAACAACAACGAAGAGTGTAAGGTCTGGGCACATTTAACAATATCCCAGAAAGAGCCTAAATAAATGAGAGCAGGGTTGAATGAGGTTCGGCACGTGCTGGGTTTAAACCGTCGATGGGTCGAACGGCCAGCAGCAGGGTTTCTCTCCTTCGTGATCCTTGAGCTTCCCCTCAGGGAGACGAAGGCCTCAAGAGGGCAACGAGAGACGATGATAAACAAAAGCCCATCTGAGCCCATTCTGCAGCTTTGTCCACCTCGACTACCCCAAGAGCCCATTTAGTTTTAAATTAATCGGGCCGTTGGTCAGCGTTGTGATTGAGCTGTGCAGCAATGACGGTAAAGTTTGTAGCAGGCTTCAGTGTCTCAACGCTAGTCGAAGCAGATCGTCAGAACATGGGAGAGATTCATATTGAAAAAAATTAAAAAAAGTGAATACTTTGAACTCGAGAACGTAGGAAATTGGAATTCCTGTTGCCTAATTTGTAAGGGCTTCTCATTAGTATCGCCTCTTCGGCATGAACCGTGCATCTCCCCTTTCCAGTGCCGAAAGATCGAAGAGACTTGCAGACCCCCCCCCCCCCCTATGACTGGCCAGACGGGACCTGTAGACAGCACCTAGGCATCTTATCAACTGCATATACACTTATTTATTGATTGGAGTGCGGGAGCAAGGCAAATATAACGATAGGGATGTATATTTAAAAACGAAGTACATGAAGCAGAAGCGCACAGAAGAGGAACTCCAAACATAAATGTGAACAGAACAGAAGAAGGACCTGGAGTAAGCGACATTTTATCGAAGAGAGTGAGCCAGCGGAGGAGGGGTCAGTGTTGTATCCAGGAATAAGACTAGCAGCACGCACTATGTACGAGCATTCCCTTCAGGCTTGGCACTACTCGAGCAAACATCGTAATGCATCTTCCCTCCTCCAGAGTTCAACGTTTTGGGGGACGAGAGACCCTCGCGTTAGCTGGCAAACAAGTCTTCCACCTTGCGCTGGCAGCAGTTTCATCCGTCATTGCCCCGCAATGCAAGCATTTTGGGCTTGCAGATTTACCAATCGGTGCAGGTCTGCCTTAAATCGTCTTGGGCTTGTTGGTAATAGCGGTCGAACTCCTTTTCTCATTCCGTTTGGCTTTGACGGAAATTGCCCTGAGGGATGCGAACCATGACTAGTCCCCTCTAGGGCGTCCTTAAGCACCCATCCCTGCCCCTCATCAGGTAGGTCGGCCACACAGCTCTGTGACCCTCAGCACAAACTAGAGTGCACCTAGGGGTTCTTCCGCACTCTAGCTTCGTACACTCCTCAGGCACATATGCTAGCCATTCGAAGCCTTCAGCCCGTTCGCCCACGGATTCTTCAATTAACCCATTCGATTCCTATTGTGCCCTTGCCCTAGAGGAGAGCACCAACACATGGTTATCATATACGTTTGATTGACAACTTGGTCAGCGGGATTTGTATAGAAAAAACTCCGTTAAATTGATTTTTGTCGGTATTATTGACAATATTGTGCTGCGCTTGTCATTTTATAACGGCTGAACATTTTACATTGTCATCATGCTATCAAGAATTAGTCATACAGTAAATTCAAACACAATCGTTACAGTCATAATTGGGTGAAGAAGCACTCTTGAACGTAATGATCACCTACCAAGTAAGAATTTACAAGCGGATAGATGAAAAACGGATTGGAAGCAGTTGAAAATGATAGTCGTTATTAATAATTGGTAGTATGGAGGCATGTTGAATTGCAAAGCAAACTCGAGATGTGTAATGGAGTTAATCAATTCATCATGAAAGAACGGTCATATTGATCTTTTTCACTCGGCGTTCTACGGCTCTCCCTACTCTATTTCAGAAACAATATTACGTTCTAATTCGTTTGAAGTTTGATTTGGCTCTCTACGTTTGAATTAATCAACCAGCCGAGGAGGAATAGAGTTGTGAGGTAGTTTAGCGGTTTTCATTCTGCCTCGTCCGACCAAACCAATTATCTTGCTTCATCATGCAACTTCCCTCACGTGCATCGATGGTTGAGAATGAGGTCGAACAGACCCTATTTCTTTCTTCCCCTATCTTTAGAATGTTTTAATTATTCCACGGTTTGAAGAGCCACCGAGTGGAGCACAGTGACGTTTAATTAACTCAGCCAAGCCAATGATCTGCGGAGCGTTACACGAATGAAGTAAAGTAGGGACGATTAAACGATGCGAAACAACGACCAGAAATACCAAGAGTGACGCATACAACAATTCCGCTCCGTAGTACAATTCGACGATGAGCTACATGGAGGCTGTCTTTGTTATACGCATTTCTAGCGAAATGTTCGAGATAGTCAAAAAAGAAATTGGACATTAAAAAATCCAAATCCATGTTTGAGAAAATTTAGAACGTTGGAGAGTTCAGTACACAAGGTGGTGGTTCTTACCATTCTGACTCCCACGAATGTCAAAGTCTTCATCTAATGATTAGAGTACTAGTAATTCGTGGGGCGGTCAAAAAATTGTTTTCGGGGGGTTTGTGTATACAGTCCTGGAAGTTAAAGAGAGTGAAAGAGAGAGAGCGAGAGTGAAAGAGAGAGAGAGAGAGAGAGAGAGAGAGAGAGAGAGAGAGAGAGAGAGAGAGAGAGAGAGAGAGACAGGACTTAATGCATGAATGAGATAAACGAGACAGAAAACTGTCATTAGGTTTAATCGGTCACTTGATTAGAATGATAGTTCTGATTATAACAACAAGCAGAACTGGGTCACGTGGCGCAGTGGGTGTCTAGGTGATTGCACTCCTGTAGATCGCACGAGAGAGGTGGTATTGTTCAACCGAAGAACGAGAACATACTGAGTCATAAACCACGGCTTGAACGCAAGCTTAACTATGAAAAAAATACAGCCCAATGAGAGCAAAGGACTCGTAGGGAGAACTGCACTCGAATAAAACACCAACCGGTCATAATTTGGGTGCTGTAGGGGTAGGGGAGCCTGTAAAGGCCCAAAAGGGCGAGTGGTGGAAGTGCGTTAAGACCAGGGAGGTTGTTAAAAGATAAGAAGATAAAACCATACAACCACGAACAATCGTCTCTTCGTTTTTAACAGAAAAAATGGCCGTCACCTTCGCGCGCCGGAAGAGGCGAACACACTTCGAAGAAACGTGGAAGAAACATATTACACCCACCATTAACTTACTGTCGTGTAGGTAGTTTACTACCACCGCAATTCTTGTGAGAAAGCAAATTTCTCTTGATTAGCACTTATAAAGAAGGAACTGCACTAAAATCGTTTTTTTCTGGAATACTTAATTTGAGCGAGTATTTCTAAATAACACTCACTCCCAAAATACAAAGAAGTAGTTAGTTAATCTATTCTAGTTCTGAATCGTGTAGTTACTATAAAAACTTATCTATTTTCTTTTTCTCTTAAATACCGAGAGCTCTTAGATTCTACTTACAACGTGAGTGATATTGAAGAACGATGAAGAAAAAAATAAGAGCGAGAACGTAGAGAATTTAATCTACAATAGGCTATTCACTTTATTCCTACATACACGTGCAAAAGCGGGGGATATTTACGATCAGTACTCGTAAGCGTTGATGTTGGGCGCGCAAGCAGGGGAGTTTAAGAACGAAATAAAAAGAAACTCGGTGAGCGTGAGAGAAGGACTGTATTATACGAGAAATAAATATTGATTGGAGCATGAGTATATAACGGGCAGACTTGGAAACTAACGAACAGTGACTGGCCCGAGAGTTGATAGAGCATTGGGAGACGACAGCCATTCGCAACTGCTGATGGAAGACTGTGTATTGGGAGAACTGGGAGACGACCGACTTTTGTGAGAACTCGTAGGTGAATGAGTTTGGGAGGAGCTGTATGTTGTGGAGAGGAATGTAAATTAAGGGGCGGGGAAATGGATAACAGAAAGTCCAGAAAAGGGAGAAATGATGACAACAAAGGGGGTTGGTGCGTGGGGAATGATGACTTTAGGGCCAGTGAATCCCGTTAGGGCAAGAGTGGGCATTTTTGGAGGTCAAAGACAATAAGTTGGCATTATCCGTGTCTCACGAAACACAAAATTCTAATTATTCATTCGACAAATTCATTTCCCAGTAATTTCTAAATACTTCACGAATTTCCGTATTTAGAACTGTACACACAAACGTTTCCAAATAATCCTCACAACTCCCATGTATCAGTCACGTGAAGGTCGCGACATAAATAGGTCTATATGAAACGTTGAGCTAAATTCCTACCGAGTTCTCAAAAACTGGATAAAATACGGGCTTGATGGTTTGTAGGTTGAAACAAATATTTGAATTCACGTGGGGGCGATGAAAGAGGCGAGATGCGTCGCACCAGATATGTTTGGTAATTTCTTACAATTTGTAAATGTAATGACAAGCGTTGTCGGTATATTTGTGCACTGTACATTTGCTGATTTCGTGATGATTCGTGAAAATTCGCGGGGTATTCAGAGGCCCTAAGTTATGGAAATGAACACGCGAGAATGTCAAACAGTCAATAAGCGGGAACCAACTGCGACTGTAGGTCTCGTTTGGAATAATTTGACTGTTTTGAACTTTTATTTTTCTCCTGAAGACCGGAAGATTCAGAATAACATTTGTCGAAGTAATGCCGTTAAAAAGGACCCGGAATTCCAAGGACGGCCTCTTCATCTCTCAAAGCACCGAGGAGGCTCCTAAATCGATCATTACGGGTAATTAATTTGTTGTTTCTGAAACTCGGCGAAACCTAATTAGCCCGTCGAGAGTCCCATTCGGGAGGCAACCGAAAAGTCGGAAGGCTTTTGAAGCGAAATCAACCGTTTAGCCCCAACCCAATTAACATTTTTGGCATAACTCCTCAAGAAGTTGCACAACAATGCGGATGTTCAAATTACCGCTAACTCCATTTTTTGCATATTCGGTGCGAAGCATCTCACAAAGTTCCTCAGCCCCACGTGCATTCAGCGATTTCTACCACTCAGGATACGGACTTGATATGAACTTTGTATTGCATAAGGTTCCAGAGTTTGTTGAGTTGTTTCTGCTTCAGTTACGATCATTATTAAGTAATAAATTAAGCGATGAAATATTGTGAGTTGTATAGGTGATTTATGAGACAGTCAAAATAACTAAACAACGGTCTATTATTCTCTTGGACTGCTTGACCTAGTCTCACACCTCTGAGACTCATCCCATTCGAATCGGCATCCAAAAATAGCAGTGAACCATATGAAACATGACCCTACTACGACGGGACGACCAAAACTTGGCAATTGGCACGATGTGGCAAGTCGAGCAGGCGGGTGGTTTTAGTGAGAAGGAAGGAGGGAGTACCAATGATGAAACGATTACTTCAGCTATAGTTACTGTCCCGTAAGATCCTTCAATTAGTAGACGTTAGCCCACTATAATTACTTTAATTTACAGTGAAACGCAGTCGCAAACCTCCGAGAATTGTTCCATTCGACCCAGAATCTAAAAATACCTAGAAAACGATACCAAACACGGCGTATTTGCGATAAAACTGCCAAAATTGCGTTTTCGTTAATTTTCTTAACCTTTTTTTGCCCATAACAACCCGGCCAGACTGCCGAGCAGGCGGGCACAACTAGATAGCACAACGTTAAAGGCAGAACACGACCCCGACACCTACGAATTAGACTCACGCACCAACGCAGTTCTGTATTTCTTCAAGCCGACATGCAAAGCTTAGTTCATGGGAGCCTAGCTGAGCCGCTGACGGTTCTGTCTGTTTTATATGGGAATAGCATATTACATATAGCTAGACACTCAAATAGTGGTAAATTAGTTCTTGCAGGTTGGATAATGGGCATTCTTCACGACAATAAGAGCCGAAAGGCTTTGAATTCAAATTAACTAACTTAGCCTCAACTTTAAAAGCCCATCTGGCGACAAAAAGACTGATTATGAAGTCTGCTCTCGCATCGGCGAATTTGATTTGCTGGTTGGGCTTCCGCTAAGCACTAGAAATTTACTCTCCACAGAAACAATGTCATACATGGGTTCGTTGAGATACTAGCTGTTCCGAGCTGGTAGATTACTTGAGACTCCATATTTATGTTCCAGAACGGTATATTCCCCAGCCCAACGAATATCTGCCTCGATGTCTTCTTTAGCGATCCAACGTGGTAGACAAGAAGCTGGCATTCTACTAGCACGAATACACAACCCCTCTCCCCTCCCCTTCATCGCGAAAACTTCATATGTAAAACAAGGAAAGCCCTACAGTATGAAAGGAATGCTACCCTTCCAAGAGATCTGAACATACCTATGATTGACTCAGCAACCAAATCAAACTACGTGTCACTGAATTCGAGCATGAATCACACAACAGCAAACTCAAACAGAAAACGCCCACAGGATTTCCTCAGCAATTAAAACTCCAAGGAAGTACTTCACTGTGTCCCAAACATTATGTTTAATATTTTATTTTCCCTATTATCAACTGTTACTGTTAGGCGCACGAGTGGAGGAGCTTGACTTGGAGTAAATGAAATAAATGAGGATGGTGAGTGTGAAAGAGGGCTGTATTAACCCATCGTATGATAAAATAGCCATATGAGTGTGAGAGAGTATTTTCGCGACATAAGGGGCCTACGAATAAGTGAACTGGTTGTGGAGCTGTGAAACGAGTGTCGATAGCAAGAATGAGATACGAGAAATGTTTTGGGTTGTGCCTCGGAAGCACTAAGAGTTGAAATCTAAGGAGAAGAGGTAAACCGGTACCCGGCGGGGGGGGGGGTGATATATTTTGGAACGCCTAGGGAAGGCTGGACTTTCCTGCAGCTACAGACAAAAGTTCACGTCAAAAAGACCGGAAACAAGGACTTTCCGTTAGGGGCAAGTGCGGAAGTTCTGAGCTCGATATTTCAATTAATTCAGTCTGCTCAGAATATAGTTCGTATAGTTACTTCATGCAGATATATTGTTATCCGTCTGTACGAAACCTCAGGAACATGAATTTGATTTAGAATGGTCTGTGAACTGTAGCGTTAAGTGACACGTTAATTAGTGTCAGCAGACCTTTACATTTTTAACAAACAAGCTGTCACGAATCAGGTTTCATTAGTCTTTTGTGGCCGTCTATCGTCATCTGGTTCTATATTAGGGATGAGCCCGTTTTATTGTCTGCTCTGCCTTTTGTTCTACATAATTTAAATTTCGAGGGAGTGGGATCCTCGAGGACCTTAACAAACAAAAAGGTCGCTCCAATAAATTGGGAGCTGGAGCAGGGGAGGTTCCAAGTTATAAAAGTAAAGTATACAGACGAGAAGATATGGTAAAGGCGGATTGGGAAAGGGGGCTGAAAGACGCAAATATGTGATAGTGGGGCCTCGACCGCATCCGTAGAAAGCTGCTTTCCTTTGTGGGGAATGGCGGCGAGCTTTGTAGGAGAAGGGCAGTAAAATACCTCAAATATCTCATAGTACGGTTTAAACATTTAGTCAACACCACACCTAAGGGAGGCCAAAGAGAGGGAAGGCAGTGGATTTTACGAGATGCCAAGGGAGCCATTTCTCCTCCCGGCCCCAGCCCCAGTTCCGTCCCAGGCCCCGACCCCGACCTCAGCGTTCGCCCCAAAAGAACAAACCAGTTATCCTTTCATGAAAGGGAAAACTGCTCGCGAACTGGTTCGCGAAGAACGAAAATCGACGAATTATGCAAAAAAGGCAGCAATAGTTTAGGAGGCTGCTCGGTTCGAAGAGGAGACGAGTTGGAATGAAGGAAAAGCGCCGGATGTCGCCAAGATATTCATGAACGCCTCGACCAGGAGTGATGTCAAGGGAAACGCCAAAGTTTACGGTTATGCCGAGTTTCCGACCTATTACAAGTAAACGACACGCTGTGATCATGTCACATGCACGAAGCTGGAGAACTTATCGTTCTTCCCTTTCAAGAGCTTCCGACCGCTATAAATGATGAGCCACAATAAAGATAAATTATTCCAAATAAAACAAACAACCTGTTTTTATTTCCACCGACCCAAAGAGTGACGGAAAGTATTGCGGAACCGTGGAAAAAAGTACGCTTTTCTTAACATCTTCCAATTTTGATGGTCTGTCTGTAGTCTGAGAGGAGAGGTTCAAGTATCGGTATCGGCAGTATCCACTAATAGGTGGTTGAGATGGCCATCGACGATTTTGGGAAATGTATAATGCACCCAAATCAATACCAAACTTTTCTAATCGATGACGATTTTTGTGAACGTGCGTAAGCAGCAGGTTTTAAAAAACTTCCGCGAAAATGGCTTCATTGATTTGGGTCAGGCTTAGAGGCATGGTTGTTGGATCAATTCCTTTCTTCGAAGACGTTTTCCCCTACTCCCTCTCAAAAAAAGTCCGCTTTTATAATTATAATTTAGCCCTCAAAGCACAGAGTGAAGTATTCTGTCACAAGATTTCATTCTCCTCTTCTGCTCACGACAGTAACACCCCCTGGAAATATTCCAATGACAACCCCTGAATCATTTCCTTGCACCCCCCCTTCTGTGAAACAGTCAATCACCGCCCTCTCATAACTAAACCCCGATTCGTGCTTAAGCCTTCTACACTTCACCGGTTCGTTTAGTACAGCTCGCCGTATCTGGAGATAAAACCACTAAGTTCACAGTGTTGATTGACAATCTTTCTCCCTGTTACCCGTTACCTCAAGCTCACTCTCTAGCGTGTGTTTAACAACTCGACCGAACATCGGCTCATTTCTTCACCAGCAATTTAATTACCATCTCGCTCTGTGGCTTTCTTTCAGCCATCGAAAAGTACTCTATACTAATCAACTTGTTGATTCTATTCCTGATGAACAACTCAATAGAAGGTGGTTGAACAAAAATGTTAGGCTTATCTGTCACATCCCTTACTTGAGAGTGAGGGAAGTTGTATGATGCGTCACGAAAAATGTTGTTCAGTCTTCTTTTTCTTCGTCTTTTGCCTTATTATTATTATCCTGGGTAGTATGGGGGTTCCTTCCAGACCCAACAACGATGATCTCAGGCGAATCCGAACAAGACCTGTACGGGTATGTGTCATTAATTCAACAAACGATAAGCTGGACAGCATTGCATTCCATGATGTGCCAGCCCCTTGGGCCTTTTTTAAATGAAGTATTCAGATCGCGTCATAATCTAAAAACATGATTGAGTTTTGGGATTTTTCCACAGAAGAGTGATTAAAATTCGGGGGTGGACCGACTCTAATGGTTTCCATCTTTGGAAATTTGTTAAGAACTGCCGCGTTGCAGATTTCATTAAATACTCAAGCGGGCTAAGTGTTGAATATTTAGAGAGATCGCCATGAAATCAAAATGTCCGCTACTGGAAGCATTAGCATGTAAATTGAATCATTAGAGGTAATTGGAGATTTGAATATTCTACTCGGAGTCGAGCGGAGTGGTTATTGACGCAGAGTGCGAAGTCGACGCGGCGCTCTGGTTTCCCGGCCCAGACGATCATTGCATCGATAATTCGATAAGCCCCTCGTAAATGATGAGGTTGCCTCGTTTCCGCAGGGAATACCGAAAGGGGAGGTTCAGATCTCCAGTGATATATAGTAATGATTAGGCCGTGATGCAGTAATGACGGCGAGGTAGATATCGGTTCAGAGGAGGGAGGCTGGCTCTGGACTTATGCGACCGCAATGGCCGACCTATTGCCGGATCCGGCCTCGGGAGGACCAAGTCGGTCGTATAAACCCTTCGCTAATGTGAAGCGGTCATCGTTTCTCTCAATACAAACGCAGCCAAGCTATTGCTGAAGAGGAGCGTGATGGAGAGAAGGGGGAAGCTTTCTCTTAAGGTCCATCTGTATGGTGGTTTGCGGCTTTCGTTACTGAGCTCACGTGTCTCGAATCCACACGGACTTCCGCCCGTCGGCGATGTTATTGTCTTCTCAACCGGTCGATACTCCAGTTAACATGTCCACAGTCGGCTCAATTGACCTGCAGAATACTTCATCCTCCACCGATCGTACTTTTGTTCTATGACGGCAGTAACGCCGCTTGTTTACAAATTACGTCCAGGGGTATCCAATCGATATGCCAACCCTGGGCGTTTTGTGAAGGGACGGTACGAAGGCTTGTTTGAACATAACCACTGATCCAGCCTTAACATCAAAGTCGGAATCCCTCAATCCCAATTTCCCCGAGGTTGCTCTTTTGTGTGCTGGTTGCTTTATATCAGGGCAATGATACCTGCCAACACAATGTTTGGTGAGGAGATGGAATGAATGAATTCAAAGAAGACCGTAGGTTTAGGTTTTGCTGTTCATGGTGCGCAGTTAAGAAGCACGAATTATCATTGTAATATTCCTAGCCAAGCCAATTCATCAAGTCGATGTAATTACTGCGGGAGACCGTAAGGCTTTTATAGGAAGAGAAACCTCACATCCCTTTTATTTCCTGCGCATTGGTTCGCTGAATGTGCAATGGCCAACCTTTACTGCTCCTTCATTATCCAACACTTCAAGTTCTCCGCCTAGCAGTGAGAGAGTGTCCATGGTATTTCTCAGAGCTGTAAAACCGCCGCACAGCAGTCACGCTCGAACCTTAGCTAAATCTCCAGTCGAATGTTGGACTCACTCAGTACATTCTCTTCGAGCTTCCCGTTTGTGCTAACCTCTAGAACCTCTACTCTCTCCTTCCTCGTTGCAATTATCAACCTAACCACTGCATTATATGAATACACTTCTCAGCCGTCCAACATTATTCTGTTTCTCTCCAGCATCCGACTGAATGAACTATGAATGATCTATTTCTGATGTTCGTGAACAGATGTCACAGTGGCACATATTATCGGTGCAATTACTAAGGCCACTTGGGGTGTGTGTTACCATGACATAATTCTCATGCATAAGGCGTGATTGGCTCCTGCCCCGTTGTCTGGGGGAGCAAACTAACAGTCAATCAAAAGAGAGTATTGGCCCAATCCCAGAGAGCTGCGCTCCTGTGGATCACCTAGGCCTACAATACTCCATCAACAGAAGCACTCCAGCACTGGTCAGTTACCAGTTGATTTGGTCATTCAGTGCATGGTTGACAAGTGGAGAGTGAAATGGGAGCTTCGCCCACTTTGGGCTGAGCTCCGTGCAGATCTCACCACAGAACAGAAACTTGCCGCCATCGATGAATGGGCTCTAGAGAAATGGCAAGCGAGATGGGAATCCTCGTCAAAGGGAGGTGATATGTATGAGTTCTTCTCCAACATCCGTGAACGTCTTTCAAGAAAATGGGTTGAGCCAGACCACTGGACGAGCCAGTTCCTCACGGGACATGGTGACTTCAATGCGCGGCTCTACTTCTTTTCTCTGAAAGACTCTCCATTATGCACGTGCCATTGTGCCTCCAGTGAGGAGGAAACAAGAAACCATGTGCTGCTCCACTGTAGTTTCTACAACAGTGAGCGACGGTTGTTGGGAGGGCAAAAGAACTTCAAAGCAAGCCTATAACCATTTTGCAAAGTTAGCGAAGAAGGTGATGGCTAAGAAACGTGGTTGATCTGTCCTTTTGAAACTTGCCACCCAAATAAATTGTTATTTCAGGTGGGAAACCAGATTAAGAACTCCTTCCCGACGGTACGGGATTTCTCAGGTGGTCACCTCCGCGGGGTAACGCACGGGCAACAGCTCTCTACCGAGAGACTGGCTAACGACCAAATACCTGCCGTACCTCCGCAGGTCTGAGGTCGGTGGATGCTGCAGAGGCCGGCCTCTTGCATATTAGTGAACCCGCAACTTCCATGACTGATATAACCCTCGTCGAGGGTTTAGGAACAGTAACCAAATAAGGAAACAGCCCTGGTACATATTATCGCCTTTCTATATTCTCCTGATTGGTATCATTGTATCAGATATGCCACACGATGTTTGTAATAGCTTAGGTAAAATGGCCATCAACAGTCTGGAGCATAACTGTGCTAATGGTAACTCAGTACAATTGTGAAGTATCGACAAAGAACAGAAATAATTTCATAGAACGTCACAGATTCGGTGTGGGGACTAGTACAGGCCCACAAGAGGTTTCTAGTGACACATCCTTCGTTTGAGACACATCATTCGGTTTGTTGAAATTGACATCCAGTTGTTGGACTAACATCATCGCGATGATTGTTATCACTAGAGCCCAGAATTATACGCAGACCAATCCCCCGAAATATGCAACAGGAAGTGGAAATATATGCAAAAGACCCCAAAATTTCTAAAAAAATATGCCAAGGCCAAGAGATACCGGAGCCTTCAATTTCTAAAGCATGTTGGGCGCACGAAGGGGAGAGCTTGAAACTGAGAAATAAATGACGTGGTGAGCGTGAGTGAGGACTGTATTAAACTGACAGAATAGCGTTACCAAGGGACTTTCAATTCATGTAAACTGGATATGAGACAGATATAGTTAAGTTATGAGTAGCGCTAGCTGACAGACGAATCGTAGGGAGAACTAGGAGAACGACTGTCGTTCGTGAGTGCTGATGGACTGACTTGAAAGGAGCTGTCTGTTGAGAAGAGGAATCTAAAATTAAGGGGTAGGAGAAGATAGATGGGAAAGTCGAGGACATGGGGAAATCCGTTGTCGCTTGGAAATAACTGAGGAGCTGGGCTTTTCATAGATACCAACGAAAGGTTTGAGGGTGGAGGTGTTTGGGGAAACAATGACTTTCCATAAAGCAAGTGAGTACTGTTAAGTGCGGACGTTCTGAGGTCAAAAACCCATCTAATTCGGCTTGTGCCGAACGTAATCCCCAGCCCTGTGGCAGCAGGATAACCCTTGAAGTGGGGTTACCCTGGTGGTGGGTGGCAATTCAGATGGGCAGAGAGGCTAGCGAACATGAGAACTGAGCCAGAGAATGTGGCTGAGCAGGACTGTGGGGAGAGCCACAGCACAGGTTGATGAAAGAAGGTTAGGTGTTGGAAACAATAGGGGATATAATAGGGTGGTAAGTTGAGCTGGACAATGGAAAACTTGAGCCTAGGTACAAAGATGAGGATGACCTGAGCATGAAGAAACGCAAGGGGTGCTACTAGGAGAATGAAAGAATGGTGAGACTAGCATGAAGTGAGAAGGATCAAGAGGGGGTTAAATGGGAGTATTTTTGAAAAGCTGAGTCGCAAGGGTAAGGGGAAGCACAAGACGAGAAGTACCAGCCTGACTCTTGGTCCTCACAATCACGAGATGATGTAACTTAAGTTGAAACGCACACCTGAATGTTGGAAAAGATCTTCGTTTGGAGGGGATCATTTTATTTTGTTCACACAGTTCAACAGTTCATTGTCCGCTACTCGTACGTCTAATAGTAGGACGATGAGCATTCTCGGCCATTAAAGTGAAGGGCGTTCTCGCAACGAACCCTTAATCCGATTTGAGCTGAGTGGCCCTTCTTATTAGTGGACTTATATTAATGGGCTGAGACCCTTATCCTGGTTTCTAGTCGAGGGACTCGTCATTCACACGAATATTCCATCCCTACTAACAAGACTACGACTAGTTCTACTTTACGTTTCAAGCCACGCTACTAGTATTTGGTAAGTTGTAGAGTTGTGGTATAAAAATACCACGGCCATTTCAAACTTTTCAAGGTTAGATCTGGGAAGGAGGACCACTTTTAAATGAAGGAAATAGCCTGTGACGCTTTGAAGCAGTAATTTGTCATTCGACAGGTTCCCAACAGAGTGCGGGAGGTGAAGATTGAAAGGAAAGCAGTTCCAGTCGTTACCTAACGGCAGGTTGTTGAGGTGTAATACTGGCCAACTTCCAACTCTACGTTTCCTCCTTCAACCGAAACCGTGGGCCCTTTGCAACGGCACTTGAGCAGGTACTTCCCCACAGCACTTTGAGAAATAGCATTAACTTGAAGCTGAGATCTGTTCCTTGACCCGAGATTTATCGACGACAGGTTCAAGACTTATTCAAATGGCTTCAACTCCCAAAGCAAGAAAAAAATCCTTCAGACGCCTCCTTTTCGCCTTTATCCCTCGTTCCGTTCCTATTGCTTTTATTCCTTGCTTCACTGCTACAGACCACGTTTTCCTTCTGCGACATCGTTTCTCATGTGTCACCCCCCTCCCCCCCACGACTTCCCCTATATCGACATTCGCTTCTCCGCTCTGCCACTCGATCCTCCAAAGCTTTGGAACACTCTCAGAGAAAATCTCCCATTTCCGACCGAACGCCGGATTGGAAACAATAAATCGCAGATCAATCACCGTAAAAAAAACGCCCTTCCTCCGATTTTCGACAAAAGTGAATTTAACAACCTTCGAAATTTACGTGTGAATAAAAAGCCTCTTGACGGGCCTGTCAATGCTTCACTTAATTGAGGGTTATTTGAAAGGTTGTTTCCCGAGTCGAAACGTCAAATTGAATCTTCCCGCAAACCTGTTAATGACTCTGGGATTTAGCACTCACCTCCGGTGTAATTATTTATTTGCTAACCGTAACGCTTTGGAGAGGACAGCTGTATTTTCATCTCGCATTCACAATACGTCGGTGTGTTGCATACCCCTCTTTTCAATCGACTCTACAAGAGAACAGGGAAGTTCCTACCCTGCGCTGTCCTTTGAAAACTGGGCGTCCCTCGGTTTACTTATATTGCTTTAGGCCACCTCAATATTCAAAATACGTCGTTTTTGTTTAGCCGTATTATAAGATTGAACTGCAGTGTAGTGGTTAATGAATGACGATCCACTGACGAGAGAATACATATCACTCACTCGAGCAACCTGATTCGAGTAAATGACCACTGGCGACCAATGATATGGATATATTGGTGAGTCATAGTATACATATAAAATATATAATACATTCTTCTTCCATTAACATAGTTACAGCTAGCACGTCACAGTGCTTAATTGCTTCTGTAATTGATTCAACTGATCAAATACATCTCTGGGCTCGACACATCCCTTCCACTTTACCTTCTGAGCTGTTGCTTCAGTACTTAATCCTTACCCCTGGTTGCACAAAGCTCCAGTTACCAACAACTTTAGCACGAATACAGTCCATTTCACTCAAAACTACATTTATGATTTCTACTTCAACCATCGCGTGATATCTCTCTTCTGCTCGTGGCTGTATCTGTGATCGCTTGAATGAACTCAGTAATTAGTTAAAAGCTCGAATTGAAATGGAGGCGAAAATGAGCAATTAATGTGATGTGTAATTAGCCCAGTCCACTATTCGCAGGAAAATCGTTTACAAAAAACGTATGAGGAGGAAAGAATAGATGAAATATCTACGAGTATATGGCTGATGAGCATGAAAATTGACGTTAGTAAAATAAATATCTGGTGCGCTGCAACACTTCAACTTTCCTTAGCTCTATGTCAATTCACTGAATCAGCTCTTCACATGCTGGTCGCTTTTTCTACTTACTCAATTCATTTGAACTAGGTCAAACAACACTTCACGGCAGCAGAAAGCAGTAGCGCTTACAGTTCCCGAATTTATTGCGCTCCCGGACCATTATGGAAAAATTGGTACACAGAGAGTTAATGAGGCTGTAAACACGATTTTATTTGAAGATGCTAGTAACCACTTTTGCAGAGTTATTGGGTAAGAACCTTTAGAACTGGTACTGAGCGGAACGGTGGTAGTTGCGATTCCCGAATTTCTGGAGTGACCCCCATATATCTTAGGAGCGTTTTCAAACGCTCACCCTATAGGTGTTAGATTGGACTAAACCATTTTTTTAAACATTCCAGTAATATTTCAGCGGAGTTTATGAGAAAACGAGCGGTGCGTAGCAACACACAACTTTCCGCAATCCCTCAAAGTTCGAACCCCACCTTCATATGCGGGCGCTATATCTTCGTTCAACGCATTTTTACAGGAACATTTATGGAGAACAGAATGTAGAAACTAGTTAGCTGAGAGTACTCCGTAAGTTTGATCGAAATCGTCTGAGCCGTTTCTTAGAAAATTGGAATACCGATAAATTAATATTCGACAAATCTCCTTTTCTGAGTTAACTTTGCTTATATCTCCGTATAACAGATGGATGCAGAGATAATTGTGAAGTAAAAAATGTGGGTTTAGAATGCTAGAAGACACTCCACAAGATTTATCACATCTGGTGAAGAAGTTACGGAATTTACGGAAATGTTCGAAAAAACGTTAATTTTCGACACATTTTGATTTTTATCTCTGTTCAATGGACTGTCAGAGGAACATTTATTGAGAACAATATGTAGGTATCAACACTTCAAAAACACCTTGAAAGTTTGGTGATAATCGTTGTAGTCATTTTACCAAAAAGCGTAAAAAAACCTATTTTTGCTTCATAGGCCTGTATCTCCGTTCACCGTATTTTCATGGAGATATGTATCGAGCATAAAAGTTAGGTATTGATTAGTAGAAGATAATTTTAAAGGTTAATCAAAATCATAAGAGCCGTTTTCGAGAAAAATGCGAAAAACCCTAGTTTTTGGGACATTTTCGTCCCCCCCCCCCTTTCCATAGGCCGAAATCGCCCATTACCTTATTTTGGTCTCTACAAAAAATAACAAGAAAAGAACCCGCTCAATCGGATCAGCCGTTCTCCCGCAAATCGAACTACAGACACACACACGGACTACGCGCCGAAATTAGGTTATTTGGACTCAGTAGCCCTCAAAACGTAAAGATCTGAAGACATCCCAATTTTTTTTTTTTTACACGATTAGTATACTTTCCTTTCCTTTGGAGTAGCGGAAAGTAAAAATCGCGCGATCGAAGCGTTTGGTAATTTATTGTACTGCTCTCGTCATTTTCCCAGAAACGGGAATTTTATGGTATAGTTGCCTTATTGAGAGCTATGAATGTAAAAAATTTAATCAAAATCGTTAGAGCCGTTTTTAAGAAAAAAATATTTGGTGTTTTGATCACTACGATAACTATAGTTAGCTTGCGGTGGATTTTGCTCATACCCTTATTTTGGCGTTCCATGGTAACCTGTATCAAGTTTGAGCTGATTTGGTACGGTCGTTTTCTCTAAAAATCGTTCACAGACACACAAGCACACACAGGTCTGTTTCCTCATTTGATGACTGTTCCTATACCCTCGAAGACAAACACACACACACACACAACTAGACCATTTTTCAAAAGAGTGTTTTTCGGACTCAGTAGTGTCTAAAACGTAAAGATCTGAAGAAAACTCCAAAATTTTGTTTTCCTTTCTACTTTGTAGAGCCAAGGAAATCAAAAAGTGACCCCGTACACATTAAGTGCGCTCTAGTATCATAACTAGTTTCAGGGCAGAGTAATAAGTTTGTAGGTAGTTGGGGGATCCTAACAATCACTCTTCATCGATAGTTTCAAACCGATACGTTCGTTATATCGATGTTATATCGCGAGTGTTCATATAGATATTTGGTGACCAACGTCTAGACTAGCTGGTTAAAATATTGTGTTGAGCAAAGAGCAGATCATGGAGGATGCTTAATGAGGGTAGATAGATAGGCGTGGGGAAGTACTGTTCTAATCGCTCAACTTGATGGTGTGGGAAAACGACACTAGAACTTAGGGTAAACATAATTTTTTATTCGGAGACTCAAGTGAAACGTTACTCAAAGGGTTATTTACTATTTAATTACTATGTTATTTATTATTTAAAGGGCTGAGTCGCAATCTCGTGGGTTATGCCAACAGGTGGCGATTCGTCATTGGGAGAATTACAAAATCTGTCCAAACACTAGCCTCATAACTTTGTGTTACGAATTTCATAATTTATGATTTATTTATATTTTTATGTTAGCAAAGCTTTCTTTTACTAATAAATGCGACGAAGCCATAACGGCCAGGCTCATAAATTTGACACGGGCCTTCTTTTTCTGCTCACATGTACTGTGGGGAGGAGTGGGTACCTCCATACACGCTCCCGGACACTCAGTCTTACCTCACCTTTCTGACCTGAATCTTGGCTCTCAATTCCCTCCAAAAATTCTTATGCCTGATTTTCACCTTGACCCTGGTTAGTCCATCTGATCCATCTCGACGAAAAGTCTACTCCAGCATCCGAAAAACAGTACGTCATTGCCTGTCTCGACGAAAAGTTTTCATTCCTCTCTACCGAGACTGCCAAATCCGTCTCAACGAACGAGTGGTGCGTAGCAACCTACAACTTTCCGCCAGCTCCGTAAGTTCGAACACAAACTACATGTGCGGGTGCTATATCTTTATTTAACGCATTTCTATAGAAACACTTATAGAGAACAAAATGTAGAGACTAGTTGGCTGAGAGTACTCCGTAAGTTTGATCGAAATCATTACAGCCGTTTTTGAGAAAATTGGAATACCGATAAATTAATATTACACAAATTTATTTCTGTTCAATGGACTGTCAGAGGAACATTTATGAAGAACAATATGTAAGTATTAACTATTTGAAAACATGAGAATTTGGTGAAAACCGTTGAAGCGGTCTTGGCAAAAAGCGTAAAAACCGGATATGTATAAGGAAGAAACGTTTTGTACTAACTTGTAAAAGATAATTTGAAAGTTAATCAAAATCGTTCGAGAAAAATGCGAAAACCCTAGTTATTGGTACATTCTCCCCCCCCCCCCCCACCCACCAATCGACCGAAATCGCCCATAACCTTATTTTGGTGTCTACAAAAAATAACGAACAAAACAAAAAACTCAACAAATCGAACTACAGACACACGGACGACGCGCCGAAATTAGGTTTTTTAGACTCAGTGGGCCTCAAAACGTAAAGATCTGAAGAAAACTTAAATTTTTTTTTCACACGATTACTATACTTTCCTTTCCCCTTTGGGTGGCGGAAAGTAAAAAAAAAACATACCTCATATCGTAAAACCAAAAGTTTCTTCATGAATTAGGTACTGGTAGATTGATATGAGAAACCCTTAAAGATTACGAACATAAATCGGTAACACTTTGTAATGTGTGGAGCAGCTTTTAATATGTTTAAAGGGATTTAAGGCGGATACGAGGATTAATCGTAGTTGAAAAAAATTCAAATTCATCGACTGTTTCTCCGAAAAGGGGCAACGTTTCCAGAAGTTTCGAGAAACCGACGAGCTACAATCTCTGAGTTTGGTCACGCTCCGTGAGGTCACCGTGTAAGACAATTGGTAATGTCCAGCGGCCACTGTGTTGAGAGAACGGATTTCAAAGCTCCGAGGAGATGCCGCGGGTGCAGCGGAAATCCTCGCAGAAAATAAATTATAGACCCGAAGGTACAATGGACAACTACAGTTGTGAATAATTGAAGGGCCACTCTCTTGATTACTACTTCATCCCGATTTAATGGAGGCCCCAGTCCACGGGAGAGCTGAAAAATAAATGAGGAGCTTTACAAAACTTTTTTCGCCCTTTTATTTCTGGGGGATCTTCGGATCAGTTTCAAAATCTTACCGAAATTACCTTTTTATTTTTACCCAACTTCGTCGCGGTAGCAGGTTGTAAAATCCTCGAACGATCAATTTTCCTCGGATCAGGGTGTCAATCTGGTTCAAGGTGGGGACTCTGTCCGGTTATCAATTATTTGTGCTTTACGTCATTCGTTACAATCACGCGAGTGGCGAAAATTTTTGAGCGACGCAATACACAATTATTCTCAGCCTCACGTACATTTAGGGATTTTCTAGGGCAGAAAATTCGACTAGATTGAGAGTGTTTTGTAGAATAATGGATTAATTCAGCGGGGCTTATGGAGAGGAAACTAAATTTTGGTTCTTGTCGAAGTTATCAAAATTGATTGAGCTGCTCTCGTCATTTTCTCTCAAACGAAAATTTTATAGTAGCTAAACATCATTAGGAACGGCCAACACATCAAATTTATTCGTACCCACTACTGTCGTTTCGAAAAGAAAAGGTTAACTCAATGCTATAACTTAAGTTGGTTTTGAGCCTTTTTCTCTAATAACCTTATAGTGGTGGAACTGCACGTTCGTATTTTTACGCTTCGCCATTGTTCTTTCCCAGGTGCATTTAGTCAATCTATTTCAGGCCTGGAGCCTATTTCATGTTAGTCGCAGGAAAGTCCGAACTGCCTGTTCAATCGGCTTCTCCTTCAACGGATTTCCCCTTTTAGGACTTTCCAAAATATCCTTCTCACCACTCTATTTACTTACATTGCAACACACATAGCTCTTCCCAAACCCACTCGTCTTTCAATTTTCACGATAGACGCACGTCTCTCCATTCACACGTTAGACACTCACCTCTCAGCTCAATCACTCTCTGCTATGGTTCCCTGCGCAACCAGTTCCTATATTCCGAACCCCTTATATACTCACAATCAAACTAATATCACTATTCTGTTAAAGTGTAATACACTTGGCCACGTTCATTTATTTCTGAACTCTAGGTCCCTACCGGTGGAAGCTTTTGTCCTAATTATGGTTTTCTATGGAAGGAAACCACCAAAGTTGAGACGATACGGGTGACGCACGCTTTGAGGTGCACAGTGGCGATACACGGAGACAACTACGATCAGGCGATACACACAGTTCAAGGGTCACTAATCCCTACGACAATAACATATGTTGACTAACTAAGGTAGTCAAAAGAATAAGTAAATTATAACTATGCTTGGGTGCCGTATTTTTCAATTTTTATTATTAAAATATTCAACGCGACTTTTGCAGTTTGAGTTGTCACCCCCTCTCAGTTGTTTATTTATCATTCAAATACATGACAATCCCGTGCTGAACCGAGGAAGGATTTTCTTCTCACTGGCATTTTCGTAAAGGCATATTTTTAATCCACTTATGTTACAAGGCGGAATTTTAACATTTTTGAGGAATCGGAAGTTTCTGAGTATGAACGTACATAAACATATGCACGAGTAAAAATATTTCAATTGGACAGAAGGCGCAATGCCTCAGTCAGCAAATTAACGCTTTCGACAGCTGTTATTGTGACTTTGACGGTTCTTGGAAAAACTATTAAGGTTCAAAGAGCAACAAATCATTTGATACGTTTAAGCAACTTACTGGCAAACCGCTCGAAAAGAGTTTCTATTCCGAACTTGTTGGGAAAGGCCAGAGAACAGTGAATAGACTCGCACATCGCCAAATCCAACATTCTCTATCCGCTTCTGATAAAAATTCTCAAAGAACCGACACACGACACACAGAACCAAGCGCTAGCTTCGTCTTTTCAATCATCAACTTTTGCGAGGAGGAAATGAAAAATTCAGTGGGTTTCAAAAATAGTTCCCCTTTCCATTCGACCCGAATTAATTTGTATAAGTGCTTTTACCGACGTTGAGTAGAAACTTGAAAAGCGAGGGGGTTTAATATCCTTTTTTTTGTTCCTTTGAAGGACCTTCGCGACGTTCCCCGAAACAGAAGAAACAAATCAGGAGCACGAGAAAACTTAATATACTTTTAATCTCGATCGCTAGCAACAATTTTTAATGGGACTAGTTTTAATTATTCAACCCCGACTCATTATGCTTTCGGTTTTCACTCTTTTTTTTTAATCACGACCCCCACTCCACCCCAACTCAGTCATCTTCATCCTTTCCCATTCTCATGCCGCTGTTTCAACCAAAGAAAAGCGGGATTTATACTTCGTTCCTCGTAATAAAGAAGATTAATTCCCGTTCGGAGCGGGATGAAAGAGGAAATGACTTGGAGAAAAAAAAAAATGTCGTTCCCGACCAACTTTCTAATACTATCGTTGAGGGGAACGCTCACAAACAAATTAATTACAAAAGCACATAACCTTTTCTGAAATACTTGAATAATAAAAAGAAGATAAACTTCTCTCTGGAGTTTAAGTTGCTTTCGAGCGGAGAATATAAGAAAGAATCGCAGAAAGAAGAAAAGAAAAAATATGGAGAAGTTTATCAATTTCGTGTTGAGGGCTCATTTTATTGTGCAACACACTACACGACTTTCGTCAGCCCCACCTAAATACAGCGACAAATCCAAGTTGTTTTTTAATTAGTTTATATAAACTTGGTTGGACCAAAAGTTTATGAGACGGTAAACACGAATTTACTTTTTTTCTTTGTTCTAGCTCACTGTTCAGAAGTTACAAGGGAAACGTTGAAAAAAGTTAGTCAAGGAAAGAACGATAGTTTGAATACAAACATTTTCGAGGCGGCTTTTCGCTGTCTTTATTTTCTTTTGCCCATTTTCATGCTCCCGCCGAATTGATAGCCATTCAGTAAATATTTGGTGCGTAGCAACACACAACTTTCCGCAATCCCCGTAAATTCGACGACCTACGGTATGTACGAGCGCTATATCTTTGTTTGACGCATTTTTACGGAAACATTTATATAGAACGAAACGTAGGTGCTAGTTAGTTGAGAGTACTCCGTAAGTTTAACCGTTATGGCTGTTTTTCAGAAAATTGGAAAACCGATGAATTAATATTCGACAATCTCGATTTCCGAGCTCATCGTGGCCTATATCTCCGTTCGACGTATAGGTACAGAAATAATTACTGAGGAAAAAATGTGGGTAAAGGTTAGTGGAAGACACTCCATAAGATTGATGAAAGCGATGCAGTTACTCGGAAAACTACATAAATGTTTTAAAAATATCTGGTGCGTTGCAACACACAACTTTCCTTAGCTTTACAACACACTCACTTTTTACAGGGCTAATTCTATTTAATCAATTCATTTATCACTCAGTTCCTTTGAAATTGGTCAAACAACACTTCACAGCAGCAGGAAGCGGTAGCGCCTAATGTTCTAGAATTTATTGTGCTACTCGTACTCATTCCCGGACCATTATTGAGCGATTAGTACACAGATAATTAATGAGGCTGTAAACACGAATTTTTTGAAGAAGGGGAGTAATCACTTTTGCGGATCACCGTTATCGGGTAATAACTGTTACAACTGGTAGTAAGCGAAACGGCGGTAGTTGAAATTCAGGAATTTCTGGAGTGAGCCCCATCTATTTCATGAGCGGTTTTAAACACCTCACCCTCTGGGTATAGAATTGGACTACAATACCAATTTTCTTTAACATTCTACCAACATTCAAGCGGAGTTTATAACAAAAAACCGCGCTAAAAACGCTTTTCGTCGAAAGTTTTGATAATTTATTGTGCTGCTCTCGTCGTTTTCCTACGAGAATGAATGGGAATTTCATGGTATAATTGCCTTATCAAAAGATATCAATATACAAAATTTAATCAAAATCGTTAGAGCCGTTTTGGAGAAAAAAATTGGGTGTTTTAATTCTATGATAACTATAGTTAACTTTCGGTGGATTTTGTTCATATTATTTTTGCCCCCATAGTAACCTGTAGGCTGGAGATCAAATTCGAGGTGCCTTGGCTCGGTCGTTTTCTCTAAAAACCACTCTAAAATCGATTACGTCGAAAGTTTTGGTAATTTATTGTGCTGCTCTCGTCATTTTCCCATAGATGGGAATTTCATGGTATGGTTGCCTTATTGGGAGCTATCAATATAAAAAATGTAATCAAAATCGTTAGAGCGGTTTTAGAGAAAAAAAAAATATTTGGTGTTTTGATCACTATGATAACTATAGTTAACTTTCGGTGGATTTTGCTGATACCCTTATTTTGGCGTCCCATTGTGACCAGCGGGCGAGATATGAAGTCTGAGCTGATTTGATACGGTGGTTTCCCCTTAAAATTTTTTCACAGACACACTTTAGTGACAACACACACAGACCATTTTCCCAAATAGTGTTTTTCGGACTCAGGAGGGTCTGAAACGTAAAGATCTGAAGAAAACTCAAATTTTTTTTTCAGCCGATTACATAACTTTCCTTTCTACTTCGTAGAGCCAAGGAAAGTAAAAACATTATTTTCGACACATTGTGATTTTTATTTTCCTTGGCTCTACGAAGTAGAAAGGAAAGTTATGTAATCGGCTGAAAAAAAAAATTTTGAGTTTTCTTCAGATCTTCACGTTTCAGACTCTCCTGAGTCCGAAAAACACTATTTGGGAAAATGGTCTGTGTGTGTGTATGTGTGTCTGTGCGTGTGTAAAAATTCCCATTCGTGGGAAAATGACGAGAGCAGCACAATAAATTATTAAAATTTTCGACGAAAAGCGTTTTTGCCGTGGTTTTTTCCTTTTAAACTCCGCTGGAATGTTAGTAGAATGTTAAAGAAAATTGGTACTGTGATCCAATCCAATACCTGTGGGGTGAGTATTTAAAAACGCTCATGAGATACATGGGGCTCACTCCAGAAATTCCTGAATTTGAACTACCGCCGTTTCGCCAGTTCTAATCGTTTAATACCAGTTCTAACAGTTATTACCCAACAACTCTGCAAAAAAGATTACTATCCTCCTTCAAAAAATCCGTGTATACAGCCTCATTAATTTTCTGGGTACCATTTGCTCAATAATGGTCCTGGAATGAGTTTACGAGCAGCACAATAAATTCCGGAACTGTAAGCGCTATCGCTTCCTGCTGCCGTAAAGCGTTGTTTGACGAAGTTCAAATTAACTGAGTGATAAATGAATTGATTAAATGGAATTAGCCATGTACAAAGTGAATTGTTGTAGAGCTAAGGAAAGTTGTGTGTTGCAACGCACCAGATATTTTATCTGCCGAATGGATTGTCAGAGGAACATTTATTGAGAACATTTGTTTAGAGACGTTCTGTGAGTTTGGTGAAAATTGTTAAAGCCGTTTTGCAAAAGAGCGTAAAAACCTTATTATCTACGTGCACCGTATTTTCTTGGAGATATCTATGAAGAAGAAAAGTTAGGTACTAACTAGTAGAAGATAGTTTGAATGTTTAATCAAAATAGTTTGAGCCGTTGTCGAGAAAAATGCGAAAACCCCTAGTTTTTGGTACATTTTTGTCCCCCAACCCCCTTTCCCATCTACAGAAATCGCCCACAACTGTATTTTCGCTTCTACTAAAATTACGAACAGTACGGAAAAAGAACCCGCTCAAGCGGTCCAGCCGCTCTCCCGCAAATCGAACTACAGACGATAACATACGCACCCGTCTTTCGAACGTAACAATGTTGTCAGTTGAATAAATTCAGCTGAAGCCTGCATCGAATTATAAGCGAGAAAGGTTGGTAGAGAGGTTGGCAAATGAGAGGATAGGTGTAGGTGGCCCATTGGCAGGGGCTGCCCGGCCTTAGACAGTCAAAAGTCTTCATCCGACTCTCCAGTGGGAGGGCCAAAGAGGTGCTTGCACTGGGGAGGAAGGTTATGAGCATCATATGTGATCTGTTTACAGGTCACTGTCCGCTGAGGTACACGCTTGCTAATTTTGCAAGTGTGAGCTACAGGTATGCAGGTTCTGCGAGGTGGGGCTAGAGATAGTAGAGCATGTGTTGTGCAAATGCGATGGACTCGCGGTATCACGCCGTCGTGTGTTTGGGAGGCCCTTTCTTCAACCAGAAGAGGAGGCAAATGCAGAACTTGCGGATGCCCTTTGGTTTGTGCAGAGGTGGTGGGGGCGCATAGGTGACGTCGCACCAAGTGAGCCCAGTGCCGTGTGGCCTGGTGGTGGAGCAGAGGGGCCATGGGCGCTCTTACAATAGGTGCATTTGTGGGCCAGTGAGAGCTTCGGTAGCATCCACCTTTTCCAAAAAAGAAAAAAAGCGAGAAAATAAAAACAACGGGGAATTAACTAAAAATGTATGGTTCAGTTGCAAGGCATTATATGACTTCTATCAGTCCCTCGTGCAATCAACGATTGAATTCGGTAGAACTTTGCTGAACGTTTAGAAACTAGTAGTGCTCATCGTTTCGGAAGTTATCGGGTTGCTACCACTCGTGTCATCTCCTTTATTAGTTAAACATCGTACTTACGCGACAATCAACTATCAATACAGTTTTTGAGGTCACGTTTGCTTTTGTTGTTGTGGAGTAATTGGAAAATCACTGAAACTATATTTTGCGACGCATTACACAACTTTTCTTAGCTCCATTCTACAATTTTCGTCACTCATCATTAAGCAATCTGTGCACAAGAGGTTTATAAAACTGTCAAATGACTTTTGTCACTGATTTTTTCAAAGAAGTACCGCGTATACTGTTTTGGAATTATTGGTAAAGTTAGACTGAAATGGTAATGAGTGAAACTGAGTTGGTAGGAATTTCTGGGGTGCTTTATGAGTGTTGTTCAACAATTATGGTATGGATAATTTATTAGGATAAATAAGGAACACACCGTGCTAAAATCGATTTAGTCGATGATTCGACATTTTTGATCGATTTTCCTTCTCTTTCTCTCTCTCTCTCTCTCTCTCTCTCTCTCTCTCTCTCATTTTTGTCCTCCATGTCCACCCCGATGGTGACTGCCTATGCTGGTACTGTGGCCGGGAATTCAGAAATGCCAAAGTCCTAAGGGCCCGCGCCTGGAAAAAGCATCCTGTCGGACGGAATGATGAAATAGGCGTTGAAATGTCAGTATACTACTATGCTTCTGAGGAGATACCAACAAATCCCCGTCCCGTAGTGCATCAGCCATGAAAGCCCCACGCCTGAAGCCCGATTACAGACATCTTGTGTTGGGTCAAACCTCCACAAATAGCGACCTGGCCTTTCTCGTCCCTCTTGTTTAACATTCTGAGAGAGGGGGTAGACACTCCTCACCTGCACTCTGCCAAACAGGCGTTTTTTAGCATTGTCGTTTCTATGGACGAGGCCGCAGTGTATTTGCACTGCATTGTAAAACGAGATACAGTCATGGAAATCTAGTCTAATTCCTTCGACTCGTTCGACATCTAACAATTAACAATGCATGTTACTTACATTATAATCGTTAGGGGCGTTGTATCACCAAGAAAGGAAATACTATCAGTCCTTCCTCGGCCACTTAGTGGAACAGTCTATAAATGCATCATGTTTTCGCTTCCAAGAAACTTTCGGAAATTGAGGAGGAAGGAAATCGACGGCGTTGAAGTTTGATGAGTCGTTCTGCTCGCAACATCGTGGGGGGCCTTTTCATGTTTTGTCGTTCAGCGCCAAATGAGCCGGTAGAAGAATAGGAAGACGACCCTGATGGTAGTGGAAGGACGAGTGAAGAGGAAGGAGGAGAATAAGAAAAAAAAAGAAAAAAGGATGAAGGAAAAGCCATTAGTGAAATGAAGTTTCTACAAAGGTGAGCCGTTGGATGGAGCCTGCCGTCTTCCGCCGAATAACATTCGCACTTTTCCCGAGCAGTCATTGCCTGAAGTGCACTGGGGGGAAAAAAAGAAAGGAAATCTCTCGCTTTTTCAGTCGTTTTGCCTGAGGAACAAAAAGTCTTGTTGGGAGCTTTTTGGAGGCGAAAGGGGGATGTTGCTTAGTTCAATTTAAAGTTTCGCGTCGTCGAACGTTATATTATGGGTGTTGCTGGAACGGAGGACGGGGTGTCAAGGAAGCAATCCTCTTAGCCCTCCGCAGGCATCTCAACAACTCCTTCCCCCATCCGTCCACCAAACTGGTCCTCGTCTCAAAACGCCGTTAAAAACCAAGATATCCCTGAGTTTTTCTCATCTTCTCCGGGGAAACTAGTTATGAAGGGTTAATGAAATAGAAAATTAGTTATTGAATTTGCTTCGCTCTCCATTAGCCCTTCATCTCAAAAATGAAACTCTAAACGTACTTATCTCTGAAGAAAATTTCTCGTTAAACTCCAGCCTTCTCGGACGAAGAATTGTTCCTTCTACTAAACTAGACGCTTATTCCCAAAATTAAATTGCCGGAAAAGTTCACCTCAACTGGGTCTTCCTTCCTTTTCACTAATATTTTCTTAGCTCGCAACTCCTCAGCAGACACTTTTATTGTTCCGCACGTACTCAGATTAGCCAGAGACATCTAATGACAGGACCCGTCTAGAGCGTGAACGATGTGGAGGTAGCAGAAGCGGAAGAAAGAAATTAGAGGATGACGACAAAGAAGAACACAAAAACATTCAGATCGACACAGGTCTGTTTCCTTATCAAAATGCCAGTGCTTATTATAGGAGTGCTATGTCAGTCGAAGGTCATGCAGATCGTGGTTTTGGTAGTACGCAAGAGCACCCGCATCGCTTTCACTGAATCCAGACGTGTGGAGGCACGGCAAGGTTGTCATTTAACCAGTTGCCAACGAGAAAGCTATTGCCCATGCGTCACCCCGTGGAGGTATGATCCTAAAACACCCGTATCATCTGGAAGGAGTCCATCCCTGGGGGATTTCACTGCTCTTCCAACAATCGTTGCCTACTGTTGTAGGAACAACAGTGGAACAGCACGTGGTTTCAGAGAAAAGAAGTAAATAGGCGCATTGAAGTCGCCATGTCCTGTAAGGAACTGATTCATCCAGCAGTCTGGCTAAACCGACTTTTTCCTACGGTAAGATTAATTGATTGGTTTTCCTATGGGATGTCCTGGCTCATGGGGTGTAGCAGCGTGTGATGCCTGTGTTGACAGCATTCACACGTGCACGTTGAGTGGCAGCTCTTGAGCATGTGTGAGGCTGGCAGACAATTCGTACACAGATTTTGCACTTCCACGTAGGTTCTTCGACCCTCCTGGCTGGAGTTGAAGGCTGCGTTCAACTGTTCGTCAAGAATGGACAATGTTCGAACATGATGACGGGCGAGAGAGTAGGTCACAGCAGTAGGGCAGAAAAGTTGAAGGTGGGGGATCAAAAATTCCCATCGCATTAGAAGAACCTTTAAGTTTTTCTGCATGGCCAGCATCTCGAAGTAATGTAGTAATATTGAAAGCGATATCGCACTAAGAGAGTTGAGGAGTTGGTACGATATCAAGCCAAATGCAATTCGAACAAGGGGTTTTATTCGTGAATTACATTCGGAGAAGTTTTACAACCTCAGACATGGAACTGAGGGGGAGCGAACACGAGCGCAGGCAACACGGCGACGAGGGAACCGGCTCGGTTACTACTGACGGCAGCGAAGTCTCGAGCGAATATGGGCATTTGAGGTGCCCAGTCAGCATAAATGCCCCGGACGAGCCTCCGCTGAATCGAAGGGTTTTGTTCGTCCCGTTACATTGTCGTTGGCTTATTTAGATCAGTTCACGGAAATTATACAATCAATTTTAGAAGACTTTCTACATTCGACATAGAAACGCAGCGCTTAACGTTCTGGGATGTATTGAGCTGCAGCTAATTATGACACAATTTCCATTGAAAAACCTACATCTAGGTAAATCCTTTAGAATCCTTCAACTGTAGGGGGGAAACACTGAAGCAAGTTAGAAAAAAACGACGTAGGTTTGAATTCTAGAATTTCTGAGGATGCTTCTATTTATTTCATGAACATTATTAAGCTCCTACGGTATAAGCACCTTTTTGGACTAGCATTCTGATCTTTCTTGAAATTGCCACTATCGCACGTGCGAAAACTATAAGAAAGTTTTATCAAAACTTTCGTGAATTTATTGTGCAGTTCTCGTCATTTTTCCATCAATGAAGTTTTCGTATCATTTTGAGTTGTTTGGAACCGAACATACAAAAACGATCAAAGTCTATAGAAGAATTTGCGAGAAAATCACAGATTTTATCAGATTGCTCCAAAACGGCGAACACAATCCTTCTAGAAACAATCACGTAGATTGTCTTTTGAATCACCTGCGAACTGATTGCCCAATAATGGTCATGTCACAAGTAGGGGTAACACAATAAGTTCCAGAACGATAAGCGTCTTCCACTCGCATCTAAAACGTTGTAATTATTAGAATAAAAAAACAAATTCGATTGCTAGCGTAAAGAGAATCGCTGAAATCACGCGAAGCCAAGGACAGTTATGTGATGCGTCGCACCAGATATTTTAATTTTAATTAGGTTGAATGAACCTGTTGGTGGCTTGGGAATGGTTAAGTACGAAGCGACCGACTTTCAAGAAAATGAAATTTCTTGTGTTGAAAATGGAGCTGTTGTGTGTGTGGTTTGCAACTCACCGCTTGTGGCAACGGAAATTGGAAATTTTGTTGGTAGACACTGTTTAGGCTATTACGCGAGTTCTTGAGGCGCATTGTGTCGGCAACTGAACTCTGGACTTCGCCAATTCGTCAAACATATGACTCACACCTAATCGCCCAGTTCTTCAATCTCCTACTCTTCAGGCCAGTTTTATCTCTGCTCCCCCTCTCTTCTCCTACTCTCAAAATCCTTCCATCTTCGGCATTGCCTTTTTTCCGCAGTTCCGTTTTATAAGTAACATTGTATAGCGGTTTTTTGCCTGCCTTTTTTTCTCGTCCAAGACGTCCTTTTTTCCTCCACGAGGAAGTACACATTGTGCTCCCTAAAGTGCCACAAAACAATTGTTCTCCCAAGGAGCTCTACGTTTATCACGAACTTCAGCACCACTCACCAAGTGATTCACCACCGCTTCGTCTCCTCTACCGTCATCATACCGACAGTCTAGGTTAAAATTTCCAGTTTAAGACATTCCATTAAGATCACCGTCAAATATAATTTTACCGTTCGGCAACTTCTTCTTCCTTCTGTACCGGCTTCTTCTCCTTCCTGTAGGGGAGAAATTGGAGTATCCTACGAACTCCACGCTTTCCCCAACATACCTAACGATCAAATGTACGTTGGGTTGAAAAAAGCTGTAAGATGTGCGAAACCTGGTGTTATTTGTTATGTTGAAGTGTTTGTGGTGTTCGTTTTGCTTCATGATTAATTTCCATACTCTGCTATCGACCTATTGCGTTGATGTTTGTTTAGAGTTCAATGTTCAGGTCCCCTTCGCGAACCGCTGAACTCCGAACGGATACTACAACAAATAACTATGTTAAATCTCGTGCCGTTTGAGTTGTTCCAAGACTCGATTTACCCCCGGGGCTTATTTCAAATTCAAATTATTCAAGAATGTTCCAGAAATGTCCGCCAAAGAAACTGACTGGCGATGCTCTCGTAATATAAATACCAACGTAGGGGATTTGAATTCCGCGTGCAGGCAATTAAATTAGAAAGATTCAATTTCGTCGAGTATCCAACTCTCACCTTCGAAATACAGGAAATTGAAATTCTCTTCTCGCAGAAGTCGCTACAGTAAAATCGACTTCCGCGATGTTCTCTTTCGCGTCATATTAATTTTAATACTCGCGTTCCGCCATCCATCACTTAAGCCCCCAACAGCCACCTGCTACCCAGTTTTCTCTCCAATCATATTAGCTGCCTTACACTCCTTCCTCAGCTCTTCGCTGGCAGCACCGACCCCGTTGAATAAACCTTCTCCAAGTACATCAAGTATATTGGTGAACTCCGCAGCAGAGGCTTTCTGCAATTATTGCAATCAGTTTAATGGAGGTTGACGCTGAAGTATGTTTTCCACGGAGACTCCGCTTCTTCAGCTGAACCTACTTGTTGCATGCGTTTTTATCATCGGAGAAGAATACGAGCATGTCATGCTTCACCCATCTCGTTATATGGCAGTTGAATTTGACTTCTACGAGTATATATCATCTGCGACCTATGTACCGCAACATATCGAATAAATAATGCGTTACCGTGACGTTTGATTAGCTCGTACACCACCAAAATTGGGCGATGACAGCCTCTCTGACACCTACGTCACCTCACCCATTGTTATATTAACACTCACTGCTACATAACACTCTGCCTAGCCTGCTTAGTAAAAGTGCATGCCCAGAGCACAGCACAATCCTCTGATGCCTCGGCATTCATCAGCACCTGAAGTGTAATCAGCTCCTCCACAATTTATTAAATTATAAATGTTTAAAAGTAATAAAGTTCTTTCTTACTTTCTTTCAACTCTCTTCTATTCGAATACTGATTGTGGCGCAGTTATCAGGACACGGGGTCAGCCCCCGTTTATGTGTACGGAAGAAAAACGAAACATGGGCGTTGGAAGAATTCTTCTCGAATGATATTCTTCGGATACAATTCAACAAAACCACAGCAACTTCGACGGTAGGAAACATATAGCCGTTGAATGATAATGAGTGACGCTAATTCACTAGGCCGAAGTTAGCTAAATATTCATTATCGAAAGTCTGACCGTTTGCCTTCCACACACATGAGAGTGGAACAAATTTGCAGCCAGAGGCAAACGGAACAACGTCAAGGTCGAACTTTTTTCAGTTATCCGAAATTTTCCCCGTTCAATCTTGGCAACTTAACAAACATTTTTACCGTTTGCCTAGAAGTTCATATACCAGTTGTCCAAATTGAATTTGAAAGGGTTTCACTACCTTTCTTAATTTTCTACCTTTCCCTATGCTTCTATGTTGTGTATTTAACCAGTTCGGTAGTTTACGTGGACAGGGTACTCCTCCACACTACTCAACTCCCTAGGTGCTGCGGTATTTCCTGCAATAAACCTACTGCATAGCCAACGGTAACTGGTAAACAATTGTTTTTTGTAATGCTTATGCCATTATTGTAAACCGTGAGGAATGAACTTATTAATTCATTCAATCTTGAGATGCCCTTCGTATACGTCGATGAATTAAGTGATCTATGGAACTCAGTCTGTCGGAAAACCATTTTGGGAACAATGGAATCATCACATTTTCAAGCACGTAAGTGTAGGATTGATGCGCGCATACCAATCCTGTCAATTACAGAGGAGGTGAAAGATCAACTTCACCAGACTCGTAAAATTTGAGATTTACGTAGAATTTTGATATGAAAACCATCTCATGGGTTGGTTGATGCAAATTATGGCAGCTTTCTATCAGTAGGGCTCATAGCAAGCTCCAGAAAATGACTATTCTCAAGGCTACTACTGATTTGGTCTTGAGCGTTCTGGAACGGCATTCTTCACTACGTAATCTTAAATATCACCAGTACCTCATTAAACACGAACCGTATTTGATGAAACAACCCGGGCAATAGACAAGCCGAGCGTTGTAAAGTGAAGGAATTCGCCAATAAATAGAAATAGCGTCCTTAATAGTAATTTAAACTCGAACCTTCTCGATCGGTACGTTGCAAACGACTGCATAAATCGAAGAATGTTCTTAGATTGATTTATAACTATCTCCCCTTGATTTCTCCACGAAGCGTGAACAGTAGTGTTGGAGTTGTAGTATAGCAACCTTCTCAAATATATTTGTTGGATGAACCTACGAAATATCTGTGAACACACATTTTTTATTATCATGATCGATTCCAGTCAACTCATACTGTCAGAAACATCGCAACCCACGACGGCACTCTTAGCTGCGTAATCCTAATAGCTAATATACCTCATAAAACGCCAACTTTCGTATCTCATGTAACTGGCGTACTGATTATAACCTGCAAATAAACAAACTGCGCGCTCCGGGATTGGACCCTCTCAAAATACCTCGTAAATCAAAGAACTCGATCATCGCCGCTTGATTTCTCAAGAGAAGTGTCAACACGTACTAATGAGAATCGTTTAACATGCTCACATACAGATGTAATATGAACCAACGACATACCCGCGAACACGCCCTCAGAAGCTTCGTGCTTCCTTTTGTATGTATCTTCGTCTCCTTTCATTATCTCTTTCTCCGAGGTAATAATCGAAGGCCGACGACGGCGTTTATAGCTGAGTAATCTTAAAGATCGCCAATACTCCGCAAAAAACATGAACTTCTGCAGCCGATAAAACTCGCGAACTGATTATAACCTGCTAACGAACGATCGGCGCACCGTGAAGAGGAGGTTCTTCGTCACGAAGGAGAGATGACGTTCGAATCCTTTTATAACTCGATCGATTCTTCTCTACTTAGTCTCGATCGTTCTTGAACGCCCTTTTCAATCGATTTAAAACGACAAAACTGCGCTAAACACTGTTGATAATTTATTGTCTCTCGTCATTTCCCCACGCATGAGAACTCTCGCGTTATTTTGGTTTAGCTTAACGATATGAAAAAAACACGATGATCAAAAGAAAAAATGTTTTTTCTGAAAAACGGCTCTCAATTTTTTGTATCTACAGCTACAAACGTATAATAGTACAATGAGACTCTTGACTATAGGAAAAGTTCGAGAGCAGCACATTGAATTACGAACACTTTCGGCAAAATTGATTTTAGTTCAGTTTTTTTCATTATAAATCTCGCTCGTGACCAACGGTCACAAAGAAAATGAGAGAGACAATCCAAAAAACTGACTACATGATGAAAGTTTGATAATATTCATAAGATCATTAAGAGCAAAAATTACTACGCGGTTGTCAATGAAATTCGCGGCGTAAGTAGCAATTGCAAAATAAACTCCGGAATTTGAAGAGGTGCGTGGAAGTTAATTAAACTACCAGTGTGCTTTTAAGAACTCCGGTCTCGTACAAGCAGGATATGAAGGAAAAAAATTACTAAAATCGAGTTTTGAATTTTTAATCAACAAACTTAATCGCAACGGTTATAAGCCGTTACCAGAGACAAATTTTGCGTGTTGATGAATATGGCACAAGCGAAAATCATTTTCTCAAGTGGTGTTATTCGGACTCAGAAGCCTTTGAAACTCAAAAATGTGAAATGAAGCTTATTTTATTTTGGGCCGATGACGCAATTTTCCTCCCTATTCCGTTGATAACAATTAAAAGTTAGACACCCCCGTAATTCCTCTTCCTTTTTCCTAATTAATCATACGTTTTTTGAACGAATAGTTCCTAATAACTCGGCTGTACTATACATTTTTATTTGTGGATAAAAGACAAGAGGACTGCAATAATATACCTACAATTACGAATCACATTTTAGGGCAGTTTCCAGTGACGTTGTACATAAAATTAAGCTAATGCATTCGTGTCATAAAGTTGGTAATCTTTGCGCCGAAATCCGTCTCGTGACATTTGGAAACGAATCCTCATTGCGAATGTTCTGTGTGTAGCGCTCATGAGACGCTTCTTGTCAATTTAGCCATCTAATTAACGCGATGAACGATCGCCAAAAACCCTAATGGGGATTCACGTTTCAGTTCTTTGTTCGCCCAGCCGCTTTTGAAGCTTCAGCCAAGCGACGAACAGCGTTTCACAATTTTGATCGACACCGTTTGAAATCTTGAAAACGAGTAACCACATTTCAAACAACGAAGCACCACGAGTCGGCTCCCTGACGAAATTAACTCTTACCGATCTAATTACTCTTGTTATTTTGCCAGGGTGAACATGAAAGAGAACAATACGAGCCGAAGATGAGCCTCAGCGAGTAGCAGTTGGTTTCTCCGGTATGAAATTACCGAGCTAGAGAGCTCGTCCTTCGAAGAATTTAATTTGATAGCCATGTGATTAGAGCGACAGCGCTGGAGGTTCGTTAAGAGGAGAAATACGATTCTCAAAGGGTTTGATATTCAATTATAATCTGGAAGTCAACGGAAATTTCTTTTCAGCTTCTGTCCTTTTTGGTTGTTCAATTTGAAGGAGCCAGAAGTTCAAAACTTATTCCTCTTACATGAATTGATACCGAGAAATCAGGTAACACATGCTTGAAGTCGAAAGAAATGTCCCCTCCCCTCATCATGATTATCAAAATATTGTCCCATTTGTGGAAATATATTGTAAAAGGATATTCGAGATTCCCTTAATTTCTTATCGTTGCGATTCTTATCGCTCTACCAACAAACCCATTTAAAAAAACCAGTGTATGCGAACCTGATAAGCCGGGACTTTCCACATATAAACTGTTAGTGCGTAGGGCAATTTGCATAGTACTTTTACTTACGTCATGAACTTTACTATATACGAATCGAATGACTGCCAACACCGTTTTCTGTGTGAAAAGATTAGGGGTTAGTGTCCTGGAGTTATAGGAGAAAAGGTATGAAAATATCCGGTACGACATATCACGCAACTTTCCTCAGCCCCACGTGCATCAGCAATTCTAATCACTCCAGCGACTAATCAAAACTGTTTTCCATCCAATTTAGGCGAACATGGCAGAACTAAGCTTACCGCTCTACGCACAGACTGACACTGCTTGAGGTTTAGGAATTTATTGAGTTGCTCCTACTTATGCCACGACATTTCCTACTTATAGGAAATTTATGAGACTGCCCACGAACATTTTTTTAAAAAGATTCGTGTCAACTGTTTGGAAATTATGGGCTAAAGACTGTGAGAAGAGGTAGTAAGTAAAATGGCAGTAGTTTGGATTTGGCCAGTAGTGGGGATGTTCCCAGCTATTTCATGAACACGAAAATGATTTCACCGTATAGGTAATTTATAGGATTACCTTGGTTTTTCTGACAACATTACAATCTTATGACCGCTCGAAATTGTTGACAATTTATTGTACTTTTTTCGTCATTTCTCCATGAATGAAAACTTCGTAGTACTGTTGTGTACATATAGCGCAAATCTAGTTGAGATCTTGGACCAGCTTTTTAAGAAACTTATAGGACCTTCAGTTCTTAAGGATATTTTAGGGTATTCAGTCCCTTTTTCTCTGTCGCGCTCGCTGATACACACAGGCCATTTTCCTAAATGACGTTTCAAACACAGAACCTCTTAAAGCGTCAACGCGTAACACTAGTAGTTTTCAGGCGAATACATAACTACCTACTCTTTGGAGCTAAGGAAAGTAAAAAGAGATTTTAACGTTTCAAACCTCATCGAATGAAGAAGTTCTGCTGATATTTGCTGCTTTTTCGGACAAAAAAACATAACTTTAACTATTCTTCATACTTAATGAGTTTTAAGCTGATCGGCATATACCAAGATGAACATTGAACCTATGTTAGGAACACATTCCAGGCAAATCGAAGAGCTTTCGTGCGGAATGTTTAGGTTTTAGTAACTTCAATAGTTTCAGAAATAGGATCGGCTTTGTCAAAATTAAACCTGATTTATTGGGAAATCATAAACTGTGCTTCGTCTCATAACGTAAGAAAATCGGTCGTTCGTTGATAACGAATTTTATGTTGCACTTTAGGCGTAGAATGCGGAGAAGTACGTTACACAAATGAGACAAACTTTGTTCGCTAGTTTTATTTTCGTTTGATTCGTCGGGAATAACTTATCGGCTGTTTGAAGAAACGCTTCCATCGAAATCAGCGCTGTTCCCACAATTAAATCTTATTGAAATGTTATGTACGAGAAATGTGCTGCCGTCTGCAACTAGTATCGACGTTCGGTTCGCTATTATGCGATCACAGAACTTAATGGGCAATATGCAGCGGAGACTGAACGACTGAACTAACGGTTTCGCCCGGAGATCCGTTCGTTATTGAATTGTGAAATGGAGGAACCCCGGCTATACCTAAACATCCAGTCACTGAGGATGAACTCCGTCACCTCAGACTGGGTCAGTTTATAGCAACCGTTCTCTTCGCCCGAGGGCTTTTACCAACTTGTTATGGATCAACACTGACAAATAGTTATCTACCCAACGTCCACCGAACCAGCTGAAACAACTTGGAGTTTTCCTAGGAGGAACTCGAGATTCAAGAGAGAGCTGTTCAAATAAACATTTCAGATGCCGTTTTCAGCTGCTTCCTCGCTCAATTATTACGGAAGATCGAACTCAAATTACCCTGACCAACTTCTGAAAATGTTGAGTTCCAACGTGAGAAATTGTTTCGCTTGATGATTGACAAACTGCTGGGTGTGCCTGTCAAGAATGCAAGCCAATTGCTGTTCCGCACCTAATCGGGATGGTCCTGATATCTATACAGACACATCTCCTTTTTCCCTAGTGTGGTTGTCGCCCTCTACTAACAATCTAGCTTTCCACACACTCACTTCTGACTGTTTCAACTAATATTAGGAGCGTCGTAGCTTAATAGAAATGAAATTGAGAAAAATGCACTTATTTTCTGTAGGGATAAAGAAAATAACCTCACGGGGTACTTTCGTCTAACGAGAATCTATAGTGGATCCAACCAATACACTCGTGTAAGTATGTTAAAACTACTAAATGCAGCGTCTTCATCGAATCGACAGAAGTCACAGAAAGTTGTGTAATGCTTCGCATCGGATAATTGGTTAGTCAACTTGCACTAAGCTCAATCTGGACACTTACGAAAGAGTAGGGCTCCCATCAAGTTGGTGGTATTCTTAGTGCAAGTTAATAGTTTATTTAGTATGATGTCGCATAAAATTGTAAATGCCTTCACAAATTACGAAAATGCGAGTCACTGGTTTTCCTCGGTCACTGGAATGGTTTTCGAGAAAGACCGGAAACTTTTAGTAATGCCTCCTTCGGAATTCAGTCATCTCAATATTTGATTCGACTATGGAGTGTGGATTGGAATTATGGAGTAAAAGTTCAAAATATTTGGTGCGACGCTCTACGCGACTTTCTCACCCTTTCCACATTCAGGGATTACCATCGCTTCAGCTAAGAGCGAAATCTATTTTTCACTCAGTTTATTTGAACTTGGTAAAACACAACTTAACGTTTTACGTAGAAAGTAGCAGCTCTTAGCGTTCCAGAATTTATTGAGTTGCTCCTACCTATGCCACGACCATTGCTAACCCATCATCATGTTCCCTATTTTGGAATTATCGGGTAAAAACTGTGGGAGGTGGTAGTAAGTGACACGGCGGAGTTTTAACTCTAGGATTTCTGATGTTGCCCCTAATTATCTAATGACTGTTACTAAATTCTCATGGTGAAGGTAATTTATTGGACTACAACTGCAAATGTTGTGAGACAGCTAGTACCAATTGAGAGAAATTAATAAGAACAAAACTGCCCCGAACTACTCTTCGACATTTTTGATCATTTATTGTACTGCACTCGTCATTTTCCCATGGATGGGCATTTCCTGGTTGAGTTGTCGGGAGCTGTTCATTGAATGAAGTTAATCAGTATCGTTAGAGCCTAACCATCGTTAAATTTCAGTCGAGTCTGCTCCAACCCTTATTTTGGCCTCACACGGTAACGAGGAGGATAGTTATACAATTTAGGACTACTATATTGGGTAGATTTCTCTCAATCACGTCACAGACACACACAAACTCATTCAGATTTAAGACATAGAGTTACAAAATATTGTCACATTATGAGCCACAATGAAGTGAAGCGATAAGGAAAACACGAAATAACACTTCTCCATGCCCCCGGGGTTTTGAAAGCAAATTTCGAGGGCATACTGTCGCAAATGTACACCGATCTTGGTGACTATGAGTAGCGTTGCCACAGTAGACACACACGACACTCGATGTGGTGATTACGTCGAAAGCTTGATAACCTGACTTTTGTTGATACGCACATTAAAAAAGTCAACGTATCACAACGAAACGTTGGGGCGGAGAGAAACAAACAACTCACTCAACAAAACTATCAAAGCTTGTTGACGTTTGCCGCAGGAACTTACCGCTTACGAAAGAAATTACGCTGGTGTACAACATGAAGACAGGTAGACACCAAAATAAAATCAGGTAGAAATGAACTAACTGCGACGGGAAAGTTAATACCATTCCTATTCCTAATAATTGCTTGTTGAAATTTTGTATATTACAACTCCATAATGAAAATATACTGAAATTAATAAACACAGCTTAAACTTAACAATACGTTTTGAGAGTCAACGGATCGAGCGAATGTTTGACTTAAACCGGACCGGAACGACTGATTCAAGTCGGTTGTCACATTTGCAGACGATGATATTTCAATGTAAACGGATTTTTGAAAGTTCAAATTACTTAACAAATAATTAAGATAAAATGAAAGAAAATATATTAAATGGCGACGATTATTTTAAGTGCAAAACAGGGCAGTGTTTAAATACGCGCTTAACGGAAAAGTAAACCTGCTGAGTGTAATTTTAACCTCCCCGTACTGTTTCTCAGTCGTCAGTTCCTCTCGAGTCGGACGGTTTGCGTTTGATAAATTGGTGATGTGCTCGGATTTGTAAGAAAGATTGTGGGGAAGATAGCGAAAAGAATTTATCCATTAATCATTGCGCATTGGATGCGTTCGAAAGTGTTTGGTTGTATGTTCGATTCGCGTTCACAAGAGTTTCGTGGTAAGTTCAGCGTTGTTGTCTTTTCCGTCATTAGTTTGTTGTTACTCATCGAACTTTTTTACTACTCAATTCAACGTAAATGTACGGCAACCTAAAAGTTACGAGCGGAATGATTATCGGTTTTGTTGCCGAGAGAACTTCCGGTCGACTCAATTTAACGTACGCCGTAAACGTTTGAAGTTCTGAAGGTTACAAGTGAACAGGTTATCGTAAAAGTTCAAATTGACGATTCCGATCTCGAAGGCAGATGAGCACCAGTGCGTTGCACAGTATGTAGTGACAAGTCGGTTCATTCAATCTAGTTGATCTTTCAGTCTGAATTGGACGGCTTCTTTTCGTATTGATGAGTGATGAATTAAATGCGAACATGTTACTCGGATCATGAAGTCCGATACAAACCGTCTATTCACATTTTTCCTGATGTTGAGCGGAAACTTTCTTGTTGACAATGCGGGACATAATTTTGAAAGGGGGGGGGGGAATGCTATTTTTAATTTCGGCTACCCGAACGGTAAGGAAAATGTTGTGATTCTGCAAGATTTTCTTCACATATTCATGTTTTGAGGACTACCGAATAAAAAAAACAAGTAAACCTAATTTCAGCGCATGTTCTGTGTGTGATGATTTTTTCATTAAGCTACAATGATGTAGAAAATTGTGATTGACCGGGATGGAGGGATGCGAAAAATGCACACAAACACACACACTCAGACTTTTTTTTCAAATGACGATTTTTGCACTAAGAAGCTCTTAAAGCTTAAAGATCTGAAGAAAACTCGAGAAAACTTTTCAGCTGTGACAAGTCTAAGGGAAGTAAAAAGTTAGTCAATAAAACGACGTTAGATTGAATTCCAGACTTTTGCTTCAGATTGTCTAATCTAATCTATAAACATTAATCTTTTTAAACTTATCTTTTTCCTGATGAGCTAAACTTTTAAGAAAGTATTTGGTACGACGCATCGGACAACGTTCAACCGCTACACACACATTCAGGGATTCACATAGCTTTATTTACTTTTTGAATATATTTTTCATTCATAAGAACGTGGTAAAACATAACTTCACGTTTTAAGTCCGATAAAAACTAGTTTTACTTAGAGCTCCGGGTTTTATTGAGTAAATAACACATAAACGATCGGAGTGGCTGTCCACGTTATTTTTTCAGGATGGTTCATGTTCAGAATTTCGGAATTATTAGAGGAACACTGGATAAAGTTATACAAACCATAAAAATCGCTTTTCATCAAAATGTTTGATACTTGCTGACCTAAACATTTTATGTTATATCGTTTGGAACTGACATCAAAGAAAATTTAGTCAAAATCGTTGCGGCGGTTTATGAGATAATAAATTAGGTTTATTGACCACTATGATAACTACAGGTAGTTTCGAACCGATTTTTCTCATACTCTTATTTTATCATTCCATGCAAAATTTTCCGATTAGTTAGCAAAGGTGAGCAGTTTCGGTTCAGCTATTTTCTCTCAACCGCTACCATAACCACAAATCGCTTTCTCAAACGATGATTTTCAAATAAAGTTTGTTTGTCTCAGCAGATTACATAACTTTCTTTCTGCTTGATGGGGTTTAGTTTCTTAGTGCACGTCAGGCTGAGGGAAATTATTTGGCGCTTTCTACTAGATCTTTTTCTTTGACAATGAAGTATGTGATAGGCATGTACTTAATAACATGTGGCTCAGATGAAATGCTCCTGTCGAAACTGGCGAAACTCCTTCTCACATTCGCTCGACAATAAATATCGAAATTGGAGATGCAGTGATGCGAGCACTAGGTAATTTGACGCGAAATTGTTACTGAATCTTTAGTCTGAGTGATGATCTCGCGTTTCTGGTTGTGCCGCATTTTTCCAACAGCGGTAATCCGAGGAGTGCCCATCAAATCCACTTTGTTTACAGTTGGTGCTTGTCTTTAATCTGCAAATAGCGGCAGCGGTGCTGAGAGAAGGGAGCGGCCGAGTAAAAGCTCCTAACTGATTGTACTTGTAGCTGAGGGAATTCGTGGAGGTGTTGTGTATCCAGTTTGTGAGGTTGGGAAGATTCTATGAGCGTCGTTGGAGTTAGTTGTTGGCTAATTAGAGGGCACGAGGGACGGGAATTGGAGTAGGACGGAGGGAGACGAGAGGGCGGCCTGTTAACTGCCTGTTATTAACAAAGTAAATAGGCCTTTGTGAATCCCTCCGGTACAAACCCCACGCGACTCACCTGCGGTTTCGCGCTCGGGACGTTCTGATAGTTGAAATTGCCTTTGGTATGGCGACAATCGTACTGTTGCAGGCTGCTACGATGTCCTCGCTGGTTGTAACACGTCCCTCCTCTCCGCGTTATATAATTCCCTTGTTGAACCGGACAATAAGCCGAATAATGGCTATTAGGAGGTTATGCATCAGGGTATAGGGTAGAGTAGGGGATCCTACCTGTGAATACATTGAAATCGGCGTGCTACTAGAGCATCCCATTGTAAATCCATGTAGAGCAGCTGCATAAAGGGGTTACTGGGTTGAGCACAGGTGATGTGATCATGCTTCACAACGGTAGCTGATCCCGTACACACTCATTGTCATTCGCGATACAAGTTCCTTGTAAATCGATGAAAGTCACGCAGGCCTCTTGAACTTACAACTATTTCTATGCACGATGTCTAACCAAGTGCACAGAGTACATCTCGACCATCGTGTCTGTACTTGATACATATAAACCTTTTTAGTGGGTATCCTGTCACAATATCTGGGGCGCAGAATCGTTCAACTTTCCTTAAGTCCAGTAAAATCGATGACACTGTGAGCACGGGCGCCACATCATTGTTGAACGCAATTGTGTACAGAAACTCTTCCGAAAAACAGATGTAGGTAATTTAACGTTAAATTACGACCTTTAGGTAATTAACGAGGCTGTAGACACGATTTTTTTTCAGTGCTGAAGGTACGTGGGAAACTCAGGAAAATATTGAGCGTTGTTGCCTCATACAAGATCCAGCGGAGTATGAGGAGGTTCGATTAGATCTGTCACTGTGTAACTAATCTATCGTGATGATTCGAAGTTAGGATAATGTGAGCACTACCACAACCACAGTATCAGCAACAAAACAGTCTACGTTATCTGGCTTCTCAATTTCGCACAATTCTTCAAGGAATCACATAAAAAACATGAATTACAATAAATTAGTACCAATTTTATTTGATATCAATCATATCTCAGCAAACTGGTCCCTATTTGAAGTTGACTAAACAGTGGAACATCTTCAGCTCAATCAAGGCGTTTGTTGTTTGAAGATTGCTTTACCGGATGAAGTGAATGAGTATAATGAAGGTAAACTCATTATAACACACAGGCAAGTTATATTCTTGGTAGACCGTACTCTGTGGATGGCTGAGGAGGTGGTGCATATTCAGGGACACCATACTCTACTGCAGGAGCAGCTGGTGGTGGAGGAGGAGGAGGTGGTGGCGGTGGAGGAGGTGGTGGCGGTGGGGGAGGAGGTGGTGGGGGTGGTGCGAACGCAATTTCAGGAACTCCATAATCTACTGAAGGCATTGGGGCAGGTGCGAACGCAATTTCAGGATTTTCATATCCTACTGAAGGAGGTGGAGGAGGAGGAGGTGGTGGTGGTGGAGGTGGTGCGAACGCAATTTCAGGAACTCCATAATCTACTGAAGGCATTGGGGGAGGTGCGAAAGCAATTTCAGAATTTCCATACGCTACTGAAGGAGGTGGTGGTGGAGGAGGAGGTGGTGGTGGTGGAGGTGGTGGTGGTGGAGGTGGAGGTGGTGGTGGAGGTGGTGGTGGTGGAGGAGGTGGTGGTGCGAACGCAATTTCAGGAACTCCATACTGTCCTGAAGACAGTGGGGGAGGTGCGAAAGCAATTTCAGAATTTCCATATGCTACTGTAGGAGGTGGAGGAGGAGGAGGTGGTGGTGGTGGAGGAGGTGGTGGAGGAGGAGGTGGTGCGAACGCAATTTCAGGAACTCCATACTGTACTGAAGACAGTGGGGGAGGTGCGAAAGCAATTTCAGAATTTCCATATGCTATTGAAGGAGGTGGAGGAGGAGGAGGTGGTGGTGGTGGAGGAGGTGGTGCGAATGCAATTTCAGGAACTCCATACTGTACTGAAGACAGTGGGGAAGGTGCGAAAGCAATTTCAGGATTTCCATATGTTACTGAAGAAGGTGGAGGAGGAGGAGGTGGTGGTGGTGGAGGTGGTGCTAACGCATTTTCAGGAACTCCATACTCCACTGCAGGGGGTGGTGCGTAAGCTACTTCTTCATGAACTCCATATTCTACTGCAGGTTGTGAGGTGTAGAGGTGTACTTGTGAAACACCATACTCAACAGAAGGTGGAGAAGGTGCCAAATATATTGGTTGTTGAGCCTCATATAGCACCACTGACGATGGGGGAGCTAATAACACGGGCTCTGGTTGGCCATAGACAGCAGCAGGTGCACTGGGTGGTGGTGGTGGAGGAGGTGGTGGTGGTGGAGGTGGTGGCGGTGGAGGAGGAGGAGGTGGTGGTGGTGGTGGTGGAGGAGGAGGTGGTGGCGGTGGAGGAGGAGGAGGTGGTGGTGGTGGTGGAGGAGGAGCTGCTAAAACCTCCGGAGCTGGAGGATATGGGTAGTCCTCCCTCAATGGAGGGTATGGGTAGTCTTCTCTTGCAGGTGGATAGGGATAAGCCTCTTTAGCAGGTGGATAAGGATGATCGTCCCTCACTGGAGGATAAAGACTTTGTATCCCACTATCCTTCTGGTAGTGCAGCTGGGCATCATGGGTTAGTCTACTGTTCGTACAGACGACGAATGGAGAGTATGCCAGTAGCGAAAACCACGCAATCCAACCCTGCAACAATAAAACCATTTCTGTTAAGGCACTCAACAGTGGTGAACAACATACCAGAAAAACTGCTTACATGTTCCTGCTGTTCCTACTGATCACGCCCAGCAACGTTTGCAAAACACGTCTAACCAAAGCTGCATGTTAAGCAAAGCCATTCCGATTCATTTATGTAACTCCCTTGTGGGTGTCAACGGCTGTTGTACTCGTCGAACGATCCCTAAGCCCATATTGCTACTTTCCTCACAGGCCATGTAAAAGCTTTCATTGGTGCAGTTCTTACCACTGGTTTCTCACTGGATGGAGGCGACAACCCACCTGCCACAAACTTGTAAGTTGCTGAAATGATTACGTGACAATGGAGTAGAACACCAACCATCCGGTTAGAAATTCACTGAAGACCAGCACGTTTTCTCAAAAGAAGGAACAGTTGAGTGCAGCTAGTGAGTGTTAAACTTGAATACAATCACACAAGGTACATTTTGCCTTCATTGGCGTGCACTCTACATGGCAGACATATTGTTGCAATTGCATATAGAGTTTTATTACGTTAATTCTAAGGTAATTGTATACGCTAATGAACGTTTTACTTTGGCCAGTTCGTTCGGTTGTAATTGAGTTTTAAAGAAATGAAATGAAAATTATTTTCATTACAATTATTCCAACTTTCCACCCTCGCATTCCCCACGGAACGAACACTTGTCGTGCTAGATGAAAGGGCATTTAGATAAATGGCGAGCAAGATGGGAACCCTCGTCAAACAGACGTGAAACCAACATCCGGGAGCGTCTTAAGAGAAAATTGTTGAGCCAGACCAGAGGACGAGCCAGTTCATGGTGTCTATGGCCGCTTTGATGCACAGCTTCATTTTCTCTCAAATACTCTCCATCCATTGCCTCGCGCCTCCAGTGCAAAGAGAACAACAAACCACGTTCTACTCCACTGTAGTTTCTACAACAGTGAGCGACAGTTATTGCAAGAGTAGCCGAACCTTTCAGCATTGAATGTGACTAGGCAAGCTTATAACAGTTTCGTTCAGTTTGTGAAAAAAGTTACGTCAAACTAAAAACCCTGCAAATGATTACACAACGGTTTATTATTCGGATAACCAGCTTGACCTAGCATTAATGCTCCGAGACCCATCCTGTTCGATTCAGCATCGAAAAATATCATAATGAAACCCAAAAAAAGGTCGAAAAGAACTGAATCGTAATATTAAAATAAACAAAAAAAACACGGAAGTATCTAGAAAAAACTGAATTTTAATATGAAAACATGCACGCTAAATACTAATATCAAAATTTAACCAAAAATCTATGAAAAAAACCAAAATGAGAATGAAACGAAAGAATATAAAAAAATTGAATCGTATTAAAACCAAAACGTCGGGGAAATTGGAATGGGGGCGCTCGAAGCGAAAGGCGAAAGGGGAGTTGAGTGGTGGCGTCGTTGGGAGGCAAGCGAGAGTGGGAGGCGCGCTCGCTCACCTCGAGCACGGTTGCTTTTCTAATGAGATGGGCGGGAGGGATGGAGTTCAAACGACGAAACGTTGACTTCCGCTGTAGTTCCCGCGTTGTACTGCGTCTCGTTTTAACCGTTTTTTGCCCATTACAACCACAGGCTTCGTCCGATCGGATTGCCGAGATGGCGGGCACAACTAGATACCAAATCGGGTTTTTGGGCGAAAGAACGAATTTTTTAGACCACGTTAAAGGCAGAAAAGGCAGGACGGGGGACGGGGGTCGGCGGACGGACATTGCAAATTTGGAATCTCCAAGTCTTGAAACGTAAAGTATCAAATTTTGAGGGGGGGTTGTAAAAAAATTTTCGTGACCGAAAACATAGGGTTATTATTCAGAATGAATAATAAACCATAAGTGGCCACTGTTGATTTCTTCCTTTGAAACTTGCCTTGTAAGTAAATACTTAAATCAGGTGGGAAATCAGATTAAGAATTCCTCCCAAATGGTACAGTTTTCCCAGAGTCATACTTCCACGTGGTAACTCATGAATAACATGTTTCCACCGAGAGACCTGCTAAATGACAACCTGCCGGAGCTCCACAGGTCCTGGGTCCGGTAGATGCTGAGCGATTGCCTGGGCTCCTGCAGGATAGCGAAACCGCAACCTTCATGACATCCGACTGATTAAACTCTCTTATTAGTGGCGAGGAACCGTAAACTTGATAAAGAAACTGACCTGACGGTGAGAAAATGTACCTTTTACGAGAAATTGTAAATCGCTCGTAAATTGCTTAAATGACAACACTTCGACAAGTTGTAGGTTAGCGTGACCGTAAAAACTGCACTGACAACGGACGCTTCCATTGTACACAATACTGACACCTCAAACATATTCTTGGCAAGGACATTGACACGATTACACGTTCCAGAACACATTGACTTGATTGACACAACCGCAGGAAAAGAGCAGCTCTAATTCGAATCATTCAAGAGAAATTCTAGAGCGAACCTCAAAAAACTGAAACTGGAAGTGTTCAAAGTTCCAGAATTTATTGCGCTTCTCTTACTAATACTACGACCTTCATTGAACAGCCATATAGGTAGCTGATGGGCATGTTTATACGGTCTTTCTGAGAGGTTTCACGTATACAGTTTACGAATTATAGAGAGAAACCCTGCAAAAATGTCTGGTGCGTAGCAACACACAACTTTCCGCCACCCCGTAAGTTCGAACACCAGCTACATATGCGGGTGCTATATCTTCGTTCAACGCATTTCTACAGAAACATTTATGGAGAACTAAATTCCCTTCAGGTAGCGGAAAGTAAAAATTACGTACAAAAAAGACTTTAGTTTGAATTCCGGAATTTCTGTGGTTTTGACTATTATATGGCCATTTAAAAGCGTTGGTGGTATAGATAGTTATGCGTTAAGTTACACGATTTTTATGCAGTCCTGATGTCGGTCACTCCGTATAGAATTAAGAATGTACTAAAATCAATCCTATTCGAAATGTTATTTAATTTATTGTGCCTCGGTGCGCTTACAGTATCGTTGTGTTACTCCGATCTACCAACACAATTATTATAGTAAAATAATTATAACCGGTTTTGGAAGAAAAGAAGTGTTTTGATCACAATGATAACTATTGTAAGTTTCAGTCTGCAGGCTATCTATAAAATTTCAGCGGATTTGGCCTAGCCGTTCTTGATTAATCGCATTCACACATATTATTTTTCGTTAGCGATTTTTTTCGGTTTTTGGAAAGGCGCGAAGACACTGACTTACCAGATTCATCGTGGCTGGATGTTGAACAATACTGTCCGCTTAATCCTAGAGGTCAGTTTATATAGCCGCGATTCCCTACCGTTCAGGATCTCCTTTGATGACGGTATTGCTCTCCTTTTCCGGAAGTGCGACTCTCACTTGGCTCGTGATGTAGTTGAAGATATCACATATAAAATCACTTATCGTGATTCCTCAAAACTGAAATCGCTCTTAAAAGCGTTAAGCGATTTGACGGGAGTAAAGTTGCTCATTAAACTGTAGAAAGGAATCGGAAGAAAAATAAGTTGAGTAGCCGCGATCTTATCGATTATGACAGTCTCACGGTGGTTCCGTTAAAACGGTAGTTTTGCTCCTTCCCATTAGGATCTTGTATTCCTGTGCTGAGAATTGTTTTAAAGTGTTCAGAGGTAAGTAGGAAAAGGTAGCACACGTCAATAAGTTCGTGAACGTCCCCCTCACAGACGCTACGTCTCTTCTACAACTAGTCTCAAGACTGCTATAAACACAAAATATTCTCTTGACTCTCGTAGTTTTACCCAATGAACGAATAAGGTAATGATTACCGAATTTAGTGAAAGCGCACATAACAGTTAGGAGCGTTCCGTAATTACATTTCGCATTGGTTAACTTATAAATTTAGAGTATAATATAAGATATAACCAATACGCCAATAAAATTCTTTGTTACTTACGATTTCGTAATTTTCCTAGTTTATTAATCCAATATCAGTAACTGTAAAAAAGCATTGGTTCGTAGCAATTGTTCAATAAGTAAAATAGATATAATTTTTTCTTGTTTCCATAATTGATTATATTTCATTTATTTTACTTCTCTAATATATGCGATACATCTTTAGTATATTCTATTTATTAGTTCCGTAGGGAAGACCTGACAAAACTGTGACCAGAAAATAAAAAAGATGGTTCAGCATGTGATTCGAGCGCTAAATAATTTAGGGTAGTCTGTGTTCGTTCCAATGCACATATTTTGTATTATGTGAGTCTTAGGAGTGGTTAGTGAGGGCAACAAATGTGATAAAGCTGTTCTTGCTGTTGCTCATTACATATTGATTGTGAAAAGTACTGTAGGCATCAGCCTCCAAAAATTGTGTATAACTGATAACTTTTCGAACAGGGGACGCACCCAGCGGTGAGTTGGAAACGGTAACACGCACGTTAACTTGGGCCCACTTTTTACTCCCTTTCAATCGGAAATATTACCCTTCGACAAATATCGAATTGCACGTTTAATGTTTCAAGACTTGTTGAATCAGACACCACACATTTTGGTTGTCCTGTTTGTGACAACTAGCCAGAGAGGGGTGGTGCTGGATCATGTTACGAGCCGCAGGGGGATTCATATTCAAGAGTGACTCATCAAAAAATAATCTGATGCTACGCATCACGCGAATTTTCTCAGCCCCTTGGCATTCAGCAATTTCACTACCGCTCAGTATACACGAAGAAGGCAGTAGCTCAACGGTCAATATAAAAATTAGTTGTACTCAAATCAATCCCACAGATTTTGCTATCCCAACTAACGAATAGGTAGTTTATGAAGGTATCAAGTCCATTTTTACTTTCCCTAGCCCTGCGTAGATTGGACATTTGTTTGCTACAGATTTGGAGTTTTCTACAGTTTTCAAAATTTCAAGTTCGATACAGAAAACGGCCAGTGTGCGTGACTGTGGACACCGTCCACAGAAAACAGGTGCAACAAATCCACGAAAATCTGATATTTATCCTGTAGGCCGCCATCGAACGCCAAAAGAAGGGTATGAGTCAAATCGGCCCAAAACTAACCATATTTATCACATCATAAATGTTTTTCTCAAATATGGCCCCAAAAATGTTTGATTAAATTAGAAGCATGGGCAGTTCCAAGTAACACAACAGTACCATAAAATTCTCATTTGTGGGAAAATGACGAGGGCAGCACAATGAATTATCCACAATTTCTAAGAAAATAGATTTTTGCCGCTTTTGCACCGTAAATCACGCTTATATGGCACTGGTCTTTTAAGAAAAAAACTACCTACGCGAAAATAGCTTAATAGAGCGCATGAGATTTTTAGAGGCAACCCCAGAAATTCCGGAATTCGACCACCGACTGTTTTTCTCAATAATTCCAAAACAGTGAATACAATTCTTCTCAGACAAATCAAGTTCACAGTACCATAAAGCACTCAATCAAGTCAATAATAGTCGTAGGATAAAGTGAAGCAACTCAATAAATTCTAGAACCATAAGTCCAACCAGTTCTCGCGTAGAATATTGAGCTATGCTCCACCAATTTCATATCAATTGAATGAAAATGGCGTTTATTGGTCGCTGAAGTGATAAAAATCGCAGTGCTGTCTGTGCTCGCAGGGGTGTGAAAGGTGGTGCGGTGCATCACACCAGATAAGTTTCCGAAACATCCATTCTCGAAGTTCTGAAACTATAGGAGAAACACTGAGGAAACAAGCAACACACAACTTTCCTTAGCTCTACAACAATGCACTTTGCACATGGCTAATTCTATTTAATCGATTCATTTATCACTCAGTTAATTTGAACTTGGTCAAGCAACGCGTTACGGCAGTAGGAAGCGGTAGCGCTTACAGTTACAGATTTTATTGTGCTGCTCGTACTCATTGCAGGACCATTATTGAGCAATTGGTACACAGATAATCAATGAGGCTGTAAACACAAATTTTTTGAAGAAGGATAGTAATTACTTTTGTAGAGTTATAGGGTAAAAACTTTTAGAACTGGTATTAAGCGAAACGGCGGTAGTTTAAACTCAGGAATTTCTGGAGTGAGCCCCATGTATCTCATGAGCGTTTTTAAACACTCCCCCTATAGATATTGGATTGGACTACAATACAAATTTTTTAAAAACATTCTACTAACATTCCAGCGGAGTTTATAAGAAAAAAACCGCGGCAAAAACGCTTTTCGTCGAAAATTTTGATAATTTATTGTGCTGCTCTCGTCATTTTCCCACAAATGGGAATTTTATAGTAAAATTATCTTATTAAGAGCTACCAATATAAACAATTTAATCAAAATCGTTATAGCTGTTTTTGAGAAAAAAAATATTTGGTGTTTTGATCACTATGATAACCATAGTTAACTTTCGGTGGATTTTGTCCAAACCCTCATTTTGGCGTTCCATGGAGCCCTGCAGGCGAGATATCAAGTTTGAGCTGATTTGGTACGGTGGTTTTTTCTAAAAATCGTTCAAAGACACACATACACACAGACCATTTTCCCAAATAGTGTTTTTCGGACTCAGGGGGTTCTGAAACGTAAAGATCTGAAGAGAACTCAAAATTTTTTTTCAGCCGATTACATAACTTTCCTTTCTACTTTGTAGAGCCAAGGAAAGTAAAAACGACAATAGTTCGACGTTCGGAATTTCGTGGGACGTGCTAAATTAGTTCATAACTGTTATTAAACTACCTTTGTGTAAATTACTTATTGGACTACCGAGATTCAAGGGGCGAGGAAAGTATTGTAATCGTGTCAAACAAAAAACCCTGCAAATTATTACACAATAGTTTATTATTCTCATGAACAGCTTGACCTAGTATTACTGCTCCGAGACCCATCCCATTCGATTCAGCATCGAAAAATACGAAACATGACCTGAATACAATGGAACTACGAAAACTAAATATTCGCCAGGCGCCCGTAGGCAATTGGCGAGTTGAGCGGGCGGGTGGTTTTGATGAGAATGGCGGGTGGGAGTGCAAACGACGAATCGATTACTTTCGCTGTAGTTCGCTGTAATTTCACTATACGCAGTTGTACACATCTGATAGTCATTCCATTCGATCCAGGATGTAAAAATACCTTGAAAACGATACGAAACACGGTGTATTAGAGATTATACTATGTTTTGTTAATTTTTTTAACCATTTTTTGTCCATAACAACCGAGATGGCGGGCACAACTAGATACCAAATGGGATTTTTGTGCGAAAGAACGGATTTTTTAGACCACGTTAAAGGCACAAAACGGGGATGGCGGACGGACATTGCAGATTTGGAATCCCCATGCCTCGAAACGTAAAGTATTACATTTTGCTGGGGGGGGGGGGGGGTTGTAAAAAATGTTTCCTAACCGAAAACATTATTCAGCATGAATAATAAACCAAAAGTTGTGTTTTTAAAAACAAGTTTTTACATGTTTATGTTTTGAGGTCTATTAAACCCAAAAACCTCATTTCGGCGCGTGGGTGTGTACAGTCTCTGGAGAAGGACTGATGCTTGACATCGTCCCCGTTGGTCCCAACCAATCTACGGTGATCGTGGATGTCCAGGTAGTATATGGCAGCCGGGATCTTGCGCGAGCTTGGTAAGGCATGAGGCGCTAGTATGACAGAACGGATCTTCGCATGGCGGCGTCAGAAGCATGTGGTAATAGGTTGCATTGGGTAACGTGAGGGTAATAATTTTTACATTTTCGCAATTTTCCGAGTAACTCCTCCAATGAGTTTTATTAATCTTTCAGCAACCTATACCCACATTGTGATGTCCGTAATTATTTCAGCATCTTTCTGCTGAACGGAGATATAAGCCGTGATAACTCGGAAAAAGATATTCGTCAACTATTAATTTATCGTTTTTCCGAATTTATCGAAAACAGCTCCAACAATTTCATTCAAACTTACTAGTACCTAAATGTTGTTTGCCATAAATGTTTCCACCGCAATGCGTTTCGTTCGATTGGATGGCACAAATACGGCATTTTTGTGCGATGGAACGGATTTTACATTTTAATACTTTACTTTGCTATATAAACTTGAAAATGTAACGGCCATGTGTAACAGCCAAAAGCGTCACGAAAATTAACCTTTGAGGCCGATTGGACAAGGCAACGTTTCAACCGCAGTCCCTGTGGCGTAATGCATATGGCATCGATCTCCTAAACCGGAGGTTGCGGGTTCGAGTCCCACCAGGGTTACGATTATTCTTTTTTTGACATTCTATGTCTTTACTTTGCGACATAAGCTCGAAAATGTAACGCGGGATATGTAACGGAGAAGCGTCGCTAAATTTGTGTTGGGTTAAGTGCATGGTAACGTCTGTTACAAAAATGAAAAATATTTTTTGTGTTATAATTTTATATTTTTTTATTTAAAATAAACAAAATTATATTAAAAGAAAAAGACATAAAATGTCCCTCGTGGTTGCATACTTGTACGAAAGCTGTACCCATCGTTTGTGTTAGTGATTTTAAATTTTACATTTTAAAGAAAAAGACATAAAATGTTTTTTTTAATCTCAACCTGGGAAAAGGCGGAACGGGCCGCTTTTCTCTTTAGTTTTAGTCTAAGTTTTATTTTAACTGCACTGAACATTTATTTTTCTTTTTTCTTTTTTTTCTCTCTTGTATTAGGGCTCATCCCGTATTCACACTAAATAAATAAATTGAATACCACTAACTGTGACCAAAATTCATCTTCACAACCGAAACGAAGATCAATAACGTGTCAAAAGCCAGAAACCAGTTTTAGAAAACTATCTGGTGCGACGCATCACATAACACCCCCCCCCCTTCCCCCTTGAATTTTAGAGAAAATATGGTTTGGGCGACAGCCGGATATTGCAGATTTGGAATTCCCTTGCCCCTGAAACGTAAATAGCCAAATTATCATTGTTTGGGGGGGGGGGGTGTAAAAAACACCGACCGACAATATAGATGTAGTGATAAACCGAAAAATTTTAAAAATCATATTCCGGCGAAAGATAGAGATAGAAAGGTGCTGTTGGAAGCACACCACTCCATTTTCAGTCCAGTTTTACCCGATGGTAGCCCGCGTTCCATAATAGTAAATAAATGTATCGTATGGACTGTTGAGGACTGGGCTATCTCTCTCTAGGCTGCTCTTCCGTTTGTTTCAGCGGCCGCAGCGGTGGTGGTGGGGGGTGGGTGACTCCCCGCGGCGGGGGCTCTGCCCCGTCGACTGCGTCTCAGTCCAATCTCAACGGAAGTTGAGCCGCCGGGAGGTTTCACCAAACGCACACATTTGTCGTTCAAAACAATCATCAATGATCATTGATCTGATGTTTACTATGCAATATAACGGGTTTCACCAACGTGGTTTACGATTCAAACATCATAACAAACGGCGAATTCGTAAAAACGGAGTCGTAGCGTTTAAAAGCTGTGACTCGACGCGTCGAGGTTACCGCTCGCCAAACGAAGACCATTTCGCAGACGTCCCACTGCCTGTAACTTGATATCTTGACAGTTTTTTAACTGCTTTTCAATTTCGTGTCCAAGGCCAATGAAAAAGTTTCTGTTGAAAGACTTCGTCACGAACTCCTCTGCTCTTCGTTCGTTAAACAGGAACAGAAATGAGGAATACCACGGATAAAATATTCAGATATCTTTATTGTTGTAAATGAGCAATAGTAACATGCTAGGTGTGTCTCGCCCATCTTAAAAACAAAAATCTGGTGCGACGCATTACACAACTTTCCTTAGCCCCACGTGCGTTCAACGATATTATTCACTCTAGAAACTAATTACATTAGTTTATCCGTCAGTTTATAGTTCCAGAATGTATTGAGTGACTCCTACTTGTGCCACAATCTTTAATGAATTGCCATCAGCATACAGGAGATTAGTGAGACTGTCAACATATCATTCTGAATAATTCATCTTAGTTTTTGGTCAGAAAAATATTTGACAGCCCCCCACCCCCTCAAAATGTTGATACTTTACTTTTTAAGGCATCGGGATTCCAAATCTGCCCGCCGTCCGGGCAGTTTTGTGCCTTTAATATGGTCCAAAGTCCGTATTTATGCACTAAACTCCCATTTTGTATCTATTTGTGCCCATCTACTAGGCAATCCGATCAGACGAAGCCCAAAAAAAAATGCAAAAAATGGTTAACAAAATTAATACAAACTCAATTTTAGCCGTTTTATCGATATTATGTCGTGTTTGGTATCATTTTATAGCTATTTTTAGGTGCTAGGTGGAATGGACCGAGTTTCGAAAGTGTAAGACTGCGTCCAGACAAAATTATTCGGATCTGTTCATCCTGAAAATTTAATATAGATCGTTGTAGATATTTTAGGAAAAAAGATTTGGAGTTTTGATCACCATTGATAATTATAGTTAGTTTTGAGCCGTTATTTTAGCTTTCCGTAGTAACTGAAGCTAAATATGGCATTTGAGCCGAAGAGTTTCTGCCGTTTACTCTCAATCGCGTTCACAGGCACACAGAACATTTTAGCAAATAGTGATTTTTAGACTCAGAAGTTCTTGAAACGTACAAATTTGAAGCGGACTCAAAAAAGTAAAAATGACTTGCAAATCATGTCAACTAGGTCCATCAGATAAACTAGATAAATAGGCTCGTTAACGCCAACATTCGTGCATTTAAACAAACATAGGCGGATAAAAGTGGTAGGTAAATCATTGATTTATGGCGATGCCCAGTTCCGAAATTGGCTGGTCAATTTAACGTCCCATTTTTCCATTCTGATCTTTTAATCATTTCAAAAGACCTTGGTGAAACTCAATTTAATCATTGAAAATTCTGATTTATCAATTAAACGTTGTTCGAAAAGTTTGGTGACACCAACGCGCAGTCGTGTTTCGTGTTCCGCGACGAAAATTCCGTTTCTCGTGAAACCGATGTGATTCCGCGATTTGCCATAATCAAGTGCTATTAGTTGGTGAATTTCTTTCCTTTCTTTTCTTTCCCACCAGTCCGTGGACATACCTTTACACAGTGCGTGGCAAGATCTTCCTGCGTTTTCGTCAAACGTACTCACTCCCGCCGGGAATGTTGAAGACTCCAGAGGTGAGTCGTTACACAACATCCTATTATGGTACGTGAACCTTATTTATTATTGCTTCCCGTTCATCTCGAAAATAGCTACTACCCGAAGCGTTTAAGGTAATAATTTGTTACTTGTACAGGATCAACTGTAGTGATGTGACAGGGCAATGCCATCTGCCCCAAGCCGCTGGTGAGCCAACTGTCCCAATTCGTCAGCGTGGATTGGGTGGGCATAGGTAGAGACGTTGCGTTTGAACAGCTGACACATTCGGCCCTGGTGTGCTATGCAGTTCGCTGGGGTCACATCAAAAGACACAGTGCGATGCAAACAGATCGCTGCCAATCGTAAATCGAAAGGAGTCTGATCTGACTAAGATGAATTTTCATGAAGAGATGTTTACTTTTTTTGCTCCCAGAATGAGTATGTATTAATGAGAAAGTATTGTAGCCATGCGAATACAAAAGGTTGAAGTTTCTTTAGATCTTTGAGCTTTGAGGGCGAATGAATCGAAAATATCCGATGTTTAGCATTATTAGCAGCATCTTTCTCGGCCCCACGTAAAGTCTTCTTAATGCGTAGTAATTCTCTATATTTGTTACTGAGTTCATATGAACATGAAAAACAACTTCTAGAAACTAGTAGCGCTTCAAGTTCCGGAATTTTTTGAGCTGCTTCTACTTGTTCCAAGCTCTTAATTGAACGCATGGAGAGTACATTGATGAACTCCCGTATAAATACTAATGTCCTTATTCTAGGTAGGTTTTTTAAAATCATTTGTAGAATTAGAAGAGAAGCGCAGCAAATTATTCAACGAAACGGCGTTAGTTTGTATAGTTTGGCATTTTTGTAGTTTTTCCGGACTATGTTATTACCATTATCGAACTTCTACCGCTACCCCAAAGGGAAAGGAAATAGTAATCGTGTCAAAACAAAATTTGGGTTTCCTTCAGATCTTTACGTTTTGAGGCCTACTGAGTCTAAACAGCCTAATTTCGGCGCGTGGTCCGTGTATGTGTGTCTGTAGTTCGATTTGTGGGAGAACGGCTGATCCGGTTGAGCTGGTTCTTTTTTCGTTTTGTTCGTTATTTTTTGTGGACACCAATATAAGGTTATGGGTGATGGGAAGGGGGTGGGGGACAAAAATGTACCAAAAACTCGGGGTTTTTGCATTTTTCTCAAAAACGGCTCCAACGATTTTGATTAAACGTTCAAAATATCTTCTACTAATCAATACCTAACTTTTCTTCTCTATACGTATCTCCATGAAAATACGGTGAACGGAGATATAGGCCTATGAAGCAAAAATAGGTTTTTTTACGCTTTTTGGCAAAACGGCTTCAACGATTATCACCAAACTTTCAAGATGTATCCAAATTGTTAATACCTACATATTGTTCTCAATAAATGATCCTCTGACAGTTCATTGAACAGAGATAAAAATTAAAATGTGTCGAAAATAACGTTTTTTCGAACATTTCCGTAAATTCCAGGGTAATTTCTTCACCAAATGTGAAAAATCTTAATGGAGTGTCTTCTAGTTACCCATACCCACATTTCGTTCTGAATAATTATTTCTGTATATATATGTTGAGCGGAGATATAAGCCAAGTTAACTCAGAAAAGAAGATTTGTTAAATATTAATTTATCGGTATTCCAATTTTGTCAAAAACGGCTATAACGATTTCGATCAAAGTTACAAATGACTATCAAGTAACTTGTCCCCACATTTTGTTCTCCATAAATGTTTCTGTGAAAATGCGTTGAACGAAGATATAGCACCCGCATAAGCAGCTGGTGTTCGAAGTTGAAGGGGTGGCGGAATGTTGTGTGTTGCTTTGATGTTGTTTTGAGAACGCTGTTGAGACCGCAGTTTATAATGGTAGACTGGGCTCAAATCGAGTCTCGCTGAGATTTTTGATAATTTGTAGCGCTGCTACTCATCATCTATCTGATCATCGTAATTTGGAGCGGTCTGCACTCACATTATAATGAAAGGTTGATGCCGACTTTACTTGAAATGTGTTTTCTGGGATTTCCTTCTGTACGTAAAATCCAATTACAGTTTGGAAGGTTCGATTCCTAGAAAGTCGAGCGTTTGAAATGTAGTGATAATTCCTCGGAAAATATTAACGAGGCTTCCCGCTCAACTGAACGAAATCCTTCAGTTACAATTAGGTAATCCGCTTTGTCGTTTGATGAGAACTTTGATTACAGCACATCGGATATTAGAGGCTTTCCAGTGAGTCATCAAATACGAGTTTCGGAGAGTCCGGGTTCATTTGAAACGTTTCCTCTGAAATTGAAACTTGAGATTTATTTGGAGATACTCGTATTCGTGAAAACGCACAGTTCATTACGAATGTCACAGATATATTAAATCAACGGAAGAGCGTTCATTAAATCACACTTTTGAAATTACGTTGAACGAATCTTGAATTACACTTGTGAAGTTGCTGCTGTCCATTTTGTTCAACGGTAACTGTGTATTTGTGGAGCAACATACAGATATTCTTGAATCACAATGTTTGGAAAACACACGCTCTCTTTTCCAAAATCTCTTCTCTTCCAATGACTTCGCTCAGGACTTTCAGTCCTATTGGCCCTTTGACGACTGCAAAATCCCCAGGCACCCCCTCGAACTCATTCTGATTCACTGGAAAGGCTCAAATGGACGATAACTCCTCGTCCTTCTTGCTCAGCTTGATAGAAACCCTGCGAACGACATGTTTCACTCTAGTGCGAATCTCAGCCCTGTACGCTAATGTGACACTTTGATTCCTTGTTCTTCCTACTCAGCTACCACGTGACTTGTGATACTGAGCTTATTTCAGTTTCTACTGTTTCACAGTGCTTTCATTATGTTCACCCTGCTTTTAATATGGCGTATTGCGTGCGCTCTACTATTTATTTACAAGTTCCATTTGGCTCTTGTTTTGAACGCCGCACGCCCTCAACGCCTTCCAATCAGGTTTCCCTTTGACTCTTCTCTCTGTCTCACTCTTGATGTGAACGCTTGACGCTCTCAACGCCTTCTAATACTGGTAGGTCACTGACGTTGATGGAAGTACTGCATATTTACGTAAACAGATTATTGTGATTCCGGGATTGTAAAATAATGGGAGATTTAGATAACTGAGCTAGCTACCAGCTGTTCAGACAATAAATAGCGCTTACAGCTCGCCGAACTTAGCCCCTTGGTTAGAGTCTGCAGGCTACTGCATCTTCCACTGACATATCAATGGAAGATTATGAATGCCAACACCCTGACTGCGTATTAAAAAAACGTTCTACACCTAAGAGGTTTTAGTGAAGTGGGTTAAAACATCTTGCTGAGTCATTTTCGTCAGGGAATGCTGTCATTGGTCCTCGGCATACATAGCTCGAACATCCAGAGAGTACATCCTTCGCTTATAGTACGTTACCACGCTCAGCCGGAGATGGTCCAGTGGCCCAGGAAGAATTAACTGAACTGACTTCTTCAGAGTACTGACTTGCTGAGCCTAGGAAGAGGAGCTGTTGATGTTGTTGGCATGCGTTTCGACGAGGTATTGGACTATCCGCTGTGCCGTGCTGGAACACAAGAGTGGATGTTTTTTAACCAGCTCCAGTGGTCGTATAGCAGCAAAGAGAACAAGGCGGGTGGAGTAGCAACGTGTCCAGAAGTCATTGAGGCGATGCGTTTAGTAGCAGTGTGTCCAGGAGGCGTTTGGTGCGACAAGCAACCAAAGCGCTGCAGAACGTTTTGTGAGACCTTCGTGTATTTCTTGCTCTTGGTGCATCGATCCCCTACCAACAACTCCATTTCACTTGGACTTGATGCTACCCCCCACCCCCTACGGATGAAATCATATTTTAACTCTCATATGTGGAAATACCTTCTTGTCGTGGTCTCGAACTGTCTTTGAGACAAGGAAGAGAGGTCTGACACCAATTTCTGTATCATACCATCCTACTAGCATCTTCAGGTGACTATAATCATTTGAGATATTCCAAGAACATTACGTCCAGCTGGTGGCACTGTCAAAAATGTTAATATTAACTGCTTACTAGTTATTCGTTTTTCGCCTAATTTATTTATATACAAAACGAAGATGCAGAACTAGTTTCCGACAATTTTGATACCTATATGGTTAGTTCATCATTTCACCATCATTGTTCGTGTGGCTTTTTACTTTCCTTGGCTCTAGGAAGTTCTCTTCAGACGTTTCAAGGGTTTTTGAGCTCGAAAAATACGATTTGATTTAAGGTATGATTTAATTTCTGTACTGAAAATATCGTTTGCAGATAACACGGTGCTGTATTTTAGAGAAAAACATCAGATGAAATGTTCTTTTACGTAAACACTAGGTTACGCTGGGCGTTGTTGCGGTTAAATGCCAATAAACTTAGCCGGAATGTTACGAAAACACGTGTCCTATGAATTCAGTTGATGTTCCATCTATAAATGCTCGTCGGGAAACTGTAAGTCCACGTGTATAGAAAATATCGATTTTGTCGGTATTTTGGTTTGATCAACACAACATGAGATGGAAAGATGAGTGAGGTAACCTAAATGCTGGAGGACAAGGCGTGTTTTTTGCTAGTTTAGGTTGTTACTCTTACACAGCACTGAGAGTTATGCACTTTACACTATTCCAATCGGTATTAACTTACTGTCTCCCTCGTTGGCGAGGAGCAGCTAGCGGTGCTGCGGAAAAGCGTGAGTTCGTTTGCCCGTTTAAGGTTGTTACACTGGTGGACTACTGAGAGTTGTGTACACTGCACTAGTCCTATTGGTATCAGCTTACTGTCTCCCTTTTTGGTGTGGAGCATATCAAACCAGATTTGCAGTGTTAAGCCATCCCTTAAAGGCCATGATGAAAACAAGTTCAAAAACATTTTCTCAAGGGCACACGATGCCTATTGAACAATTGTGCCCTTCCTTTGCCCTATGTTGAATCAGCTTGCTTTTTTGAAGCACCACTTAATTCGTAAAAAGGCTGCATACCAGTTTCATCAAGTTCGAACTAGGTTTCAAAACGATCTGTAACCTTGTAGTTTCCCGTAGTACCACAACACTGGTGAATTGTTTTCAAGAGTCTTATTCAGTCTTAATCAGGATCATCCGTGGTTTTCCAGTCAACACGTACTCTGGTTTGAATAAATTTAACTGAGTTTCTTATAAATTAAAATGGCACTACTTACGGCGAATACAGCCGAAATAATAGATTTTTTTATGTAAATATTCTTATGCGTATATTTATTTATTGTTGCAAATCGATAGAGTGGAGAATAATTCAGAAATTTTTCAAATTTCCCAGCTACTCCGTACTTACATCTTGTGTTTCTATAGCAGCAATGATTAGCTGAGACCGGTAGCTCATCCTCTGCCACGAGCCATTGCCCATGTTAACTTTCATGATTACGGCAACCATCCGATGGCCTGTATCGGATTTTTCATCGTTAAGTTGTACTTTCGTATATTTTTTTGGAAAAAAAATGTGCTGAATGTGGCTCAGATCACTAAAATCCCCGCACTTGGGGATGTACTTGGTTCTCAGAGTTGGTTGTTGTGCAGGAAGTGTTGACCAAATTATTGGGAAATAGCATTGAGTATTTGTTAGTTTTATTGTTCACTGGTAACAATTTTTAAAAAGTTACAATGATTTCACACTTTTTGGCACATTAAACATTGTAAAATTTATTTGACAGCTTCGCTCAAGGGCTAAAAATTACTTATCGAAATACATTTCACAGAATATCAGTTTTCCGTTCCAACTGTCAGTGTGTGGGAGGGTAAAGTCTATGGAACGCGCTGCTTGTCGCGCCGCCCTCCGATGATGAATAGCCGAATTGACTGCTACTTAATGAATGGGATAATCCGAGAGGATGATGTACGTGCGTTGTAGCCCCATGTCGAGTTTCGTAGTGCACGAAGTGAAAACCGGGTCGAGAGACAACGACTCGAACTGAGTGAGATGGATCGTTTAAAGGAAGTCGGTTCGAAAACGCGTTACCGGCCAAGTCCGTGAGCGGAGAGAGAGGTTTGAAAAGGGCTTTTGTCAGTAGAGGAGAAGGTGGTCCGAACGAGCCCATTGATTCCTTCCTCAACGTTGATTGAGCAAACACAGTCCGATCTGTTTTCCGAAAAATTGGGTTCTCTTTGTTTAGACGGAGTTTGGCTTTTCCGAATGGAGATTCGTCTATTTCGTCGGCGTTCGGAGGTAGCGGAACGTTGAGGATGAACGCCGGATCGTGCGGGGAGCCAAGTTGGACGTGACAGTTCAGAGTTGGGTCTAGAGTCTGCGACAAGGGACAGGGCACTTCTGGAGTAGGCCTCGGAAGGTTCAGCACGTAGAGGAACGACGGAACCGGCCCATTTGAATTTCTCACCGAAACGTAGCAAGGAGTATTTACGTCAGTGGTTTGGAGAATTTGACATTCCTCTACTGGTCCAGCTGACGAATAATTTGCAATTAGGAGCAGAAAACACTGCAACAAAAAAATGGAAACATATTGCTCAGTTCAATTTTGTGTAAATATACTTAGTATATAACGTGTTTCATCAGAGAATAGGAAGAAACTTTTCAGTTCTTCCCAAATTAACATTACTAACAATTCTCAACCGTTCGCCACGATTCCTATTATGTTGTATTTACATTTAGGTCTGATTGAACTTTAAACGACGAAATTATTGCGTTTCACTGCAGTAGACTGAAGAGGGCAAATTAAAGTCCTTTTCAAATGTACACCGATCGTGATTATTCTTCTAACTTTAAGGGAGCCCGACGTGTTAAGACCGTTCAAAAGCTCATCAAATGTGTTCAAAATTCAACGTTCATTGTTAATTTTTATTTGAATCACCGAACGGCTAACAACTCGTTAATCGTAAAACTAAAATTTAAAAATTGAAGTTCTGTTAGAGCGATTTCTCGTTGACCAGAAAAAGATTTTCATTTGACGGTAAAATCAAATTTTACATTCCCTGGCCTTTTGTGGTAAGAAAGAGCACTTTGAATATAAGGTTATGAGCAAAATTGGAACAAAGCTATGATTATCACGGTGATAAAACACAAGGCAAATTTTCTCCAAAAATCGCTATAGCGGTTTGATTACATTTTATGTAACATCACTCCGGATTTACAACTTTTCCCCGACAAAGTTGATGGGGGTACGACTTTAATTTGTCTCGTAATAACTGAGATAGATTGATGGATTCATTTCATCCAATAGATCCTCTTGTTTGAACTAGGACTGAATAGGATATGGCGAGAGAAGCTCAATAACTTATCATAAATGTCGACGAAATGCGGTTGCAGTACTATCAATAACAAAAAAAAATTAGATTTGGAGCTCAATAAGTTATCTAAACGAGAGAAGTTTAATGATGGTCACAGTGTTGTCGAGAAGAACGTCAGAAATGCCGGAATGCAAAGTAACGTCGTTACTGCTAATGTGGTAGTATTAACTCTAAATCGCTAAAAACGGTGCAAATTATTGCACAACGGTTTGTTATATTCTTATTGTTTGTTATTCTGAGACTCATCCCGTTCGATTCAGCATCGAAAAATTACTAGTTAACGATACGAAACATGACGACTACGACGGAACAATAAAAGTTGGCATTTCTATACGATGCTAGGCAATTGGCGCGACTGACTGGTGGAGGAGATGAGCGCCGGGGAGAAACGACAACTTTCGAGTATTCCTTCAAAAAAAGGAATTCGCCAAACTATATATTTCACCAAACCCCGGTGAAACCGGACGATTATCACCTTTTTCGAATTCTAAGTTCACTGGTAACTACCGGCACCGAAATTGAGTGGGATAAGTGGGTTGACCATTCAAAAGTTGATAACGATCGATCATCTTCGTCCTTCGATTTAATGACGAAGCACGCACTGAACAGTTCCTCGGTAGTGCTTGACAAGTAAATTGTCAGTCACTACACCTCAACACTGGCGAACGCAAGATTCCTCCAGGTAACCGCTTCGTTATCCCGACTCAATTAACTCCCGACTTCTACTTTGTTGCCACCACCCTAGCAGGAGGGTAAGGGTTGGAGGACCCTTCTGACAGAGATACCGCCTGTTTCACTGAAAAGCCTGTGTAACTTGTTGAAAAGTTGCACGACGGGTGTGAAATAACAATGGCAGTGCAGCAGCCACACATATATTTACAGCAGAGTCCCTGTTTTCCATCAGGACGCAGTCTGACGCAACCGAGACCAGTTTTATTCGATTCAGGATCAATTAGTACCTAAGAGACGAAACCAAACACGATGTGAATGCAATAAAACTGGAAAAATATAGTTGTTAGGCTGATTTTAAAAAATTATTTTTGGCCCATAACAACCACGGGTTAGTATTGCATAGTGCCCGGGCACAACTACATCTTAAATGGAATTTTCGTGCGATATCACGGATTGTTGGCTAAATACGGCGAGAACGAATGTGTCAAATTTTGATGAGGGGTTTTAGAAAACATTTGACAGTCACATCAATGATTAGGAAGCCGCAGCAGCCGAAGCAGCCGACCAAGACATGAAGTTTGGTTTTAGAGGCTTTGGTAACGATTAAATGAATTGGTACCATGTAACCATGTAAACCGCTGAATGTGCGTAGAGCTGAGGAATATTGTGTGACGCATCGTACCGGACTATTCCAGTAGGCCTTCTTCATTGTTTGTTGCATAATCGCACAGCAGTAATAAACGTCAGGAAAAGCAATGACTAATGGCCCTGAAGAGGGAGGAATCATAGGCTATTTATATCCACGAAGCTCTCAAAAAGGTCCACTGTGACATCAGCCCAACCACCACCTGCCCAATAACTTCCATCATGAAGTTTCGTCATTGACTTCTTCGAGGGAATCACCGCTGAAGCACTTTTGCAGTTATTCCCCTCTAAGACCATAACAGTGAACGCGAACATTACCAAAACAATCATGTCGGCAGTTCCATGGACCATCAGAGCACTGGTTACTCAACGAAGATCAGCCCATCACACTACAGTACCTTAAAACTTTCATTCGTGGAATAATGACTGGAAGAGCTCCATAAATCAACAAAAATTTCGACGAAAAGCTATTATAGCCTAGTTTTTTCAATATAAATGTCGTTTATACGATACCAGTATTATCAAGATAGTAGTCCAATAAACAACTTATATGAAGAGCGTTCAATAACATTCGTAAAATGATTAGAAGCAACGCTAGAAATTTCGGAATTCAAACCGCCGTCATTTCACTCACTACCACTTCTCACAGTTTTCACGAATCGCTAATGCACTGGTTACGCAATAAAGGTAGTGAAATAAATGGGAACAGCTCAATAAATTCCGGAATTATAAGCGCCACCAGTTTTGATGTAGTACGGTGAGCTACAAAACTGAACGAAAAAAGATTTTATTAGTTGCTATTGTGATAGAAAGGAAGAAAGTTCGGTGATGCGTCGCACCTGTGTCAAGCGAGCTCCACCCTACTCCGAGGAGCCAATGGAAGTAGGCAAATTACTAAAGTTAACGTACCTGTTAGGTGAGTCCGTCGTCTCAGGCTGGTGAGATACTGTGGGCGAGCGCTTTCGATCGTCTGGCCGTTAAATATTGACTTAGTACTGACTTAACGGCCGGACGATGATGTCTTTACATCGAAAGCGCTCGTCTATTGTATCTCACCAGCCAGAGGAGACGGACGCACCTAACAGGTACGTTAACCTTAAAAGTGAAAGGTCAAACCTTGTGACGTGATATCTGACAGAATCAGTTTCGGGGTTGGGATACGTAAAACCCTTGAACCGTCGGAGCTGCAGGGAACAAAACTGTTGAGAAAAAAGGTCAATGGGAGGTTACTGAAGGAAGGTTAGGCCGTTTTTTTCCTTGTATTTGGCCTGGCGCGTGTTCTCGTTGAAATTTGGTTCTCCTGCAGTTTCCTGCTCCCTTCCCGCCTGAGGACGTTCCTGCAACGGTTCGAACGTCTCGTCAAGTCTGTGGCTCTTGTTACGTTTTTTTTTAGCATGCCATAGGTAGGAGAGGACGTTTAATTTATAATTCCATTTCTTTCTTTTTTCACCAGTAAATATTTTTCTTTTTTGTTAGGCTGTGTAGGAAGCTCCATTTCTTTTTAATACTCAATTCCCGAATAAATGTATCTAAGTTGCTTTTTTCGCTTTTCCTTCCCCTAAATGCATGCGTTCATCCCCACTAGAATTTATTTTATTATTTTCCCTTGTTTCTTATTTATTTTTCGTTACAACCTCGTTAAATACACACCTTTTGGCGGAGAAAAAAGTTACTACAACTAAATTCCAACACTTTTAATTGGATGTTTGGTATCCTAGTTCAAATGAGCCAAAGTTTTGAACGAGACTTGCAGCATGCAACAGGGGCTTTTGAATCACAACCTTCTTTCCTTCCCCGTAGGATTAAGGAAAGTTACAAGAATGATCATATTCGGTCAAGAATTCCACAAGTTCGAGGTTTATAACGCAATTAGACAAAAACGTGAATACGACATAACACTACTTCGTAGTACCAGCTACAGTAAGTTGCGAGAAAAATTAATTTGAGGGAAACAATAAAACATAATCAGGCATCTATTCTCTGTTGAAACGCACCATGTTGTATTGTGAGATTACTCGCTCCAGATCTTTGTTTTTGGTTTATCATTTTGGTTTATCATTCTCAGGATCCAATTGAAAGAACTTGCGGGACAATAACTACTGCGAAAGTAATCGTTTATCGTTTGTACTCCCTCCCTCCCCTCTCAACAAAACCACCCGCCAACTCGACTCGCAACGATGTGCCAACTGCCTGTAAGCGCTGACGGGTGCCTGGAATGTCTAGTTCTCGTCGTTTCGTTGTAGTCAGGTCATGTTTCGCATGGTTTACTGGTATTTTTCGATGCTGAATCGAAAGGGATGGGTCTCGGAGCTGTCATACTCCGTCAAGCTGTTCAAGAGAATAATATACCTGTAATAGTTTGCAGCGTTTAATCTTCTACTAGACATTCATTTTCCTTTTCTGCCTTCCATTTTCCATTTTGTTTCATCTTACAGTCGGATTTCTGTTCACGTTCAAATAAAATTTGTTCAAGTTTCACAATACTCCACGCTACATCAAGCAATTATTCTGTTTGGTAATACATTTCAGTTGTGTCAAAGGCGAATCAGATTGTGGAAGAATTATGGTTGTTTTCAGCTACTTGGTGCCATTGTTCAACTGTGGGGGTTTGAAAGCGTACGACAGACGGGAAACTGGAATAAACAAGTCGACCCTCAGATCGCAAATATTTCGTCAGATTTACAGACCGTCCCTCTCAAACGGTCATTTCAGCTGATTCAAGTGTCTCGTTTCGTCGGGTTGGGGAAGAATCGTCGCAAAGACTCTTCTGTCTAGTCGAGAGCTCGTAAACGTATTCGCTTCGTCTGACAGCTTTCGTCACGTGGAATTCAAAAGAGAAAAGAGCTTGTTTGTTGACAAGACGAAAACGAGGGGCGAGAGAGCGGTTTTCATTTTAGCGGGAGCACGTCATAACTCAACGCCGCCGCGAAAACTTCTCCACATTCGAACTCTTGTGTTTCCCGGGGAACTTTGGAGAAAAACCGCAGTGTGAGGAAGTTTGAAGAGGCTGCTCCCGGGGAAACGGAGAGGTTTTTCAAGCTCAGTGAATCTTCGGCAAGTTGCGATTTTGAAAGCAGCTCAGGTGCATGACATTGTTCCAACGGGCGGAGCAAGAAACGCATTTCGAAACGCAGCGACGTCCTCTTTGCTTCCCCTCGTTTCTGCAGTTCCCTCGTGAGTAATAACCGGAGGACTCGCCTTCCGGGGTCCGTTGGAACAATGAATAATCTGCTCGCGTTTCCGTCTCATAATTTTTAGTCGCGACGGGAGAAGCGGAAATAAAATAAAAAATCACGGGAGCACGTACTTTATAATAAATGTTTGTCTGTAGAACGTTGGAGTACGTAGATTCTCAGCTTAGTGACCAGATAATTTCAAAGAACCTAAATAAATGGGGAATTGTCTTAGGATTGTCAAGTATTCCAACACAGACCACAGGCCGACTCAATGCGGAGCGTCACAACTTGTGCAAGAATTGAAAACATGCTTTGTTGCCCTTAAATTTCTTGCTTTTTACTTTCCTTTGTCTTCTTCATTCTTCCCCTCGATCAATCATTAATCCTCTATTATTATTTTCTCAATTATTTGGACTTGATATGTACGGAATTGGTTCTTTACCTTCTACTAGTGTCGCTCAGTGCCGTATTGACACCTTCCGAAAGAATGAGTTCCCTAGTTCCTTCCATTCTTCCTTTCTTCCCTTTTCATTTCTTTCCCAATTGTGTTGTTGCGCTTTCTTTCTCCTTTTCTTTGGTGGTGTTTGTGTTCCATCTTATGATGGAATCAAAGTTTTCAATAAAATAAAATAAAAAGAAATAGTTGAAAACAAGATTATTAAGAATCGTGTTATTTATTAACTTATATACATTATAATGGATAAATGGCAAATGGTTAATTACAATTAAAACTTAATTGAATTATGATGAAAATAATACGAATAAAATAAATTTAGGTTAGGTGTAATATTATATAATTAGTTAAAGAAAATAATAAATACAATAATATCTAATGAATACATTTTTGTTAAATTTGTTTCAATAAGTAGTAAACATAAACTTACTGGTAAATATATGATATAAAGTATGAAATAAAATCAAAACGAATGAAAATAAAGCAAAAGTGAAATTAAAATTAAAGTAAGTTGATATTACATTATTATAATAAATTACATTATCGCAGTTATAAATAATGCTAAACACATTAGAGATATACCCATTATACATTAATATAATTATTAAACATATAAACAAGTAAATGGTTTGATGATAACGCGTTATTAATTAAATAACAAATAAAATATAATAATATTACATATAAACATTTCAGAAAAGTGGGAGTAAGAAATCATAAATTAATTTCTAATTAATAACCTATGTTTTCGGTCACGAAAATGTTTTTACAACCCCCCCTTTACGTTTCAAGACATGGAGATTCCAAATTTGCAATGTCCGTCCACCGTCCGACGTCCCCCGTCCGGCCCGGGGCCCGGCCCGTTTTGTGCCTTCCACGTGGTCTAAAAAATTCGTTCTTTCGCCCAAAAAACCCATTTGGTATCTAGTTGTGACCGCCATCTCGGCAATCCGATCGGACGAAGCCCATGGTTGTTATGGGCAAAAAATGGTTAAAAAAATTAACGAAAACGCAGTATAATCGCATATAAGCCGTGTTTCGTATCGTTTTCAAGGCCGGCTCGACTCGCAGCCCCCTTTAGACTCGCAATGTCCTGCCAATTGCTGTGCGAGGGTTCACTGGAAGCCCTAGTCCCACCCCTCCATCGGATCAGACGTTTATGGGCGCCTGGTGCCGGGGGAATATTTTTAATTTCCGTAGTTTCATTGTAGTCAGGTCATGTTTCGTGTGGTTTACTTATATTCGATGCTGAATCGAATGGGATGGGGGAGCAGTTATACTAGGTCAAGCTGTTCATGAGAATAATAAACCATTGTGTAATAATTTGCAGGGTTTTTTATTTTCCTTGGCTCTACAAAGTAGAAAGGAAAGTTATTTATCGGCTGAAGAAAAATTTTTCTTCAGATCTTTACGTTTCGGACCCTCCTGATGTGTGTGAACGATATTAAGAGAAAACGACCGTTTCAAATTAGCTCAAACTTGATACCTCGCCCGCAGGTTACCATGGATCGCCAAAATAAGGTTATGAACCAAATCCACCGAAAGTTAACTATAGCTATCATACTGTTCAAATCACCAATTTTTTCTTCTCAAAAAAAGCTTTAACGATTTTGATTAAATTTTTTATATTGATAGCTCACAATAAGGCAATAATACCATAAAATTCCCATTCGTGGTAAAATGACGAGAGCAGCACAATTCAAAATTCAATCAAAATTTTCGACGATAATCGGTTTTAGCTTGGTTTTTGGTTTATTATTCATTCTGAATGATAACCCTATGTTTTCGGCCACGAAAAACTTTTTACAACCCCCCCTCAAAATTTGATACTTTACGTTTCAAGACATGGAGATTCCAAATTTGCAATGTCCGTCCGCTGTCCCTCGTTTCCTGATCGCCGTCTGGGCCGTTTTGTGCCTTTAACGTGGTCTAAAAAATTCGTTCTTTCACACAAAAATACCATTTGGTATCCAGTTGTGCCCGCCATCTCGGCAATCCGATCGGACGAAGCCCATGGTTGTTATGGGCAAAAAATGGTTAAAAAAATTAACGAAACGCAGTATAACGTGGGAACTACAGCGGTAGTCAACATTTCGTCGTCAGTACTCTCTCCCTCCCTCCCTCCAGTCATATCAAACTCAATCACCCTCCCGCTTGACTCGCATTGGGTTCGCTGGAAGCCCCCCCATCCCAATTTCCCCGACTCTTGCCCAATGGGGCGCCAAGGCCACTTCCTCCGCACACCCCTCCATCGGATCATAAATGCCTACAGACGTTTATGGGCGCCTGGGGAATATTTAGTTTCCGTAGTTCCATTGTAGTCAGGTCATGTTTCGTATGGTTTACTAGTATTCGATGCTGAATTGAATGGTATGGGTCTCGGAGCAGTAATACTAGGTCAAGCTGTTCATGAGAATAATAAACCATTGTGTAATAATTTGCAGGGTTTTCCTTTTAAATGACATGTTACCAGATTGTCCATCTGTTTCTCTGCCTTATTTTTATTCTCTCTCTTTAATTTTAGATCTTTGTTTCCGTCCCCCTTTTTCTTCTCAACTTTCTTCTTTTGTGAGTATTGCAACTCTCCCACAGGTTGACCAATGACAGGTCAATGAGCTGATCGTTTATCGTAAGCCAATTCTCATTTGTCGACATGCGTGCGTCTACACCTCTGTTCAACGGATGTTTGCAGAAATGTGGGTCTAGTCAAGCGAACTCGCTCATCCGTATAGTGAGCAAATTTCGAAAAATTTCACAAAATGTGATTTTTGGTATAAATCGTCGATCAAGGAGGAGGTGGATCTATGGTGATCGACATAACAGTGCAATTAGTTGAAGTTTGATGAAAATCGCTAAAGCCTTACTTTACCGAATTTTCACAGAAATATTTACGTAAAGATGATAGCTGATATACATTGTCGTATGTGGCTTTCAGTCGTAAATCATCAGTTCATTTTTAGTTTAGTCAAATTTTTGTTCATCTTCGACCTATAGATTGATTTCCTCTGAAATGTTATAAATACTGTTATTAGTTACGCGCATCAAGAAGGGTTGTGGGGGAGTTATAAGATTAAAACGGTTTTGACGTTGCCTTAAATCCTAAGTAGTGCTTCGATCATCGCGTGTTTCCCTTGTATTAATAAGTAAACTTTATGGTATAGAGCGCGTCTCATGTCAATTTAGTAGGGAAGGCATCTCCAGTTTAATCCACATTTCACGTGTCTCGCCCAGCAAGGAGATGAGAGCCGTGTTTCCTTTGAGCAGCGTATTAAGAGCTAATCTGGCACCAACTCTCGAACGATATTTTGAAAGGAGTGGAGCGCTGATGGGAGGGAGGGGAGGCGGGAACCTTCAAAATTGCCCAAGGAAATTAAGTTTTGGAAATATTCAAGAGTTCCGCGTCATTATGTACGAGCTGTGTGCGCCTCGAAGGGTTCGGAAGGTATCGTCGCTGCTTCCCAACCTTTTCTCACTTCCTGCCATAACAAGGGCCGGCGCGGAGAGGAATTTCGTCCTGGGGGAAAATTAGCCTCGAGTTATTAACCAAATTAAATCTACATGCAAATTTTGAGATGAATAAATTTGAATATAGTGGAACGATGTTGGAAGAGCCTGAGGGGGGTACCTTGTTGTAGAGAACTGCTCATTGTCTACTGTTCATTGCTCAACCTCCGAAAAGACCCTCAGCGGTTATTCGCCCGGAGGTAAAAGAAGCAGTGATTATGTTGTTGCTCGGCTGCACACTATCTGTAGAACATCTCACCACAAACATACTATTAAACGATTAATTATCATACGTTTATCGTTCCTTCGAAATAATCATACCTACATCCTTCACCAAATAGGCTGTTTTGGTTTAGTGTTGAATGAGATGAGAGAACAGTAACTGTGAAGAAAAATCTATGCACATTAATGCAATATAATCGTGAAAATAAACAATTCCTATCGCACTAACGTCAACAAAATTGAATTGCACTACCGGTACTCAATTGAAAGAAATTAAGGCAAAAAAGTATCGTCTGCGGAAATTATTCGTTTCGTCCCGGTTACCAACATAATAAATGACCAAATTTTTCTCGAAGGCGAGTTACAAGAGCAGCGCGATAAACCAAAAATAATTTGTAGATGATCATGTTCACGTGATTTATACAAAAACCCCTTGAAATTTTGTCTGCGGATTAACATTCGACGTCTAAATCAAATTATGAGAAAAATTGGTTTAGAACTAACGATAATTATCGTAGTGATTAATACACGAATTCTTACTTGCGTTAGCCCTACGTAGTAGAATGGAAAGTCATGTAATCAACGGGGAAAACAAGTTTAGTTTTTTTCAGATCTTAACGTTTTATTAGAGAAATATATATTTATTACCATTATAGTCCAAAAACCCCCATTTGAGAAAATGTGTGAACGCGATTGAGAGACAACAGTATGGCCCAATCTATTCAAACTTGATAGCTTGAACGTTACGATGGGACCCCAAAATTAGGACTTGAGCGAATTCGGTCCAAAATTAATTGTAATTATGAACACCAATTTTGTTCGGTGTCACGGCTCTAACGATCTTGGTTGAATATCCGCGTAGCTCATTTTCGATAAATCGAGCGTTCGATGAAATTCTCATTAGCAGGCAAATGACGAGAGAAGCTCAATAAATTATCAAAAATGTCTGAAAAGCGATTTAGCATCCCCCCCCCCTTCCAGTATAAATCTTGCTCGTATTATACCAGCAAGATACTTGTAGGCCACGCAGTCAGCGAAATATATAAAAACGGATTGGGAACGAAATTGTATTAAGAGAAAAATATAAACATTTTTACAAAGCGGACGAGAACGAATACACAGGAGACGCTTAACGCATGAATGCCACGAAGTCAGGCGGCGGCTTACTGAAGGAGCAGTTGAAGTCAGTAGAGTGACGACGCTAACATTACTAAAAAAAATTAGGGCCCTTGCCCAATAAAATCTATACAGCCAGATTTGGCTATTATTCACAGGATAACTAAGGGGACCCGAGCTATTCCGAAATTAAAACCACGTAAATCCATTTCTCACAGTTCTTACTCGATATTTCAGAACTGTAGACACGAACCACACGGAAAATAATGTACGTGGTTGTTTCATAAATTACCTACCCACAGGTTATTCAATAATGAGTAAGAGAAACTCAATAAATTGTAAGTACCACTGTTATTTTTGGCGCTAATAAATTGTTGAAAGCGAAACTTGTTACTGACGGCTCACCTGTTGTCGGCGAAGATGTGAAGGAGAGGGGCCCCTCCGGCGTAAAGACGATTCCAGCAAGCTGTCAGTTTGGTCGTATAGGGCAGAATATTTGTTTTAATTGGAGAAAAATGAACTAAATAAAAAAAACGAACAAAACTTCTTAGTTTAGCGATTTATACGTGACTAATGGGAGTGCGATCTAACCGAAACGAGAAGCAAACGCAGAATGAAAATTAGAGGGAAAAAAGAGAGCGGCAACAACGGCTAACGGGATAACCTCGCCGAGGGTTATATTCAGGAACATAAAATACCTTCTGTGTGGCGTAGGGGATTTGTAACTGAACAACCACTACTTTAATAACCTTTAACCTAGATCAAACGTACTGAGAGAAAAATTGATTGCATTTGTAACTAAAGGCCAAAGATTGAGAAATGTTGTGTGATGCGTTGCTTCAGATATTTTCAAAGTATTTCCTTCATAATTCAAGAACTGCAGGTCCGAGGTTCCTAAAAAGATCGTACTGCCAGGACAACAAAAGTTGTGACATGAGAAGTCTAACAGTGCAACACATTCTTGGAGGCTAAGCAAGTAGATTCTTCATAGAATGTTAAGATTCTTGGAACATGTGCGCTCAAAATAAATTGGAAAAGTGGTTGTTAGATGTTACAGTGATAAGTCGCTGCAAATTACAACACAATAAGCTTGACGTAGAGACGCATCCCATTCGATTCAGCAACAAAAAATACCAGTGAACGATATGAGACATGACCTGACTACGACGGATCGACAAAAGTGCAATCGATTCCAGGCGCCAGAAGGCAATTGGCACGACATGACGGGTGGTTGGAGTGACACAGGAGGAAGTGCGTGATAGAAGCGCAGGCCAAGGAGAAACGATATTCCTTCAAGTAGTAGAACTTGCCTCACTATATTTCATGTGATTTCTCTCTTTTTGATCTAGATGCAGTCACACACCTCTGAGACTCGTTCTATTTGATTTAGCATAGAGAAATACACAGGAATTTTTTGAAAAATTTCTTGTCCATAACAACCATGGATTTTGTCCAATCAGATGAAAGAGTGGGCGGGCACAACTTGATCGCATGGGGAATATTTGTGCGAATGATCATGTTGAAGGCAAAATGTGCCATGAAACGTAGTGTCAAATTTTTGTGCGGTGGTGGTGATGGGGGGGGGGGGGGCGAAAAAATTGCCTGAAAATACTGGTGTCTTATTTCGTGTGAATGACAAAACCAAAAATTGCACTGAACTGTTGGAAACTACCAAGTACATTCCTCTCGCAACAGGCAAAAATCGTGACGGGAGGTTGACATGTCGATAGAAGTGACGCAGACGTGAATAAACCTAATCGTTTTCATTTCAATACCTTTTGACGCAACCTGTGACCTAAAACAGGTAACACGGGGCGGGGAGGATGCGCCATTGAAGCGACCCTCGTTTAAACGAGCATTTTCTCCCTTCTGCCTTCTCGTAGGCGTAAATTCTCGTTCGGCTCAACGGATGAGATCAAACAGCCGCTAATTGGGCGTTAACCTCAAACAAACGAGAAAAGAACTGTGTGTTCCATTGAAGCGGAATGGAAGGGGTGAAAAAAAAAAGAACGGCCTTTTTTTCTCCTCCGCTGTCTCGCTCACTCTTCTGCATTCGCATTCATTAAGCAATTAGTAACGAGTTCTTGACAAACAACCAATTACCTTCGCACCACTCGCAAACAAAGTATTTCCCATTTAACGTGAGTGAAGAGGCTGGCAAAAAGGGATGATCCGGGATTTTTCACAAACGAAGGAAGAAAAGGTCGAATCGTCCGCGGATTCGAACGTTTTCCCTTCCCTTCGCAATTATTTTCAAGACGAGAACCTCCTGAACGTTTCAGCAACTAGAGATTGTTTGAATAATTTTTGCGTGCTCTGTGACGCTAAAACCCATCATTCAATTAATCCCCGACCACAATTCAACTCAAGGAAGTTCGCAACGTTTCATTTGGCTCCTGGAGAGTATTAGCTTGGTGTGTTGGAATAACTGGATGACGGGGCCATGACGGAAGCTTGTTTCATAGCTTACGCAACTTTGGTGGAAGCATCTTCTTCGTCGCTTAAGCGGCGATAACGAACTTGGATCCAAATTGGATTGTGTCCGCCAGTAGGCAAATACTAAAGTTAACGTACCTGTTAGGTGAGAAACTGGCGACTCTCGCTGTTCCATGGACCTACCAATGGCTGAACATTATATTTCCTCTTGAAATCATACATGGACACAATTGCATCCGTGATCATGCTGAGCTCCTTCAAGGTCTCAAGTCCCTGAATATAGCCTGGTGTCCATAAGTCGCCTGTGGCACCTTTGCTATACCGAGCTTGGTGAGTCTGTAAGCCACCTTCATCGCCTCTGCCTTGACATAAATGTCCGGGGAGAGAAGGTCGAACAGCCTCTCCATGGTGATGGTGGAGTGTAGCTTCATCATCCCTGCAATAAAAGGTGATCCCTTAGTAACTATAGTTATCGTAGTGATCAAATACGATCTTTCTCAAAAACAACTTTCCATCCCATTTGATTAATCATCGAAACACACCAGTGAACCACGCGAAACACCACCTGACTACAAAGGAGGACTATTACATACTCCGGGCGCTTGTAGTACGCAACGTGACGTGACGAGCCGAGCTGACGGATGGTTGGAGTGAGTCGGGGAAGAGTGCAAACAATGAAACGACTACTTTCGTATTGTCCTGCGAGTTCGTTCAATTAGTAGACTTTGGCTCACTATAAACACTGTGATTTCACTGTTTTCAGTCTAGTCGTACAAGTAAGATACCCGTTTCATTCGACAAAGCATATAAAAAGATACATAACACGACGTAATTGCGAAAAAAAACTGCCAAAATCACGTTTTTGATCGTTTTTATAATATGCAAAATGAATAATAAACCAAAATGACCCAAGAATGCTGATAGAAAGAGGATTTTGTGACGTGATTTTGTTCCCTTCCGATGTGACGCTTTGTCACTTAGGTTAAAGCACGTTGCATACTAAAACAAAGGAGCTCTTGCAAGTAAAATTAAATATAATGGTTCGAAAGGAACGAGCTTATGACACTATTTGATGTTGTACGCATTGAGAAAATTTTATAAAAATGAAGAAGATCTTCTGGTCAAACATTTAAACTTCAAAAAACAGCACGCGTTGTAAATCGGGAATAACTTGGCACGCTTCTGCACTCAGAGTACAATAGAATTGTGACATACGAAATGAATTGCTGTAAAAGAGGCGTACAATTTTTTGTCGTCGGTGTTTTGGGATGCTGATGACCCTGTGTGGATGAAGCGTGCTACTGAGTACATGTCACGTCAATTCTCGCTGTAAGTACTGACGACTAGAGGAACACAGTAGAAAAAGATGAGGCAGAAAGCCACGTGATGTGAATAAGTGAGTAGGTTTTTGTCAGGTTTGCGGAGCAAAGACGATGAAAGTTCAGATGAAGGAGATGAAGTAAAAAGAGAACTCTCGTTGCGTCAATCCGCAAAAAAATGACGAAAGCAGCGCAATCAGCAAAAGTTTAGAAAGAATGTTACCTGTTAGATCTCATTCATATAATACTAGCTGTTTGGCTCAGCTCAGACCGAATTAGTTCGTTGCCCTTGGCCCTAATAGAAGATCCTTTCAAAGGGGAGCATTCAAGTTCACCCCTTCCTGACCTGGGACCTGTGAAATGAGAGTCATCAGAAACTCTAAACTATTCATTCAATCAGCCTGGTCTGCTGACAAAACCTTTGAAGATTATTTCCAAATGTGATTACGAATTTTCCCCTTTGAAGTTTCCAAAATGTTCAGTTACGTTTTTTCTTCCCTTCTCACTTTCCACCACTCACTTTACCACTTCTCCTTAGGGATCTTTCTCTCAACTCTCTTCCAGACTCAAACTCCCTCCCCAATCTCGTCCCTACACCAGTTCACCTAACCAGACACCCCTTGATGTCCCGTCGTCCCTCTCTCTTGTGTACTCTGCCCCTATCGTTCACAAGCGCAATTACAGCCCTGTCTCTCACTCCGCTCAGTTGTCAGCTTGTATTCACCCGCCCCAGCTCTCAACACTCGGGTTCTTGGAAAAATCAGAGCGGCAGTCCAATAAATTGCCGAAATGATTGACGTTTGATACGTTGCAAGAACTACAGTAATTCCAGAATTTGAAAGCTGTATATCATTTACTACCATTTCTTACCCGATCATTCTAAAACAGTAAGCACTATCATTCTCCGGAAAATCGTGTGAAAGTGTAATAAACTAACGGTACGCTAATTATTGTACAATGGTTGTGGCATAAGTGGGCCCAACAACTCGATAAAATCTAGATTAAGTATAGATTTAGTTAGTTCTGGAAAGAATAACAATCGCTTAATGCACAATTTGCTGAGGAAAGTCATGTGATGCGTCGCACTAGACATTTTTTTACTTAGTTAGGTCATACCGACTCCTTTTTTTAATGCAATTGTTAATCAGATTTTGCGAGTTTTAAAATTAAAAAGTTAATTGCCGATTTATTTTTGTCAGGCTCCTCCCAATCTGCCTCATAGGGAACTTTAAATGGCCATTTTCTAATCGTCCCCGAAATGGCTTCAACGTTTTTGGTTAAATTCACAGGAAAGTTTTTAGCTAACTAATACGGACATATTATTTTTGTGTAATCCTTTTGGTTGAGGCGCTCAGCCCTCTGAGAAGCAGGAAGAAGGAAAAAGCAAACAGGTTGGAGGAAGGTGCCGAAAGAGCCGCGGATCAATTACAGGAAGATCCTCGGGAACTTGCGATCGGCCAAAACGTGCCTGATGGGGAAAGGTGGAAGAAGAAATTGATGCAGACCAGTGAGGGTTCGGTTACAAACTAGCCACTAGGAAGTTCTGTGGTTCTCAGGATGAAAACGTCGCATCGTGGATGCCCTGTTCCCTAGGCAGTCTCTTTGAAAGACAGGAATTGAGGCACCTGTTTACTTAGGGAGAGCTCAAAAAGGTCTGACTCCGGGGAGGTGAGACCACTGGCCCGGATGGGATCCCGGCGGAAGTCCTGAAGGCAGTCCTCAAGACCCTTCCGGAACTCCTTCTCAGGACCTATAAGGTGTGCCTCCTGGGTGTTGGAAGAGAGCAAGGCAGGTGTCTTTATTGTAAAAGGAGAAGGGGATCCAAGTTCTAAAGTTAACGTACCTGTTAGGTGAGTCCGTCTCCTCTGGCTTGTGAGTTACTGTGGGCAAGCGCTTTCGATGTAAAGACATCATCGTCTGGCCGTTTAGTCAGTACTGGAGTCAGTCAGTTGGTCGTGGTCTTTATATACAAAGAGAAAGGTGAAAGGAGTGATGGAGCGTTGGGGAAGGGGCGGGGAGAGGTCTTGTTGGTCAGTCTTGTTAGTAGTACCTTAGCCGGACTGGCTGTGTTAGGTATTAAAGAAATTGGATTGTGTCCGCCAGTAGGCAAATACTAAAGTTAACGTACCTGTTAGGTGAGTCCGTCTCCTCTGGCTTGTGAGTTACTGTGGGCAAGCGCTTTCGATGTAAAGACATCATCGTCTGGCCGTTTAGTCAGTACTGGAGTCAGTCAGTTGGTCGTGGTCTTTATATACAAAGAGAAAGGTGAAAGGAGTGATGGAGCGTTGGGGAAGGGGCGGGGAGAGGTCTTGTTGGTCAGTCTTGTTAGTAGTACCTTAGCCGGACTGGCTGTGTTAGGTATTAAAGAAATTGGATTGTGTCCGCCAGTAGGCAAATACTAAAGTCAACGCTCCATCACTCCTTTCACCTTTCTCTTTGTATATAAAGACCACGACCAACTGACTGACTCCAGTACTGACTAAACGGCCAGACGATGATGTCTTTACATCGAAAGCGCTTGCCCACAGTAACTCACAAGCCAGAGGAGACGGACTCACCTAACAGGTACGTTAACTTTAGAACTTGGATCCCCTTCTCCTTTTACAATAAAGACACCTGCCTTGCTCTCTTCCAACACCCAGGAGGCACACCTTATAGGTCCTGAGAAGGAGTTCCGGAAGGGTCTTGAGGACTGCCTTCAGGACTTCCGCCGGGATCCCATCCGGGCCAGTGGTCTCACCTCCCCGGAGTCAGACCTTTCTGAGCTCTCCCTAAGTAAACAGGTGCCTCAATTCCTGTCTTTCAAAGAGACTGCCTAGGGAACAGGGCATCCACGATGCGACGTTTTCATCCAGAGAACCACAGAACTTCCTAGTGGCTAGTTTGTAACCGAACCCTCACTGGTCTGCATCAATTTCTTCTTCCACCTTTCCCCATCAGGCACGTTTTGGCGATCGCAAGTTCCCGAGGATCTTCCTGTAATTGATCCGCGGCTCTTTCGGCACCTTCCTCCAACCTGTTTGCTTTTTCCTTCTTCCTGCTTCTCAGAGGGCTGAGCGCCTCAACCAAAAGGATTACACAAAAATAATATGTCCGTATTAGTTAGCTAAAAACTTTCCTGTGAATTTAACCAAAAACGTTGAAGCCATTTCGGGGACGATTAGAAAATGGCCATTTAAAGTTCCCTATGAGGCAGATTGGGAGGAGCCTGACAAAAATAAATCGGCAATTAACTTTTTAATTTTAAAACTCGCAAAATCTGATTAACAATTGCATTAAAAAAAGGAGTCGGTATGACCTAACTAAGTAAAAAAATGTCTAGTGCGACGCATCACATGACTTTCCTCAGCAAATTGTGCATTAAGCGATTGTTATTCTTTCCAGAACTAACTAAATCTATACCTAATCTAGATTTTATCGAGTTGTTGGGCCCACTTATGCCACAACCATTGTACAATAATTAGCGTACCGTTAGTTTATTACACTTTCACACGATTTTCCGGAGAATGATAGTGTTTACTGTTTTAGAATGATCGGGTAAGAAATGGTAGTAAATGATATACAGCTTTATTTCAAATTCTGGAATTACTGTAGTTCTTGCAACGTATCAAACGTCAATCATTTCGGCAATTTATTGGACTGCCGCTCTGATTTTTCCAAAAACCCGAGTGTTGAGAGCTGGGGCGGGTGAATACAAGCTGACAACTGACCGGAGTAAGAGACAGGGCTGTAATTGCGCTTGTGAAGGATAGGGGCAGAGTACACAAGAGAGAGGGGGATCACGGGACATGAAGGGGTGTCTGGTTAGGTGAACTGGTGTAGGGACGAGATTGGGGAGGGAGTTTGAGTCTGGAAGAGAGTTGAGAGATAGATCCCTAAGGAGAAGTGGTAAAGTGAGTGGTAGAAAGTGAGAAGGAAAGAAAACACGTAACTGAACATTTTGGAAACTTCAAAGGGGAAAATCCGTTATGACCTTTGGAAATAATCTTCAAAGGTTTTGTCAGCAAACCAGACTGATTGAACGAATAGTTTAGAGTTTCTGATGACTCTCATTTCACAGGTCCCAGGTCAGGAAGGGGTGAACTTGAATGTTCCCCTTTGAAGGGATCTTCTATTAGGGCCAACGGCAACGAACTAATTCAGTCTGAGCTGAGCCGAACAGCTAGTATTATATGAATGAGATCTAACAGGTAAAATTCTTTCTAAACTTTTGCTGATTGCGCTGCTTTTGTCATTTTTCTGCGGATTGAACTCGTATGGTATTTTTTGACGCAACGAGAGTTCTCTTTTTACTTCATCTCCTTCATGTGAACTTTCATCGTCTTTGCTCCGCCAACCTGGCAAAAACCTATTCACTTATTCACATCACGTGGCTTTCTGCCTCATCTTTTTCTACTGTGTTCCTCCAGTCGTCAGTACTTACAGCGAGAATTGACCTGACATGTACTCAGTAGCACGCTTCATCCACACAGGGTCATCAGCATCCCAAAACACCGACGAAAAAAATTGTATGCCTCTTTTACAGCAATTCATTTCGTATGTCACAATTCTTTTGTACTCTGAGTGAAGAAGCGTGCCAAGTTATTCCCGATTTACAACGCGTGCTGTTTTTTGAAGTTTAAATGTTTGACCAGAAGATCTTCTTCATTTTTATAAAATTTTCTCAATGCGGACCACATCAAATAGTGCCATAAGCTCGTTCCTTTCGAACCATTGTATTTAATTTTACTTGCAAGAGCCCCTTTGTTTTAGTATGCAACGTGCTTTAACCTAAGTGACAAAGCGTCACATCGGAAGGGAACAAAATCACGTCACAAAATCCTCTTTCTATCTGTATTCTTGGGTCATTTTGGTTTATTATTCATTTTGCATAATACACGCATGTTTTGAGTCAAGAACATTTTTCAACCCCCTTCCCCCCACAAATCAAAATGTGACATTTTACGATTCAGGGCACTGGGATTCCAAATCGGCAGTGTCCGTGAGCTGTCTGCCGTCCGGGCCGGATGTGCTTTAACATGGTCTAAAAAATCTGTTCATTCACACAAAAATTCCATTTGGTATCTAGTTGTGCTCGGCAATCGGATCGGACAAAACCCATGGTTGTTTTGGACACAAAATGGTTATAAAAACGATCAAAAACGTGATTTTGGCAGTTTTTTTCTCGCAATTACGTCGTGTTATGTATCTTTTTATATGCTTTGTCGAATGAAACGGGTATCTTACTTGTACGACTAGACTGAAAACAGTGAAATCACAGTGTTTATAGTGAGCCAAAGTCTACTAATTGAACGAACTCGCAGGACAATACGAAAGTAGTCGTTTCATTGTTTGCACTCTTCCCCGACTCACTCCAACCATCCGTCAGCTCGGCTCGTCACGTCGTGCCAATTGCCTACAAGCGCCCGGAGTATGTAATAGTCCTCCTTTGTAGTCAGGTGGTGTTTCGCGTGGTTCACTGGTGTGTTTCGATGATTAATCAAATGGGATGGAAAGTTGTTTTTGAGAAAGATCGTATTTGATCACTACGATAACTATAGTTACTAAGGGATCACCTTTTATTGCGGGGATGATGAAGCCTACACCCACCATCACCATGGAGAGGCTGTTCGACCTTCTCTCCCCGGACATTTATGTCAAGGCAGAGGCGATGAAGGTGGCTTACAGACTCACCAAGCTCGGTATAGCAAAGGTGCCACAGGCGACTTATGGACACCAGGCTATATTCAGGGACTTGAGACCTTGAAGGAGCTCAGCATGATCACGGATGCAATTGTGTCCATGTATGATTTCAAGAGGAAATATAATGTTCAGCCATTGGTAGGTCCATGGAACAGCGAGAGTCGCCAGTTTCGGGCTCCCAATGGCATCAACATCTTCACAGATGGATCAAAGTCTCCGGAGGGAACAGGATCCGGGGTGTAGATAGGTGGCTCTGGAAGGAGTGGGACGTATATTGCCCTAGGCCCCACTCCATCGGGTTTTCAAGCAGAGATTTATGCTATTATCGCCCGGGAAATCCTAATGAAAGGCTGTAACAACAGAACTATAAATATATTGACCGATAGTCAATCGTCATGCAAGGCGCTAATGAACTACTGCACTACGTCAAAACTGGTGCGAGAGTGCAGGATGCGGCTTAACTCCCAACAAGTGCGAATAGAGTTAATGTGTATTGGATTCCAGGACACAAGGGGATCATTGGACATGAGATGGCTGGACCATCGGACCAGACGCGGTTCGTCTAGGGTACCAATTGGGCCACCGGTCCATTGTGGGATTTCTCTGTCACTAGTAAAACGGACTGTGAGAGAACACGCCAGAAGACTGCATCAGACAATCTGGAACGCTGCAGGAGTAAGACACTCCAAACGCTTTGTCTCAGAGCAATCAAGTGAGATAAGACACAACCTTCTGAGGATGGAGAGGAAGAACTTAAGGCAGGTTGTTGGGATCATAACTGGGCACTGCAGAATGAATAAACACATGTATGTTATGGATATAGTCGACACCCCTCGATGCAGGTGGAGTGGCCCGGATGAGGAGACTCCCTACCATCGCCTGGCCCAGTGCCGGAGACTTGAGAGGGAGCGACTTTTGGTCTTTGGCACCACTTCTCCCAGGATGGATACCAACGAGGACTCTTTCAGGAACTACCTGGCTTTCCTCGGGAGGCTAGGCATTGACCTGCCAGACATTAGGACCGGCACAATAGGCCATCTGGCCGCGGTGCACATTCCACCACTGTCCCAGTAGTCAGAAGACTATATATAGGGATCACCTTCGCTTATACTCACATTATCCGGCTAGATATGAAGTATGAGAAGATTTCGCTCAGCTGCGATCTCCTAATCGCGTTCACACTCAGCACTCGGAAGCCCTTGAATTCTAAAGATGCGAGAAAAAATGCAGCAGCGTGTTGTCCTACTCCATGGAGTTGAAGGAAAATAAGAATTATGATGATCTCATAAACTTTATAAACGCTGGACACTCAACCAGGAAGTTACGTAGGAGCAACGAAATAAATCCTAGAACGTTAAGACTTACCAGTTTTTCCTCTAGAACGTCAAGTCCCTAGCAGGTGCAAAAGTGATTGGATTAGTTACTACCACCGAAGGCACGTGGATATTTTTTCAGGCGGCCTAATGATCCGATTTTTGTCGAATTGCGGTTCTGCTTGATGTTTATTTCGAAACGGCTGTGAAACGAGAAAGTTAATTGGAGGGTGGTCACCGGATCACAAACGCCGGGTCTAACGGCGAAGTTTATTCATGAAACGAAAACACACACTTTGCTGTATAATTTCGAAATACGCCGAGTATCGTGTCTCGCTCGTTCGATCAAAGCCCAATTTAGGATGTCGTGTTGTCGCTCGTTTGAAGGAAAGATTTGTCCACGAAGTTTTCATTTTCATGGAAGACAACAAAGCAAGTCCAACCAACATCCCCCCCGTCACATCTACCTAGCCTATCTCTTCCACGTCATCTTTCTCTCCCTGAAGAAAAATAGCGTTTTATTGTGAGAATAAAAGGGCAGAGAAAAAAAAGTAAGCGCGTGATAGAGGGGGTCGTGCCCCCGGGCTCTCCAATTTCCAAAAGAGCAGCCGCCACCACTTCCCTCCCCTTCTATCATCTCACTGATCTCCACTTTTGAAATACGAGGAACCTCTCTGAGTCCTCCCACTCCTTTTTACTTGGGAATAATTAACGAATTCGCAGACAACGAGGTTTTTGACCGGAAGAGGATTTTGTATTTTTCCACGATGATGAAGGACAGCAAATAGGATTTCTAACGGAACTTTTGAAGCGAAGCTACGAATCATTCCTTTTTGATGGAAACCACTTTGTTCAGCTGCGGGTAGTGGGGAAAAAAGACTGCGCTCGGTTGTCTCTTTCATCTTCTCAACCTCCAGAGATCTATTTGCAAAAAGGTAACAACTAGCGGGCTCCAGGGGAGGCATATTCAAATCATATTCAGTTGGGTTGTTATTTATTCAATTTGTTTCTAATGTAACCTGCGTCGTCATGCAGATGTTTTCTTTAGATTATTACTTTTAAGGGCTTCCGAACGACTGATCTGATTGAGCTGGTTCTTTTTTTGTTTTGTTTGTTATATTTTGTAGACACCAAAATAAGGTTATGGGCGATTTCGGCCGATGGGAAGGGTGGGGGACAAAAATGTACCAAAACTAGGGGTTTTCGCATTTTTCTCGAAAACGGCTTTAACGATTTTGATTAAACTCTCAAATTATCTTCTATCAATCAATACCTAACTTTTCTTCTCCATACATATCTCCATGAAAATTGAACAGAGATAAAAATCAAAATGTGTCGAAAATAACGTTTTTTCGAACACTTCCGTAAATTCCAATGTGAGTGTTTCACCAGTAGTGATAAATCTCATGGAATGTCTTTTAGCATTCTAAACACACATTTCGTTCTCCGCAACTATCTCTGTATCCATCTGTTGAACGGAGACATAAGCCAAGTTAACTCAGAAAAGGAGATTTGTCGAATATTAATTTATCGGTATTCCAATTTGCTTAAAAACGGCTCAAACTTTCGGAGTACTCTCAGCTAACTAGTACGTACATTTTGTTCTCCATAAATGTTCCTGTAAAAATGCGTTGAACGAAGATATAGCGCCCGCCTATGTAGGTGGTGTTCGAAATTACGGGGGTGGCGGAAAGTTGTGTGTTACTACGCACCAGATATTTTGGTTTATTATTCGTTCTGAAAAATACACCGATGTTTTCGGTCAGCCCTCCTATAAAAATTAGATACTTTACGTTTCAAGACAAAATGATTCCAAATTTTCAATGTCCGTCCGCCGTCCGGGCGTTTAACGTGGTCTAAAAAATTCTTCCTTTTGCACAAAAATCCCATTTGGTACCTGGTGCCCGCCAGCTAGGTTGTTATTGACAACTACCAAAAACGCAATTTTGACAGTTTTTATTGCAATCACGTTGTTTTAGGGTCAGTAGCTGTTTTCGGCAAAGGTCACTCATTAGTGCCTTGAATGTCCTTAGTCACAAGTTTCGTTTCCTTTATTGTTCCTTTTTTTTGCTTCATTACGTAATAGACACCTAGTGCCTTCACGCTCCAAGCTCATCAGTTCTCTCCCTCAAGATCTTCAGACCACCTGAACCGTTTATCTGTTTCTTATCGGTAACCAAGAACGTGCACGTTGAGAGTCGGTAATCCAGATCGAATGTTTGGGAATCCCTAGCGCGTGGTTTCGTTCACCCGACTTGGAATCCAGACGGACGTTTTCGCGATTGCGAGCTCGCCAAAACTGTACACTTGTATCTTCGTGTGTCCAGTGCCATCGTCTCAACTTCATCGCATCGAAATTGACGTGCAACTGAGGAAGATGCCTCAGACGTAAAAAGGCAGTGTTTAGTTGGTTGGAACTCCACGAGAAACCTTTTCTTTTGTGCATACTGGAATTATTATTTTTAATCCTTTTAGTCATTTCTTTTTTTTCAATAAATTTAATGTATGTTGGGTGATTCAAGGGTTTTGTTCAAAACAGGACTCTCTTTCCCCCACCACATTGATCGTTTTCTAGGTAATTTTTTATGTCGGGTCGAATGGAACGAGTCTTAGAGACGCACGACTGTGTCGAGACCAAAAACAGTGGAATCACAGTAATTATAGAGCCAACGTCTATTATTATTATTTTTTATAATGAAACGACTCTTTTTGAGTAAGCATACTCGTGCTAAAAGTCGGAGCCTAGTCCACATTATATATGTGAAATTTAAACTTACAAAAGAAAAAAGTTCGCATTAAATACAGAAGAAAAAATTGTTTACACACAAAGTCCAGAAGAATGTATATCGCGCATCAATATTACATCGAAGTCACCACTCAAAGGTACTCCACCTATTTTTTGTTTATTCAGAGAAGTATTTTTTTACCTCCATTTTGAATTTAGCCAATGATAGCTGTACTGTCAATATTTTGCACGGCAAATTGTTGAAAAGATCAACCCCCCAGGTGTTATATAAACGCATTCCCAATGCTGTTCTCATCCTGGGCTTAAGCAGTGTGATCCTATCCGCAGACCTTGTGGGGTTCTGTACCCTCGATATTTCACCTATCAAGAACATCTTGTATAACTTACAGTACATTTTTCCGCCAACTCATAAAGACTCAGCACTGGGAACCTCATAAAAACTCTGCCCGTTGAATATCTCCTTGGTTTCGTCAATAGCATTTTAATCAATAACTTTTGCATTATAAATAATGGCCATAAACAAGTAGCGGCTGTATGATTGCAGTATGGAACAGTGTTTTTAGCTTCTCCGTAATGTACCCCCTTACCTCTACACATATTGGGATTAATGAACGGAGCTTTCTGCTTAATTCTGCTATATGATGTTCCCATGTTGAGCATTCGTCGATCAATACACCCAGATATTTCGTGTGAGAAACCTGGTCGATAACAGGACAGTCACAGTCTTTACAACCATGATCGGCATGACAGGTCAACTTCCCTATCCGTGGTACCAAAGTTGACCTTGAGACAAAAGCCATAAACTTGCTTTTTCAAAAGTTAAGTTTCATGTTGTTAGTACTGAACCATTTCAAAAAAATAGTAAGATTTTTTTCGGTTTTAGCAGCTACTTCCTCCCTACTTTGGCCAATTACCAAGAGAGCAGTGTTTTTGGCAAACCCCACTATCTCTCCCTCAATGTTTGTGTCAAAAATGTCATTTACATATATAAGGTAGAATATGGGGCCCAGGACAATGCCCTGAGGCATCCCACTCATCATTACGCGAGAACCATTATATGGCCATGTATTATCACAATTTGTTCGTGACACCTGAGGTAATCCCCAACCCAACGTATACAAGTAGGGTGAAATTTCAACTTATGTAGTACTCGCACCAATTTTGGATGAGAAATGGTATCAAAGGCTTTTGATAGGTCCTTAAAAACATGTACCTACTTTTGGACATTTTCTAATAGAACTCGATTACGATACTGCGATTGTAATTGTTTCATGATTTGTACTCCCACCGGTCGCATCAAAACCACCTGCCAGCTCGGATCGTCACGTCGTGCCAATCACCTATGGGAGCCTGGAATATTTGTTTTTCGTCGTTCCATTGTAGTCAGGTCATGTTTCGTATGGTTTACTCGTATTTTTCGATGCTGAGTCGAATGGGATGGGGCTCGGAGGTGTGCGATTGCGTCAAGATGTTCAAGAGAATAATGAACCATTGCGTAATAATTTGATATGTTTTTTTATTTGCTCGTAATTTTTTGAAACGCCAAAATAAAGATTTCTATTAAATGTGGAAGGGAGGGGGGACAAAATATACCAAAATCTGTGGATGTCTTCACGCAGGATGTCTAGATAATCAACACCTGTATATTATTCCCAATAAATATTCCTATGGCAGTCCATCGAATACACATAAAAACGAAAATACGGATATGTCGAAAGTAATATTTCTTTGTACTTTTCATAATTTCTGGAGCAACTGCTTCATTGGATTTTATCAATCTTACGGAATGACTTCTAGCAATCTATACCCGTTTGTTTTTTGAGGAACTGTTTTTGTATCTATCTGTTGAACGGAAATATAAGCCGTGAGCTCGGAAAACGAGATTCGTCTAACATCGATTTATCGTTTTTACTTTCCTTGCTCTACGAAGTAGAAAGGAAAGTTATGTAATCGGCTGAAAAAAAAATTTTGAGTTCTCTTCAGATCTTTACGTTTCAGACCCCCCTGAGTCCGAAAAACACTATTTGGGAAAATGGTCTGTGTGTCTGTGTGTGTGTGTGTGTGTGTGTCTGTGTGTGTGTCTGTGTGTATGTGTGTCTGTGAACGATTTTTAGAGAAAACCACCGTACCAAATCAGCTCAAACTTGATATCTCGCCCGCAGGTCACCATGAGACGCCAAAATAAGGGTTTGAACAAAATCCACCGAAAGTTAACTATAGTTATCATAGTGATCAAAACACCAAATATTTTTTTCTCAAAAACGGCTCTAACGATTTCGATTAAATTTTTTATATTGGTAGCTCCCACTATGGCAACTATACCATAAAATTCCCATTCGTGGGAAAATGACGAGAGCAGCACAATAAATTACCAAAACTTTCGACGAAATCGATTTTAGCGCGGTTTTTAGAGAAAACAACCGTACCAAATCAGCTGAAACTTGATGTCTAGCCTACAGGTTACCAAGGGACGCAAAAATAAGGGTATGGGCAACATCCACCGAAAGTTAACTATAGTTATGATAGTGATATAGTGATCAAAACACCAAATTTTTTTCTCAAAAGCGGCTGTAACGATTTTGATTACATTTTTTATATTGATAGCTCTCAATAAGACAATTATACCATACAATTCCCATTCGTGGGAAAATGACGAGAGCAGCACAATAAATTATCAAAATTTTCGACGAAAAGCGTTTTTAGCGCAGTTTTTTCCTTATAAACTCCGCTGGAATTTCTGTAGAATGTTTAAAAATTCCGTATTGTAGTCCAATCATATACCTAGAGGGTGAGTGTTTAAAACGCTCATGAGATACATGGGGCTCACTCCAGAAATTCCTGAATTTCAACTACCGCTGTTTCCTTACTACCAGTTCTAACAGTTATTACCCAATAACTCTGCAAAAAGTGATTACTATCCTTCTTCAAAAATTCGTGTTTACAGGCTCATTAATTATCTGCGTACCAATTGCTCAATAATGGTCCTGCAATGAGTACGAGCAGCACAATAAATTCCGGAACTGTAAGCGTTACTGCTTCCTGCTGCCGTTAAGCGTTGTTTGACGAAGTTCAAATTAACTGAGTGATAAATGAATTGATTAGATAGAATTAGCCATGTACAAAGTGAATTGACGTAGAGCTAAGGAAAGTTGTGTGTTGCAACGCACCAGATATTTACTTTCCTTGCTCTACGAAGTAGAAAGGAAAGTTATGTAATCGGCTGAAAAAAAAATTTTGAGTTCTCTTCAGATCTTTACGTTTCAGACCCCCCTGAGTCCGAAAAACACTATTTGGGAAAATGGTCTGTGTGTGTGTGTGTGTGTGTGTGTGTGTGTGTGTGTATGTGTGTCTGTGAACGATTTTTAGAGAAAACCACCGTACCAAATCAGCTCAAACTTGATATCTAGCCCGGAAGTCACTATGGGACGCCAAAATAAGGGTATGAACAAAATCCACCGAAAGTTAACTATAGTTATCATAGTGATCAAAACACCAAATATTTTTTTTCTCAAAAATGGCTCTAACGATTTTGATTACATTTTTTATATTGATAGCTCCAAATATGGCAACTATACCATAAAATTCCCATCTATAGGAAAATGACGAGAGCAGCACAATAAATTACCAAAGCTTTAGACGAAATCGATTTTAGCGCGGTTTATAGAGAAAACAACCGTACCAAATCAGCTGAAACTTGATGTCTAGCCTACAGGTTACCATGGGGCGCCAAAATAAGGGTATGGACAAAATCTACCGAAAGTTAACTATAGTTATCATAGTGATCAAAACAGCAAATTTTTTTTCTCAAAAACGGCTCTAACGATTTTGATTAAATTTTTTATATAGATAGCTCTCAATGAGACAATTATACCATAAACTTCCCATTCGTGGGAAAATGACGAGAGCAGCACAATAAATTATCAAAATGTTCGACGAAAAGCGTTTTTAGCGCAGTTTTTGTCCTATAAACTCCGCTGGAATTTTTGTAGAATGTTAAAATAAATTAGTAGTGTAGTCCAATTCAATACCTAAAGATTGAGTGTTTAAAAACGCTCATGAGATACATGGGGCTCACTCCAGAAATTCCTGAATTTCAACTTTTGCCGTTTCGCTTACTACCAGTTCTAAACTTTTTACCCAATAACTCGACAAAAGTAATTACTACCCTTCTCAAAAAAATTTGTGTTTACCAATTGCTCAATAATGGTGTTGCAATGAGTACGAACAGCACAATAAAATCTGGAACCGTAAGCGCTACCACTTCCTGCTGCCGTAAAGCGTTGTTTGACCAAGTTCAAATTAACTGAGCGATAAATGAATTGATTAAATAGAATTAGCCATGTACAAAGTGAATTGACGTAGAGCTAAGGAAAGTTGTGTGTTGCAACGCACCAGATATTTCCATTTATTCTCTAACAGCTCTAAATATTTCGACCAAACTTATGGGTATAACTAACTTTCGGTAGTAGCTGCATTTCGTTTCCCATAGCTGTTTCCATAGAAATGTGTCGAACAAAGCAACAACACTCGTATCGTACAGAAGGTCGTCGAATTTACGGGGGAAAGTTGTGTGTTGCTCGCCCAGCGTATTTCCCCCATGAGTCATGCTAACATAACACTGGCGTTCCCATAAAAATCAAGACGCTGGTGCAATAAGTCAACTACGCGATAATTATTTAATTACTTGCGCACAATTATCATAAGCAACCCCAGAAATTCCGGAATTTAAACCACTCACTGCGATTTCTCACAGATTTTTATAACTCGCAAACACGAACGTTATCAGAATAGTCTTGTTGATAGTGTAATAAATCACCTATGCGTTGTCCACTTAATATATGATCGGCTTCAGTCGGTGCAGCTCAATAAATTCCGGAATCATAAGCAATACGGATTTGGTTAACCGTGAATGAAAAGTCGCAAAAAGCGCGTGGATTTGAGAAAATTTGCGTCATCCATCGCTTTGTAAACATAATTTCTGCCATTACTAGAAAAAATAATTAATATTGGCAATGATGAAGAGCAAAGCGTGTTCTTTTTGCTTAAATTTGGTTATCACGTGGCTTGCTGAATGAATATTGTGCACTTGCTGAGAGACATAGCTGATATCGCTTCAAAGATCGATAAAATGACATATTTACCAGAAACAGTGACGCGTTTTTATTTTTTAGCAACCAGCTCAAAGCAAAGTCAAGCTGCTGTTTCGTACAAACCTAGTATAGTCTACTGAAGAATCTAGAACTGATTGCGTGGTCTGAGTCTGAGTCAACACTACGATGAAAAGCTTTGCATTCTTCGCGAATTGATGGTTAATTTATCTTGGTTTTTGAACGGGGGAAATTGTCGTCAAAATGGCTCCTCAAAGCGACATCGTCCGCTCAAAATAATGTGTACTCACCAGATAATAGTAAATCCTCATCGCGCGACCAACTTCACGGTTGCCCCTTCGAAGAGTAGCCCGACTGTTTAGTCTGAGGTAGGCGGAAGAATTGACAAAGATATCCGCCTTAAGGCGACGAAGCCGAGCCCCGTCCTGCGGACGACGGAAAACAACCTCAAAACCTAATAATAGATCCTGAAACCGCTCTAGAAATCACAACAAGTTTTTCAAAAGTCGACGCCATTCAAGTAGCAAACAAGTCGAGAGAAGGCGGACGTGCCGTTGACGAAGGAATTTACCTGTTGCTCGGTTCAAACTCAAACTCAAAACAACCTAACGACTGAGTGGCGATTTAGTCGATTGACCTCATTATTGTCTGATTCCTATTCAATATAATAGAACATTTTTAGTGCCAGAATATTCAGTGCTGATGTAGTGTCCTAAGAAATGAAACGCAGTATTTCATCTTTTGCTCGTTGTGCGTTGAAACGTACTGGGGCCTTAGAACTCGACGTGAAATGTCTCATGCTACGCATCGCATTTTTATTCATTCTTTTCATATGAACGTGAAACTAGTAGCGCTTGAGGTTCCGAAATTTATCGAGTTGCTCCTTCTTGTTCACTGACTTTATCGAGTAATCACTGCATAGGCGATTCATGAGATGTCACGTTTATTTTTATTTTCCGCTACCCGAAGGGTAAGGAAAGTACTCTAATCGTATAAAAAAAAGTTGGGTTTTCTTCAGGTTTTAACGTTTCGAGGTCTACTGATTTCGACGCGTGGTCCGTGAGTGTCTGAAGTTGGATTTGTGGAAGAACAGCTCGACTGATTGGGATGATTCTTTTTACTTTCCTTGGCTCTACAAAATAGAAAGGAAAGTTACGTAATCGGCTGAAAAAAAAAAAAATTGAGTTTTCTTCAGATCTTTACGTACCCTCCTGAGTCCGAAAAACACTATTTGGGGAAATGGTCTGTGTGTGTGTGTCTGTGAACGGTTTTAAGAGAAAGCGACCGTAAAAAATCACCTCAAACTTGATGTCTAGCCTACAGGTTACCATGGAATGCAAAAATAAGGGTGTGGGCAAAATCCACTGAAAGTTAACTATAGTTATCATAGTGATCAAAACACCAAATATTTTTTTTCTCAAAAACGGCTATAACGATTTTGATCAAACTTTTTCTATAAGTAGCTCCCAATATGGCAACAACACCATTAAATTCCCATTCATGGGAAAATGACGAGAGCAGCACAATAATTTACCAAAATTTTCGACGTAATCGATTTTAGAGTGGTTTTTAGAGAAATCGACCATACCGAACGCAAAAATAAGGGTATGGGCCAAATCCACCGAAAGTTAACTATAGTTATCACAGTGATTAAAACACCAAATTTTTTTCTCAAAAACGGCTCAAATGATTTTTATTACAATTTTTACATTGATAGCTCTCAATAAGGCAATTATACCATAAAATTCCCATTCGTGGGAAAATGACGAGAGCAGCACAATAAGTTATCAACACTTTCGACGAAAAGTGATTTTTTAGTTTTCTAGTGGTTTTTTCCTTGTAAACTCCACTGAAATGTTGCTAGAATGTTAAAAAAAGGTGTGGTAGTCCAATCCAATACCTTTAGGGTGAGTGTTTAAAAACGCTCGTAAGATATGTGGGGGTCACTCCAGAAATTCCGGAACTCAGCTATCGCCGTTTCGCTTAGCATCAGTTCTAAAAGATTTTACCCAATAGCTCTGCAAAAGTAATTACTATCCTTCCTCAAAAAAATTCAAATTTACAGCCTCATTAATTATCTGTGTACCAATTGCTCAATAATCGTCCTAGAATTAGTACGAACGGCACAATACATTTCGGAACTGTAAGCGCTACCGCTTCCTGCTGCTGTGAAGTGTTGTTTGACCAAGTTCAAATGAACTGAGTGGTAAATGAATTGATTAAGTAGATAAAGTCATGTACAACGTGAATTGACGTAGATCTAAGGAAAGTTGTTTGTTGCAACACACTAGATTATTCTCGAACAGTTTTGATAGAAATTTCATATTGTCTCCTACTAGTTGGTACTTTTCTTCTCGATACAGTGAACAGAGATATAGGCCTAAAAAGTAAAACCCTGCAAATTATTACCCAATGGTTTATCATTCTCATGAACAGCTTGACCTAGTATTACTGCTCCGAGACCCATCCCATTTGATTCAGCATCGAATACTGGTAAACCATACGAAACATGACCTGACTACTATGGAACTACGGAAAATAAATATTCTCCCGGCGCCAGGCGCCCGTAAACGTCCGATGGAGGGGTGTGCGGAGGAAGTGGCCTTAACCTTCCTCCACCCAGTCGAGCAAAAAGAGTCGGAGAAATTGGGACGGGGCTTCCGAACCCTCGCTTGGCAATTGGCCGGACGTGGCGAGTCCAAAGGGCGTTGTGAGTCGAGCGGACCTTGAAAAGGATACGAAACACGGCTTATTTGCGATTATACTGCGTTTCGTTAATTTTTTTAACCATTTTTTGCCCATAACAACCATTGGCTTCGTCCGATCGGATTGCCGAGATGGCGGGAACAACTAGATACCAAATGGGATTTTTGTGCGAAAGAACGAATTTTTTAGACCACGTTACAGGCAGAAAAGGCAGGACGGGGGACGGGGGTCGGCGGACGGACATTGCAAATTTGGAATCTCCAAGTCTTGAAACGTAAAGTATCAAATTTTGAGGGGGGGTTGTAAAAAAATTTTCGTGACCGAAAACATAGGGTTATTATTCAGAATGAATAATAAACCATAAGTAGCCACTGTTGATTTCTTCCTTTGAAACTTGCCTTGTAAGTAAATACTTAAATCAGGTGGGAAATCAGATTAAGAATTCCTCCCAAATGGTACAGTTTTCCCAGAGTCATACTTCCACGTGGTAACTCATGAATAACATGTTTCCACCGAGAGACCTGCTAAATGACAACCTGCCGGAGCTCCACAGGTCCTGGGTCCGGTAGATGCTGAGCGATTGCCTGGGCTCCTGCAGGATAGCGAAACCGCAACCTTCATGACATCCGACTGATTAAACTCTCTTATTAGTGGCGAGGAACCGTAAACTCAGGCTCAAAACGGCGCGGACAGCAGTCGGTGGAGGGGGGACCGTGGATGGGGGCTGGTGGATTGGAGACGGGGGATGGCAGACGGCGGTGGGACATCGAAAATTTGGAAACTCCATGTCTTGAAACGTAGAGTATCAAATTTTGAGGGGGGGGGGGTCTAAAAAATTTTTCGTGACTGAAAACCTAGTAATAAACCAAAATTGGTTTTTCACGCTTTTTTGCAAAATGGCTCGAACGATTTTCATGAAACTCACAGAACGTTTTTATAACTCACAGAATAGTTAATAACTATATGTTGTCATGAGTAAATTGTCCTCTGACAGTTCGTTCAACAGAGATAAAAATGAAAATATGTCGAAAATAATGTGTTTGTGAACTAAGTGTCTTATAGCAACCTATACCCACATTTTGTTAGGGGTGATTATTTTTGTATCTATCCGTTGAACAGCAATACAAGCCGCGATAGCTCGGAAAAGGAGAGATATCGAATTTAACGGGTTTCGAATTTTATCAAGAACGGTAGGATATACTGGAGGCAGTGATTTCATTTCCGTACTATGGAATTGTTAATCTCGGGAACGAGGGGGTTCAGGAGGAATTGTGCCGGAAGGGGCAGTAGGTGCCACGAGGCAATTGTTGTGTGCCGGCCGTGTAGATTAGTGTGAGACTCATGAACCATATTCATTGAATCATTGGTTGAATCAGTCCTCGTGTACTTGGCCTGGGAAGGTTTGCTGTCTCGAGTGGATCGAGGTTGTGCAAATCTCCTTCATGTTCTGTCATTTCGTAGGTCAGTCCCTGGACACTACTTGCTCCTAGAGCTGGAGTCCCCTTCTTATATAGTTGAAGAGTTTGATCATTCCAGCACTCATCATGAAGATGAACGGGACCGTTGGCCAAAAACCTGCCTGTTGGAACGCTCTCTTCCCCCAGACCCAGAAATTGACCGGGGTGATCTGCAGTTAGACAACTTCCGAAGGGTATCGGCAGCTCTACTGGAATGCTAAAAAAATCACGCCTTGACGAAGTAATATTGTTTGATTCCAAATAGAACCAGTTTTTTCTGGATGACTGTATATCAGCGAGGACACTTATTGCTCAAATTACGTTGGCCCGTGCACCTTTCCCATAATTGAGACTCATTACGTTTCAAGGCATGGGGGTTGAAAATCAACCACCCAGGCCGTAATGCGATCTAAAAAATCTGTTCTCACGCGCGAATGTTCCATTTGGTATCTAGTTTTTCCCGCCCACTCGGCAGTTAGATTGGACGAAACCCATGATTATTATGAGCGCAAAAAGGTTTAATTAGTCAGTTGCTTCAAGTAGTAGCATTTACCTCACTATGTTAAAATTTACGACTTGAACGATTCACTGTGATTTCACTGTTTATTATCTAGACGCAGTCCTACACTTCTGAGACCCGTTATATTTGATTCTGCATCGAAACGTACCTAAGAAAAGATACCAAACACGACGTGATTGTCATAAAACTGCCAAAACTTCGTTTTTTAGCTAATCTTTAAACCATAGTGCCATTTACAAGGCAAAGTCAACTGTCAGGACTGAGACTGCAGGAAGTTATGGGCTCTTTATTCCTTTAAGCTATGGCCTAAACTAAACTGGAAAAAGCACATCAGATGTAAGAAAAAGAAGGCAACAAAGAGTGTGTGGGAGGACATGGGGCATCAAGCCCAGAATGGCCTGCGGGTTATACGAGGCCATTGTGAGACCAACGATCTCGTGTGGTGGCACAGAGCTGCAATTGGAGAGAACTGTATTAGCCTGGCCAAAGTACAATTGCTGGGGTGCCTACCAATAGTGTTGGTGATGAAAACCGCACTCACCACCACCATGGACAAAATGTTGCGTATAGACTCATCAGGCTTGGAATAAATAAGATACCACTGGCAATTGATGGGCCCTTGGTTTTCCAACTGGAATCCTTCACAGAGCTAAGGAAGGTGCCCATGTATGTCATGTCAGGAAATACAACGTGCAACAACCAGGAAGAGGCCTAATTTAATTATCGGTTTCGGCCTCCTAATGGTATCGACATCTACACACCTGGCCCAAAAACACCAGGCTCTGGGGTGTGGGTAAGTGGCTCTGGGAGGGGTGGGATGGACATTGCCGTGTTCCCCTCTCCAACGGTTCTTGAAGCAGAGAGCTATGCTATCATTGCTGGGGTAATGCATGAGAAAAGCTATAGCAATACAAATATATACATAATGACTGATAATCAAGCGTCTTGTAAGGCGCTGATGAACCACGGCTTAACGTCAAAACTGGTGCGAGAGTGTAGGATGCGGCTTAACACCTCAGCAAACGTGAATAGCGTTAATGTGTATTGGATTCCTGGGCATGACCATCAGGCCAGACGCAGTTAGTTTACTGCACCTATTGGGTCACCTCCCACCACGAGTCTTGTCTGCCACTAGGCAAGAGGACTGTGGGAGAATAGGCCAGAAGAATGCATCGAACAGTTTGGAATGGTGTGGGAGTAAGGCACTCCAAATGCTTTATCTCACAGCAAACACATAAGATAAGACAGAGCTTTCTGAGGATGGTGAGGAAGGATCTAAGGCACATTGTGAGGTTCACCTCGGGGCACTGCAAAATGAACATGTATGTTATGGGGATAGTCGACACCCCCCGGTGTAGGTGGTGTGGGACAGATAAAGACACTCCCTACCACGCCCTAGCCCAGTGCCAGAGACTTGAGCGGGAGCGATTTCTGTCCTTTGGTACTACTTGGAAGCTAGGCATGGACCTGTGAGACGTTAGGACTGGCTCATTGGGTCATTAGGCCGTCGTGCTCGATGCAGCTTTGGGACAGTCAGAGACGAGTTGCGTTCTTGTTACTGATGATGTCTCAACTATCAAAATCGATCTAACATCGTAACTCAAATTTAATGGCAATAGACAATCGTCTATTGAATCGTGACCATAACCACCATGGGTTGCGTCCGATTCAATTGCCGAGCAGGCGGCCACAACTATTTACCAATTGGAATTTACGCACGAAAGAACGGGTTTTTGACATTTTATGTCCTTGCTTTGCTACATAAACTCGAAAATGTAACGGCCAAGCGTCACGAAAATTAATCTTTGAGGCCGATTTGACAAGGGAACATTTTAACCCGAGTTGTAACCACAGTCCCTGTGGCGTAATGCATTAAGGCATCAGTCTCCTAAGGCAGAGGTTGTGGGTTCGAGTCCCACCAGGGTTACGATTATTTTTTTTGACATTTTATGTCTGTACTTTGCAACATAAACTCGAAAATGTAACGCGGGATATGTAACGGAGAAGCGTCACTAAATTTGTGTTGGGTTAAGTGCATGGTAACATCTGTTACAAAATCTAACGCTTGGTAACATCACACGTTTTAATAACCTCAGTGACTAAGTGATGATGTCAATGCAATTGACGCGGCCATTACATCGAAACCATCAACGAGCACAATCAAAGGTAGTCATCATTGTATAAAAACAAAAATAAAAGACATAAAATGTTCCAAGTGGTTGCGTACTTGTACGAAACCGTTTGTGTAAAGGTTTCTTTCGCGCCCGGCAGCCTCAACGTTTCCAATCACTCATCAGGAATCTCATCGGAGGACTATAGTTTCACTCAGTTTTTTTTAGACCACGTTAAAGGCTAAATATGGCAATTTTCCAGTTGATTACGTAACTTTTCTTCACATGCCGTAAATCTATAGAAAATATCATATTTAATTGTTATGATGATTCAGTAGGACAAATATATAGTTCCTCCAAAATATGAGCCTCCATCGCTCGTGCAGAATTTCGTGGTTCTAGTAGAACGGTGTTGATCTACGTAACATACGCAAAACTTGGGAAGGGTGAGAGTTTTCTTTAAATATTTGGACGCGGGAAGGTGAAACTTGGAAATTTTGAACAACGTGGGAAGTAATGTAAACCTTCATCTACAAGTACTCCCACATTATCATATTACACGTTGCTATAATCGCGTGTCGCAGATGACGGTTATTTAGTTTCGAACCTCTCTGAACTTGGACTGTTAATTATATATAATTTGAAGTTTAGTTCCCAGAAGAGATTAATAGAATAATGAGATGACTCAAACTTCATTCATTTCATGCTCCCAGTCTGAAAGTTTATCTTTGGAATTAGAGAAAATTGTGCGCACCTTGAATCCCTTTGGTAACTTCACTCCTTGTGAAGGCCTATCCCCTTCCGCCTTTGTAGCGGCGCTCTCGAGGCTGAAACTCAAGAAAGGGAAACTTCAATGCTCCGAACAACTTGTTTCTCTCGGCGTAACCGAATATTTCAATTTATGTTTTGAGCATCGGAGCTTTGCCATCTTTGGGAAACATTAGACGACTAAACATCGTTTTCCGAGACCTTTACCTTTTTAATGCCTCGTACTGCAGGGTTTTGTTGTTTGACGTTTATGTCTAGCGACTGCCGAAGATAGACATTCGTATTTCTACTTTCCTTAGTCCCTAGAGTCCAAGTATATTGAGTGCAAAAACACTTTTGGGAAGAAAGTCAGGGTGTCTGCGAATGTGATTGAAAGTGGATAGCTGGTCAAAAGCCCGTCGAACGCATCCTCAGAAAAATGAAGGTAGCCGTACAATAAACAACCTATACGACGAGAGTTTAAGAATGCCTGTAAAATAACACTGACCAACCCCAAAAATTCCAGAATTTCAACCTTTCCGTTTGCACTCGCTACCATTTCTTACCCAATATTTCCCGAACAGGGAAAAATTAATTCCCGGAAGTATTACGTTGGCAGTCCGATATTTCCCGGTGCAATGGTTCTTAATAATACCGCACTGTGAGGGGCGGCTTCATAAATTCCGGAACGTTAAGCGCCACATCAAGTTTTTGGAGTAAAGAAAATCGCTGAATGGGCGTAATGGAAAGTTGCACCAGATATTTTGTCTCAAACGTCTATATATTATATTTTGTCACATGCTGTTTGTATAATTCTGCGAGGTTGACGCTCTTCCGCTTGCCCTGGAGGTGTGAGTGATTGTGAATCAGCTAGTGTACTAGGTAGTGATTTAGGGAACATCTTCCAAGATGTAGTGTCTTGCGTCAATGTTACCGGGGTAATGCGTCTCGTGAACACGGGGCCATTGTCTAGCTTCACCAGCTAGAGCCGTCAGCGAAGTATTTTCAGGCTGACCCCCAAAAAGCCAAATGTCCCGGTCTGGAAATTTTTACCGTTTTTCACGTGTATGGTACCCTGTTGATGTATATAAAATCGCATCCAGTTGGGCTCGCTATTTCTACAGAAGTCCACTCGATTGTTGCCCTGTACTGGAAGACAAACATTCGAACTTCTTCTAGAAAGGGAGGAGGTTCATTGGAAATGACTTTGACGTAATTTTTCAAAGTTTTGACCTTGCGCTAAACAAGTCCATTTGTTGCTGGGTTCCCTGGTGCAACGGAACGCCCGGCAATTCCGTGAGACGTCATTTGAACATGGTGACTTCAGTGCGTGGATTCATCTATATTTTCTCCAATATCCTCAATTTTGCGAGGAACCACGTGGTGCTCCACTGTAGTTCCCACAACCGTGTGCATCGGTTTTTGGATGAGCAAGGCTTCCAGCGCTGACTGATATTAAGCAAGCTTAGAAGGTAATTACGGTTATTGCTAAAAATCATTGTCACAGTGAGTGAAAATCTGCCTCCCAAGTATACAGTTTAATCCAGGAGTACCTGGTTAAGCTTCAAAGTATGGTTCGGTACTGCATGGAGGCATACGTCCATAGCGTTACATGTAAGCAACAGTCTCCTACCACGAGACTGACTAAATGACACTACCCTACTTCCCAAGGTCTCGGTATGGTGGACGTTCAGCGAGTGACAGTGTAGTCGCGTGCTAGCGCAGCGCCAACCTCCAAGAGATTCTGCCTAAGTATACTAAATTGGTCAACATGAGAAGAAAGCAGACCACCTCCCTCAGACCCCGCAATTCGTAGCGCTAACCCATGATTCACCAGCGCAAAGCCGCAGGCTGTGCATTTCCGCGGTACCATGTTTGAGTCAAACAACCCTTAAGGCCAGAATTGTTGCTGGCCCGCCCCATCTTTCGATTGCACTTAACGGCTTTTGCTCATCCCAAGACGAGGCAGTTTGGACTTGCTGGCCTCCCTGGGTCTTGGAAGGGCCCCAGTAAGCTGCGGCTGAGGTCCCCCAAGCCCCCACCCACTACTCAGGGGTTCATCCGCCACGCGTCCGGTTTTCTGTCCCCTCGCATCCAGTTTTCCGTGCCCTAGTAGAAGATACAGAAGATTGCTCTTGAGGATAAAAATGTTAGAGCATTTTAATTTAGCATCAATACATACTGATATGTACTGCACACCAATCGCCCGGCCATAATCTATGTGGTCTAAGTTTCTATAAGGATCATCTCAAGGGTGTACCTCGTCCTTTGTTGAATTTTGCGAAAAGCAGAATATGATTCTTACCTGCGTGCAAAACGTTCAATGTCTCTGTTCAGCTTTCCCCTAAAAAGAACTGGAAAGAGGTTGATTAAACGAAGGACTTCATTGGCCTGGGCAGAATTGGGATGACGACCTGAGTAGACTGAGTCATCAGCTATTGTTTCTGAAAAAGTTGTTCCTCCGGATGGAATTATCATGTTGGAACGAAATAACATTGACAGATTATGGTACGCTTTCTTGCGGGACTCCTGTATGGGTGGTAACTGGAGTAAATAGAATTATGTACATTCGCTTCCAATTTCCTCGTTGAAGCTACCTAATCGTTGACTTCTCTCCCTTTAAAATTCACTCATTTTGTTCTTTCTGTTTGAGTGAGTGTTATATATTTAATGCTCATGTATGGTGTGGGTGTGTGTATTTTGGGAGGTTCAGTGTGACATACTCCGCGCTTATTTGATCTCGTGTGTACTTTATATACACGTACTGTTGTTAGCCAAGCCTCTGTACATACAGTTGCCTTTATGACCAAAATGAATTATATAAATGAGCAATGGTTGGGCGAAATTGACGCCACTCATGAACTTCCAGGTTATTAGATAACAGCATTAAGAGTTAACCGGTAAGTGACAGCGGAGCGTTAAACTGCGAACTTATCTTGGAAGGCAGCAGGCGGATAAGCTGCTGGACTAGGGGGAGCAAACTCTCCGGCCATAGCGAGAAATCGTTCTCTTAATTGGGAACTTGTGCCCTTATCGAGCGAAAAGGGCAAGTGCTCTTCTCTCGTGGGAAACCGTTAATTTGCTCTGCTCCGTGACCGTTTTGTACTTCACTCCAATCCATTCCAGTAAATTCCCCTCGCTGCTGGCCCGTTTCGAAGTCGACTGGAAGCCGTTCTCAGTTCGGATTGAGCGCGTCTTGATTGCAACTCCACGAGAGCGGAAAGAGGCTGAAAGCTGTTTGGAAGTCGCTTCCTTCGGTGCGAATAACGATGCGGTTATTAGTCTTGTTGAACTTACCTCATGAGAACTGATTAAGCGCTGCAGCTCTTCTGTTGTAATCAATGGCGTTTCCTCGCTATCGTTTGAGTAGTTCTTCCAAAAGCTCGAATCTTACCTGCCGATCCTGACCCCACTGTGATTACTTTTACTAATCAGCGTAAGGGACGAGGTCTACAGGAGAAGGAATGGAATAAGTTGCAGGTACAGGAGATACAATTCAGCCCAGATTAATCCACATGCTTGCTCCTTCCAGAGCTTGTGCATTAGGTAGAAAACACTCTGCATCTCCACATGTTCCCCCACCATTTCCAATAAATTGGCTTAGTTTCCATTAACTATGTACCTACCGAGTGCCTCAGTAAAATAAATGAAGACAAAGCCCTTCAGAACAAGAAATTGAGTCTCTGGTGAAGGTGAAGAGTACGTGAAGAAAAATTGCCATTACTGGTTTCAGACTAGAGTTATTTGGATTACAATAGAAACGAACACGAACTAAAAGTATCCTTGAACCGACTTAGTCTTTGACTTTTGTGCTGATTCGGCAGTTTACTGAGAACCTTCTCCGTAGGAACGAGGGGAGGTCTCTGACCGGTAGTTTGAGGCTTCAGATGATGCGAATAAAGTGTGTCCAGTTTGAGTACAGTGTATGAAATCTTTGGATTTTATTTTCTTGCCACGAATGCGATTTATTTAGTGTGAGTGCAGGTAAATGTAAAGTGAGTACAACCCGTCAAAAAACTGCTAGCGCGAAGTGCAGAAATAGTTGATTCTGATTTATGTTGTGTGCGGCAGTATGTTTTTAAAGAGGAAACGCGTGTTCCCCAGGGCAATGCAAGAGAGACCTTACTGAACCCTATTCTTCCTGTTTGATATTAAAACGTTGGTTTATTATTCCTCACCAAACGCAAAATGGGAATATTTAGCTCTGTCGAACGACAGCCAGGCGAGAGGTATTTTTTGTGTGGCTCACCGAGTGGAACGGCATGGGGTCTGGCACCGCGGCTTTGAGTTCTTCCTTCAACCACCCAAACGCCAGAAAGAAACATTTACTTCCGCAACAAGGTAGTCAGGAAGGTCTTGGATGTTCTCTGAGGCTTAGCTGCTCGATCTTCCAGAAGACGTGTGTGATGTGCAGGTGGAGTACATGTACCCAAAACCATTCCTCAACCACCACTCACCTCCAGTTTCTTGTCCGCACAACGTGTAACTTACGACTTCTTGGATCTTCCACTAGACGTAGATGGAATATTAGGACACGAAACCCTCCATCCTTCCCCTCCCGCCTCACCACAATTTCTCCTCCCTACAACCTGTAATTTTCGGCCACTTGGATGTTTTACCAGAGTTGGTTAACATGTTGGTGGATTGTGTAGGGAAATACGTGCATCCAAAACCCGCGGAGCTTGCCGGAAAAAAGGCTTCCCGAAAGTTTATGAATATGCAACCGAGTGTGATGAACAACATTGTTCCGTTTGAACTTGTGAATTTCGTTCTATTACGTTCCGTGTACCACTCAATTCCCTGACACAACTAGATTTTTGAGCTCATGCATCGCTCCATTGTTGTATGCACCTCCTGGCTCTGTCGATCGCTCAACAACCCCAAATGCATAACTCGGACGGAAATATTTAGTTCCGCCACAAATCCCATGGAACACGGAAACAAACGGACAGATTCCCTCGTATAAATTGAAACGTGAATTTTTGATCGCAGAACTCCGGCGGTGGAGGACCAGCCGCAATTTAGCGACCGGAGCGACCCCTTTCAATTTTTCGGAGAATATTCGACAACGCTCGTTCAGTCCCCCTCCAACCCACTCCTCCCCACACTCCTTTTTCCGACGGAATTATTGACACCCGGCACGTCGGCACCTGCTGAAGTATTTAGCATGTTGATTCGTTAAAAAGGTTCCCGGGGATTTATTCCCGGCTCGACGGTGGAGGGAAACATACCTCCCGGGGACTGCAGAGCCAGCACCTGGCTCCATTCGTGTCGCTAGACCCGGACAACTGTTTTCACCTTCCCTGTAATCCGAATGAAGCGAGAACGTAAAGAAAAAACGGATTTGCAAAAAACAGCTAGCATTGGATTGGGCCAGTGAATATATCGAACAGCCGTCTACATTTATATTTAGCGATATATCTCAGTAAGATTGTAACTAGGACAGCGAAGCCTTGTCCGGACAACGTACCAGCAAGGGTTGAACACTCATTTCATAGCTGGTGTGCTGTCAGTTGGTGAGAATGATGTCTTGGCTCTGACAGGGTTCCTCCAGTTCTCCGTTCCTGTGCCTTCGTGTTTCCGTTGGCTTCGTTCTGCAACGTCTCACACTCTACTGGATTGTTCCTAATATCTCGAAGTCATTCACCACCTTTTCGGGGCATTTAAAAGACCCGACTGGTCGGAAATTCCCAATTACCTCCTCGTTTGTTTTCTTCCACCACCCTCAAGCTTCTGGAAAAACTCGTTGTTACCCGTCGCTCAACCTATTTCCGTCACCACATGGTAACTGATCAGCGTGGGTTTGTTTCTGGACGCTATGGGGTCACCAGTCCTATGACTTTCCAGAAGTATGTTCCGCAGATCATAAATGCCCAGGATGACCTCATGTTTCGACACCCTTCAATGTACTCCCCCTTTCTACCATTCTGAGTGCCCTAGAGACCCTTGGTGTTGTCTGCTTTCCGTTGGAGTGGGTTCATAAATACCTAGTGGACTGTGGGCTGGTAGTGTTGGGGCTTTCTTTGTCGCCTTGTCTGGCGTCCCACAAGGCTCTGAACTCAGGCGTCTTCTTTTCATCTGTGTCTTCTGTTTGGACCAGGATAGATTTGAATGATTCTCGGAGACGGGTTTTAGTTGAGCAAGAACTTGTAATTGTTGAGGTGGTGTATCACAAGATTTGAAGACTTGGATGTACAAACGAGAGGTGACTTACACAGGATGTGAGTTGAGTATATAAGCGCGAACAAGTAGTGCTCTGAAGGCGTGAAACTGGTTGTACTGAGAAGGAAGGAGAAGACCGAATTAGAAGTCGATGAGAGGTGAAACAAGTGTCTGTTGGGAGAATTGGAGACGATCGTATCGCGAAAGATGGTGGAAGGAACCATCCCAACCAGGATGGTTGGGGAACAGGGGAGGGCCGACTTTGGCGATACTTTGTAGCAGAATGGTTTTAGGAGAAGGTATCAGTTGTGGAGAGGAATCTGTAAAAGGAGGAGAAGGAAAAGGTGGGAAAACCATTGTTGGAAATATCTGCAGAGGTGGGATTTCCGTAGGTGCAGATACCTTTGGAGAAACAATGTCCTTGCCACAGGTGCGACCCGTTGAGTAGGAGCGGAAATTCCGAGGTCAAAAACCTGGACAGATTCGGTGCTTTGCGTCGAACAGTCATCAATGACGTCTACATAGCTTTCGACTGTGCTAATTTTGTGTGTTTACACTGACGACTTCAAGATTTTTGCTTGTGTTCATTGTGATTGTGCCCCTCTTCAGGATAGCCTTGACTTCCCGGATTGGATTAGTATAACTGCTCTCCCTCTCTCGCTCTTAAAATGTACAATAATCGCCTTGAATAGCTCCTGTACACTGTGCTTCATAACTCCTCCATCTGAAAGTCATCACCCACCAGGGCGAAATGAAAGCTTTTAGCCTCCCAGCTTTCCTTTACTGACCATATTGCCCAGGATTCCACGTGCGTGATGCGTTTCCTGGGATTTCTGAAACGGAATGGCGTTTTCAGGACGTTGCATTAAGCGCATTGAGTGAGTTCATTAAGCCGTTCAAGTTGGGAGTCCCACGTTCTGACCTTGACTACTCCTCACTCTCCAGGATGCAATGTCTTCCAACTCCTACTGACTGCCGCATTACTGCAGACATGGTGTTCCTTCATGGTCTGTTTACCAGCTGGATTGATGCTTTACGTCTTCTTGCTCAGGTTGGATTGCACATTTCCAGAGTAAATTCTCGCCTTATGGAATTATTTTCCGTTCTTATTTTCCTAACAAACTATACGATCCATTGCCCTTTGAGCAGTCTGCCTCGATCTGGTAACCTGCTGCTCTTTTCCACTCCCTGGCCCGGCCTGCTGTCCAACTCCTCAGTGACTTTCCACATGCTCCACTTGTTTCTGCACGCCCCATACCTGTCGCTCAACACCCTTTCAGGGCAACGTCACGTTTGAGTACCGAGTGTTTTTTTGGCGGCTTTTACCAATCATTAATTAGGCTTTTCCCGTTATTTGAAGTCTTGAACTCAACAACCGCTCCAGTGCCCACAGTTGCCTTAGTCCTCAATGTTCGTTGTCATGTCATAGTAGTTTCAAGCCGGTATCTGCTGGGTTTGATTATCATTACCTCAGGTCCTTAAGCCTGATAAGATCAATATTACGTGCAACATGAAGTTGGGCAAACCATTTTCTGATATTTTGAGGTAACTTCTGAACTATTTTTCACTTTCCTCTTAAAATGTACAGTTAGCGATGCGACGCATCACACAATTTTTCTCAGCTCTACGTACATTTGAGCTACTTATTCTATTCTGTTCTTCACGGAGTACATATGAAAAACTACGCTAAAATCGATCTTCGTCAAAATGTTAAGCAATTTATTGTGCTGATGTTTTCATTTTCTCACAAATGGAAGTTTTGAGGGCACGACCATATAATTTCGAACATTGAATTAATTGTTAAAAGCCGTGTAAACCGCCGAATGTACGTGGGACTGAGGAAGGCGCGTGCTGCTTCGCACCAGATATTTTCTTATATAATTGAGCCTTACGTCTAAATAAATATACCAATCAGTGATGAAATTTCATCTTGTTTGGCTATATTGTGTATGTAGCAGAGTTGAGATGTAAAAGTTATGCGTGTTTACTACATTTATTATGTGTACACTGTATTGTGAGTTTTGCTTTCACGAGATATATAGTTTCTACGGAGCTACGAATTATCAACTCGTATAACAGTCGAAGGGGGGTTTTTCTTCCAACGTCAATGAAGTTGTGGAAAGGGCGGATCTCGTTTCTGGTGGTTCGGCGAACTTCATTCGCAATCGATTCGGCATTACTTTCAGTGAACCTCTTTTCGAAGCCTATTCCTCCTTCGTTTGCCTCTTCCATTACCCCATGACAAATATTTACTCCGACGATCGACTTACGGAGAAACGGCTAAATGTTTTGGTTCGTGCGCCTCTCTCTGAAATCAGTTAATACCTCCTCCTCCTCCTCCTCCGTTTCAACCATTTTCCTTCCCCAACCATCCCTCCCCTAGACACCGCCCAGTCCGTCTCTCTAATAACCGACCATTCGAATTACACCGATTCCTCCAGTTCACAAACACATTAGTCAAAATTGAACTGGGAAAACCGGCGGCACCTCGCAGGATGGGGCAAATAGATTTTACCACTCTGTCCCTGGGGAGCGATATATTCACAGCCAGTCCAGGACGAACCAGTTCCATCTGTCTGACGGCCTAATTGACTCGTATTTTCCCCAGTTTTAGCCGCCGCTCTAATTCAATGGAGCTGAATGGTCGTACGGCGAACTAAATGCAGTTAATATTCCTCAAAGGGTTAAAAAAGAAATCCGGTGAAATTAATTAATTTACTAATTCTATCCTCTATTCCTGGGTTCGCTAAGACTAATGTTCTGTATCCAAGAAATTTTGTTTTTTTAAAGTCAAGTAATTTGGTTGCCAGTTTCCTTCAAATTTACACGTTTTGCGGTCTATTGAATAAAAAAACCTAATTTCGGTCTGTCTATTTGTGTGGAAGAGCTGGAGAAATTTCTGTCGACTGAATGCATAGTGGGAAGGGGTGGGGAGGCGAAAACTAGGGGCTTTCTCGCTCCATTGATTTTGGTTGAGCTTGCAAATTATTTCCTACTAATCCTCGATGAAGCGATATCAATCTTTTTTTCGGAAGAACGGTTCTGAAGATTGAACTGGTAACCAAAATATTGTAGTCAATAAATTGTCCTCTGAATTCCCGAGGTACCGCGATAACAACAAGCACGTGTCAAAAGTCGTGATTTTTCTTTTAACATTTTCAAAATCTCGTCGATTCGCCGAACATTTTTTTTTCCTCTCGTTTTTCTAATTTTTTCGGAAACAGTTTCAACAATTTTAATTCAGGTAATCCGCACTTACATTTCGTTCGGTTTAAATGTGCCGGTAGAAATGAGTTGAACGAAGATAGAGGACTCGTGTATGTAGCAGACCGTTCAAATTGTTATCAAGTTATTGAGTTGCTTCTACTAATGTCACGACATTTATTGAGTTTTCAGTCAGAATGAAACATTTAGGGAAGGCTTGTGTTTCTCATTTTGGAAATGTTGGCTAAAAAACCGTGAAGAATGCTAGAAAAGAGGGTGATTTGAATTCCGGAATTTCTGCGGTGATTCCTGATTAATAAAACGTTTTGAGGGATTTGTAAAAAAAAAAGATATGGCCACAGATGTTAAAGCCGTTTTTGAGAATAAAGTCGGGGCTAATCACTACGGCTATCGTTATTTGGATTATTGTGGGGGGGGGGGATGACGCAGGAGGGAGGGTCTGCTGCTAGTAACCCGACGAATTTACTTCTGCGTATTGAGAACCAATCCGGAATCGTTTCGCACATTGCAGTGCCAGCTCTTCTTCCTTGTTCTCTTCAACCTTAAGAGAATCTTGTTTACTACCCAGCAGTTTGGGAACGGGTTATTCCTCCATGTCTTCATTCACCCCTGCGAGATACTGACTGGGAATCAGCAAGCTACATCCTCTTCTAGCGGAGCACTGCTCTGGAAAATTGAGCAATGCACGTGGAGCGGACGAGTGTCCTCGCATGAGAAGCATCATCGATCATAACGATCACTATGGTTAGCTTTGGACCTGCTGATACCTCAGTTTTAGCATCCCATGGCGATTCGCAGTCTAAAGCTCGAATTTGCGCCACTTCTTGTACACTCTCACACACACAGATAATTTTTCATATGGCGTTTATCGGTCTCAGAAGCGTTCGAACCGTAAGCATCTGTAGGGAGCTCAAAAGTTTGTCCGGCCGATTACTCAATAGAGCTACGAAATCAGAAACCGATAGAAGAATAGTTATTGTTCTTTAAATATTGGTAGTCGCAATATACCGCGCTATCGAAATCCATCCTTATTGCAGATTGGACGGTTTCGAACTCGGTGGAGCCGACGAAGAAAACTGTAACGACCGTCTCTTTGGTTTTTCACAATTTCCTGGCTGATGGAGAAGGGGTGAGAAAGAACTTGGCAAAGTCACCCGATAGCGATCTGCCCCGGCGAGCTGTCAACCCTTTCAAACGCTCAGGTGGCGGAAATGAAAGTTGGTACGATGCGACTGGTAAACAGGCCAAGTCAAGGAGCCGTCACCTCGTAGATATTTTCGTTACTCCGCTTCGTCGCTTCGGTTCTACGGTTCAGTTATATCGTCGTAACAATGAAACTATCAGACAAATGGAATCGTCATTCGCGAGGGAATACTTCTTCTTTCTTTTGTAACTCAAGTGACGGGATTTTTGGAAATGTGTTTATCTGATTTAAAGCCTTCGTTCAGCTTGAAATGAAGTTTTAGTACTGACGTTGCGAATGAAAATATCTAGCGCGACGAATCAAACAACTTGCAGCTCCACGCGCATTCAGTGATTTTTATTATTCTGCCAACTAACACCTTGTGTTCAGTAAATATGCACTCGGTTGGACTATACTCGACGTCTTAGAGACAGCGAGAGAGAAAGAGGGAGAGAGAGAGAGAGAGAGAGAGAGAATGAATGAATGATGGCGTTTATTTACAAAGACAGAATGAGATTAGGACCATGAGGTCCTCCCTTACATCTATCCTGTGATTATTAGTAAAATAAAATTCCACACGGACTAATAACCAATGTAAGCGATTATCTTTTAAAACAAAAAAGTCAAAAGTTTCAAAACAAATCAATAGTCAAATGAAACGATTTCTTCTAATACAAGGGAAATGAAAAAATGGAAGTGGATCAAGTTGGGTCATCGTACGTCTTGAGGAGATCTTTTCTATAACAGTTTCGGAAACTTTTGGCATATATTGTGAGATCATATCGGTCGGCGTTGTCATTATAAAACTTGATGGATTGCATTAGGAAATTTGCTGAATAAATTAGTTCTATGGAACGGAATTTGTCGAGTGTATGGCGAGTATTAACATCATGAATATTGCATTGAAAGATGTATTGCTCGAATAAATACTTCGGTTTCCTGAATTTGAGAATTTTAAACAGCATAGTAGCCACTGCGAGCTTCTTTCTCTCTTTGATTTTAAGCCAGCCAAGTTTTTCAAAGTACGGAGTTGTGTGGATATCAGGCCGAAGGCGGAACACAAATCTCACGATCGAATTGAGGGCTCTTTGCAGCGTCGTGAACTGCCCCGCACTAAGATCGCAGTTGGCGAGGGAGGCGTAATCGAAGAGTGGCAGCAGAAGTGCCTGGGCAAGAGAGAGATAAAGAGAGACTGACTGGCCTATTTACCTTTCAATTTTCATCAAGCATCATGCAATTTAAATCATCTTTCAAATTTTCATAAAATATTTAAATATTATGTTATCAAAACAAAAACAAAAGAAACTATTTCCCAGGTCAATTAAAATTTTCCGTTACTAAGTCCTTAGGATTAAATGTGATGATAAACTAGACAGGAGATCAAGTTTTTCCTTGAACAAAGAGAAAATTAAATACAGGGGAAAGGATTAGCGGATATGAGGTGGATCGAGACAGAGGACGGTACAATGTACAGAAATAGCTCTGGTTGTGTTGGAAATGAACGAAAATACTAGGGATGTCAAAATGCACGTTCAATGAAATGATTGACATGATTTATTGCAAATAAATCACCTAGTTTTAATGGTTTTGAAAAGTTCGACATCCGCAACACAATAATGAATGGCGAGGAATGGCGAAAAAGGAAATTTTGTACGTATGATCGAATCAGCTGTAATTTAGGAGTGGAAATATAACTGGATTGTGACAGGATGGTTGTGGTCACAATAGAGTTCTGAGTAACAAGCAACAGATAAAATGAGATGAGAGAGATTCCACCGGACAGGTCTGTTTCTTTTTTGATGACTGTTCCTAAACCCTCGACGAGGATTATATCAGTCATGGAAGTTGCGGTTTCGCTAATGTGCAAGAGGCCGGCCCCTGCAGCATCCACCGAACTCAGACCTGTGGAGGTACGGCATGTGTTTGGTCGTTAGCCAGTCTCCCAGTGAGTGACTGCGCAGAGGAATCCCGTACCGTCTGGGAGGAGTTCATAATCTGGTTTCCCACACGATCTTACTATTTACTTTGGTGGCAAGTTTCAAAAGGACAGATCAACTGTGGCTACGTTTCTTAGCCATCATCTTCTTCGCGAACTTTGCAAAATGTTTATATCCTTGCTTTGTTGCGGTCAATGCTGCTAACAACCGTCGCTCACTGTAGTAGAAACTAGAGTGGAGCAGCACGTGGTTTCTTGTTTCCTCCGCACTGGAGCCGCAGGACGTGCATGACAGAGAGTCTTTGAGAGAAGAGAAGTGGAGCGGCGCATTGAAGTCACCATGCCCCGTGAGGAACTGGCTCATCCAGTGGTCAGGTTCAACCCATTTTCTTGAAGACGATCACGGATGTTGGGGAAGAACTCATACGTGTCACTTCCCTTTGACGAGGATTCCCATCTCGCTTGCCATTTCTTCAACACCCATTCGTCGATGGTGCCCGTTTGTCCTGTGGTGAGATCTGAAAGCGGGGGAAGTTCCCATTTCACTCTCCACTTGTCAACCATGCTCTGAACGGCCAGTTTGAGGGTGAGTATGTAAACGCGAACAAGGGACTCCAAATACACGTGAACTGGTTGTGAGACACTAAGTGGAGAGAGAGAGAGAGAGAGAGAGAGAGAGAGAGAGAGATGGAAAGAAAAAGAGAAATATATAGAGTTGAGTTGTGAGAAGCGCGAGCTGAGAGACTAATCATTGGGAAAACTGAGAGACAGTTGTTGTTTGTGAGTGCTGATAGATGATTGACTTGGAAGGAGCTATCTGCTGAAGAGAGAAAGGTAGAAAGAGAGTTAGGAAAAGGATAGTTCCTGGAAAGACCAGAAAAGGAGGAACTCCGTTGTCACTTGAAAATAACTGAGGAGCGAGACTTCCCAACTAATAGGGGAGAAAGGGATGTCACAAGAAAACCCACCAAATCGTTGGAATAGCACGTATTTGGGGAAGTTCGTCGCCACCTCTGGAAATACTATTTCTCGTGTTTGGCTGGGTATGGAAAATCAAGAGGAAGAAGTTGATTGACGACGGTAATGGTGGATTGTGATTAAGATCGAACTACTGGTGTCCAATTAATTTCTCATACAATGGTCACAATTAAGATCGTGACATAAAGTAACGTATCCAGTTAAATGGTATTTTTCGGACGCAGCAGCCTTCAAAACGTTTAGATCTGAAAAAAACATTTCATTAAAGCCGGCTTAATAACTTCTGTTCTACTGAGAGAAAAAGAAAGTAAAAACAGCGCGTTGTGCTTCGTTCATTTCCAGCTTGGTAAAGCGATAGTTGAAATAATTGTCTCTATAACCGCATCAACGCTGTGAATGGCATTGACGAGCTCATTACCGTAATCTGAACTTTGTTAAAGGACGTAATTGAACCACAAAGGGATTAATAGTTGTCAGCATAACTGGACGAATAAATTACGACGTTGGTACTTATATTATAAGTCCTTATTATTTATTCAAAAGTTATTGACACGGCTGAAGCGGCGTGGATTGCTGATATACACGAATCAATCAGATAATTTTCCTCCGACAGCTTTGTAGCGCACCTTTACAACTTGTATTTCGAATAATGTGACAATCATGTCGAATCACAACGGCACGGAATAACCTCGATCGTTGGCTCGAAATGCGGAACTTCAAACGCGGTGGATATCTGACTGAATTGATTGACAGATTAGCAGTTTTGAAGTGCTCAGGTATAACAATTTCATAATCACAGCACGCTCTAGAAATTTAAAATAAATGAGTGATGGAAAAGCAAAAAAAAGAAAAAAGAGCAACCAAATAATAACCTCGTTATATTGGTGTGGAAAGAAAACGAAGTTAAATTATTCTTCTAAACGGGCAAGTTATTAACGTAAGTGCAGACTTGGAATATTAAACAGTTGAAAATGGGAAAACGAGGGCTAAACTAAACAATTGGCCGTTTTTGAGGGACAGTTTGAAATTGGAGGAATACCCCGAATAAACGCCTCTTTAAATCAATGTAATCTGTCACTCTGCTCGTTTCTAAATTGATATAGAATACTTACTGGTCCGGAGGCAAGGGAAAACCAAGGTCCAATAACGACCGGAACCTGCCGCGGATGACATCAGACCGTATCCTTCACGCAGTTTGAAGAAGGCGTCCAAAACCTGTTGTCATGTTCAGCCTGAAGTTCAACCACAACAAGAGGAAATTAGTAGAACAGGGTTTTCAAAGTGGGGACACTTATCACTTCCCTTCTTGAACGTTTCGTACACAAAACGCACATCAGAGCCGTTCTCTTGTAAACTTCGAGGCGTTCCTCAGTTATCTGACCACATTTTTCAAATCATCCTTTCAAGAGATAGTTTCCCCATCGACAGGACAAATTAAGTCGTTGAACGTCCTTGGACCACTTCTTCATGATGGTGTTCCACTAGTCCGCGGACATGCCTTTGCTCAGTGTGCGGCAAGATATTGCGGCGTTTTCGTCAAACCTACGCACTCCCGCCGGGAACGTTTCGTCAGTTTGAAGACTTCAGAGGTTCGGGAGCCTAACAAATTATTGCTTCCCGTTCATCTTGAAAATAGCGGAATTCGAACCCGATTTGTCAGGAACCACTGCCAGAAAGGCTAATGTAACAATTTATTACGGCAGAATATGCTTGCGGTAGAGGTTGTAGACTTGTACAGGATATAACTGTAACGGGTGACAGGGCAATGCCATCTTGCCCCAAGCCGCTGGTATGCCAACTGCATCAATTCATCAGCGTGGGTTGGGTGGGCATAGGAAGAGACCGAGTTTGTTACTTGAATTTGAGTACCTGACAATGTTGGCCCTGATGCACTCTCCCGTTCGTTGTAGTCACATGAAAAGACACAATGCAATTTTTAGACTCAGAAAAAACGTACAAATCTGAAGGGGACTCAAAAAAGTAAAAACGACACTTGCAAATTAAGTCAACTACCATCAGACAAACTAGTTCTAGATAAATAGGCTATTACGTTCGTTAACCCGACCACTCGTGGATTTCAACAAACATAGGCGGATAAAAGTGGTAGGTAAATCGTTGATTTACGACGACGTCCAGTTCCGAAATAGGCTGGTGACGGTTTGGTGACACCAGCGCTGTCGTTTTTCGTGTTCCGCGACAAAAATTCTGTTTCTCGTAAAACCGACGTGATTCCGCGATTCGCCAAAATCAAGGGCTATTAGTCGGAGAATTTCTTTCCTTTCGTTTTTTCACTCCAGTCCGTGGACATACCTTTACTCAATGCGCGGTAAGACGTTCCTGCATTTTCGTCAAACCTACACACTCCCGCCGGAAGTGTTTCGTCAGTTTGAAGACTTCAGAGGTGAGTCCTTACACAATATGCTATTCTGGTACGTGAGCCTTACAAATTATTGCTTCCCGTTCATCTTGAAAATAGCTCAATTCGAGTCTTTAATTGATAGGAGCTACTACCCGAAACGTTTAAGGTAATAATTTGTTACTTGTACAGGATCAACTGTAGTGATGTGACAGGGCAACGCCGTCTGCCCCAAGCGGCTGGTGAGCCGACTGCCCCAATTCATCAGCGTGGGTTGAATGGTCATAGGAAGAGACGTTGCGTTTGAATAGCTGACACATTCGGTCCTGGTGTGCTCTTCAGTTCGTTGGGGTTACATGCGATGCAAACAGATAGCTGCCAATCGTAAATACGAAAGGAGTCTGATTTGACTAAGTTGAATTTTCGTTTTCGTGAAACGAAGATATGTTTAGTTTCCGCTAGAATGAGTATGGAAAGTATTATTGCCGTACGAATAAAAAAAGGCGAGTTTTCTTGAGTATTGAGGCATACTGAATCGAAAATATCCGCTAGCACGTAGTTCATATAAACATGTAAAACAACTTGACCCCATACGTAAAAACTGATAACCGTTCGATTCCTGGAATTTATTGAGCTACTGCTACTTTTTTTTTGACCCGAGGGCGTGTGGGACAAGTCCCTTTGTCACTGCGGCCGCATATGGGCCTATTGTGACGGCCCTTTCTTAGTAGAATGCGTTGTACATACCCGCCCCCCTTAGGAAGCCGAGTATGTCCTTCACCGCAGATTCCGCCATGATTTGGGGTTCAGTCGTCCCCTGACCGAAGTATTCAAAGCGTTTTGCTGCCAAGGCAGGGCACTCACACAGGATATGCTCTGCTGTCTCGTCCTCCTCGCTGCAAAGTCTGCATTCCACCGCCTCTGAGATGCCCATCTTGTTGAGGTGATATCTGGGTGGGCAGTGCCTGGTGAGGAAGCTTGTCAGTACTCTCAGATCTTGTCTAGAGAGTGTCAGCATCGCCTTCGCCCTTTGACAGGAAGGCGTGACAGGCCTTTTCGCCAGTCTTAGTTGTGGCTGGCGATGCCAATGGGCGCCATTTTCCTGTATCTCCCATCGAGCAACCAGACGGTTCAGGTGACTTTTCGTCATACCTACGTGTGGTTCAGGCCCGATGGGTAGGGATTCTGTACCCCTTTTCGCAAGGCGGTCAGCCTTTTCATTGTCCTCATGCCCCCTGTGAGCCGGCACCCAAATGAGGGAGAGCCTGTTACGGGCGCCGAGCTGCTTGAGCGCATGGAGGCATTCCCATGCCAGCATTGCCCCTGGGGACAATGCTGTGGCCGTTCCACTATCCACAACCCGTGGTCGCGCCTGGTAGCATGGGCATGCTCCTGGGAAGATAACTACTGCTACTTGATTGAACAACGTGGAAAGTGATAGTCCTTCAAGTCCCAGAATTTATTGACCTGCAGCTTTTTATGTCCCGACCTCCTTTGAAGAGTTTCCACTCCCACTCCCAACTAATGAGACTGAAAAATCCATTATTCTGGGAAGTAATTACTTTTATCAAACTTCTACCGCCTAGTATCTGGTGTGCGGGATTTGTAAAGAAAAAATTGTGTAAACAGTAAATTAATATTCAACAAATCTCATATTCCGAGCTATACTGGCTTATGTCTCCGTTCAACAGATATATACAGATATAATGACGGAAAACAAAATGTGGGTATAGGTGGCTGAAAGACAATCTGTAAGATTGATCAAATCTGGTGAAGCAGTTACCCCGGAATTTACGAAAATGTTCGAAAAAACATTATTTTCGACGCATTTTGATTTTTATCTCTGTTCAATAAACTGTCAGAGAAACATTAATTTATCTAAACAAAAACATCCTGTGAGTTTGGTGATAATAGTTGAAGCCGTTTTGCCAAAGAGCGTAAATAAAACCTTTTTTGGCTTTTTAGGCTCATATCTCCGTTCACTGTATTTTCTCGGAGTTATTCGTGGACTAGAAAAGTTACGTATTAACCTGTAAGAGATAACTTGAAAGTTTCATTAACCATTAGTGCCGTTTTCGAGAAAAATGCAAATCAGTACTGACTTAACGGCCAGACGATGATGTCTTTACATCGAAAGCGCTTGCCCACAGTAACTCACAAGCCAGAGGAGACGGACTCACCTAACAGGTACGTTAACTTTAGTAATTTGCCTACTGGCGGACATAACCCAATTTCTTTAATACAAAAATCTCAAGTTTTTGCCTTCCACCCCCCTTTCACAACGACCGAAACCGCCCAAAACCTTATTTTCGTGTCTAAAAGAAATAAACAAAACGAAAAACTCACATACATATGGACCATGCGCCGAAATTAGGTTTCTTTAGTTTAGTAGGTCTCAAAACGTGAAAATCTGAAGAAAACCCCACTTCTTCATTGACACAGTTACTGTACTTTCCTTACCCTTTGGGTCGCGGAAAGTAAAAAAACCGCTGCAATATATTACACAACGGTTTATTATTCTCTTGAACAGCTTGGCAGAGTCTGACACCTCCGAGACCCATTCCATTCGAATCAGCATCGAAAAACACCAGAAACATCACCTGATCACAATGTAACGTCGAGAACTAAATATTCCAGGCGCCTGTAAGCGTCTGTAGGCAATTGACACGACGTTGCGAGTCGAGCGGAAAGGTGGTTTTGATGAAACGGAGGGAGGGACAACAAACTACGAAACGTTTACTTCCGCTGTAGTTCCCGCGAGTTCATTCAATTAGTAGACTATGGCTCACTATAATTACTATAATTTCACTATACGCAGTTGTACACGTCTGATACTCATTCCATTCGACCCAGGATGCAACAATACCTTGCAAAAGATACCAAACACGGCGTATTATCGATTTAATCGCGTTTTGTTAATTTTTTTGCCCATAACAACCATGGGCTTCGTTCGATCGGATTGCCGAGCAGGCGGGCACAACTACCAAATGGGATTGTCGTTCGGACGGCGGACGGACATTGCAGATTTAGATTCCTGATGTTGTGAAACGTAATGTATCAAATTTTGACTGGGGGAGGGTGTGTAAAAAGATTTTGATGACCGAAAACGCCCTACGTTTTCCTACGTTATTCAGACAAGAACCGAACAGTAAACGAAAAAGGAATGAGAATAAAATAAATAATAACTGATTCGCAATTTTCAGCGGAATAATAATAAAATAAATGAACGAATTTAAATGAGAAATAATAAGTAAAGTTGACATTTAAATAGACGTAAGAAATAATAAGAAATGAAACTAAAATGTTTGAAAATACTTTTTTTAGAAGAAGACTTCTTACACATAGGATTGATGAAATAAACACCTCTCCAGCCAATCCCTAATTTTTCGTTTGGTGTATATTAGTTCGTAATTTGACTTCTTAATTTATTTTTACTTTCCGCAGCCCTACAGAGTAAGCAGGAAAGTTACATAATCGGACGACTAAAAAAGTTTTAGTTTTTCTCAGATCCTTACGGTTTCTGCACAGAAAAAATCATTCGAGAAAATGGCTTGTGGGTGTCCACGAACGCGACTCAATGAAAACGGCTGAACCAAATCGGCTCAAACTCGATATCTAGCTCACATATTAAAACGGTATGACAAAATAAGGTTAGTATCAAAGCCGATTCGAAAATCAAATTATTAATCCTTGTAAATTTAATCTAATAAAAAATGTGTAGTAACCAAACGAGTGAGTTATAGTGAAAATTACCGAAAGTGAATATAGGACAGTTATTTCTATATAAATATCGCTAATGTAACACTACCGTGCTGAAAAAATAGTAATCCAGGAACAAAACATAACACCGTCGTTTTGATTGTGTTGTCTGTGTATCACCAATAATTCCAGAACTGTGGAGCTGAGGAAAGTTAGGATAGGTCGAACCACATATTTGGTTTTATTTTCTATTTCTGTTTTATGTCGTTTGTTTGCTATTTCACCGAGCACTGTAATGTATTGATATAATGTTATTTGATTTATTTATATAATTTCACGCTCCATTATATTTTCCACGCATTGCAACCTCAATCTGATGACGTCCCCGCGTTCGAAATATTACTTTCTTCAATCATGAGTCGTTCGCGGTTTTTCGGTCTTTTATTTTCCCTTGTCTCTGTCCCATGCTATATTTATGGGGTTGGTGTTATAAAAAAGTAAATAAGTAATAATGTTGCTTCTGTGTGCTTTGTGTTTTTTGAAATTTTAAGGTTTGTTCCACGCGTAATTTCCTGTAGCGCCGTCTCCAGTGTTCTTCTCATTTCGCTCGAAAGATCATTTCAATTAAATCTTCACGTTCCGCTGAAATCGTGGAGCAGATGGGGTTTTCCTTCTTCGTCGTACAAGACTATTATGATTGTCATTTGAGTCGTCAGTCCTATCACACGCCGCTTTTCCGCTTACCCTATTTCTTATGCATAGTTTCACAAGATCTTTCACGGGGAAACTCGAATATTCGGGATTAAGTGGAGCGCAGAGAGAGTTAAATCACTTTCTGAATGAATTACTGGGATGAGAGGGAATTGAGGAGGTTCGAGCGGTTCCCCTGAGCGTGAAACCTCAAAATAGAGACGCTATTGTTGATTTTCGCGAGTTTCGGAGATGACGAGGTGATTACGTTACGCCCATACCTTTTGAGAGCCTGGAAGAGGAAGGTTGGAGTTCATGTCAGCAGAATCAAAGATGGCGGGGCGAACAGGGAGAAAGCGACTTATCTCGGAGTCAGGTCTCGAAAACAGGAACTTTAACCAGAGCACGTTCCTCAAACTCTATTAAAGGTCTCTTTAAGAATTCCTTAAAGTCTAATACCCATTTCATGGCTCATCGGTCGCACATTCGCATTCTCCTCGTCGCTCGTTAGTTGATAAATAAGAATTGAAAACGGTTCTTGCTTCACCTAAAGCTCCCTAAACGATTGCAATAGTCTCCGCACTTGTTTCGCTGTTTTCAAGTTTGTCTCTTTCATTGTATTTCCCAGTGTTTTCCTCGCTTTTCTGGTGAGTGTGCAACGAATCATTCCACTTCGTTACTACCGCTGTCACACGTCAACCGTAAGGAGTCCATTACTGTAGATTCCAAGGAATGGCAACGACTAAGTTGCTTTTGAGAAGTGAATTTGAGTGCGGTAGGAAGGGAAATTTTTTTAATTGGCTGAACGAGTTTTCAGACATCTTCTTAGTACAAAAAAACGATGGAACGCTGGCATGCATTCCTTGCCTCCCACACGTAAGGAAGCATCCTGTGTATCTCACGACTGTCGAAACTTGCACCTCTCAATTTCCAGCAACTTGTGTAACGTGGAGTATCTTCCAATCCGACAACACATTTGCGTATCCCTTAATTGCGTTACGTGTTATATGGGGAACCACTTCAGGTTACCGATCAGCCTACATAGTAATGAGGTGTAGAAACTGACAATGGAGAACATCATGGATTATAGATTATAGCAGGTGCTTTTCCATCTATACAGAGCTACAACATATCCTGGTTTCCAAACTACAACATGAAAGCAGGGAATTAAAACCAGCCACCAATCCCAATCATCAAGATTTAAAAACGCTGCAAATTATTACACAATGGTCCTCCGCTTTTCCCTTATTTTGTAATAGGGAAAGAGCTTCTTTTCAAATCAACCGTTGGCCGTGCCATCAAGTCCTGAACTGATGTAAGCGTCATTTCCCATTAACGTTCTGCGAAGTTTCGGATATTGAGCCAAGTCAAGTGTCGCCTTTCATATTTTCCCTCTTAGATAGTCTTGATAGTTACGAAAGACGACAATTAGGTTTTATGTGGTTCAGCTTCGAGCAGATTGGGAGCAACATCTTCAGCTCATATTATAAACCCCATTCAGCGGTGTTGAAAGTGCCCATATCAATTCAACCTGGCTTCAATCCACCCAGATCCAGGGACAGAAATCCATCGAATGGGCTGAACGGGCTGTTACGTCATATTATCGCTCCTGTGCTGAAAATAACATATTTACTTCCTGTTCCTTTCCTTAGCTCTACGAAAAAGGCAACAAAGTTATGCAATAAGCTGAAAAAATATGAGACCTTTTTGATGAACATCAATAAAGCATTATGCCCAGTTCTTCTTGATTGGAGACGTTTTGCATCATTCTTTCTGATACCTACTACTTTTGCATTGGTTTAGTTACTCAGTTCCTACTGATTCGTAAAATGTAGCGTCCTACTAGTTGCCCTTGAAGTTCTAGATTTTATTGAGCTGACACTACGTTACCACGACGTTCATTTAAAACCCAATGTATATGTAATAGATGGGACTGTCAACAAGGCTTTTCTCGGTCCGTCTTGATAATTCTGGAATTATAGTAGAAACGCAGGGGAAAGAATTTGTCAGAAAAAGCGTCGTTAGTTCCGCAATTGTCTAATGGCCATTATTAAACTAAGATCTGCTGAAGCATATTGGACTACCGCCCACAGGAACGGTAACATGACATGGGCGGGATTTGTAAGGAAAATATCTGGTGCGTAGCAACAAAACTTTCTGCAACTCCCGCAAATTCCTGCTACATAAACTTTGTTCAACAAGTAGATACAGAAATAATCGCGAACACAAAATGTGGGAGTAGGTTGCTAAAAGACACTGCACTGGAAGCTCGATGCTCACTTCTTCATTTTTATCTCTGTTCAGTGGACAGTCAGGGGAACATTTATTGAGAACAATATATGGGCATTGATTATTTAAAAACATTCTGTGGGTTGGGTGAAACTCGTTGATGCCGTTTCGCCAAAAACATATTTTTGCTTCGTAGATCTATATCTTTGTTCACCATATTTTCATGGAGATATTGTTGGAGAAGAAAAGTTCTGTACTAACTCGTAGATAATTTGAAAGTTTTATCAAAATCATTTGAGCTGTTTTCGAGAAAAATGCGAATAACCCTAGTTTTTGGTGCTCTTTTGTCCCCCAACCCCTTTTCCCATCGACAGAAATCGTCAATGAACTTATTTTGGTGTCTACTTAAAATACTGACGCAAAAAAAGAACCAGCGGTGTGCTCCCACTCACTCACAAAACTCGAGCTAGCGTGACTCACTGGAACCGTGTAGACCCCCACGTTGGCCACCCAATTGTTTAAACAAACATTACCCTTTTTTGTTATCCCGTGTTTATTTCGTTTTTTTTTTCTCATCAGTTTAGTCGTTGTGGAAATAGTGAGGCGAGAAAACGTCGGAACATAACGGGGCTTAAGGGATCAGAGCTTAGGTTCGCTGTAATTTTTACCCGAGTCAGCGTTCCTCAATTAGCCTTTCCTAACTCCTCGCTACTGTGAAATTTCAAGAGCAAATCTAATAATTCTGCACAACCTCTTCCTCATGAACATTTAGTTCCTTACGAGCAGTAGAATAATCAGCATCCCACTGAATTTCCTCCTATTGAGCTCCAAAATGTGCTTGACAAGTCCAAGGCTCACCCATAACATATTGAATACTCTTTATTCAATATACGCAACCTGCGTAATGTCGCTATCAGAAAGGCCCTCGCAACTCACCTGCTGCGGTGACAGTTTGCGAAGAATTTGTGTTCCCCTCCAGTTACTTTTCCTACCTGTCGAATCCAAAGGGCTGCGGCATTTCTCGATAGTCCTCAGAAGCTACTGAGTATTTTCGAGCACATGTAACGCATTTAGCGACATTTTCCGCCTATTTGGATTTTGCTCTGAAATGAGAACAATTCGAACGTGACGTCTTTCCCTGGCGATTTTTTTTTTCTTCAGGCTTTGCAAGATTTTCCTGGCTCGGATAAGCCGAGCAATTTGGAGAATAAGGAACCTTCCTCTCTCTCTTCCATGCCCCTTCGGCGATGAAGAAAAGTTGGTCGATAATAATATAAGGGAGACATTGGCCATATTGCGGCCGGACCAATATGCAGTTTGGCGTCTCTTTCCCATATAACTAACCACTCCCTTCTCGACATCCTCCCTCTCTCTCGCCCTCGTCGCTACTCCCATGTTCTCCAGACCGTCCTCGTGAAACGGCAACTTCCACATATTAGGCCGCAAATTGCTTGTGATCCTACGGCCCTTCGTCGTTCCCAGCTTCTGGATGGAAATGGTGGAGACGGTATGCGGACGGTAGGTGGGAGTTATACTTAGGGGGGGGGGGGGAGATGGCTTTTTCTCCTTCCCGTCCTTAACTCTTTTCAAGGGATTTCCCTTTGCGACTCCCATTGCCCCGACACGTACCATATTTAACGGCGAACGGAAGACCTGTTCTGAAGAGGGGGAAGAGGAAGAGGAAGGGCATAGAAAAGCGAAGGAAAAGTTATGCATTCTCCATCTCAACCTCCCTGTATTTCCATTTCACCCCCTCACTCTCAGCGAACTACAAATCTGATGAGCAGTGCGCACAAAAGAATATTATTACGAACTTAGAACGCAATTCCCCTGACGAAACCCAATTTTCTTCTAAATTACATCATTTTTAGAAAGTTTCCCGGCAAACGTTCTTATTTTCTCAAACACAAAGTTGTTCGGAAAAGCAATGCATTGGGAATCTAATTTTATGTAGCAACCTAGTACAGGCATACAGTAAGTTGAGGATTAGGTTCAAGCTTGGTATTGACTGCCTGATTACTATATTGTGACGGATGTGCGAATGAATTTGTGATGGATGTGCTTTTTGAGGTTAGAACTCGAGTGAACAAACGTGAAAAAATACAAATGAAAAAGAAATCCTGAAAAAACATTACGCGACGGATTATTATTTTATTTTATGATTTGGACACCCTGCTCAATCCAACGTCGAAAAATATTAGGGACACCAACCTGGAAACGACAACGGTTATCCAAACGACAATGTTTGTACTGCACCTCCTGTTTGAGTACGCTCTGGGCCTGCCGTTTAACATTGGCTATAACCCCGCACAGCTTACCAGCATCAGAAAATGACATGTGACGGGTGAATTTTGATTTGAACAACCGGATACAACTACAAAGGGCGACAGGGGAGTTCAAAGAGTTTATTCACAATTATACCGGTTGGGAAAACACAAAATGGAAAAAAAATGATCTGGTACTTGTATAAGCCCAACTCACAATCACGAGTTGGGGAAAGCTGAGAGAGCGCGCAAAATCGTTCAAACCCGTTCCGGTGTCTTTCCTGTTGGATGGTCGGGAGTCACTGTCTAACACGTCCAAATGGTGGTGACAATCCGAACGAGAGGAGATGAGCGACGTATAAGATGCCGTAAACGATGCAAAACAAAACGGTTAAAGTCAGTTTGGTGGCTGGTGATGATGATGATTGTTCGACGCAAAGCGTCGAAGTTGTCAGAGTCTTTGACCCTGGACTTCCCCGCGTCATTGTCTCCGTCCGCCTAATTGTCTCCAACCGTTTCAATACCTGACCCTCACCTGCGGGAATCCCTTAGCTGCGGGCCCCCAGCCCCCTTTTCTAGGTTTTCCCCTTTCTTCATTTCTTTCTCCCAATTTCTTTTTCCTATCGATGACAGAGCTCTACCAAAATCATTCAGCTTCCAACTAACACCCCAGTAACTTCTCACTCTCTCCCACGGTCGCCAGTTCACGCGTTCTGGTACTGCCCTTGTGTCGCCCAGTTGTACTCCATCTCACCTCAATTTCAATTCTACTCAATTCCGTACGCACGTATAATACAGTCCTCCTCACGCTCACCGAGTTTCAGTTTCATTGCTATCCTCAGCTTCCCCATTCTTGCACCCAACAATGATATATAGAAAAAATCTAATAATAAAAACGGAAGAGGTTACAAACTCGTTCCCTCCAGTGGTGGGCGGTAGTTGCTGCTGGGAACAGCGCTGTTGGTCAGATTTAAGAACAATAGTGTGCAGGAATTTCTGCTGGCGTAACTGTTGATAACTGATAATCGAAAGTAAACAATAAATAGCGGAATCGGGAAAGTGTGATGTGGTGGATGTGAAATGGGACAGCACTCCTGTTAATTAATGGTTGAAGGGATGGTCTGGTTTGGCTGCGTGGTTCACTCCATTCACCATAGAAAAATACTCTTAAACGATATGAACACCGGAAGAACGAAAATTGGCATTTTCTAGGCGTCTAAAGACAATTGACACGACGTGACGAATCGGACTGTGAGGTGATCGAAGTTTGACGGGAGGCAGATTAGGGAATTAGCAAAAATTGCTGAGAGAGAATAACTTTCGTTATGCTGACCTGCGAGTTGAATTCGCCCGAATTAAATTCATTTTGATTTTACTGTTTTCCACCTAGACACAGCGTTCCCCCACTAAGACAGACTCGGTACAGAAAAAATACCTCGGAACACGAATTGATGAACGGCTAAGTTTTCAAACCTTTGTTGTCCATAACAACTACGAGTTTCGTCCCATTGGAGCGCTAGTATGCAGGGCGGACGTCACAAATTTGGTATTGCGAATTTGAAACGAGAAGTGTCTAATTTGGTAGGTGAGGGGGGTATCAGAATGAATAATAATTCAAAATCTGAGCTTACGCGTCAGCGAACACCCTCAGTCCAACGTGCACTCAGCGATGTTTATCCTTTTGCAAATAATCAAATAATTTCATTCAATTTATATTAAACTTGGTAGAACGTAGCTCCACGAATGAGTAATCAGTGCTTCGGTAACATTATTCGTTCGAGAACGATCAGCATCTTATGAGCGTTATTAAACTCTCTCCGTACAGGTTTACTGGACGACCATTCTAAAGGAAACCCCCGCGCTGAAGTCCATTTACTTCAAACGTTCATGATAATTCATTGTGTTTCCCTCGTAATTTTTCCACAAATGAGAACTTCATGGTACTGGCGTGCTATTACCCATCCCATTCGATTCAGAATTGAAAAATACCAGTAAACCATGTGAAACATGACCTGACTACTAAATATTCCAGGAGCCCGTAGGCAATTGGCACGACGTTGTGAATAGTTTTAATGAGACGGGAGGGAAGGAGTACAAACGATCAAACGATTACTTTCGTTGCAGTTCTTTCAATTAGTAGAATCCGGCTCACTTTAATTACTGTAACTGTACAACTGCCAAAATTGCATTTTTGTTTATTTTTGAAATCATTCAGTCATGAGTTTCGTCCGATCGAATTGACGAGCAGGCGGGCACAACTAGATAGCAAATGGGATTTTTTAAACGAAAAAACGGATTTTTTTGGATAACCTTTTAAAGCACCCGGCACGGCAGACGGACATTGCGGATTTAGAATCCCTATGTCTTGCAACGTAAAGTATCAAATTTTGAGGGGAGTTATAAACAAAGTTCTCTGACCGAAAACATTCAAAATGAATAATAAACCAAAACCGCGCTGAAGTCCATTTCCTTCAAACGTTTTGATAATTCATTGTGCTTCCATCGTAATTTGTTCTCAAATGAGAACTTCATGGTACTGTTATTACGAGCGGTTCATAAAAAAGTTAGGCAAAACCGTTTGACCTATTTATGAGAATATATTATGTGCATTGGTGCATGCATAACCATAGTACGTTTTAGCGGTGCGATAACTGCTCTCGTCATTTTCCTCATTTGCCCGCAAACAAAAGTTAACTCAAAATAATTACAGTAGTTATAAACTCACCATATAACTTTCCTCAGCCCCACATACTATAAGTCAATTGTCGTGGCGTTAGCAATTAATCCAATCCGTATGGTGGCGCTTTAGATTTGAGTCTATTGAGGTTGTCCTGATTATACATTAAAAAGGTTGTCCTGTATTATGACCATTATTGACCAATCGGGTCATTCCTGATACGGTCAGCCAACACGATTTTCTATATGATTGTGTTTACGGTTTTTCAATTATAGCGTAAAACCCGTGAGCTGCTGTGGTTTGAATTGCAGACTTTCTGCTCTCAACAACCTAATGCGTGTTAAGAAACTTTTATCGTGTAGGTAACTTATTTGATTACCAGAACGTTTTTCGAGGCACCCTACTATCATGTTGGTGGGATTTAAAAAGGAAAACCCACGTTAAAATCTTCTCCGAAATATTAAATAATTTATTAAGCTGCTCTCGTCATATTCCAAGAGGCATTTTTGAGGAAATGCTGTTTGACGTTTTGATCGCTACGGTAGCTACGGTCAATTATGGATTGATTTCCTTCACATCCTCATTTTGGAGGTCCTGTCAAACATCAAATTCGAGCGGATTTCATCTCAATGGCGTTCACAGGCACACACGCGTTAAAGAAATGGTGTTTTTGGATTCAAATGTTCCGGAAACGCATGGATCTGAAAATTTCATATTTTACAGCCTTTCCTTACTAAATAAGCATATGGAAACTAACATTTAGGGCTCCCACCCGTTTTATATATCTTCAGAACAGCACAACCCATTATTATCACACTTTTAGTTCGCAACCAGAAATGAGGTTTTATGAAAAACTGGGGTTTTTTCCCTGCATTTTCTACACCCCGTGTTTCAATATGACGTAAAAATTAAGTGAAGCTACAATTATAAGTAGGAAAACGCAGTGTGACCTTGGTATGATGAGCCTCAAAAATGTACCATTTGAGTCCAAATTTGTCCAGTTAACTGTGCGTCTTGATTTTGCAATGGCAATAAATAAAGCACAAGGGCCTATATCTAAAGAATAAATGCTTTTCCAGTGGATTGCTGTTTGGGACTGGCGCACGCGTCGGGAATTAATCTTATTTATATGTTTTTGTACTGAGCAATAAAAAATGTCGCAAATTATCACACAACGGTTTATTATTCTCTTGAACAGCTTGACGGAGTCTGGCAGCTCCGAGACCCATCCCATTCGATTTAGCATCAAAAAGTACCAGTAAACCATACGAAACAAGGACTGACTACCATGGAACGGCGAGAACTAAATATTCCAGGCGCCTGTAAGCGCCTGTAGGCCATTGGCACGACGTTGGGAGGCGAGCGGGAAGGTGGTTTTGATAAACGGAGGGAGGGAGTACAAACGACGAAACGTTTACTTTCGCTGTAGTTCCCGCGAGTTCATTCAATTAGTAGACTATGGCTCACTATAATTACTGTAATTTCTATATAACCAGTTGTACACGTCTGATACGCATTCAATTCGACTCAAGATGCACAAATACCTTGAAAGCGAAACCAAACTCGGCGTATTTGCGATTAAACTGCGTTTTGTTAATTGTGTTCGATGCAAAGTGTCAAATTGGTTAGAGTCTTCGACCTCAGATTTCCCCAATCATTGTCTCCGTCCATTTCAACACCTGCCCCTCACCTGCAGAGATCCCTCGCTGCGGGGGTCGGTGGGTTCTAACAGCCCCTTTCCCATTTCTTTACTTCTTTCTGCCCAATTTCACTTTTCCTCTCCAAGACTGAGCACTTCCAAAATCATTCTACTTCCAACTATCGCCCCAGTAACATCTCGCTCTTCCATACGGCTGCCCACACCAGTTTACGTGTTCCGATTACTGCCCTTGTGCTGCCCATTTGTACACCATCTAAGCTCAGTTTTAACTCAACTCATTTCTGCACGTATATTACAGTCCTCCTTACGCTCACCGAGTTTCATTTTTATTTCGATCCTCAAGCTCCCCCCCTCTTGCGCCCAACACATTTATTTAACCCTTTTTTGCCCATAACAACCATGGGCTTTGTGCGATCGGATTGCCGAGATGGCATGCACAACTGGATACAAAACGGGATTTTTGTACGAATGGCGGACGGGCACTCCAAATTTAGAATACCGATGCCTTGAAACTTAAAGTATCAAATTTTGTGAGGGGGGGGGGAGTTGTAGTAAAATGTTGCTGATCGGACACATAGGGTTATTATTCAGGATGACTAATAAACCAAAACCTCGTTGATCCAAAAGCATACTAGAATAGTAATATTATTATGAGTACGTAAATATATATGGCTAAGTGAATCTAAAAAACCTAATTGTGGTTTGTAGTGAGTCTACAGTCAGATTTGCGGAATGGGGTGTAGTTATGCAACACGCAACACTTTTATTTACCACCGTCTATGGAGAAAAAAATTTAGTGTATGGTTAGTTGCAGCACTAATTTCGTCTACCCTAATAGTAGGAGAGCATCGTGATCCTGCAAAAATGTCGCTTGACTACATTTATTAGACCGACTTAATCGAAAATACTGGCGTAACACACAACTATAAATGACAGGGGGTTAGTTGGCTCCGTCTAGTGGGATACCATCCAATCTCCAGAACCAGCTACCCTCCTGTTCTGCAGTTCAACATTTGAATGTTGCCCACTATTGTGACGGTTCCTTTCATCCAGCAGCGTCAATTTGAAATATAGTCCCACATTTTCGAGTATATTCACGGCCGTGTACAACGCGCGGTTTACGATAGAACCACCCAACGTTCGCTCAGGTACTCGTGATTGAGATCCCGTATTCAATTTTTCCTTCCAGAGGTGACAGAACTGTTATCGCCGCGGGTGGAAGTGAGGATCGCGAGGGCTGTTGATTCGTCTGGCACTGCAACAGATCGCGTGCGGAGGTAGTCGACACGAGGTGTTTCGCCGTCGGTGACTTTATTTGTATCGAATGCTCGTGTGTCGATCCACCACTACCACATCTCTTATCCGTCAAGTAGCGCATGGTTTGCCTATTCCCTAGAGTCAACAACATATTCACCATCATCACCTGAATTGCCAACTGTCGCATTTTTACTTTCTTAAGCCTTTCCAAGCAAACCAGACAAACGGGGCTCATAGCTGTACAAGCAGCTAAACATAACGCAGATGGTTTAAACCAACCCATGTCGCAACCAAACAGATTTACGCATAAAACTTGAGGGACACTCTTTTATTTTTATTTTTTACAGTTGAAGGAGGGAAAATGTCCCGCATTCAAAACTTGTGAAGGTGCGTTGTTACTTACGCAGTTTTTTTAGCTTCAACGTTCCTAAAAAGGCTGTATACTTAGATTCGAAATCGGATCAACCTGGCCTGCCCGTGTCTAGTGCATTACTGAAGAAAATCGATAACCTTGTATGGAAATGTGTTACAAAATGCAGCTGGAATGAAGGCTCTTTGTGGAGACTCAGAAAGACTCCCTTTCTGTTTAGAAGGGAACGTCGACAGCTTGCTGATGCGCTCTCCACATCGTACCGGGGATTGTGCTTTTATTTCGTACACGAGAAACGCGATATTGGAGTAGGTGATTTTTGCTTCGAGGCAAATATACAGACCGTATAACAACATACTTTACATCCAGCCTTGTATGTTAGCTCTCCCAAAAGGTACTGAACTGAGCAACACTGAATGTCAAGCAGAAAGGGTTTCTTCCTCCTGAAAACGTTGGAGCGATTGGAAGGTCTAAACGTCAAGAAACGTACAATGAATGGAAGGTAATTGGTATAATGACGCGAAGCCTCGAGCTTTCAGAGGAAGTTTCCTCGCGCTCTTCAAACTATGAAAAGGTTCGGAAAAAGGGCGAGGGTTGAAGAGAAAGCCCCTGACTCGGTCGTGAGGGAGAGTGAGAAAAATGATCCTTAAGGATCTAAAGGATGTTGCCGCTGGGTCGATATGACGTATTGACGGATGACTTGTTGATACCCCATGAAACACAATACAGAGTCCATTAAAGAAGGAGTTAGGGGGGGAGGTGGTTCTAACTTCTTTCCTGTCGAACCTAAGAGCCTTTCTTTCCAAACATGATGGTAGTTGGCACCCTTCATTGCTCTTTCGATTTTTCATCGAAACTCCGAAACCTGATATCGATCTTCTTGAGAGCAACCCATCGTAGGTGGTACAACTTAAGGTTTACTCTTCGTTCATTACGAGTGTTACTCCAATGCTACTCGCTTGCTCTTAATAGGATGGCGTGAAGGTGGTGAGTGTTACACTGTAACACATTCAAAAACTATCTGAGTGTAAACTCGAAGAAATTCTTCCATAAAAACTAAGAAAAAGCCGCATGTCTTGGTTGTACATCATTTGAGCGTTGACTTGAGAAATTCTTGTCTTGTGCGTAGACTTTGGAATTTTCGTCTTGTTTACAAAAGACCTGTCTTCGCTATCTAGGAAATGTAGGAAAAACATGCTAACAAAAAGTTATTGGGGCGGCTGGGACTTTCACGATGAGGAAGGTGAAGAAGTACTAAAGAAGAACGGAGGAGGAGAAGAAGAAGAAAAGGAAGATGGACAAAATGAACTAGAACATGATGAAACAAAACGACAAAAGGAAAAGAAGACGAATAAGAAGACGGTGGCGAAGGAAGTAAGCAGGAAGATTGATCGATCGAGTTTTGTTGTTCGTCGTACCCAAAGAGTAAGAAAAGAGCAGATGCCAAGCAGGATAATTCTGTCGAGGGGAATGAGGAGATAAATGTCGACAGGACTATATACAGGTATGCTTCTGAGGAGAGGCGTCTCAGCGTAGTTGCTGAGGCGCAGGTAGTGAAGGAGAGTGTACGCCCTGTCAATAAACATGTGCCAGAGCGATTCCCCTCCCACACTGCAACAGGCATTATAGCCCTGAACCGGAAGCCAGAGTTTAGGACGTTTGTGGAAGGTCAAACCTCTGCAAATAGCGACCAGGCTCTCCCATTACATACATGGGTCAGCAGCCTCAGACTTCTTGTTCCATTTGAGGAGTGAGATTCTGAGCTAGGTCTAGCTCCTTCTTGTGCTAAGTGATAGGTAATGAGAATCCTCGCTTGCAGAGTCTTGCAAGGAGGGCTGTTTCAGGTCTTGGTGTGTCTGTGGACGAGGTTTCAGGTTATCTGTGCTGCATTTTCCTACGAGTTGAGTGCTTGACCAGTGTGGAGGTGCAGAACCAAGATTTCTCGAATCTGCCCCCTGCAAGGATGAGGTAGGTTAGGTGGAGTACCGGCAAGTCAAAATGTTGTGGATAAGGTATCCGAGTAGGGTTGTGGCTAAGGTGCTGGAGGGTGAGCATGGGAAAGTTCAGCCTAGTCTTGAGAAGTTTGTGGCGTTTTGGGAGCCCCTCATGAGTGCACCCAGACACGTCCCTGAAGAGTTTTTAAGTGTGTGGCGTCCCCTGTTTTTTTTCGAAGAAATCTTTAGCCAGTGTTATGAGTTACCGGGACCTCGAGAATGATGCACATAAGTGCCGTGTGGGCAACTCAACTTCAGCTGAACCTGATGGTATCACCCCGCAGGTGAAAATAAGGCCCTGACAGCTGTTAATGAAAAACCTGCTGCTGAATTGCCGTGTACTGGAACTGTCTTTGTCCTCAAGAAATGTGCAGATTGGGTGGGGGGCCACAGACCGATTTCATGTCGTCTGTAGTCTTTTGGCACTTCCAAAAAGTGCGGGCATCTCGTGTTCAGTGTCATTGGCGATGCTCATAGGGCAGTTAGGCCAGTAGGTCATGCTGGCAGTCCTACCCTCTGTCCCCTATACTCTTCAATCTTGTGATTGGTATCGCGCTAGATAAGCTGATCTCGCCGCAGGTATGGGGCGCATTAACCTTGCAGACCACGTGATTATCTTCAGAAAGTTACCAGGGCTCCACAGCAGAAGCTACGCCTTCTTCAGACGTGCTTGCTCCCAAAGCTCACCTACCAACTGGCTTTGGTGACTGCCTGAAGGCTATAGAATGATGTGCTCTGCTGTGGGTGCTTGCTAGGCTTCCCTTGTGCGTACATTCACGCACTTGTTTGGTATGGGGGGACTCGAGGTTCAATTTATCCATACAACTGTTCCACCCTAGCACAGTAAGCGCCTGCTTGGTCGGCAGGCATCTGACTGGGATGTCATAAGCTCTGCAGCTGGTCTTAGATTCTTTCAGGATCTGCTACGATGGTGTGACATCTACCGTTAAGCCCAATAATTTGTGGCTGCTCTGCGTGGTTTCGTTGACGAACAGGAACTCAGGCAGTGTTTGGAGTTCCCCTGTCTTCTGCGCGTGGGTGAAGTGAGCTTCAGATGGCATCCATGGAAAGGATAACAGGCAGTTTCACGCCTTTCCTGTGGCGTCACTGCCTACAGCTATGAGGTGTACAAGAGGCTGGGATCGTAACACTGAATGCTTTCTGTCATGCAACCAGTTTGAATCAATGAATGTGGTGCCTGGTACACATAGTTGAGGCGTCAAGCGGCATGACGCAGTCTGCAAGTAGGTTGCTTGTGCAACGTCATCTGAGGGCTGGGAAGTGGAGAGAGAGTGGCACTACCAGGTTGTCTCTGTAGAATGGATGAGGCCTAACTGTGTCGCCATTGGTCCCTGATCTGTCCACAGTGGCCCTGGATGTCCAGGTGTATCTCGCAAGCCAAGAGGTACAAATATGACCAGCTAGATCTTCCGCCAGTGTCGGAAGCTCGTGGAGTGGAGGCAGGTAACATGAGGGTTGCATCATTGACGGTGTCCTGGCACGGTGTGTTGTGCAAGAAAAGTGCTGAGGAGATGTGTCGGCTGAAGGTGTCAGCAGGCGTTCTCCGAGGTATCATGACCTGTTTGCAGTTCAGGTAATATTAAACTGCTGTCGTTCTTTGGTGGAACACCCTCTTTTCCTTGTTTCCTTTCTGTCCCAATCCTTCTATCCCTAGAGCTGGCGTAGGGTAGTCTGGGCGTCATCCCCATTTTCTTACTTATTATTTATTTAGTTTCTTCATTGTGGGTGCCACCATCCCATTTACAGCGAGCTTAGAAATAAAAAGATCTGTACATGCGCCTGTAGTTCAAGTTAGGAGAGAACGGCTGGACTGATTGAGCTGGTTCTTTTTATTCTTTAGTTTTGCTTGTCATTTTTCGTAAACACGAAAACGAGGTTAAGGGTGGTTTCCATCGATTGGATAATAGGGTGGGACACCAAAAATGAGGGTTTTTCGCGAAAACGGCCCCAATGATTTTGATAGAAGTCACGGAGCGCTCTCAACTAACAAGTACCTGCGCTTTTTTCTCCATGAATGGTTGCGTAGAAATGCGTTGGACGAAGATACTGCGCAACTATTTACGGCAGCTAATCGAATTTACGGTGGTCGCGAAAAGGTGTGTTTGCTGCACATCAGATATTTCCTTGAGTCGCAAGTAGCTTCTTGCTTCGTGTATCTGATGGAACTTCAGAACGTCGTCGTTGAGAGAGACATTACAATAATAACGGGCACGTACATATATGTAATCTTCTGACTGTAGTCCCAGTAATGGGATGTGCACCGCGGCCAGATGACCTATTGTGCCAGTCCTAGTGTTTTACAGGTCTATGCCTAGCTTTCTGTGGAAAACCAGGTAGTTCCAGAAGGAGTCCTCGTTGGTATCCATCCTGGGAGAAGTGGTGCCAAAGACCAAAAATCGCTCCCTCTCAAGTCTCCGGCACTAGGCCAGGACATAGTAGGGAGTCTCCTCATCCGGGCCACTCCACCTGCATCGAGGGGTGTCGACTATATCCATAACATACATGTGTGTGTTCATTCTGCAGTGCCCAGTAGTGATCCCAACCCTAGTCCCAGCCTTAAGTCCTTCCTCTCCATCCTCAGAAGGGTGTCTCTTGTCTCACTTGTTTGCTCTGAGACAAATCGTTTGGAGTGTCTTACTCCTGCAGCGTTCCAGATTGTTTGATGCAGTCTTCTGGCATGTTCTCTCACAGTCCTTTTAACTAGTGACAGAAATCCCGCAATGGGGCGGTGGCCCAATAGGTACTGTGGACGAACCACGTCTGGCCAGATGGTCCGCCCTCTCATTTCCAATGATCCCACTATGTCCTGGAATCCAATACACATTAAATCTATTCGCACTTGCTAGGGAGTTAAGCCACATCCTGCACTCTCGCACCAGTTTTGACGTAGTGCAGTAGTTCATTAGCGCTTTACACGACGCTTGACTATCGGTCAATATATTTATAGTTCTATTGCTATAGCCTTTCTCATGCATTTGGATTGCCCCAGCAATAATAGCATAAATCTCTGCTTGAAAAACTGATGGAGTGGAGCCTAGGGCAATATATGTCCCATTCCGTCCAGAGCCACTTATCCACACCCCTCTGGGGTCTTCGTTCCATCTGTGTAGATGTTGACGCCACTGGGAGGCCGAAACTGGCGGCTCTCGCTGTTCCATGGACCTCCCAATAGCTGTGGAACCCCATCTCCCCACACCACAAGCACACCATCCGCAAGGCTGCCCCCATCAGGTCCGACAGCATGGTCGCGAAAAGGTCTGTTTGCTGCACACCAGATATTTCCTTGAGTTGCAAGTAGCTTCTTGCTTCGTGTATCTGATGGAACTTCAGAACGTCGTTGTTGAGAGAGACATTACAATAATAACGGGCACGCTCATATCCATGTTAATATCGTATTGCAGGGTACCCCTTCGCTTTTGCAATGACCCCCTCATTTTGTGAACGAGACATGCTCATGTAACAATGTTTATGTTGGACAATTCAAAGGTGGGACGTTTAAAAGGTTTATATTTGAGCAGTTGGGGGGAATTGAAGAGAAAATTAGTTCGTATGAGAATGAAGTAAACTGATTACATCCAACAGCCGTTAGCCGTTCAAGTTCTGGTAGAACTAATCCCGTAATTCTTGGATTAAGAGCGTTGAATTGATGAGACGCGGTAGAGTCGGTTTTCTATCTCTAGTGGAAGACTAGCGTATTTCGAAGAGTTTGTAAAGAGTCCAATCGTCTCGGGCTCTACTGGGTTTAATCCGACTCTAGTAATGAACTTTGCCAAGACCTGTCCAAAAAACCGTCGTTATATCGGAGTTCTGAGAAATATCGAGCCCGCGCGATGTTCTTTATCTCAGGAGTCGCCCATTCCTCGGAAAATCCCTGTATTTTCAGTACACGAATGTGGAAGGGGTTGTGCCGTTTGGAAAAGGGGAAGCTCTGTTTTCCTACGACTCTGGCGGAACTGTGGGGGAAAGGGTCCCGGGGTAAAGAAAAAACAAGTTTAGCGGTGAAGTTGTGGGCCGGCCAGTGAACAATGGGAAGAACGTGGAGGGATCGGAAAAGGAGACGAATGGACGTGGGCTGGTGCAACTAGATTGCAGAAGGAGAAAGGAGGAGGATTGTTTTTCAATTATCTCCCATCGTGGCCGGAGGGCGGGTTCTCCAACGGGCAAAACTCTCGACGAAGAAGCTTCGGAAGTGGGCTATAAACAATTCTTTCCTAAGATCTTCTTAGAGGAACCCGGCTTCTGCAATCTTTTTACATACGACTCTGGAACGCTTTCAAATTGTCCTCTTACTCTTCGAACTTGGGTTTCTTCTTCTTTTATCCTTTCCCCCGTTTTTCTTGCATCAATCTGAACCAAGTCGTCGTTGAAGCAACGACGGGTAAGTTAGTTTTCTTGTGAAATAAAGTGCCACGGACAGCAGAACGTTTGCCAGGAGCTCCTTCGGTGGAGAAGAGACGTGGTTGAGCTGTACAAAACGCGATGATTGGTCAAAAGCGATACATAACCTTTTGTTCAATCTCCTCCAGCCAGGAGGGGTTACGCTTTTAATATATATAATCCTGAAAGGGCAATACCACAGATCAGCTCAACGTGAGCCAAAATGTGGATGATGCAAGCAACTGTCTTCGACACAGACCTGCTCAATGTACGTGGCAACACTCGACTTTCCACCACCGCCGTTAATTCGTTCAACGCATTTCTACGGAAACATTTGCTGAAAACAGAATGTAGGTACTAGTTAGTTTCTCAAGTCGTTATACCCGGTTTTGAGAAGATTAGAAAACCGATGAATTAATATTCGACTAATCTCTTCTTCCGAGCTATCGTGGCTTATATCTCCGTTCAAAAAATAGGTACATATATAATGACGAAGAACGAAATGTAGGTATAGGCTGCCGAGAGACACAGGATTGATCGAACCCAGTGAAGTAGTTTATTTTGAAAGCTATTTATTTGCAATATATATACAACATGTAAAGTATTTGATACTTAGAATTTTTGTTTAATCAGTACCACAAAACATATTGGCAACTTCTGATCTCCAGAATTTAAGGAAATTCCCCGTAGATCAGGAGTTGCGTGTAAACTGATAGTATATAAACGTTATACTAATGACCAATAAAACAAAGAAACCAATTATAGACGAATAGGAAATAGCAAGAAAGAAAGAAAATATATGAATGCTTCAATGAAAACACTTCAGTAAAGGAAGATTAATAGAGAACTCATTCAAATATTGTTGCATAAGAAACTCATGAACACTTTTTTAAATTGAGAAAATTTTTCAATAAGTTTAATGCTTGAAGGTAGTTCTATAAAAATTCTAGAACCTAAATAACAAAACTGCCTTAAATAAACGTCATATTTGGGTAAGGGATCGGTACGATAATAGACAAGTGATTTCTAGCTATCCCATGCAATCGAGGGATTTTTGTATTTGTTGACACATGAAAAAGTATTGAAGTAATATAAAAACATAAGTGAGTCGTGAGGGGGGGGGGGGGTCTTCAGATCTTTACGTTTTGAGGCCTACTGAGTCTAAAAAACCTAATTTCGGCGCGAGGTCCGTGTGTGTGTGTCTGTCTGTCTGTAGTTCGATTTGCGGGAGAACGGCTGATCCGATTGAGCTGGTTTTTGTAACTAGGGTTTTTCGCATTTTTTTCAAAAACGGCTCCAACGATTATCACCAAACATTCAAGATGTTTTTGGATAGGTAATACCTACATATTGTTCTCAATAAATGTTCTTCTGACAGTCCATTGAACAAAGATAAAAATGAAAATGTGTCGAAAATAACGTTTTTTCGAACGCTTCCGAAATTCCAGGGTAACTGCTTCACCAGATGTGATCAATCTTACAGAGTGTCTTTAAGTCACCCATACCAACATTTCGTTCTCTATAATTATTTCTGTATATATATATGTTGAACTGAGATATCAGCCAAGTTAACTCGGAAAAGGAGATTTGTGGAATATAAATTTGTCGGTATTCCAATTTTCTCAGAAACGGCTGTAACGATTCCGACCAAACTTACGGAGTACTCTCAGCTAACCAGTGCGTATATTTTGTCCTCCATAAGTTTTTCTTTAGAAGTGCGTTGAACGAAGATATAGTGCCCGCATATGTAGTAGCTGGTGTTCGAACTTACAGGGATGGCGGAAAGTTGTGTGTTGCTTCGCACCGCTTGATATAAACAATGGTTTCCTGTGGATCCGATATCCAGTTCTAAATATAAGTCGTAATATCGAATTTATTGCCACCTCTACTAATCTAAAAGTAGTTAGATATGCAGTAGGTCAGAATGGAGTAATTATAAGCATGAAAAGTCATTGTTGATACCCTGGAATTTACGAAAATATTCGAAAAAACAGTATTTATAACACATTTTGGTTTTTATCTGTGTTCAATGAACTGTCACCGGAATATTTAATGAGAACAATATATAGGTGTTATGTTTGATACCAATTATTAGAAAATAATTTGAAAGTTTAATTAGATTTAATTAGCTGTTTTCGAGGAAAATCCCTGGTCTTTGGAACATTTTCGTTCCCCCACCCCCTTTCCAGTCGACCGTAGTCGCCCTACAAAACGGAAAAATCGCTTTCCCTTTTGGGTCACGGAAAGTAAAAATGCTCGAAAATCCTTTTCATTTCATTCTTTTTCTGAGCCTTGGAAAAATAGCCTGGAAACATGGCATCGAACTGCAGTTCACTTCAGAATAGTTTAGGGCACCGTGGCACGTCTGGTTAGGGCGTCACGAGGCAGATCAGTGAACAATAGACCAGCGAAGGCCATCTTACGGAAGTTTGGACAATTACAGTTCGGCAAAACCAGTGATACGCTCATGTCGCGCTGACGATTGTGATGGTCCCGCGGGCCTGTGCGTTCTTCAATTCAGACGGAGAGTTTTTTTACTTTCCAAGGTCCTACGTGAAAATGTTCAAGTTGAGTAATCGGCAGAAATTTTTAAATATCTTTCGTTTCCATGGCTTTTGAGTCTGAAAGCCTCCACTTGACAAAATGTCCTGTGTGTATCTGTGAAAGCGATTGAGAGCAAACGACTAGGCTAATTCGGCTCCAATTGACATGCAATGTGCGGCTCATCGTGGGACGCCAAAATGAAGAGTTGAAAGAAACAGGTTCCAAACTTATTATAATTATAGTAGTCATAAATATTTTGCCCTCAAAAATGTAATGATTTCGATTACATTTACCGTATAGGAAGCACATAATTTAATAGCGGCATACAAGTTTCATTTGCCGGGAAATGACTAAAGGAGCGCAATAAATTATAAAATACTTCGACAAGAAGCGAATTTTGAGTCGTTTTTTCATTATTAGTTCTAAAAAACAAGCAGAATGATGGTCTGCGAATACGATGAAAGTTTATTAATTGCTGTAAAAATAGTGAAGAGCAACCCGATAAATTCCTGAACTCAAACTAACGAATTTTTTTTTACAAACCACTCTAAAAATATTACGTTTACTGTTCAGCCAACCTACACGTCGATTTTTCAAGTGAACTCGGGGCATAAATAGCAGCAGCCCAGTTATGTTCTACAAATTCATATGCGCCGAGGGAAGAGTAGATTTGGTTGACAGTTAGAATCTAGGTAGAGCTGAGAAAAGCGGTGTGATGCGTCGACAGTTCTTAACAATTGAATGGTACAACATTCTACTGGCAACCGAGAAAACCCTCGGTGCGGCTTCAAATAGGCCTGTCGTGTGGCGCACGTGAGCTGTCTTATGTGCTCTCAGTTCCACCAGGCAATAGGCAGCCCTGCACTTATCCTCGGACTTGCCAACCGACTTATTGCCTACGAAGGGCTCAGGTTGTTCCGAGAGAAGTATAGCAACGTCTATCGCCAGTTTATCGGCCTCCTCATTACCATGCCTCATACGATAAAAGTTTATTAACAGGTTTTTTATTGGAGTGATGATTACGAAATAAAAAATTACTGTAGTTTTTATGACTTTTACTTTACTTAGCCAAACGAATTGATCGTGAAAATAAGATGACCTATCTGAAGAAAACTCCTGAGCTCTCTTCAGATTCTTACGTTATAAGGGCCTCTTAGTTCGGAAAATACAATTAAGAAAGTGGTTGTACGACTCCTGTGGGGTTGGAGAGAAGGAGAGATGTGCAGTTTAATGTTGAGGCTGAGATAGGATTGTGTTGTTAAGCTTAAGACAGGGCAGGTACATGAGCATAAGGGGGTAACGATTAGAGTATGTTTGAGTGGAGGGGGGGGGGGCTCTGGACAAGTGATTTAGTGTAGGGACGAGAGCTGAGAGCAAGTGCGTGTAACTGGACAAGGACTGACAGTCGACTGCAACTGTGCGATTTGACACTTGGAATGCCTAGCTATAGGTAGTAAGAGTTGGAAAAGTGGCATGAGCTGAGGAAACTCCTCCTGGGGAAACCGTAAGAAGGAAAATATGTACTCAGCTCGGGTAATAAAATTGTGTAGGCAAGGCTTGAAATGTCAAAGAGTTGATACAGGGCTATTGGGTTTCTAGGGCTGGCGGTTAATATTGAAAGTTTGAGAAAGGCCCTGAGCTGGGACTCTTACTTCAGAGCGTACGGCGCTGAATTTATTCGGCTAGAGCTGAGCCCAACATTTACGATTGAGAGAAAGCAGCAAAACTAAATCAATTGTTTTCGTGAGTGGCAAATTGATAATTTGCTGCACTCTTACGTAAGTCCCAGTGCGGAGACCGCTATAAGAACCCAATCGGCACGTTACCAACGCCCGTACTCGTTTTTCGCTCGAACAGGTAGTTCATAATTTGTGAGCTCAGATTTATTAGGATTGATTTCAGCACATGGAGCATCTGCCATAACTCGAAATGCGCCGATGAGTCGGCGTTAAGTGTGTCGATAATTGGCGTATCGTTCAATGGAAGCTGCCAAAAGCAATTTCGCACCTTCGCTCATTTGAATACTAGATTGCTCTCCCATAGCTCCGGGTGCCCCCAGAGACAAGTTCCATTTGCCTCCAACAGCCACCTGGACGCTCTATCGTCATTTCATTTCGGGTTCTGTTTAAAAATGTGTCGCTACACTTCGAACGCTGTGCTGCGATTCTCCAGCAACGTCCGAGCTACTAACGCCAATTATTAGCTACGTTGAATAATGCCCATCGACGAAAGAGGCTATACGCGTATCTGCTCGAAAAATAAAATTTCTTAGCCCCATTCAGCGATTTTTCTCGGAGTAGCAACTAATGCAGTCAATTTTTGTCACAGCTCACAACGAACCTGTTTGTGATGTGCCATAGGACAACAGAAAATTGAATGCAGATGATAAAACTAACAGTAAATGTTAAACAGGAGGGAAAGAGGGGCAGACTGTATTTTTACATCCGGTGAGGTTTCGCCGTTCTTCCACTTTACCAGCAAGTTTTGGAAAAGCAAGTGTAGTTTGCCATCAAGTATCCAATTTGTTTTTCTACCTTCATTTATAAATACTGCGTGAATGATTTTGTAAATAAAAGGAAATACTCGCACCACACTTCCTATCAAAGAAAGTGGTAGATCTCAATCAGCTAACGAAGTAAATATTTTCTTTGCTATATTGCACATTTTATGAATTGCTTCATTCATTTTACAATTAAGTATACGTGTTGGGCGAGGTTTGAACGATCGTTTACAAGGTATAATTTGCAGAGTTTTTAGCTAGGTGACGTTTCGCAGACTCAATAGCTGGTTCCAATAAGCCTCCCATCCAGTGCGCCTTAGCCGGATTAAAGCGATATTTGACTTTCTTAGTAGAAAGAAAGCCTGTGATTTCAGGATGTGAATCCTTCAGAAATTTAACAATTTCTTTGTGATCACTCTCTGCTCCAATGAAATTTATACCGCGATCTGAATAAATGCGTCGACGCAATCCTCGTCTTGTGAGAAACCTGTTAAAATTACTCAGTGGTAAGGTCAGACGTCAACTCAATGTGTGCCGACTTGGTACTCATACATACAAATAAACAAATGTATGCTTTCCTGAGTCTAGTATAAGTATTGGATTTTATAAACAGGGTTCCGGCCATGTCAACTCCACGGTGTAGAAATGGCTGCGACGGTGTGACTCTGTCTGGAGACAGATCCGACATTACAGGATGATTGGCTTGAAGTTTATAACAACACCTTACTGAGTAGTGTAATCAATAGAAGTTGAGTGACTTAATGGTTTGTCTCCAGGTAGCTTGAGGTAGGAAGAAGAGCGAGACGTAGAGGTGGTGATGCACCCTGGGCCAAGTGGAGAAAACACAGGATGATGACTGAGAATGTCAAAAGTGAAGAAAAAGGTTTTCCAACGCTAGGCGAAACGGTTTCGGAGAAAAATATAACTGCAAAGGGCTAAGAAACCTCTCACTGGCTCTTGACAACAACCCTACCATCATACTGATTTAGGGTTTGCGCCAAACCTTATTAGTACATAACTTGATGTTCTGTTTGGAAACTTGCGTGACCTTACAAAATGTATTCTGTTTCTCCTATTCATGGCAACTTGGTACACAAATGTGGAGGAGTGGTAGCTGCGCATTATCTGACTTGTCGATTAAATCGTAAATTGGTATATGACTCAGTATTGAAGATGAACCGCGAATTACAACGAGCCGCTCTAATTTCGGTTGTTGCCAGGAGAACGTAACAAGCGACGATCGAATTAGTTCACCTTTTATGTTCTCCCATTCTAATTTCCAAGTACCAACACGCACGTCTATTACCTCTCTCTTCATTTCAGCTACCTCTCACGTCGTTTTCTCGACCCTATCTCCGACTGTTATGTGTAAATTCTCCCTTCTCGTTTGCAGAGATAATAAATTAACTATGAAATCCACTTACCATGTGAGAGCAACCTGCGCACCTAATTAAAAGCACTCCGCCTTTTCGTGTTCCCCTTTTCCTTTCATTCTTTCGGCTAATTGTGTATTAGGATGGAACAAAGGGAGTTGGGATGTGTCTGCCCTTCGAAGAAGTTCGAGGAAACGTTGACGAAATCCACGTAGGAAGTAATTCGCTTGAGAGTTAGCAGGTCAACTACAGTCTTTTTTCATGCCGCCGAATAACTGATATGTAGTTTTGCACATTCCTTAGGAGTAAAAAGTAGTGACGAAAGCTCCTCTTCTTCAATTTTGGTTAGGCGTCTAGGTTTTAAACCCAGTGCTAAATACCATCTGACGGAATGGTCTGTGAACACGACTGAGAGGGAACGGCTAAACTAAATTGGCTCTAATTTGATATTCAGCCTGCAGATCGTCGTCAGACGCCGAGATAAACTTATCAGCGGTGTTGAACTAACTATAGTTATAAAGATAAATAACCTAACCGAATCGGCTCACGTTTCGTATTAAGCCAGCGCATCACCATGGGTCGGCAAAATGAGGGTATGGAAAAAATCGGTAATTTCATAATCATCGTACTGATCAAAATACCAAATTATTTGTTGTTAGAAATTTCTATTTTTCGAACAGAAAGTTCAAAATAATATGATAGTACCGTAGAATTTTCATTCCTGAGAGCGCCACAATAAATTATGCAAAATTTCAACAGAACGAGATTTTACTGCAGTTTTTACTTTCCGCTACCCGAAGGGAAGGAAAGTATAGTAATCGGCCCAAAAAAAAATTCGGGTTTTCTTCAGATCTTCACGTTTCAGACCTACTGAGTCTAAAAAACCTAATTTCGGCGGTCCGTGTGTGTGTGTGTGTGTCCTTCAGCACAACACAAATAAGAGTTGCCCAGTTATGGCTGAGTTGCTGCAAAATGCACTCAAGAAACGCTGCAGTGTTCTCGCCATACAGGAACCATACATAGGATCCAAAACTCTTGGTCTGGGATCGCAGGCACGAGTGGTGGCTGGAGCAAGAACGGGAGCCAAGGCAGCAGTGGCCTGCATCGACCCGTCCATTGACATGCTCGCACTCACTCACCTGAACAGCCAGCACTTGGCCGCTGTGCTCATCCGAGCCGGTGGCTTTGAGCTGGTTGTAATATCATTTTACAGGCAATTTGGCGCACCAGTTGCCAACAGCCTTGAACCACTCGACCGGGCTCTAGCAGGCCTATCAGGACGACCCTGCATAGTCTGTGCTGATGGAAACGCCAGATCACCATTGTGGGGATCCCCAACCTTGGATGGGGCGGGCGAGGCGTATATAGAGCTGCTCACCAGGTACAACTTGGTTGTTGCCAACGACCCCATGACTGAGGCGACCTATGATGGTCCGGGAGGAAGGTCGTGTATAGACGTCACAGCCGTGTCTCACACCCTGCTATTCAAATTGCAGGGTTGGCGAGTCATACCAGGTGCAACGCAGAGCGATCACATGGTTATTGACTTTGCCATCACGGATGACAACATCCTCTGCAAAGACACGCGTGAAAAGCGATTCCGCACAAAAAATGCTGACTGGCCACAATTCTGTAGGGTACTGGAAGGTAAACTGCGTGCCGCAGACACCGACCTAATAGCGCAAGCATCCACACCTGAAGAGGTGGACAGCAAAGTGGACATATTTACCACAGCACTGCACTCTGCTGGGCTCTCTGTACTTGGCCAACAAAAGCACAGGGCGATCAAAGTCCCATGGTGGACTGAGGAACTTAATCCCCTCAAGCATAGTGTAAATAGAGCCAGAAGGATGAACCAAATCACTCGTGACCCTGATGCCAGAGCAACACTCCGAACTGCCTTCATCCAAGAGAAGAAGGCCTTCCACCGCGCCATCAAACGAGCCAAACGGCAAGGCTGGCGAAATTTTGTGGAAGCGGAGAGCTCTGAGAACCCCTGGGGCAGACATTACAAGTCCTCCATAGGTAAAGCAAATGTAGAGCAGGTCTTAGCCGCGATGCAAAATGAGTCAGGCTGGGCCTGCAGCATCGAAAGTTCACTGGAAACCCTCCTTGAGAAGGCGTTCCCAGATGACCAAGTAGCTCGAGACACTGAAGCCCAGAGGGCAGCAAGGGAGCTGATCATGGACCCTCCGAACGAGCCCGACATCCCACTGTGGACAACAGGCGACCTCAGCAGGGCCCTTGCGACCTTAATGCCCAACAAATCTCCTGGGCCAGATAAAATAGAAAGCAATATGCTAAGGAAGGCTGAGCGGACAATCCCCAGCGGCCTCCTTAATTTATTTAATGACTGTCTGCAGGTCGGACAGTTCCCCACTCAGTGGAAGACTGCGCGCGTTGTCACTCTTCAAAAGTGAGGCGACCGCAATCAGTCAGACCCGCGATCATGGAGACCACTCAGCCTTCTTTCCATATTAGGCAAAACACTAGAAATCTTGATGTTGCAGTCCCTCGAAGGAGTCTTTGGCCGCAACCTCACAGGCAGGCAAAACGGGTGTACCAAAGGAAGGTCCACGCAGGATGTCATTGTCGAGATTCGGCGTGTTTCCCTGCTGGCACCGGCTAAGTACGTCGTAGCAGTTCTGATTGACATCAGAGGAGCGTTTGACAACCTTTGGTGGCCAGCGCTCCTTAATGAGCTCAAAGGTAGGGGAATCCCCCGCAACCTGTACTCGGTCGTCAGAAGTTACCTGACAGACAGAACTGCTACGATCGAAAGTAGGCATGTCTCCGTCCGGAGAAAGATTGAGAAGGTCTCCAGCACTCTGGAATGCCTTCTTCGAAGGTCTTCTCAGGAGACTCATGTAGAATGACTGCGAGCCGTACGCCTATGTGGATGACTTGACTGTGCTGATCTTTGCAGAGTCAGTCCGCCAAATTGAAGAAAAAACCCACCACGTGCTCCGCACTGTCAACCAATGGTGCGAGCATGTCAAGATGCAGGTGGCTGAGGAAAAAACCCAGCTAATCCTCTTGAAGGGGAAAGTGAATAATCCACCCACAATACGCTTTGGCGGCCACAGGCTCCTTCTTGAAAAGCACGTCAAGCATTTAGGAGTGAATATAGGTGAGAGGTGGGGTTTCAACCAACATCTCCAGTCCCTCAAAGGCACTACCATTGCAAGGTTTGCCTCACTGCGTGCCATTACTAAGGCCACTTGGGGTGTGTGTTACCACGACACAATCCTCATGTATAAGGCCATCTATCTAGGTGTGATTGGCTACTGCCCCGTTGTCTGGGGTAGCAAACTAACAGTCAATCAAAAGAGAGTATTGGCCCAATCCCAGAGAGCCGCGCTCCTGTGGATCACCAAGGCCTACAAGATTGTATCAACAGAAGCACTCCAGGTGATCACTGGTCAGTTACCAGTTGATTTGGCTGTTGAGTGCATGGTTGACAAGTGGAGAGTGAAACGGGAGCTTCCCCCGCTTTGGGCTGAACTCCATGTGGATCTCACCACAGAACAGAAACTTGCCACCATCGATGAATGGGCTCTAGAGAAATGGCAAGCGAGATGGGAATCCTCGTCAAAGGGACGTGATACGTATGAGTTCTTTCCCAACATCCGTGAACGTCTTTCTAGAAAATGGGTTGAGCCAGACCACTGGACGGGCCAGTTCCTCACGGGACATGGTGACTTCAATGCGCGGCTCCACTTCTTTTCTCTGAAAGACTCTCCATTATGCACGTCTTGTGCCTCCAGTGCGGAGGAAACAAGAAACCATGTGCTGCTCCACTGTAGTTTCTACAACAGTGAGCGACGGTTGTTGGGAGGGCAAACAAACTTAGCAGCATTAACTGCTACAAAGGAAGCCTATAACCATTTTGCAAAGTTCGCAAAGAAGGTAATGGCTAAGAAACGTGGTTATAGTTGATCTGTCCTTTTGAAACTTGCCACCCAAGTATACAGTAAGATCAGGTAGGGAACCAGATTAAGAACTACTCCCAGATGGTACGGGATTCCTCAGGTGGTCACCTCCACGCGGTAACACACGGGCAACAGCTCTCTACGGTGAGACTGGCTAACGACCAAATACCTGCCGTACCTCCACAGGTCTGAGTTCGGTGGATGCTGCAGGGGCCGGCCTCTTGCATATTAGCGAAACCGCAACTTCTATGACTGATATAACCCTCGTCGAGGGTTTAGGTACAGTCATCAAATAAAGAAACAGACCTGTAGTTCGATTTGCGGGAGAACGGCTGATCCGATTGAGCTGGTTCTTTTTTTGTTTTGTTCGTTATTTTTTGTAGACACCAAAATAAGGTTATGGACGATTTCGGCCGATGGAAAGAGGGGGTGGGGGACGAAAATATACCAAAAACTAGTGTCTTTCGCATTTTCTCAAAAACGGCTGAGATGATTTTGATTAAACTTTCACATTATCTTCTACTAATGAATACCTAACTTTTCTTCTCCATACATATCTCCATGAAAATACGGTGAATGGAGATATAGGCCTATGAAGCAAAAATAGGTTTTTTACGCTTTTTGGCAAAACGGCTTTAGCGATTTCCACCAAACTCACAGGATGTTTTCAAATAGTTATTACCTACATATTGTTCTCAATAAATGTTCCTGTGACGGTCCATTGAACAGAGATAAAAATCAAAATGTGTCGAAAATAACGTTTTTTCGAACATTTCCGTAAATTCCAGGGTAATTTCTTCACCAGATGTGATAAATCTTAGTGGAGTGTCTTTTAGTCACCCATATCAACATTTCGTTCCCCATAATTATTTCTGTATATATATGTGTTGAACGGCGATATAAGCCAAGTTAACTCAGAAAAGGAGATTTGTCGAATATTAATTTATCGGTATTCCGATTTTCTCAAAAATGGCTCTAACGATTTCGATCAATTTTTCGGAGTACTCTTAGCTAACTAGTCTGAACATTTTGTTCTCCATAAATGTTCCTGTAAAAATGCTTTGAACGAAGATATAGCGCCCGCATATGTAGGTGGTGTTCGAACTTAAAGGGGTGGCGGAAAGTAGTGTGTTGCTTCGCACCAGATATTTTCAGCATAAATTTCGCTCATATGATATTAGCGGTCTCGAAAAAATCAAAATGGTAGTTCACAAACCTATCCATGTGATGGAGTGCAAACTAACATCGATTTTTTTATGTTTCCCTGGCTCTACAAAGTAGAAAGGAAAGTTAGTTAATCGGCTGAGAGAAAAATTTTGAGTTTTCTTCAGATATTTACGTTTTAGAACCTCCTGAGTCCGAAAAAAACTATTTGGGAAAATGTGTCTGTGCGTGTGTGTCTGTAATGACTGATATAACCCTCGTCGGGGGTTTAGAAACAGTCATCAAATATGGAAACAGACCTGTGTGTGTGTGTGTGTGTGTCTGTGAACGATTTTTAGAGAAAACCACCAAACCAAATCAGCTCAAACTTGATATCAAACCCACAGGTTACCATGGGACGCCAAAATAAGGGTATGAGGAAAATCCACCGAAACTAAACTTATCCACCGAATAACTATAGTTATCATAGTGATCAAAACACCAATTTTTTTTCTCAAAAAAGGCTCCAACAATTAAGATTAAATTTTTTACATTGATAGCTCCCAAAATGGCAACTACACCATAAAAATTCCATCTGTGGGAAATTTTCGACGAAATCGATTTTTGCGCGGTTTTTGGAGAAAACGGCCGTACCAAATCAGTTCAAACTTGATATCTAGCCCGCAGGTTACCATGGGACGCCAAAATAAAGGTATGCGCGAAGTCCAGCGAAAGGTAACTATAGTTATCATAGTGATCCAAACGCCAACTTTTAGTTCTCAAAAACGGCTCTAAGATTTTTTATATTGATAGCTCTCAATAAGGCAATTGTACCATAGAATTTCCATTCGTGGGAAAATGACGAGAGCACCACGATAAGTTATCAACATTTTCGACTACTCAAAAAAATTCCTTACGTTGATTAATAAATGAGGGGCGCGACAAGAATAGTAGCAGCGCAATAAATGACGAGATTCGAAATTCGACCACTTTACACGAAGAACTTACAATTGTTTCACGATTGAGTAAAAAATTGTTTCCATTAATAGCTAGAATCAATTTGCTATGCGGTTGTAACTCAATAATGATTGAGGAGCAAGTTGTAGCAACCCGATACATTCTGTAACTTCAAGGGCGGACACGTGAGGTTATGTTGTCAAATGAACAAAAGGTAATATGGATTGGAAGCCATCAAAATCGGTGAATGCACTTTGTGCGGTGCATCGCAGTAAATGTCCTGTGGTTGCAGTTATACAAGTTTTGCGCCAACTCATAGAGCAAGGTATCTTAAATCAGGGCTAGTGAGTTGGATTGATCTACAGCAATGATGGAACGCCATAGGTTCCGGTTGTAAGTGTATCGTACCAGTGCAGATTTATGTGAGGTCATTTGAATTCTTGAGTTTCGACGCCACGTGGACACTTGTGAGGCGAAATGCTGGAACTTACCGGAGGCTTGATGTTGTTGTTGCGTTGTGTTGTGTTCGCTCTCTCATCAATCTTCAACCTTGGACAGTTGGCCTAATTTAATTCCTTAGAGTAGTACGATGTGATCAGCGACAAACATTTTCAAATATTATGCTTCGACTACCCGTAGAACTGTTTTTGTTGAACGCCAGTGTACCGAATGACTCCCATTAAAAGGCGCCCTCGCGATCGTAGTCTAGTGGTTAAAGACGATGGTTCATAATCACGACGAATGTCGGGCAATTGGACTCGAGCTCCTCGCGATCGCAGTAATTTTTGCCTGAGCCCCCGGACCCCCAAACATTTCCAAACGCCTCTTAGTACACCTGTATGTCCCCAACTAGTCGTCCATAGAGCTACAATGCCAACAATTACTTATGAACCGAAATTGGAGTGTGGGTAATTGACTTGAGAAATGACAAGCAGAGAGAACGCAAAACAGCTTTGATTAGGTTGGTTACTTTCATTATAGTAATTAGTAGGAAAAGCTGACTTTAATGGCAGGGGGAGAGGGAGGGGGGGATTCATAAGACTTTCCTTACAAACTTCTGTCATCCAACTCAATTTTCACGCGTAACTCTTTTGAGAGCCTTTCTGACGTAATGTTCTCCAATATGAAATTTTTGGGGTGTTGAATTGAACTAGTTTAATTTTGCCAAACTCTCCTTCGAAATAATAATCCTTCGTTGAGCTTCTTCTCCTTTTTCCTCTGGCAAAACCAAACTCTTAAAAGTCGCCTCCTCTCTCTCCTCCTCCTTTTCCTTCTCCTCTTCCTCTTTCGCTTTCTTTGATGTTTGAATTCTTGTCCTTTAATTAAAAGTTGAATAATGGGACAAAAGAGCGGGCGATGGCGAAGAGGACGAACTGGAGAAAGAGGTTCGTACCGTAGATTACAAGATGGCGGTACCGGCAAGCCCCCCACCCTCACCCCTTCCCATTGACAACAACCATTTCCACTAACCATCCACCTTCACAACCGCCACTCCATCACCAAGACCTTCCAGACAACTCCGCTTAGAATGATGATGTTTTACCTCCTCTTTCAATCCCAGGGGTCTCTTCACGGTGTCCTAATTAAGGGCAAAATGATTATACTGTGACGACCGGGTCTTCATCAAACGCCATTTGACTTTCAATAGCGACTGAAGGGCGGTCAGAGAAAACCGCTCTCTGGGAGGGTGAATCAATTTTCACGGCGAACGCGAAATGTCCGCGATGAGGCTTTTCATTTCCCCTTTTCGTCGGATGGAGGTGACTCTCGGTCAGGTGTTGGGCGACGGACCCGATGCATCAGTCAACAGTTTTACTCTGGCGATTTCCCATCTAATTTCCTGCTTTGGTCCGGTTCTCGATCATACCACTGATTCCTAGTTCGGTAAATCGTAAACGGCGTCCTCCTTGTATTTCGAATAAATTGAACATTTATGGAAACAGATTACTATCATCGTATATCAGCGGGTTTTCGTTAAAAATAAATCTACTGAAAGTAAAAAGATGAAGTGGAACTTTTGTATCTTGAAAAATCCTAAATGAAATGCAGAAATGAACCAGAGACACTAAAAGCAATATTATATTCTCAGAGTGGTATTTAGTTGTGTGAGGCTGTCAGAATTGAAGTCCCCAAAGTGAGTGATCCTACTGGCTCTTGCATTGAAGTACTATTTGCTCGTTCGAATAATTGACCCTGAATGTTTGTTGATGCTCTGGAGCGTGATATATTTCGTATGTACAACATGACTTACATGTGGAATGTGTGACGCACTTGGACGATTACCAGGTGTTGAAGTGGTTGGGTTCCCGATGGTGTCTCAGCCTCGCCTCGCCCCTTATTACTATTCTCGCTTCGCGTCTGTTTGGTATTGTGTCGTGTCACAAAGTGATATTTCTGTTACGAGTCCAAAGTGATATTTTTATTTCTTGTTTCTATTATGAGTAAATGGTCTTCGAACAGGAAAATGTAGATCGAATATGTTGACTCGGCTTTGTAACACAATGATAGTCTCATTCACCTCTGAAAAAGCCTCGTTTGAACCGTTTAGCTAGCAGAGGCGTTTAGGTATTCCCCGCTTTAGCGAATTTTCATGGAAGGCAAAGCTATTGCCATCGTGCAAATAGTTTTTTCTTCAAAAAAGCTCTGCAGCGGTACGATTGTGACTTATCCTATACAATCCAACATCGGAAGGTATAAGGAATATATAACATGGTTATATCAAGCAATTTTTGCGGTACATCATTGGTAAGAAAATGTCGCGAGAAACACAACTAATGTTCAAACAAGACCTTTTTTACTTTCCTTGGCTCTAGAAAGTAGAAAGAAAAATTACGTAATCGGTTGAAAAAACAAATTTTGAGTTTTCTTCAGATCTTTACGTTTTACGCCCTACTGTGCCCGAAAAATACTATTTGAGACACAGTAGGGTCTGTGTGTCTGTGAACGATTTTTAGAGAAAACGGCCGAACCAAATCAGTTCAAACTTAACATCTAGCCCGCAGGTTACCATGGGACTCAAAAATAAGGGTATGAGTAAAATCCACCGAAAGTTAACTATAGTTATCATAATGATCAAAACACCAATTTTGTTTCCTCAAAAACAGCTTTTACAATTTTGATTAGATTTTTTATATTGATAGCTCTCTATAAGGCAATTATATCATAAAATTCCCATTCGTGGGAAAACGACGAGAGCAGCACAATAAATTACCAAAAGTTTCGACGAAAATTATTTTATTATTTATTTATATTTATTATTATATTAGCGCGATTTTTTTCTTATAAACTCCGCTGAAATTTCACTAGAATGTTAAAAAAATTTGTGTAACAGTACAACCAAATACCTATAGGGTGAGTGTTTAGAAACGCTCTTAAGATATAAGGGGGTCACTACAGAAATTCCGGAATTTCAACTACCGCCGTTTGACTTACTACCAGTTTTAAAAGTGATTACTATCCAATAACTCTGCAAAAGTGATTACTATCTTCTTCCAAAAAATCGTGTTTACAGCTTCATTAATTATTCATGTACCAATTGCTCAATAATGGTTCGGGAATGAGTACGAGCAGCGCAATAAATTCCGGAATTGTTTGCGCTACCGCTTTCTGCTGCCACGAAGTGTTGTTTGACCGATTTCAAATGAACCGAGTGATAAATGGATTGAGTAGAAAAAATTATGCACAAAAGTGAATTGACGTAGACACAACAAATGTTCAAACACTACAAGATCAGGTATTAAAGCAATTGTGTTATATCCACCCGTAGGCAAATTACTAAAGTTAACGTACCTTTTAGGTGAGTCCCCACAGTAACTCACCAGCCAGAGGAGACGGACTCACCTAATAGGTACGTTAAATTTAGTAATTTGCCTACTGGCGGAGATAACCCAATTGCTGTAATACCTGATCTTGTAGTGTTTGAACATTTGTTGTGACTTCGTCAATTCACTTTTGTGCATAATGTTTTCTACTCAATTCATTTATCACTCAGTTCTATTGCACAGCACGATTGCACAACGTGGAACAGTCTCACCTCTCCGACGCTCATCCAATTCGATTCAGTATCTTAAAACGCTTGTAAACGATACAAAACATGACGAGTCTACGACGAGAAGAAGAAGATTGCCAATTTCTAGGCGACGCCAGGCCGTTGGCACGATGGGACGAATCGAACAGGTTGGTGGTTTTTGTGGTGAGAGGGGTTGCAATGCGGGAAATGAGCGTAGGCTGTGGAGTAACCATAAATTTCGCTATATTGCCCCACGACTCCCTTCAAGTAATAGAACATAACCTCACTATACGGTGATTTCACTGTTTTTCATTAGAGACCCGTTCTATTCGACTCAGCATCGATAGAATACCTAGAAAACGACACCAAACACGACGTAATTGCGACAAAACTGAAAAATTTTGTTTGGCCAATTTTTGAATCTTTTTTGTTGCCCATAACAACGATGGGTTTCGTCCTACCGAATTGCTTAGTGGGCAGGCTCATCTAGAACCCAAATGGAATTTTTGTGCGTAGTGCCGATTGTGTAGAATCACCTACAATATGCCAATTTACGTCGTTTCGTAGTGGTGTTAAGATTTAGTATCGTTTAGTTGTGTTTTTTGGTACTGAATCGAATGGGATGGGTCCCGGAGGAGCCCTAAAATATTGTCGTTCTAATGTGAGTCCTCGTTTTCCAGATCCGTGTTATATCCTTGATTTTTCAAACGTTGGATTGAATTATATAGCATTACAATGCTGTGAATGAGAATAACAAGTCGTGAAGTAATAATTTGGAGCGTTTTTTCAAAGCGGGAGTTCTCGAATATTTGTCGAGCTTCAAGTTGTACAACCAGCCATTCTTCATTTCGAAAGTTTTAATTACGTTTCACTCTTTAATCCAATTAAGTAGTTCCATTCATTTAAGTGAATGTTAAATAGTTCAGTTCAGTTTTCGATCACAAAAGTTGCAATACAACAGGACAGAAAGTCGTCTTCAATAGTGATGTAGTAGGCGCTATAAAAACCTCTCAAATGGAATAACATTGAGACATAACGTTCAATAATGAGGATCTTCACGATTGGAGAAAACGCCATTTGAAAAGAATGGTTTGCAAAAATTGTGTGGGAGAGCAGCTGCACCTAATGGGCTCATACTCAGTATTTAGCTTGCGTACTAACACGAGCCGCCAAATGAAGGTCAGAGCGAAATAGACCCAAAACCTGGAACAGTCATTATTATGGTCGGAACGCTACTTTCTACTTTCCGCTACCCGAAGGGAAGGAAAGTATAGTAATCGGGTCAAGAAAAAATTGGGTTTTCTTCAGATCTTTACGTTTTGAGGCCTACTGAGTCTAAAAAACCTAATTTCGGCGCGTGGTCCGCGTGTGTGTGTGTCTGTAGTTCGCTTTGCGGGGGAACGGCTGATCCGATTGAGCTGGTTCTTTTTTTGTTTTGTTTGTTATTTTTTCTAGACACCAAAATAAGGTTATGGACGATTTCGGTCGATGGTAAGAGGGTGGGGGACGAAAATGTACCAAAAACTAGTGTTCCAAATCTCCATGAAAATACGGTGAACAGAGATACAGGTCTATGGAGCAAAAAAGGGTTTTTTACGCTTTTTGGCAAAACAACTTCAACAATTATCACCAAACTTTCAAGATGTATCCAAATAGTTAATACCTACATATTGTTCTCGATAAATGTTCCTCTAACAGTCCATTGAACAGAGATAAAAATCAAAATGTATCGAAAATAACGTTTTTTCGAACATTTACGTAAACTCCAGGGTAATTTCTTCACCAGATGTGATAAATTCTAATGGGGTGTCTTTAAGTCACCCATACCAACATTTCGTATTCCATAATTATTTCTGTATATATATGTTGAACGGCGATATAAGCCAAGTTAACTCTGAAAAGGAGATTTGTCAAATATTAATTTATCGGTATTCGAGTTTCCTCAAAAACGGTTCAGACGATTTCAATCATACTTACGGAGTACTCTCAGCTAACTAGTCCCTACATTTTGTTCTCCATAAATGTTTCTGTACAAATGCGTGTAACGAAGATATAGCCAGCATATGTTGGTGGTGCTCGAACTTATGGGGGTGGCGGAAAGTTGTGTGTTGCTACGCACCGCTCGTTTACTTTCCGCTACGGGTAAGGTAAGTATAGTGATCGCGTAAAAAAGTTGAGTCTTCTTCAGGTCTTTACGTTTTGGGACCTACTGAATCCAAAAAAACCTAATTTTGGCGCGTGGTCCGTGTGTCTGATTTGCGGGATTTCATTGGCGATTTCGGTCGTCGAAAAAGGGGCGTGGGAGACGAAACTGTACCAAAAACTAGAGATTTTTAGACGACTGTAACGATTTTGATTAAACTTTTCAATTGTCGTCTACCACTTTTTTCCTTCATTTAAATCTAGATGAAACTACGGTGAACGGAGATACAGGCCAAAAAAGCAAAAATAAGTGGCAAAACGGCTTTAAAGATTTTCACCAAACTCACAGAATGTTTTTAAATAGTTAATACCCATAAATGTTCCTCTGAGAGTACATGACCAGAGATAAAAATGAAAATGTGTCGAGAATAGTGTTTTTTTGGAACATTTTTGTAATTGTCCGGGTAGCTGCGTCACTGGATTTGATCAATCTTGTAGAGTGTCTTTTAGCTATCTGATGGGCGTACGAAAGACGAACTTAAAACTGAGAAATAAATGGAGGTGGTGAGCGTGATTGAGGATAATTATACTTGACAGAATAGCGTTATCAGCTTGAGTATGAGTGTATAAACGCGAACGAGGGACTGAACTAGTTTTTAAGCGGAAGCAGTAGCTTAAACGCAGTCGGTGAAATGGATAAAAACGGATCGGGAACGAAATTATATTAAAAGAACAAATATAAACGACATATTACAGTGGGGAGGAGAACGAACAAACGCCATGAAGTCAGGTGACTGCTTGTTGGAGGAGCAGTTGAAGTCAGCAGAGTCACGCTCTAACATTGGTTATTAACCACCAAGTGGATGGAGTGAGAGAGAGAGAGACAGAGTGAGAGAGAGAGGGGGGTGGGAGGGAGGGAGAGAGAGAGAGGAGAGAGAGAGAGAGAGAGAGAGAGAGAGAGAGAGAGAGAGAGAGAGAGAGAGAGATTTGAGTTAGTGCGAGCAGAGAAACGAACCATTGGGAGAACTGGGAGACGACCGATTTTTGCGAGAAATCGTAGGAGAAAGAGTTTCTGAGGAGCTGTCTGTTGTGGAGAGGAAAAGTATATTTGGGAAAGGCCAGAAGAAGAGGAAATCTGTTGTCAGCTGGAAATAACTAAGATGCGGGACTTCCAATGGGTACAACAACGGGGGTCGGTGTACTGGGAAACCATGGCCTTCCGTTAGGGGACCATTTGGGGAGGTCAAAAACCCAGCTAATTCGGCATACCCACATTTGTTTTCAGTGATGATTTCTGTATCGATCGTTGTACGGGAATATAAGCCATGATAGCTCGGGAAACAAGATTTACCGAATAATAATTCATCGGTTTTCCAATTTTCTTTTGCTGACATTGCCTGCTTTTTAGGACAAAAAACATTACTTCATCCGAAGTTTCATTTTTTCCCAAAAAACTCCAATTTTACCAGTTTTGAGCTGTTGGGCTTCCTTAATCATAACACCGTAGTATAGAACGGATCTTATGACAGCTTCTGGGCTGCGTGAAGTTAGTACTTTGGAAAATGCTATCCGCTTCATAAAAAACTTTGTTTAAAAAAGCATGTGTCTTTGTAATGAAGAAAAGTAGAACGTGGGTTGATGAGGTTGCAGGACAGTGCACTCAAAATAGTCAAATCTCTCTCCCCCATCCGACACTATTTCAAGTATCAAAAGAAGCTGCGTGCAGACCACAAGTTTTTGAGCGCATTAGAGAGTGCGGGATGTCTGGTAGGTGACTCGGAAATGAAGGAAGATGAACGGGAGGCAGCATTTGTACCTTGGCGCCTTCCTCTCCTTTTCAAAGTCCGAACCAACCCTGATAAATATGTATGGATGTAGAAATGAGCGGGCCCTATCTTGGATTTGCATGTCAATCCGCCCGGTCCCGCTATTTATAATGATGTTCCGCTCAAGTTATCGGGTAAGTTTTGAGTCTTGTACCTCCCAGTTGCCCTTGCAAAAGGACCTCTTTTCCCTTCCCTTTCTCCTTTGGTCCTCTCGTTCCACAAACACTATTCAGTTTCCCCAGAACGAATTATTCATAGCACTTCCGTCTCCTTTTCCCAACCCCCGCAGCCACTTTTCGGTCCTCTCTTCAGCTTCATGTTCATTCATCTCGAGAATACAATATTCGTCAAGGCGTTTATCGGTGCGAAGCTCGCCTGCAACATTTTGGTACACTTTGACCGGGCTTTTAGACGTTTGCCGAGAATCACGTTATTCGAGTGAGCGTTTTGAGCCGTTCGACAGTTATCACGCTTCATGTGCGTTCACCGCTCACGGTGATGGAGAGCACTGGTGTGGTACCACAACACACGAATACTGTCAGCTGAGCATTTTTACAAAATGGCCGGGCAATAAAGAGCCACTTTGGTGGGAGTCTTCGCATCTTGTTAGTTGCAATTTACTTTTCATTTGTTGGTTTTAGCTGCTTTTTTTTAGCTCTTTCTTCTCTACTTTCTCCATTTCAATGAACTCATAATGCAAGGATGGATAGCAGGTGGCCTTCTATCCGCTTGCGACCACTCACAAGTAGTTGGCTTGTCATGGGGTGTTAAAGCGAACTACAAAAAAAATCAGAAAACCCCAGAGGGTATTAATAAATGGACTGTATAGTCAAATGGAAAACCCGACTAACCCAATTGCTTCAGCTTTCAGAACGTTGAGATCCGGCTATTAATGAAGGGTTAGGAATTGGGAAGAGAGAACAGGGAAAGAAGAAGGAAATGAAAAGAAACAGTTTGTATAGCGTCGCGAGGGGAACCGAAAAAGTGGACACAAGGGTGTCAAGAGTCTTATAACTTGCAGACAGAGCCAACTGATCTCAGAGGATATCAAACGCATAATAATTCAAGTAGGGATTCGCTCGTCAGGTCAGTCGGTGACCAGAGCCAGAAAGGACCGCACATGCCCTCTGATAAGCCTTTCTTTAACTACTGCCCGAAAACCGGCAAGGCAGGCTAGAAGGCGAAACCATGGGATTTTTGGTACCTGGACGGGAATGTTTCGAGCTTAGCGAGAAGGGATAGTAAGTGGTGGGAGGTGACTGCACGAGTTCTTCAGACTACAGAATGGAGAATGAGTAAACTGTGGAGGGTCTTCATGGGGAACTTAGGTAACCACAGACCCATTTTTGTTGGGTGTATCTGTTCGGCTGACGAATCATTCCTTCCCTATCTTGTCAAAGAATGAAATACGTGCCGAAGGTTGCCACGAGTACTGTGGAGCATTTAATCGCCTGTATGTGCCCGTATTGAAACATATATTAGTATATTACTTAACAGAAGGCAACAGGGCCTGAGCTATCAATTTGGCTCTAAAGACGTGTTTCTAGATACTAATAGTGGAGGAGGCAGGAACAGAAATCATGCGAGAGGCCTCTGTCCTTGCTCACTTTTGAAGGATACAGAGATATGCACAGCGTAGGCTCTGAGATGGAAGCTACAAATTAGTTGTGCGATGGATTGAAATTGCGTGGGAATAAACATCTATCGGCAGATCTCCTCTTGTTCGGAGGGGGTAGGGGGCATTAGTGACCCCACCTATTGGGGTGGGGAATTGGCCAGATACTGTCATCGGTTCACTATCTAGCACCGTAAGCAACGTTAGTCTTGGAGCTTCCCCACCATGGCTTCATGGGGTCTGGACAGCAGCCACAGGTGATCCAGGAATGGAGGGGCAGGAGGCATTACCTGCCACAGTGCACACGATATAGCCATACGTAAGCAAGGGAAGATTCTTCATGCGACCACACGCGTCCAAAAAAAAGTCGGGCAGCCTCCGTTACATTGCCCCCACAAAGGAAAAACCCTGCAAATTATTACACAACGGTTTATTATTCGGATAAACAGCTTGACCTAGCATTAATGCTCAGAGACTCATCCCGTTTGATTCAGCATCGAAAAATATCAAAATGAAACCCAAAAAAAGGTCAAAAAGAACTGAATCGTAATATTAAAATAAACAAAAAAACAAAAGTATCTAGAAAAAACTGAATTTTAATATAAAAACATGCACGCTAAATACTAATATCAAAATGTAACCAAAAATCTATGAAGTAAACCAAAATGAGAATGAAACGAAAGAATCTAAAAAAATTGAATCGTATTAAAACCAAGCAAGGAAAGTAAAAAAAATGAAACGAACGAACTATTAAATAAATAAACCAAAAATAAACGAGCAATGTAAAGTTCAATCGAAGATAACAGATATTTTGCCAAATGAAATAGTTGAGACGGAGCGAAACAGTCAATCGTGGAGGTGAAGACGAGAACAAGGCAATCGGACGATAAAGAGACAAATCGTAGTGCCAAAGGTTATATACGAAACACGGATGGGACGGAGGGAGGGAGGGAGGGAGTACTAACGACGAAACGTTGACTTCCACAGTAGTTCCCGCGTTGTACTGTGGTTCGTTAATTTTTTTAACCATTTTTTGCCCATAACAACCATGGGCTTCGTCCGATCGGATTGCCAAGATGGCGGGAACAACTAGATACCAAATGGTATTTTTGTGCGAAAGAACGAATTTTTTAGACCACGTTAAAGGCACAAAACGGCCCGGACGGCGGATAGACATTGCAAATTTGGAATCTCCATGTCTTGAAACGTAAAGTATCAAATTTTGAGGGGGGGTTGTAGAACATTTTTCGTGACCGAATTTATAATGAATAATAAACCAAAGGGGGAACTTCCAAATGTATCTTGGGAGATTTCCAGCCAATCCTGTTAAGTGCAAAAGTCTTTTTATACGATAAAAGTTTAATAATCGGCTTAAAATAATCAGGAGCAACCACAAAAATTCCTCAATTCAAACTAATGTCCCTTTCTTTACAGTGTTACCGTCATCTTTTAAACTTTTTATTGTTTTCCTTGATGTTACTAGAAAAACTACCACTGCGACCACAACTGTGTCTATTGTGTGGACGCTCATGAGCCCCGTCATGTCCCCTCAGTTCTACCTCCTGTCCTGTGGAGCTGGTGTTCTCCGAAGCGGCGTCCCCAAGACGTCCCCATCATTCTCGCACAGAACGCACGGCGACCTTGAGGTCCATCCCTGCAACCTCCTCCAGCCACAGTTGAGGAACACCAATCCCTCTGAGGTGCATTGCAGCCAGCCCCTCACACGTTCACAGTACATGCTCAGATGACTCCAGCTCCCTCGTAGAATCTGCAATTCTGTGCCTCTGACCTACCAATCTTGCCCAGGTGGTACGTTAGACTAAAGATCTCTTTTGTTCGCTCTCTAGAGAGTTTGATAAACAACATTGGCTGCCTTTGGCCAGGCACATCCCGCCAATAGGTAGCCCGAGAACTTCTCCTCCCACTTACCAACCTCCAAATTCAAAAGGCTATTGGTGGTCCCTACGAAGGACTCAGATTCCACCGGGAGAAGCACAGGTCCTTTTTTCGGCCTCCTAATTCCCTTCAATCCAACACAGGGTTCATGCGTTTTCCGTTGTCATGGTCTTCAGGCCAGTCAGGTATTCCAAAACTGGCCTTGACGTGATGGTATAGGATGTCAGGGTCTTAAGTGCAGCCTGACAGGTGGTGAGGTATGAATCGCATTTATTAACATGAAGGACGTGATTCATCACACGAACCGATGGCGTAGAGAAAAACACCGTCAACTACCTATATGATGGCTTTTCAATCAAGGTCGTGGCATACGTAGCAGTAGCTCTATAAATCCTGGTCGCTGAAACTGAGTGAATACCTAGGATGAGAATGTAGGTAGGTACCTAGACTGAGAAAAGTTGTGTGATATGTCGCACCTTATTTTTTTACTAAAACCAGTGTCACTTAATCTCAAGTTTTGGTTTGTTCATTTCCTCCCAATAGATCTCCAGTTTATGTCCAGATTCTACTTTGCTGGAGAAGCTGGGTGGAAACTCAATCAGGTCTTTCGTGTGCCATTATCCCTGGGGTCGCGGTTGCTCTTCTGTGTGCGAACCATATGCTATCATAGACAGGATAGTGCATAGTAAAAATTGTTGCCTTTCTGAAGGGTAACATCTCGTGATTCGCATATTAATTTACGCTTCAGAGACAGTTCGTAGTGTACAAAGCGCGTCGTAATTGATGCCAGTACCTACGACGTTATACCTTATCTTGGCGTAAGGGTGGTGCATGTGGAACTAAGCACAGAATAGGCAGTTCAGCGGGTGTGGACACCAACCCGAACCTTTGACATATCGTTTTTGCACACGCAAGGCTTGAGGAGGTGGAAGCTAACCACATCTGTATGGAGTCAGAACACTTCTCATATCTGTAGCGCCGCAATGTCGCCGTTCTATTAAATTTAATTATTTTATCGTTGCAGGTAAGTGCTCTTCATCAATCAAATTGCTCACTGCCGAAGGTAAGCCGTCTCTGTATTAACCCTTGCGTCCAAAGTAGCATGACATGCAAATAAGACGTGGAACAAAAAGAGGATCATGCTTTTATAATCTTGAGGCTCCAATCGAGCATTGCCCCTGGGAGATTCACAATGACAAATCTTCCCTCCTTCTAGGAATATACACAATGCTGAGCGCAAATCCCTTCTAAACGAGTTAATATATAACACGAGAAAATGTTGTACTTGAGCATAATTACTTGGCGTCGTCAAAACTGAGTTCACAGAGTTCTGAGAGCACTGTTAAGACGAATGCTGAACAGTAATTATGCCTACCTGTTAAAGTTTTCCCGCCTTTCAGTTCTTTTTACTTTCCTTGGCTCTACAAAGTAGAAAGGAAAGTTATGTAATCGGCTGCAAAAAAAAAAAATTTGAGTTTTCTTCAGGTCTTAACGTTTCAGACCCTCCTGAGTCCGAAAAACACTATTTGGGAAAATGGTCTGTGTGTGTCTGTGAATGATTTTTAGAGAAAAAGACCGTATCAAATCAGCTAAACTTGATATCTCGCCCACAGGTAACCATGGGACGCCAAAATAAGGGCATGAACGAAATCCACCGCAAGTTAACTATAGTTATCATAGTGATCAAAACACCAAATATTTTTTTCCTCAAAAACGGTTCCAACGATTTTGATTAAATTTTTGATATTGATAGCTCTCAATAAGGCAATTATAGCATGAAATTCCCATTTGTGGAAAAATGACGATAGCAGCACAATAAATTTCCAAAACGTTCGTCGAAATCGATTTTAGCGCGGTTTTTAGAGGAAACCACCGTACCAAATCAGCTGAAACTTGATGTCTAGCCTACAGGTTACCATGGGACGCAAAAAAGAGGGTATGGTCAAAATCCACCGAAAGTTAACTATAGTTATCATAGTGATCAAAACACCAAATTTTTTTCTCTAAAAAGGCACTAACGATGTTGATTAAATTTTTCATATTGATAGCTCTTAATAAGGCAGTTATACCGAAAAATTCTCATTTGTGGAAAAATGACGATAGCAGCACAATAAATTATCAAAATTTTCAACGAAATGTTTGATTATCATAATTTTTGCGCTAAACGGTTTTAGCGCGGTTTTGTTCTTATAAATTCCGCTGAAATGTTACTAGAATGTTGAAAAAATTGGTGTAGTAGTCCAATCTAATACCTATAGGGGGAGTGTTTAAAAACCCCCATGAAATGTATGGGGGGTCACTCCAGAAATTCCTGAATTTCAACTGCCCCCGTTTCGCTTACTACCAGTTTTAAAACTTTTTACCCAATAACTCTGCAAAAGTAATTACTATCCTTCTTCAAAAAATTCGTGTTTACAGCGTCATTAATTTTCTGTGTACCAATTGCTCAATAATGGCATGGGAATGAGTACGAGCAGCTCAATAAATTCCGGAACTATAAGCGCTACCTCTTCCTGGTGCTGTGAAGTGTTGTTTGACCAAGTTCAAATTAACTGAGTGATAAATGAATTGATTGAGTTGAAAAATCCTTGTAAAAAGTGAATTGACGTAGAGCTAAGGAAAGTTGTGTGTTGCAACGCACCAGATATTTTCGGTTTATTATTCCATCCGATCGGACGAAATGAGGGATAAATAAAACGAGAAGATGTGACGAAAACTGATTGCGTTTTTTTTTTTCGTGGAAGGGGGAAGGGGATGCCTGGATATAGCCCTTTGAAGCACTTACCACTCGTTAGAGCTTGTGGGCCTTCAACCGAAGTTCATTTCCGAGTCAGGATCTGAGCCACACCCTTCGATTTAATTCAAAGAAACAAAAGGGACTGACTGATGGGATGGAATGTGATTGACGCACCTCGCGGATGAAGAGATTGAGAAATGGGTTGTCAGAACAACGCTCGATGTTTAATGATCAGCAACAGGGTCGTAGAAGGGTGTTTGAATTAGAATTCGATCATGATTCAGCAGACTGGCGCTCAAGTAGCTTCAAATATAATTCCAAGGTTCACCGATTAATAATTCAAAACCGCGCAGAACTGGCAAAAGTGATGAGAGTTCGTTAAGGAGCTCCGACATCTCCGAGTTTCGATGTTTACGATTATCGGAGAAATCCTGAGGGAAGACCTCCCCGAGGACCCGGTCCGTTTTGAATTTCATTTCCTAGCGTCAAGCGCGGGAGGGGGGGGGGTGCCCTTATTTGCTGGGATTCTCGTCAATTGAAAGGCCCCTTGTCAACTCTGGTCGAAAGGTTTTCCAGTAAACGACCACAGTTTCCCATCAAGACGAGGGAAGTTGCCCTCCCTATGGCGGGTTCATTACCGGCGGAGCGGCCATCTTGTCAGTTGATTAGATTTGCTGCCCGCGAATCTCAATTAATGGTAATTGAATGAGCCGTGTCAACCGAAGGTGGGACTCGTGGAGCACGAACGGTGAAATGAGGCCATTCTGTTTCTTAGCGCTTGTCTAATTTTGTCGGATAAACAAACATTGGCTTTTCAAATCAACCCCCTTTTTCTTCAGAAGCATTAGCAGTAGCTCAGAGTCGACGAAACAACTTTGTAACTTACGTTTTGTAGAAACATACGCTACGTGGAAATCTGCAATTATCGGGACACTTTAGAGGAATGTCCACCTAAACGGCAGTACTGCGAACGCCTCAAAGTCAACTTTGAAAAATCTTAAATAGAAAAACTTGAGTTTCCATCTTAACTTTACGTTTCCAATCCTCTCGTTTCGTTTTAGTCGCGTCATGTTTTGTATAGTTTACTATGCAGGATCGAATGGGATGGGTCTCCAAGGCGTGAGACCACGGCAAGCTGCGCTAGAAAGTAATGTACCGTTGTGTAATAATTTGCAGCGTTTTGTGTGGTTCTACCCAGTACAAACCCGAAGTGAGTTGCTTGAGTGATGAAACGAGACATAAAAGTTCTCAGTGGTCGAAATCAGCATCGAGTCAAACTCAAAACCTTCAAATAGTCAACACAAACATATGATATTGCGTAAATGTGTTATTGATAAGACCAAGAGTTCTAAATAAAGAAGGCACGAACGTACAAAACGACGTTTTTATTGCTACGAATTTCATAACGAACGATATTATTGAATGCGGAGAAAACAATGAACCAACCACTGATGAGGAATGGCACCTGTGGATTGAGCTGGGAAATCATAGCTTAGAAAAGGGGGAATCCGTTAAACCTAATGTAGTGGATTTCGATAATTCGGCAACTTGCATCGATTTACTGAAGAGGCACACGGCTCACCTCATTTTTTTTCGCACCTTCACTTAACGTTCGTCGAATGTCACTTACTTAGCTTCTTCCTCCCGCACCTGAAGCTACTCTTTCTTCTTCTTTCCTGAGCTCGATTTTCTCGTAAGTTTTAAGACGAACTTCACACAAAAACTCAGGATCCGAATGGAGACCGCGATCAGAAGGATCGCTAGAGCGATGATGTCGATCCCGAATCTTTGGTACCACGAAAGATCGAGTGATCCTGGCCGAAGCATCGGAGCTCCTTTCGTCTTGATCACGAATTCCACCCAATAAATAATGTCGTCCAGCGGGGAGATCGGCTTGTCCTTCAACAATCCTGAGTAGGTTACCATATTTTCTTTGTACCTATACAACAATATGTAAGAGTATACGATTACAATTTGGCGAAGATGAAACAGGACAGCAGGTAAAACTGGGAAAGGAAAGAAAACGCTTGAAAACGGCTTATGAGTACATATACATAAAAAATATAACAATTCGGAAAACAATGAAAAACTCACACGGAGAGAACGATATTGAGATATAATTTGTTTTCACATCTTTACGACCCCATGTTGTTAAGTACTTGTGAAAGCTGAAGTGAATACAGTAGTATCGATATTACACTCGCTAAACCTTGACTGCAGACATCCTTCACGGAGCGTAGACGTCAAAGTTAGTTCGTGAGCTAGTGTGCGAATTTTACTACTGAAATTTGTATTGGGACGAACCAAACGGTAGTGAGGGTTCGTCCGGTGCATTTCGGCTGGCTGTGCTCTTCAAATGCCCCGATTCACCCGAAACTATGGTGCCAGCAGTCGAAAGGAAGCTCTTGACTCATCGAGGTCACCAGTTCTGTTGCCCACACTCGCCCACAAACTTCCCTGTTTGTAGTAGTAAAACTTCTCCGAATTGCGAGTAAACTCCTCGTTCTACACGCACCCGGTCGATATCGTACATACTCCCCTCCTCAATTAGTGTCGCACAACTCATATAAAATGTCCAAAAGCAAGAACCGTTTATTAATTTTATCTTCGAATTAAAGCGTTAATTACTTTTCTCAGGCCAATATGAAGAAGGAAAGAAAGCTGTTAAATTAGCTGAAAGAATTTTTATTCTTTCTTCTGATGTGTCCTTTTCATTACATGTGTATCTGAGGCTGGAAAGCACCGGCTGAGAAAATCGCCGGTTGAACTGAATTATCCGAAATTTCGGATACAGCTTGTATATAAACATAGGATGCCAAAATAAGGTTATGAGTGATTTGGCACATTTCTCCTTTCTCGTAAACGACTCCAACGATTTTAGTAAAATCGTTTGTAAGAACACGCGTACCGTGGAATTTACCTGTATGTGTTTGGGACGAACCGAACTTTTCCTCGAATACAGCCCAGATGATCGAGGAATCTAGGTGGAAATGCACAATCCGTGTACGAGTTGCCTGGCAACTTCACCCACTTTCGAAAGCGGCCACTCAACGTAGACGTGCGAATATTTGCAACACGGGATCACGCGCTTCTCCATCCTATGAGCCAGAACGCCACGCTTGTTGCCAACAGTGCCACTGATTAGTCCCACACAGAACTAACCGTTGTGGAACTGGAACACTTGAGGGCCGGTGTCCTCTGAGCTCTGACTCTCATTACTGACAGGCCCGTCTTTCGCCAAGAGATCGATTCTTTGAACCCTGGATGTCACTGCTGTGGGGAACGATGACGTACGATTCACAGAAGATGTGTACACCGGAGAGAATATTGTGAAATTTGTGTTTATGCTTCGATCAATTTTATATTAGTTAATTCAACACTTCCACTACAAACGCGGGCATCCTTTTGAAACTTTAATCAAAATTCTCTTTCTCACTGCTCAAAATTACAATTCGAACGATATCGTACGTCCCTCCTCACTTAGTAAAATGTGAGGAAATGACGAGAGCAGGATAATACATCACGGTATTAGTATCACATCAGACTAACGTTGTGACGAGCTAGCGCTGTGCCAAATATTCGCACGAGAGCCGTGTTTATAACTAAGATTACAGTCCTGAAACAGGGGTTCTCATCTCAAGCCGCCAAAGCTCTGCTGCCTGACCTTATCTCAATGAGTATCTCACAAAATAATTCAAGCGCACACCCAACATTAAGTTATGGTATTTGCCGAACCCGTAAATAGAAAAACAACATGCCCAGTTTAAAAAAGTAAATTAAAGAAGTAAATGAGATGTTAGATTATATTCCACAAAATGTACATAAACTGGTACATGAAATTCAGAAAATTGTAAAAAGGAAAGGATAGTTAAAATCAAATATTCTCTCTTACTTAAGACATGCCAGGAAAAAAATTAATCACCAACAACAGAATTGTCCGAGAGATGGGAGTCTTCTTTCTTCGGTCTAACAATGGCAGCAATTTTGGGGGAACGAAAATTACGTGGGAAGGGAACAGTTCATTAGGCGATGGGACGCACAGTGGACTGCGGATGGGAACATGCGCAAGATGGCAGAGAAAAAGGGAATGATAACGAATCCTTCTTTCAAAGAGCTCCCACGGAGAAAAATATTCAACGGCGTTTTGTTATCTGCCGTTCACTAGGCTGTTTCAAGCGGCTCAATTGTTGCTCGCTTTTCCAAAGCCAAAACCACGAAACGGCCGAGAACTTTGTGTCACGCTGTGACACTTCCTCTCTATCAAACTCTTCTCCAAATCCTCGGCTTGATACATCCTTACTCAATCAGTCGTCTCTGGTGTGTTTACTCAGTCAGTTTCAGTCCATGCTGTAACTACCATAAGCATTTGTGGGGGTTATGGGAGGGAGCAGCAGTCTGCCGGCTATCTACCCGACTGAATCGTCAGTAAATTCGGGGTAGGCAATCAATTTTTGTTTCTAGCGCAGTTACCAATATCTGGGGACGAAACCACTAAGTTTGTGGGTGCTCATTGGCTCTCACACTTTCATTGACCTGTTACAAATACAGCACAGTTCACTTCACTCGCTCATTCGATACATCGCCGTTACGTTTTTTTTGCAACTACTAACTACGACGGTACACAAATATCACAAGGCGGATTGAATATATGTCATTGATTGCAACATTGAAGTGGGAAGGAGCAGGAAGGAATGAATGTTTAGAAACACTAATTGACGGGCACAACTAGTAATCTGTATATGCGCGACTTTAGTCTAATGACAAAAGCCCCTCGGCTCCAAGGAACTTAAGACACCGTTACAGGTTACTTTAATGGGTTCTTGGCTACAGAAGGTTCACACTGAACGGTACTCCCTAGCCCTACTGAAAATGATTGTTTCACAAGCACCTTCGTCCTCAAGCCCTTGTGTTACCTATGGAAAGTCCTCCTCCTCAGGGTTTCCAAGTGTCAACGGTTTTCTGCTGTCCTGGACTTCCCTATCTATCGTCCCACCCCTCAATTTTAGATTCCTCTCCACAACAGACAGCTCCTCCCAAACTCATTCACTCACGAATTCTCGGGAAAGTCGGTCGTCTTCAGTTCTCCCAACAGACTTTTGTCACTTCACTTCCCCATCGCCATCTAATTCGGATTTCTCCTTCCGTCTTTATACACCCAGTTTCACACCTTCAGAGCTGTGTTCGCGCTGATATACTCAAATCATATCCTGATCTAGTCACCTCTTCTTTGTACATCTAAGTCTTCAAATTTTGTGATATCCCAACTCTTCAAATTACAAGTTCGTGCTATACTAAAACGCATCTTGGAGATACATGGAAGTCTATCCTGGTCCAAACACCCTCTCCATCAAAGTCTTCTCCAACTCCTCTGCTTGATACATCCTTACTCATTCAGTCCTCCCTAGTATATTCATTTAGTCAATCTTAGTCCACGCTCTAACTACAATACGCGGCTGTGGGGATTACGGGGACGGAGTAACGGCCTGGTTGCTATCCACCACCTAGAAATGGCGGAAAAGTCGGTGTAGGCAGTAACTTCTTTTCTGGCGCAGTTCACAATATCTGGGGATAAAGCCACTAAGTTTGCGTTTGTTCATTGACTCATACTTTTCTGTGAACCTTTTCCTCTTGTTTTCAATCCAACCAGTGTTTTTAAGTACAACTCAGTTCACTTCACTCGTTCATCGGGCTCATTAATACATGGATGTTCCATTTTATGTCATTCCTCATTACGACGATACACTCATATCACAAGGCGGATTGAACATAGAATGTATATTATTGACGCCCACGGCATGACAAATTTTGAAGTGGGCAGGAGCAGGAAGGAATCAATGTTGTGAAACACTAATTGAAGGGCACAACTAGTAATCTGTATATGCGCGACGATTAATGAGATGACTGGGCGTCTGAAGAACTGTTCAATACCTGGAATTGAAGATGACGTCTCTTAAAACTTCAAAAGCGGTGTCCTCTGTAACTGTGTGAATGTCGATAACTCGTCCGAGCTGTGACGTCTCCACCCATTTCGCCCAATACAACTGGTCGGCGAACAAAGGCACTGTGATCACTGGCACTCCGTGGTAAACAGCTTCAGCCAACCCGTGGGCCCCAGCGTGCGTCACAAACGCTAAACATTTTTCATGGGCTGAAAAACACGACAGACTCATTAAACCTCACAAATATTCCATTCGGCCGATTTGTGTACAGCTTTTGAGACAAAAGTTACCCAAAATAGCGGGTTGCGGCAACCACTTGGAGACCATCACGTTATCGGGCATGTCTGGAGGTGCGGTATCCAAATCCCATTTCATGATGAACTTTACGGGAAGGCGTGAAAAGGCGGTCATCAACGATTTGAGAACTTCGGCTTTCAATTTGGACGGCTGATAGACCGATCCCAATGTGAATAGTACGACGCCATTTGGAGCACTATCGACGAATTCTTGAATTTCCTACGGGAGAGAGAAATCGTTACTGTCAGAAACAATTATTAGTGAACACAAATGCAGTTGGACGTTTCATTTTGGGGAACAAAAAAACAAAAAATGACGGAATGTCAAGTTTTGGTTTTAGGAAATTTGCTGACAACGGGGAATAATATAGTGGCGATTGTTACTTTCTGAACTCAGTTTGTGAAATCAGTGGACCATTCCCCTGTTACGGACTACTCCAGAGGTCACAGCTATGACATTGATTTAACTCAGGCATCTCAATTTGGCACACTGGAGAAGCATCTCCAAGCCTCCCGCAAAGGCGAACAAGTGGAATGGTAAGTATCTTGCCAGCTGCGGCAGGGCTTAGTTCAACTGTGACAAGCGATGAAGACATCACCATTTTGTTAAGAGAGCTTGAGTGCCTTTGGAGGGCGTGTAAGCTGTGGTATTGTTGGAGCTAGATTTGTCTTATTCTATTATCCAATCGGGCCAACATCATAATTACAAAGTGTAATTTCAAACGGCGCAAGACGCGAAACAACGAGCACAATAAGTCGGCCAAGTACTAAAATGTAATGAGAAATTCAATCTTTGGATAATTACTGGAGGCATCGTGGTGGAATGATGTGCGTTTGACCCCAAGAACTCTCTCATGTTGTTCGCTCGCGGAAGAGGGTAGTCCAGTAAGAGGTTAGAGTCCACTAATGTGAATGAGATGTTGAACAACATGTCGCCAATGTAGGGCAAGTCCGAGGATGGAAAGTTTTGTCGCATCACTTTGTCCTGAAATTCAGAGAAGAAATGGATTATTAGAACACTGAAGAAATCATCGCCTCTATTGCATTGCATTTTTGGGGCAATAACCAGGCTTCGTAAGTTGAAGAGTAGAGAAGATAGTCGTGTCGATGAGGATTAGGTTTTAACGTTCATCACGGCCTAACTGCGAACTAACAGAAGATCAGTCAGCCTTCAAGCCGTTTCATTGAAGTAATTGTTAACTGTCTGAAGCGTAATCTATTAGGCCCGTCACTGAAGGCTATAAGATATTTAGGGGTAGCCCTGTTAATTTCAAAATCGTAAGGTAGTACTGGTTATGTGGCGAACATTTTTCTGTTTAGTAGATCTAGTTTTTAGTTTCAATGGCTCTACGAAGTAGAAAGGATAGTTATATAATCGGCCGAGAAAACAATTCTTTTTTTCTCTCCAAATCTCAACGTTGCACAACCTAAATAAGTCCGAAAAACTTTGAGAAAATGGTCTGTGTATTTTTAAATAGTTGTATTTTATTCATTTAGTTCTCATTTTCAGGGGCCATCGTCCTATTTATAGTAAGCTTTGCAAAAAAAAAGTGAACGATTTTCAGAGAAAATGGCTGAACCAAATCACACGCTCTCCTGCAAAATAAGAGTATGAGAAAAATCCGTCCTAAACTGATTATAATTATCATAGTTATTCCCTCCAAAACAGCACAATAAATTTCGAAAATCGATTTTAGCGCAGTGTTTTCCTTATAAACTCTACAATAAAAATAAAAACTCACCATTTGCGGAAGTTGAACTAAACCGTAGAAAATCACTTTCGACAACACCAAAACGGTATTCATGATTCTCTCGACAAACGTCATCTTGTTCGAGTATACACTCAAAATGCACGGAACGTAAGTAGAAGTGAAGACGGGGTTGCCGGTGTAATAAGATACTTCGGGCATGGGATGAGTTGAGTACATTGCTATCACCGGAGCCTTCTTTTGGTGACCAAAAGCGATAAGGGGTTCCTGTACGAACTGAGCCTCAACGAAAACGACGTCATACCTGATATTAAACATAAAAATGTGACATGGTCGTTATAGTTCGAGTATTAGGTGCTTGAAAACTAGTTTTTCTCATTTCAATTAACGTAAATTTCAACTTTCTTGGCTCGAGGGGGTAGGAAGATTGTATTATTATCGCAAAAAGAGTCGTTTCGAGTTTTCCCTACTTCTTCACGTCGGAAAAGCGCCATTTGATCAAATTCCTTTGAAATGATACTACACCCTTCGCGAAAAAATGTAGGTCTGAGAGTTCGATAACACCCTCCAAGTTAATGGGAGCACACCACAGAAAATCCGGAATTAGAGCCATCACTGGTTCACATGTCTCGTAGTTTTCACTTAATGGTTACAAAACTGTAAACACTGAAAACATGGTAGTTTCAGAAAAGTCAAGTTGACAATTTCATAAACCGCCTGTGAGAGGTTATATGAGTGGAAGTATATTAATTGATTCAGGAACATTAGGCGCCAACAGTCTTTATGTTGGGTTTGGTGATGAGATTAATAGCTGGTTAGAGAAGTTAAGGATTCCCAATTGACAGAATGTAGCTGGGCAAATTCAGTCAAAGCTATTCATTAGACTCTCCAGAAAGCGATCCTGGGGGTGCTCAGTATGGAAAGGGAAAGTACAAAGATCACGTGGCCTGTTCCATTAAGGCATCACAGGCCGAAATCAGCAAGTCAGAGTTATAATGCCGCATATTTTGCAAGGCGGTGGTGGAGTTATTGAGGCACGTATCAGAAGCTGGTTGTAGTGCGCGTTAGGTACCTTACCTGGAGGGCCTTTCCTACAGCTGGATATGGTCAAGGCTGATCTGCGATTTGTGCGATAACGGTGGGAGTGCCATGAGGACATACCATCTGGGCCTACCAACTCCATGAGCCATGAGGGCACTCAACGCCACGGAATAGTCTCTTGTGGTTGCAGTGGGGGCTTCTGTTGGTGGCTGCCAGCAATATTTAAAAAACGTTTCATATAAGCGGTGTTGGGCGCACCAGAGGGTGAGAGTTGAAAATCGAAATAAAAGAAACTTGGTGAGCGTGAGAAGGACTGTATTACGTGCAATGAGTTTGTGTAGAAAAGGGCGACACAAGGGGACGACTCGTAATATGCGTGAACTGGCGCGGGAAACTGTATCAGAAGGAGATAGTGAACTGTATGGGCAGAGAATAGATATGTGTGCAGTGAGTACAGGGATATGAGTCTTTCGTGAGAGTTCGTTGGGAAATGAATTCGGGAGGAGCTGTCTGTTATAGAGAGGAATCTGAAATTGAGGAGAGGGAAAATAAAGAAAGGAATAACCCACTTCAGGGAAGGCAGCTGCCAATAACCACGGAGGTGGAATTTCCGCAAGTACGAAAGTCTTCAGGGAAACAATGACTTTTCCATTAAGGGTCAGGGAGTCCCATTAAGGCAGGTATGGGGAACTCCGAGGTCAAAGGCTAGGACTGATTTGACTTGCGTCAAACGGCGTGGATTTCTGTATTTGATCCGGTAATTCAAGCTCAGTACGTGGCAGCTAGCAATTCAATAAATTGCAATTGGAACAGTTAATCTAATCACCAGTTAAAAAAACGTTAACGACTGGAGTTGCCGAATATTGGAGATTGCGAACTCTGGGTTAAACACCGTAATTGATAAGAAACATTGGGCATTTCGAGGCCAAAAAACTGATACTGATTCGGCGTTTTGCGAGGAAAAAGTGGAATGAAACAGCCATTTCAGTTGCTAGAGAAAAAAGCAACGCTCCATATTTTTCAAATAGAAAGTAGTTTGTACTGCAGGTGTTCCTGAATAATATGCCTATAATAATGTCGTTTTGTGATAACTATAAATTTTAGGATAATAAGTGGTTTAGCAGACAAATATAACACAAATAAGATGTTTTTCAATAGCCAGTGATTTTTGAAAAATATGGAGCATTTAGTAATGATACTTTTCTTTTTAAAAAAATATATATTTGAAATTAAACGTTGTTGAATACCATTCAGTTTTGAGCCATTATTCAGACAGACGGACTTATCAATCATAAGTATTAGCCATTAATGTTAAACTATTATCATTATTATAACTACCATACTCATCCAAATTCATGAGCTACCAACGTTTAAAACGTCCTGCCTTAACGGGCTTTCCTGGATTGCCCAATCGCCCAAAGTTACTTCCCCTAAGAGGAAATTCGACTCCAACATCAACATATTCATGTGTCATTATTGCACCAAACTACCTTTATCACCCCTCCCCTCCACCCCCCTACTTGTCACCAAAAGTCATGAAAACTATGCGGTGGTTTTCTCCGCACTTACTTTGTAGACGTGTCACGGTAGAGGTCCATCAGCTCTTCCATTTCGAACGCTAACGGCATCGCAACATTTGCGAAGTCGAGAAAGCCTTTGGTTTTATGAATTATTCCGTTCGTTTTCGTAAAGTCCGTTTCGGGCATCGAAGCTGAAAAATAAGCGAAGACACCAAATCGTCAAAACAACGACATATTTGTTTCGTGGAGTAGACACATTGGTCGACTGATGACGCGATAAGCGTCACTCGCCTGGACGAGACCAAACGATGACAGCATCCCACGCATTACATAATTTTCCTCACCGCAAAAGCTTTTCTCAGAATTGCTGTATTTTCACTTAATTTGTGCATTTGCGTCTAACGAGAGCAAAGTGAAATCCCTTGGTTGGCTACAAATACGAGTCGGACCGAGATCGTAGCAGGAGTTTTTGAGGGAATTGGAGGGACGAAATCACATACTTCGATTTGAAATAAGGAGTTTGTAGGGTGTGGCTGACGCCTTAGATCTGAAGACGAGACTGAGAGCTGTTGGTACATTGTGCGTCTTATGGTACCAGACAAGGAAAAACCAACACCCAACCCCTTGGTGAGCGTCATTACCACGCCAACATAGAAGTGTAGCGGCTAGAGTGCTCTGAAATGCTGGACTGAGCTGAATTATCATTTGTACAACATTGTGGGCGTTGTTGAGCGGAATCGAGAAACGATATTTCGATAAATGAATTTGCTTTATCTCAGTTGAATGGAAACTTCCATAGTCGCGCAGTAACAAAACATAAACTGAAAGCGAAATCAGTTCAGATGTGGTATCTAGCCAGCTGGTTACCCATGGGACTCCAAAATAAATGTATGAGAAAAATCCACCCAAAAATATAGTTGTCATAGTGATCAAAGCGCTAATTAGTTTTTCTTCAACTTTTTTTTTCTCAGAACCGAATGTAACGATTTTGGTTAAATTAATTGTATGGATAGCTCCAAATAACGCGACAATACAATTAAATTCTCATTCGTGGGAAAATGACCAGAGCTGCACAATAAATTACTGAACACTTCGTCAAAAATGTTATAGCAGTTTTTTCTTATAAACTCCGCTCACATATTAATAAGATCTTCAGACAAATTGACAAGGTATCCCAAATCAAGTATGCGATCAACTATACAATATTCGGCCGAATCAATTATACTATACTTCGAACTCAGAAGACTTTGAAACGTGAAGATCTGAAAATATATTTTTTAGCCGATCACATAACTTTCCAGCCGAAGAATGTAAACACATGCAATCCAGCAACCTCTAGCTCTTCAGTGATTATCGTGACGTAAAAAAAGAAACGCAGTATAATGACAACGACGAGTGTCATCAATTTATCAATTTTAGTGCAGCACTTTTCCTTATAAATCCCGCTTATATAGTAAGTCTATAATAAAAATCTTTATGGTAGTCCAATAAAATGGTGTGTTACTACTTTGTTACAACAGTTACTACTACGTTATAAAATAATTTTGGGCATATGCCATGGTTTCTCAGGTCAACTTTTTTTTCAACTATAATTCCAGCTCTTGCTGATGATTTGAAAATTAGCCTTGTCGCCCATTGAACAGGAGTTTCGAAGGTTTAATTCACTTTGCGAAACGGACAATGGGACCTTCTTCACTATTTGTATAGTCACAAACTGATGCGAAATGGATTGCCACTCACCTATCATCCGCTCAAACGTATTTGGCACTATGATTTCTCTCCAATTCGGCAGCTGCATGTCTTTTTGCGGGAACGGGCTGAGTATCGTGATGTTGTGGCCTTTTCGAGCGAGAGCTTTAAATACCGGCATAAAGTTGTTCGTATGGCTGTAAAACGGCATAGGAAGGACCACCAACATGTTGTAGGGAACAAACGGTTTGGAATTTTCGCGATTAGTCGGAGGAGGTACTATTTTTGGGTCAGATTTCTCAGATTTGTCTTCAGTCGTAGTTTTGTCAATTTTCGATGGGACACTCTCCGGAACACGATTTTCTTTTGGTAATTTATCAGTCGATTTATCATTTACGTCATGTGAAGGTTTGTCGCTTTTTTGTGGTGCCTCCTTGTTTTTGCCGGCGCTTGCAGACTGTTTTTCCTCTTTAACAATTTTAATTTTAGGCTCCGCCACTTTCTCCTTCAACTTTTTCTTTTCTTCGGCCACTTTTTCGTCAATTTTCTTGTTAACGGCATCTACTTTCTGCTTTTCGGGCTCTGCAGGCTTTTGAGTTTTGACATTCACTGGTTGTTCCCCGGGCCCTGGGTGAGTATTTGTAGCGGGTTTTGCTTGTGTTTCGGGGCTATTAACAGAACTGCATGAACACACGAAGAGAAGAACCAACACAGCCGCCAAAGTAGGGCTCATGATCTGCAACAAAAATATAGAACGCGAATAAGAATGAAATTGAAATACGAATAATGCACGACATTAGATCTAGAAAAAAGAAAAATCCAAATTCAATAAGGATCCTGTGATGGTTAAAATTACCAATATTCCCGTAGCATTAACAGTTCGTTCGATCTTGAAAACTTCATTCAGCGATTTTTACGACTATAGCAACCAATAAAAATCCGAAATACTTATTTATCCAATTAATTCATAAAAACTGGAGACGGTACAGGCTCTGGTATGTATTGAGCCTTACTTCTGCTACGGCCATGTCGTATATCGACATTATATTTTGAAAACAGAGAAATCAAAATTCTGTAATGGAATCGATGATGGATAAAATTACTAGGGTAAGATTCCTTTCACTAAAACGGTTCATTCGATCTCGAAGTTTTCTGATGCGACGCACCACTGAACTTCCCTAGGCCGCACGTGCATTAAGTGATTTTACGCACTCAAGCAACTAACAAACATCTGTTTTTCATTCAGTTGATACATAAAACTTCAGGTTACGGGTTTCATCGACTTGCTCGTACTTATGCCACGATCATTATTGAGTGCGTGATTAATGAGACCAATATCTTAGTTTTTCTGAAAAGGTTTGCGTTTAAAAACTGTGAGAAACTATACTAAGTGGAATGGTGGTTTCGCGTTCCCGAATTTCTTTGGTTGTTCCTGGTTACGTTATGAACATCAATAAACTCTCATCGTATATCATTTCAATTGATTTTTTCATATGATGCTGGTACCCTGTCAGCTGGAGGTGGCAACCCTTGTGAATGCATGCGGTCTGCAACTGCTGGGCATCCCATTCGAGCCTACCTTCACCGGAACCCAAGGCACCTCACACATAGACATGGCGTTTGCCACGTCCCCCCTCCTATCAGCAGCCAATTGGGGTCAGCAGCATGTGGAGGGTGCAGACCACACTCTCTTGACATGGACGCTCAAGCCGCTCAGGACAACAAGCCAGCCTAGTGCGAGACCCAGACGCCGCCTGGACTTTGCCTCCGCCAACTGGGAGGAGTTTGCTACGCGTGTAGAGGAAGGGATGGTACACTCCCAGCTACACTGAGGCAACAGTGGACAGCGACCTTCAATAGCTGTCAGCCCTGGTCAGGCGGTGTACCAGACTTGCAGTACAATCCGTGGCTCTCCCTCCGCGAGTCTGTGCACCTTGGTGGAGCCAGGAGGTGCAAGCCTCCTGTGAGTGTGTACGACGACTGCGAAGAATTGCCTCGCGGGACCGAAAGGAGCCTCACATGGCCCGATACAGGGACGCCAGACGTGACCTAAAACGTACCATTCGTAGGGCCAAGCGGTCCTCTTGGCGGCGCTTCACCACCCAGGAGTTGAGTGAGGACCCTTGGGCTCTCCCGTACAAACTGGCTCGGGGGGCCCTAAGGCTCCCACCACCTGTCCTTCCCAGCGGCCTTCCACCAGCAACGTCCAAACGAGAGGCCAACCTAGCTCGCCTCAATGCCGCCTTCCCTCGTGTCGCCTCCTGTGTCGCGCTAGACACAGAGTACGACTGAAGGGACAGGGCAGCCGCAAGACACCCTCCCGAGGGTGAGGATTTCCCCCCTTGGACCCTAACAGACGTGAGGGAGGCACTGTCTGCCATGGCCCCCCACAAGGCACCGGGCCATACGGCTACCTACGCTGCTGACTACCAACATGCGCCGCCCCCCTCATCCTGCAGTTCGTGCACCTCTTCAACCGCTGCCTCACCCTTGGGTACTTCCCCCGCAACCTTAAAAAGGCCTCGGTGGTGTTCTTTCCGAAGGGCGGGAGACACGACCAGCCAGCCGCCGCCTCCCTACGACCGATAAGCCTCTTGCCCATCAAGGGCAAATGGTTGGAGAGGCTAATCCTCTCGTCCATTCGGGAAGTTGTCCTCCCGGCCATCCATGGACGCCAGTTTGGGGGCGTCCCAGAGTGCAGCACTGAGGAGGCCATTCGCTGCCTCCAGAGGGTGGCTGACGCGAGTGAGCGCCATGTAGTGGTGGCGGCATTCCTGGATGTGAGCAGGCCTTTGATTCAGTTTGGTGGCCAGCATGCTCCGTTCGCTGCGCGGCCTCCCGTTGCCACCCAACCTCTTCCAGCTCATCAGCAGCTTCCTCGAGGACAGGGTCGCTTCCACTGGGTCAGGTGACCAGCGGGCGACCATTGCTGTCACCTCAGGCTGCCCCCAGAGCGCAGTGCTGTCCACAATTCTGTGGGCAGTACTGCTCGACCCCCTGCTCCGCCTCTTAGAGAGCAATGGCTATACACCCATCGCCTACGTTGATGACGTAGAGATCGTGGTAGAGGCGGAGCATCTCGGCCTCATCAAGCTCAACCTGCGGTGGGCAATGAGGCTGGTCTTGGCCTGGTGCGGCCGCGCACGCCCACGCCTATCCATGGCAAAAACCCAGCTAGTGGTATTGCGCTCGGGCCTCCTCCCCTCGCAGCGGGTGGAGCTGGCAGAGGGTGTAAGAGTCGCCCTGGGTATATCCGCATCTTACCTGGGCATCATGCTCTGTGCGAGTGGTCGCCCGGCCCTGCACTTGGCATTTCTGAGGCGCAAGTGTTCTGCTCTCACTGCCTACATCAGGTCTCTTTCCGGGTCTACCTGGGGAGCATCGTCCCACGCCCAGTAGTCCCAAGCATCGTCCCAATACTACCGGGCCGTATTCATCCCAGTAGTGCGGTACGCGGCAGCAACATGGTGGGTCGCCCCCACACGTCGCGACAGGCAGCTCGCACTCACACTCCAGCGGGATATCCTGTTGGCCATTTTGTGGGCGTACCGCACTACGTCACATCTTGCTCTCCAGGTGCTTGCTGGTGTCCCCCCGCTGGATCTCGTCTTTGACCTGGCTGGACTAAAGTTCAGTATCAGGGGGGGACGCCTAGTTGACTACCGCGGACTACCACGGGCCCTACTTCCTGCACTGCTGCAGGAGGAGACAGTCGAGCAACGGCTCGCCCTCGCCCAACAGGCAATTATGAGCGAGTGGTAGATGCGGTGGAACAGTGGACCCACCGTGCGACACCTACACGCCATTCTCCCCTCAGTTGAGGATAGGCTGCGTGTGAGTTGGTGGCGCCCATCCTTTGCGGTGGTGCAGCTACTCTCAGGCCACGGAGCATTCAATGAGCGGCTGCACTACTTCCGGCGCCGCAGCTTCGGCGACTGCCCTTGTGGGGAGGCCATGGAGGGTGCCACCCACGTGCTCTTCGATTGTCGGCTGTACCTGGATGTGCGGCAGCGTGCTCAACTCCCTCCAGTGGAAGGAGCCTCCCGGCTCCTCTCTACCAAAGCAGGAATTCGCCGGCTCCACGTCTTTGCCCAGGCGTGGGCCAACCGGCGAAAGGGTCTGGAGGCATGGTGCCCAGGAGATGAGGGGAGAGACACCACAGCCTTCCCCATCCCTCCCACAAGCTCCTGAAGTCTGCTACGCCGTGCCTCCGCTGCACAAAGAGTTGGAGAGATAACTGCTGCGGCGTAGAGTTGCGAGCGCATGCATTTAAGAACGCGGACAACGAGCCGGCAGGCCTGTAAAGGCCTGGCTCGTTTCCCCATTGGGTACCCTGTCAGCATAACATCACACCTTGCACTCCAAGTACTAGCAGGAACCCCTCCCTTAGATCTCATGTTCGATGTTGCAGTCCTAAAACATCACATCAAGAAGGACGCACCAGCAGCTTACACGGGCTGCCTAGACACCCTAATCCCACAACTCCTACAACAAGACACGGAGGGGAGGAAATTGGCGACAGCTGAAGAGTGGCTCATCAATAACTGGCAAGCAGGCTACGACACAGCTAGCACAGCCAGACACCTGCACTTGATACTCCCGTCCGTGCATGGACGCATGGGCAAAAAATGGTGGCATCCACCCTTCGCAGTCACCCAACTCTTATCAGGACACGGAGCCTTCAATTACAGACTACACTATTTCATGCGACGCAACTTCGACACCTGTCCCTGCGGAGAAAACGTAGTGGAGGATGCGGCCCACGTAATCTTCGACTGCCCCCTCTACAGATCCGCTCGTGAGAGGAACCGCATTTCTGAAAGAAATGCTGCACACCACTTGGTTGCCACAAAATCGGATTTCCCACGCTTCACATCCTTTGCCCATGCATGGGCAAGTCAAAGGTGGGAGCCAACACATCCCACGGCCCCATCAGGGCCAACGCAACAACAATAATAATCAAATTTAAAAGAAATAAATAAATACACTGTTTGACGAACAGGCGCGCAATTGACAAGGCAACAAACTGCCTGTCACATCAAAGAGCATGAGCGTACAGGCAATGTTAATTCGGCCTGGCTCATAAAGCCCATTAGGTACCCTGTCAGCCGGAATTATTAAGTAAAATGGCTTTTCGCCGGAATGTGTTGATGCTTTGTCTCAGAGCAATCAAGTGAGATAAGACACACCCTTTTGAGGACGGCGAGGGAGTACTTGTTGGGAGATTGTTGGGATCATAACCGGGCACTGCAGAATGAACAAACACATGTATTTTATGGGTATAGACAACACCCCTCTATGCAGGTGGTGTGGCACGGATGAGAAGACTCTCTACTATGTCCTGGCCCAGTGCCAGAGACTTGAGAGGGAGCGACATTTGGTCTTTGGCACCACTTCTCCCAGGATGGATACCAACGAAGACTCTTTCAGGAACTACCTGGCTTTACTCAGGAGGCTAGGCATTGACCTGTAAGATATTAGGACTGGCACAATTGGTCATCTGGCCACGGTGCATATCCTACCAGTGGGACAGCCAGAAGACTATATATAAGCCAAAGCACCAACATGCATATATAATTTTTAAAAGGATGATACATTAACGTATGGTACTGATTTCTATATCAGGAAAACTGATTCACAATCATTAGAGACGTTTGTGAAGGGAAAATCGATGGCGTTGTAATCACTCTAATCATAATTAGCCTTATGTGTAGTGTTCATACCCTTATTTTGAAGTGTCATGATTATACACAGTCCAAATATTAAATTCTCATCGATTTGGTTCAACAGACTGTACATTCTGCATGTGCAGTGCAGAGGAAACAAGAAATCTCGCGCTGCTCTACTATAGTTCGTACAACAGATACTAAGCAAGCTTATAACCATTTCACCTAGTTTCCGTAGAAGGTTATGAGGTTATGGCAAAGAAATATGCAAGAATTCTCCCTTAAATCTTGCCACCCAAGTAAATCCGGTGGGAAACTAGATTGCGAACCTCTCAGATGGTGTGGGATTAGCTAGAGTCATACCTATGCGTGATAATACACGGGCACAACGCTCCACCGGGAGGCTGCTAAATGGCAACCAGCCGTACCTCCACAGGTCTCCATTCGGTGGATGCTGGCCTTGCACGATAGTGAAACCACAACCTTCGTGGCATGCGACTGATAAAACTTTCTCAACTGGGTTCAAGAACAGTTAGGAAACAGACTTGTGGCCGCTGTTAAATTTTCAGGAGAACGACTGAACCATTTGAGTTGGCTATTTTGGTTCATTATTGATTCTGATCAATATGTTACACTTGTGTCCTCGGCCAGGAACGTTTCCTTACAAACACTCTCAAAATTTGATATTTTACGTTGCAAGGCATCAGAATTCCTATTCTGCGATGACCGTCCGCTGTCCGCACTAAAAACCTCATTCATTCGCGCAAAATTCCCATTTGGTATCTAGTTGTGCCCACTTATTGGGGAAACCGATCGGACGAAACCGTTGTTATGGGCAAACTTTGGTTGAAAAAAGTTACAAAAACGCATTTTCGCAGTTTTATCGCAAATCCGCCGTGTTTGGTATCATTTTCCAGGTATTTTTAGATGCACGGTCAAACTAAACGAGTCTCAGAGGTGTACGACTGCGTGTAGAATGAAAAAAAAGGGAAATTACAGTAATTATAGTGAGCCAAAGTCTACTAATTGAAAGAACTTATGGTTACTACACTGTGAACCGGTTTAAATTATTAACGCCTGAGACACAAGTAAAGGAACGATTGTTTATTATTTAATTGTAGGGTAAGAACAGATAATTAGATCAAATTGAATATCATGGAAGGACACGTCAGATAAAAAGACAATCTGTCGGTCAGCTGGTAACCCAGGTGTTGGTCATGGCGTTAAATGTCAAGTAGTCGCCACAAACTCGCTGGACAGTACAACGAAAGTAATCGTTTCATCGTGCGAACTCTTTCGTATCACTGAAACCAGCCGTCAATTCGACTAGCCACGTCGTGCCAATTGCCTGCCAGCGCCCCTAGGGGCTTCCTCGTTCCATTGTAATCAGATCATGTTTCGTATCGTTTACTGGTATTTTTCGGTGCTGGATCGAACGGGATGGGTCTTGGAAGTGATAAGGTGGTAACATTTTCTTTAACATGTTTATAATTTCCTAAGTGACTGGATTTGATCTATTTTACCGAGTATCTTCTAGCAATCTATACCCATATTTTGTTTTCTGAAATATTTCTGTATCGACTTGTTGAACAAAACTGTTAATTTATCGTTTTTCCAATTTTCTCAAGAACGGTTTTAACGATTTTGATGAAAGTTACCAGATACTTTTTACGTGAGAAGTGCAATAAACCTTTGAGCACGGCAGGGCGTTTTTCCGCTTTCTTCGCATATATATCCAACACATCACACCGAATATTCCTCTAAAAACTAAGAAACTACGATTTTGGTTTATTATTCATTCTGAATAATAACCCTATGTTTTCGGTCACGAAAAATGTTTTACAACACCCCCTCAAAATTTGATACTTTACGTTTCAAGACATGGGGATTCCAAATCTGCAATGTCCGTCCGCTGTCCCCCATCCGGGCCTGGTTTTGTGCCTTGGTATGTGTTCTAAAAATCCCATTTGGTATATGATTGTGCCCGCCATCTCGGCAATCCAATCGGACGAAGCCCATGGTTGTTATGGACAAAAATTGGTTAAAAAAATTAACGAAACGCAGTATAATCGCGAATACGCCGTGTTTCGTATCATTTTCAAGGTATTTTTATATCCTGGGTCGAATGGAATGAATATCGGACGTGTACAATTGCGTATAGGGAAATTACTGTAATTATTAGAGTCCACTAATTGCAAGAACTCGCGGGAACTACAGCGGAAGTAAACGTTTCGTCGTTAGTACTCCCTCCCTCCCTCCTGTCTCATCGAAACCACCTGCCCCCTCGACTTGCAACGCCGTGTCAATTGCCGAGGGTTCACTGGAAGTCCCCGTCCCAATTTCCCAGACTCTTTTTGCCCGATGGGGCGGAGGAAGGTTAGGGCCGATGAGACTGGCACTTTCTCCGCACACCACCACATCGGATCATAAATGCCTACAGACGTTTACGGGCGCCTGGCGCTGGGGGAATATTTAGTTTCCGTAGTTCCATTGTAGTCAGGTCATGTTTCGTATGGTTTACTAGTATTTTTCGTTGCTGAATCGAATGGAATGGGTCTCGGAGCAGTAATACTAGGTCAAGCTGTTCATGAGAATGATAAACCATCGTGTAATAATTTGCAGGGTTTTTTATGACAATTTCAAAATTAGAAGCTACGAGCAGTTGTCAGGGAATGGCAAAATTGCTACCACATGCAGTACAAAGACTTCTGTACATTTAGTGACATGTTTTGGCAATTGCAACTGTACGACTCCTAATATGCGCACGAAGCTCCAAATAACTGGAACACTAAGTTCGTATCGTTCCGTTACTGATTATTTGCAACCAATAACCGTATATGATTGGAGAAGCGTTATTAAAAATTTTAAACTTTAGCATTAGATATAAATGAAATCATATGCAATGGCAACAGAACAAATGAAACGTCATGAAAATCGGCCCGGTTCATTTTTTTTAAAAAGTGTAACTTAGTTTGATGTATATAGACACATAACGAAGTATAACGCGGACTTAAGATCACTCATGAACTTCCCAAACTGAGCAACATGGAAGGATGTATGGGAAAGGCAGTGCCTTGGGGTATTAAAGAAAGGGTGACGGGACAAGGAAGAAGAACTGCCATCTCATTGAGGAGTTAGGGCTGACTGGATACAATGTATTAAAAGGTTCCGGGTGGTATTTCAACAAGATCACGTAAACTCATGGAGCGACTGACAGCAGACCTTCTCCATACAGCCCAACGAAACTGTGAATTACATTGTTTCTATTTTACACGTCCTGGTTCAACCTCCCTTTGGCCTGATTCTTCGAATAAATCTCGTGGTTTCGCAACTGGCTGCTAGAACGCCTAAGCTTGATGCGTGCACTGAGCGATTGAATGATAAGAAAAGGGAAAAATGAGTGAATCTGAGCGGAAATTAAGACAAATTGTGCCGTTGGGTCTTGAATCCAAATATAAATGGACGACGCGTCCTGCGAGATTTTACTCGCCTATCAGTCGTCAGGGTGTGAGTCAGCACTTGGCAGTCGGCGCTGATTATCGCCTTGGCCTTGCGTAACGTTTATAATACCATTACTGTCCCAACCTCAAGGTTCCTTCGACTGACGCTGAGAACAATCTGAAGTGATGAGTTTCTCTACTGTTCAGCTTCTCGTTTCTTCCTTAGTTCTCGGTGACGTTTGATTGTGAAACTGAGAACATTGTGGGGTTAGAATAAGAAATCAGATACGAGGCGAGAGCTGCTGTGGTGCAAAGTGGTGGTAGGAGTGAGGCGACGACTCTTGCAATACTCGGGAATGGATAAACAACTAGGTAGTGGACCCGTCTGTGAGGGTTCTTAATATATCTCAAAACCCCAAAAGCTTCCAAATGTTAAAGGAGAGGTGAGGAAATCAAGAAGTGATGGAGTGGGGGAAAGGAGATTAGTTTAGATGGCTAAGCCTCACCAAAAGATTAATTTCGTTTTTCCAAATACCAAATCCCTACCAAGTCTTCAACAGCCAACCTTACGGGGAGACCCTGAAAAAAGCTGGAAAGTACTTCTTAATCAATATTTCCTCACCTCTCTCACTCTACTTGCCACAAACATGATTCTGAGTGGGTCGCGTTACCTTAATTCTGCTCCAATACTAGTGCAGATCATTGTGCTTTGCTCTACATTTTCCGTTTAACCTTTACTTTTCACTCAAAAATCGACCATCGTCTGTACTAATAGCAGTTATTAAACTGAAGATTAGTACATGTTTTATAAGAAGTTCGAAAATTTTCAGAACGGCATTCTGAGAATTTTTGTAGCAAAGCATCGGAAGTTTCAGGGATACAACTTGATTAATTTAAAACAAGCCTAATTTATTGTAGAAATAGGTGCGAAACATCACACAACTTCCTCAGCTTTACAAACTTTGAGACAATTTGTTTGGCTTTAGCTGTCCACAATCAAACTTATTTTCCAATCTGCTCGTTTGAGCTTGGCGAAACACGGCTGCAAGTTTTACATGGATGTTGGTAGCTGTTAATGGTCCAGGATTTAATAGCTGATCAGTATGGCGATCGCGTAAAAAAAAAAAGTTGAGTTTTTTTCAGGTCTTCACGTTTTGAGGCCTACTGAGTCTTAAAAAACTAATTTCTACGTTCGTGTGTGCGTATCCAGTTCGATTTCTGGAAGAACGACAGGACCGATTGAGCTGGACCGATTCTTTTTTGTTTGGTTTGCAACAAATGTTGAAGGGGGTGGGGAACGAAAATATACCAAAACCCTGCAAATTATTAAACAATGGTTTATTATTCTCATGAACAGCTTGACCTAGTATTACTGCTCTGAGACCCATTCCATTCGATTCAGCATCGAATACTAGTAAATCATACGAAACATGACCTGACTACAATGGAACTACGGAAACTAAATATTCCCCCGGCGCCAGGCGCCCGTAAACGTCTGAAGGCATTTATGATCCGATGGAGGGGTGTGCGGAGGAAGTGGACTTAATCGTCCTCGGTTAACTGGGGCTTCCAGCGAACTCGGCAATTGGCAGGACGTTGCGAGTCGAACGGGCCTTGAAAACGATACGAAATACGGCTTATTTGCGATTATACTGGGTTAATTTTTTAACCATTTTTGCCCATAACAACCATGGGCTTCATCCGATCAGATTGCCGAGATGGCGGGCACAACTAGATACCAAACGGGATTTTTAGACCATGGGATTGATGAAAGAATTTTTTAGATCACGTTAAAGGCACAAAACGGCCCGGACGGTGGACGGGGGATGGGGGACGGCAGACGGACATTGCAGATTTGGAATCCCCATGTCTTGAAGCGTAAAGTATCAAATTTTGGAAGGGGGTTGTAAAACATTTTTCGTGACCGAAAACATAGGGTTATTATTCAGAATGAATAATAAACCAAAACTACGGTTTTTATTTTTTTATCAAAATGCCTCTAATGATTTCAAATAAACTGTCAAAGCTTACTTCACTAGTTGATACTGAACTTTTCTGTTTCATAAATATCTCCATGAAAAAACCATGACCGAAGATAAGGGCCTAAAAAGCAAAAATACGGTTTTTTACGTTTTTTTGCAGAACGGCTTCAGAGTTTTCTACTGACCTCACACAATATTTTCAAATAAAAAATATCTATATATTGTTTTCAATAACTTTTCCTGCGGAAGTCCATTCAACAAAGGTAATGATGACGTGCGGTAAACGTTATGTGTCGTAAATAACGTTTTTATGAATACATCCGTAACTTCCCGAGTAACTGCACCACAGGATTTCATCAATCTTACAAAGTGTCTTTTAACAACCTGTATCAACATTTTTTCACGTAATTATTGCTGTATCTATCTGTTGAACAAAGATATAAGCCATTATAGCTCGAAAAACGATATTTATCGAATATTAACTTATCAAGTTTTCCAATATCCTCATAAACGGCTGTAACGATTTCGATCAAACTTATGGAGTGCTCTCAACTAACTAGTACCTAAATTTTACTACTAATAAAGGTTTCCGTAGGAATGCGTTGAATGAAAGTGAAACAGCAGTAGTTTTATTTTTGGAATTGCGGGGGTGCTCCCATCTCCGTTATGAGCATCATTAAATGCTCACCGTACATCACATCATAATTTGAGCGGAGTTTATAAGTAGAAAACTACGCTCAAGTCCCTTCGACATTTTTGATAATTTATTGTGCTACTATCGTCATTATCCCAAAGATGCGCGTAGTATGCAGATGTGTACGCAAATAATCAAACGGAATCGTCGAGGGAAAAAATATTTGATCTTTTGACCTCGTTAGTTTTAGATCTATTTTGCTCATTTGGTTACGTCCCCATCGTTAACTGCAGACTAAACATGAAATTTTGCTTGATTCGGTTCTGCCCGTGAGGTAATCCTGAAAGGTAGACGTCCTAAGTGGCTTGTAGATGAGATTTTCAAATGACAAATTCCGCGAGGAAGACTCAACTGGGAAATGAGCAGTCGGGTGCACCAGCCACTGTCGGTCTTGTGGACAATTTTGCCGTCTTACCGATAAATTTTTTGACCTGCGAACCACGAAATGGTTCTTTGCAGCAGTAAGGAATAGACTAATTGTCCGATTAAAGGTGTCCCGTAGTATTGACGTGACGCGGCAGGGTCTTGATGAGGGTATTTGCAACCGATGTTGTCATATTTAAACACTCTTTGAGCTATAATATGTTGAAGAATCATGAATAAGCTGTTATATGAGAGAAATGAAGGGTAGTTCGTTTGACAATTAGAAGCAGAACGAGAATTATTCAAACAAAAGGTAAACAACGCGTCTCATAACAACACTTATAATCAACAGTGTAGGCAACGTTAAGTTGGGACATGTTACGTTTTTCTCAACACGCCCCCTCAAGATAAAACTAAACTCACCCCAGACTGTTGAGAACAGTACAAAAACTTTCCTTTGTTTAAGGGTTTGGTCAAGAAATTAGCTGGCATTTCATCAGTTTTGATGCACATGATTTTCACGACTTTCTCATTCACCGTTTGTTGGATGAACTTGTTTCGAATGTCGATGTTTTGTTCTTGAGTGAAACACAGGGTTAGCAATTAATATCTGCACCCCCTTTCATTGTACAAACACGTTGGGCTTTTAATCGGAAATCCCGTACCGCTCGACAATCTCCTCAAGTATACAGCTTCTTCTACAGCATCTGATAAAATTAAGTCTGATCTGGCTTTTCTATCTTCCACTGACCACGCTTTCACTGCTTCTGTCTGTTCTCCAAAAACATATTCCCAGCCGCCAGTCTTGATTAGCAGTGCCTCGATATGAATCCTCCAAGTTTCGAAGTTGTTTCTTCCTAAAGGCTCTATTCGCACTGAACTGTTCATTTCTAATAATTTTGATTAATGAAATCTTAGAAATTGTTGTTCTGGGCCCATTACTTGTTATATGAGAGAAATGAAGTTTGACGATTAGAATCAGAATGACAATTTATTCAGACAAAAGGTAAACAACGCGTCTCATTATAGAATCAACAGTGTAGGCAACGTTAAGTTTGGCCTTCTTACGTTTTTCTCTACATAAACGTGTCATTTCACATTTATTGATCACGCAGGACTCTTTTGTTACTAAACTGCTAGTAATCACGAAAGGGCAGAAGTCCCAAAATCCCACTCTGCAGGGTTCCAGTAGGATGTAAAATGAAAAATAAAACCCACAGACCTTGTTTCCAAACTATTTTTCGGAGTCAGTACCCTAGACACGTGAACATTTGAAAGAAACTCAACATTTACTTTTCAGCCGATTATGTTACTCAAGATCAAAATACGACACGGATTTCACGTTTAAATGTTGACCACCTGTCAACGGCCATTGTTCACACTAAATAAATCGAACTCACCGCTCTCAGGCTGAACATGCGTACACGAAAACAGAAAAAAATTGATCACAACGTCTCTATTCACAGACACTCAGGTTTCGTTCAACATTGCATGAATTCTTCGATGCATTGAAACCAACTGATTTCCGAACGTGACTGGCAGAGTTATTATTAGTTGTTATCTGCAACGGCTCGTCTGATTAGATTTATTGTAGAGTGTGCTACGAGTTCTCACCTTTTTTATTACATGCTATTTCGCTGGAGTGTTGTCTCGGTTTTTTTGTCTCAGAACAGTCAGAAGTGCTGAAGTGTTTTTTGTAGAATTATCGAATCATTTACGCCATTCCATGTAATCACGTCAGTTATCTCCTTAACGCGATTCTGTTTCTCAACACCAATTTCGCTTCTCGGCCTTCCGTCAGCCGTTCAGTTTTAGGTTACGCGGAGCCGGTTGAGGCAATTCTTCGGAATTGACGTCTCGTTTTCAATTATTGAGCACACAACTCAAGAAAATAGTCGAGAGCAGTGGCGTCTTCGGCCGAACTCCACTCGCCTAATTGACCATCAACTTACATCATTCAACTACTCAACGTGTGGCTTCATCATTATCCCGCTCTCGCCCTCTCCTCTCACCTCCTCAATCACTCTCTCTTCTCTCTCTCTCTCTCTCTCTCTCTCTCTCTCTCTCTCTCTCTCTCTTTGCATGCCGAACCCAGAGGAGGTCCGTAGGAAGGTGGGCTTGAGGCTTGCTGGGGGTTTTCACCCGCGTCAAGCAGCTGATGTGAGTGGTGTGTGATTGTGTAGAAACTTGGAGCATTATCTATATATTTGGAATAAAAGTAATTTATTTTGCATGAATGTGAATAATCAGTAGATATTTCGCTTGTTGTTAGTGAGTAAATTATGTTTATATTACAGAATTGTTAAAATTTACTTATGCTCTCCAGGAAGAATGGAAAAGGCCTAATGGCCCTAATTCTCACTAGTCGAAAAATAAATCATTCATTCCTTCACTCTCTCTCCCCTCTCACCCCCTCACAACAACCCTTCTTCTTTCCCTCCTCCATCCTATCAGATCTCTCTTTCTCTCTCTCTCTCTCTCTCTCTCTCTCTCTCTCTCTCAGGTTTGTAAGTATTCATCATTTATTCATTCGTTCATCCTTTCATTAATTCGTTATGTGTACGACCGATTGTGCTCATGATTATTATTATTATTAAAATTGATTCAATTGTACAAAACCAAGATGTGCCTGCAGTTGTGCGAACGTAGGAAGAAAGACATTGCTGTCACGCGGAATGGGTTTCCCCACACTAGCAGTCCCTAATTGTTGCAATTGAATTGATAAAACGAAATGAACGTAATAAACAATTATTGTCCATATAAGTAACTGGTGAGGTGAGGGTCAAAATAGTGATAACGGTGCAGTGAGGAGTGCACACACAGCCCTACGTATTCCTAGTTAGATCAACCTTACGTTTCCGTTTAAGCCTTCGCACGTCACGAGAGTGAGGTTGGTTTAGGTGGCAACCACAAGCTCGTTGCGGTGAGGCAGCGTCGACGTGTGCATTTTTTGGTAGATGTCTTTAACGGAATCGTGGACTGAGGGAAAACTTGTCGTATGCAGGATACTGCGAACAAAACATGGAAAGTCAGTAATGAGCCAAAGAAATCTGTTTTGGACAATTTAAAATTTATTCAATTGAGAAAGTGAGACTGAACGCAGTCGTAGTACGAAATGAGACGAAGTAGTGCGAGGTACAGCAATCCTTTAAGGCTAAGAGATCCGCTGGAAACAAGAATCTGAGCGATCGGATGCAATTATCTCATTTTTTCACGACATCTGCAACGTGAGAGCCCCGGGTGAATTTGGGGTTCAGATAGACATGTATTCGTTTTGCTCGTGGTACAGCAAGGGTTGCTGTGTGCATTACATTACATTTCATGGGAGATTTGATCTGCAGGCTAAGAGTCAAGTTCGCGTCAATTCAGTTGTGCTGTTCCGTCTAAATCATGTTCATGCGTGCACCGACCAACCTCTCGAATGGAGGGGTTCAGGGGTTCCTTGAAAACGTGAAGTGGCCGAGAAAAGTTCATATTTTAAGGTAATTACTTAACTTTCCTTCGCGTTCCGTAGGCATTCCAGTAAGCAGGGTTTCTTATAACGATTCGTAATACTTTTCTTTTCAAATGAACAGGACGGTGGCTTAAAAACAACCTTGATACATCGAGATGAATAATATGGGTAAGCGCACAGGCTACCGTATGCTGGCTCTGGGGATAGGAAGATAGGGAGGGGAAAGGGAATAAAATTAAAATAATCATCTTAAGAAGACCACCAGTGTGGATCTGACCTGAGCAAAACGTCGGTGGTGAGACCTCGAAGAGTACGCCGATTGACACACCCACCCGACGCACGAGCTTTCGACACTACCTTGTGGTGATCGGTCTCATAGTAATTACTCTTCTTGGCTTACCAAGTGAGCTTCAGAGAGACGTAGGAGTGCCGCTGACAACGACAGTCCACCAGCCACCTGCTTGCAGCCGCTACGTGACGCAAGGACACCTGCGTCTCATTATTTAGCGAACTAGCTGGTTACCACAAGCACAACAGCGGGAGTCGACGACGTTACAATCTCTGGCAGTCCAAGTGGCTTCATCGTTGTAGGCAGTGACGCCTCACGAACAACGTGGAAGGGCCTGTAATCTCTTCGGGGAATGCCCGCTGAAGCCTCAACTAAACATATTTTATTACGGTTTAGGGAAGTAAACGTCATACCGTATCATATATGCTTGCTTATTCTGTTTGTCCTTCATTTATCTCTTTCCAACTGGCATTTTTACTTCCGCCATAATTTGTTGTCTTCTGGCTCGTCTGTTGAACTGTCGTATCAGTTACCGTTGTATTACCTGAGCCTCAAGAAACCTCATGATACGACCGTTTGCACCAAATATTTAATAAGGAGTTCAAGGTGGAATCTTGAAACATCTTCTGATAAATGTGTAGAAGAACCCCTGAAATCTGGTGTAAATTGCAGGAAGGTTGGCCTTTGCTGTTAGCAATTACAATAATGGACGCTAATAGTTTTGCAACTAAGTTTCTCTTGCTATTAGCAATCTATCGACCTAGTCGAGTCCCACGTTCTGACAATAGTTTCCATTGTCTTCTGGGCGCTTCGTACTGTACTCATCGTTCAAGTTTAAAGAGCTTAGCTTCGCTCATCTCTCCCTGACCTCCTTACCGAGCCATAACTGAATATTTCACTCGCCTGACCGACCCCTGCATTGAGCAGTTAAACCGGAGTTACCACTTTCCGAACGGTAATAGCTCGAGTCGGCTTGAACAGTCAATTATGAGCTTGGGCGATTATAATGCTCTCGAGTACGTGGTTCGGCAGAACGATTGCAGCCTAATTATAGTTCGTTCTTTTGTCACAGATTGGCAATAAGCTCTACACTACGTTCGATCACACGTTTCATACGCTCCAACGGCATTTAATCCCGGCAGGCGAGGCTTGTTCGTGGACTTGTCATACGGGAATGAATCACGAATATAACGTGGAAGGTTTTAAACGACACCGGAGGACATGAGTGTGTATGGGGTAGTTGCACAGTCCAACAAGCACATTATTGCATCACTGAAACATTTTGTATCGCCGACTGAATATTTATGGTCGCTGTTAATACCAAACCGTGAATGTATTATCTGCATCCATTATCTTGAAGTGGATATAACTGCTTATAAACAGCGAGTACCTTCCGTACAGTTATGTGGCGACCTTGACCCGGAGAAATACTATGTTCTATGTTTTAGAACTGAAGCAGCGCTTCCTAAGCGGCAAGGGCTGAAACGTCACTGTGGATTTATTTTAAAAATTTCATCAGCTTTAGGAAGTAAAAAGGAAAGTCATATAATCGGCCAATAAAATAAATTTGAGTTGTCGTTACATTTCTTGGGCTATGGATTCTGAAAACCACTATTTGGAAAATGGTGTGTGTGCGCATGGGAACACGATCGAGAGCAAAATGATGATGCAAAACAGTTCAATTTTGATATTTAGTCAGCATTTCACAATAGGGTATAGGCAAAATTGACCGAAAACTAACAATACTTACAATACCGATCAAAACGCTTAATATTTTTCAAAATAACACCTCTAACGATTAAATTTTATTAATATTTTGAGTGAACAGTTCCAAATAACACGACAATGCCATTAAAGTTTAGCGCAGTTCTATAGTTCTCAGTTATAAAGTTCGCCTAAGTAATACCATAATTCTCAGAAAAATTAGTGAAAGTCCAACCACCCACACGATCAGCGTATAATAGTAGAGAGAAATATGATCAAAATCAACCCCTGAAATTCCAGAATTCAAACCACCCACCGTTTTCCACAGTGCTACCGGTTAATTACAAAAAGTTAAACCCGATCGTTGTCTAACAAATCACGTTGATGGTCTCCTGAACCTGTGCTCTGATTGCTCAATAATAATCGTAGCATGCGTAGGGATAACTTAATATGTTCCAAAACTTTCAGCGCAGCCACATTTTAGATAAAATGTGATGATTTTGATTGATTAGTACAAAACTTTCCTTCTCTGTACTTATCTCCATGAAAATACGGTGAACGGAGATATAGACCTAAAAAGAAAAAATAGGGTTTTCACGCTTTTTGGCAAAACGGCTTCAACGATTTTCACAAAACTCACATAATGTTCTTGAATAATTAATACCTACATATTGTCCTCAATGAATGTTCCTCTGACAGTCCATTGAGTACAGATAAAAATCAAAATGGTTCAAAACTAATTTTTTCTAGAACATTTTCGTGGATTCCAGTGTAACTGGTTTACCAGATTTGATCAATCTTACAGATTGTCTTTTACTCGCCCATACCCACTGTTCGACGCGTCAAAGTTGTCAGAGTCGATGAACTCAGACTTCCCCGCGTCATTGTCTCCGACCGCCTAATTGTCTCCAACCATTTTTAGTACCTGCCCCTGCGGGAATCCCTCAGCCGCGGGCCCCCCAGCCCCCTTTTCTAGGTTTTCCCCTTTCCTTATTTCTTTCTCCCAATTTCATTTTCCTATCGACGACAGAGCATCTCCAAATCATTCTGCTTCCAACTTCCACCCCAGTAACTTCTCACTCTCTCTCTCACGGTCGCCCACGTCAGTTCACGCGTCCCGAGTACTTCCATTGTGTCGCCCATTTGTACTCCATCTCCTCATGTAATACAGTCCTCCTCACGCTCACCGAGTTTCAGTATTATTGTGATCCTCAGCTCCCCCATTCTTGCACCCAACACCCACATTATGTTCTCCATAATTATTTCTGTATATATCTGTTGCACGGAGATATAAGCCAAGTTAATTCAGAAAAGGTTTGTTGTCAAAAAGGCTCAAACGATTTCGATCAAACTTACGTAGAACTCACAATTAACTAGTACTTACATTTTACTCTTCATAAATGTTTCCGTAGGAATGCGTTGAACGAAGAGATAAAACCTGTATATGTAGCAGGTCGCTGGATTTTTTTCTTGTTTGGATGACACCAAATAATACAACAGTAAAATGCTCATCCATGGGAAACAAATTAGAGAATCACAATGAATTATCAAAATTATCGACGAACTGGCCGAAAACGATTTTCGGCCAGTTTTTTGACATTTTATATCTTTACTTTGCTACAAAAACTCGAAAATGTAACGGCCAAGCGTCACGAAATTTAACCTTGAGGCCAAGTGGACAAGGCAACGTTTTAACACGAGTTGCAACCACAGCCCCTGTGGCGTAATGCATAAGACATCAGTCTCCTAAACCGAAGGTTGTAGGTTCGAGTCCCACCGGGGTTACGATTATTTTTTTGACATTTCATGCCTTTACTTTGCTACATCAACTCGAAAATGTAACGCGGAATATGTAACGGAGAAGCGTCACGAAATTTGTGTTGGGTTAGGTGCATGGTAATGTCTGTTACAAAATCCAACGCTTGGTAACATCACACTTTTAATAACCTCAGTGACTAAGTGATGATGTCAATTGCAATTGACGCGGCCATTATATCGAAACCATCAACGAGCACAATCAAACCTAGCTATCATTGCATGAAAAAAAACAAAACAAAAATAAAAGACATAAAATGTTCCTAGTGGTTGCGTACTTGTACGAAAGTTGTACCAACCGTTTGTGTTTTACGGTACTTTCTCGGTTTCACCCAATTTAGCAACGTTTCCGTAGATATCATTGCTCTCTACAGTTCGGCTCTTTCCACACACACACAAAAGAAGAAAATGACATTCGGTCGACTCACGTTATACCGAAGGACTCGGTCAAAATCGTCCATTTTCAACTTCGCCAGATGCCACGAAGAGGATTCACATTCGAGGTTCGTTGATAACGTACGTAAAATTTTTTCTTTGTAGATCTCCCTCATATGAGTCACAACAATAAGCCACCTGTAAAAGCAACCTCAGAAATTCCGGAATTCAAACTAACGTCGTTCAATTGGTTGTTGTTTCTATGATTCCACAACAGTGAACACAATTCTCCCCTGAATAATCACGTTGACAGTTCCATCAATTAGCTATTCTATTCTTGCCAGCCTCCCTATCTTTCCAACCACCCGTTCCAGGGGGAACTACGGAACTCGATGAAAGTAATGGAGGATTTGTCTGGATGGTGAGTATGGATATCAGAGTAGATCAGTTTTGATCAGCTGAATGCCCTCTCAAGTCTCCTAGTTTTTTCCTCAGACTCACCAGGGTTCGTAGTGGTTAAGGAACTGACTTCGCTGCCCGCAGTTTGATAAAATAAGCGCGCAAAGTTGGTAGCGTGGAATTAACACATGCAACAAGTGCTTCCTTAATTTGAGAACACTCACCGAATAGCCGAGTTTCTAACGAACGCGTTCGAGGTTCTCCGTAGAATCACGCGACACAGTAACAAATGCTAAAACTTCGAGCGTCGAAAAAATACAGGACAGAACCCCGAGGTGAACGTAAAGTTGGAGTTCGTCTATAACCAACTGAGAAGGCTGCCGGCACGTGACGATATGACGACACGAGGCAGTTCGGCGAATAACGGACCAGCGAAGGCCATCTTACGGAAATTTTCACAATTAGAGTTCAGCGGTGCCAGCGAGACGCGCGTGTCGAGCAAACGATCGTCGTGTCTCTATTAGCCAGTGCGTTTCTCAATTCGGATCAGAGGCCCATTATGTGATCATTTGCGCTTCGTGTAGAACATTGTTGATTGTTAGAACCAGGTTGTACCAAGTTGAAAGGAGACGCAGAAGTTCTCTGTTGTTGTAATCAGAATACTGTCAAACACACAAACTTCTAATAGTCTACACAAATGGCATGGTTTTGCGTAAATGTGTTGTTGATATGACCAGGAGTAATGGGATAAGGAGTGTACGATTGTGCGAAAGTGTATATTGATCGGAATTTCATCACGAGCGAGGTAATCGAATGCGGAGAAAATGAGAATGGTTATTGAAACATATATTATACCATCCACATTACGTGGATGGACCTGTAGAAATCATACCAATAAAAAAATAGGAATCTTTAAGACCTAATAAGTCGTATTCCGCCGATTCCGATCATCCGGCTACCTGCAACCATTTACTTAAGAGGCACGCGGCGTGCTCACCTCATTTTTTTCGCATTTTCACTTAACGTTCGTCGAATGTCACTTACTTAGCTTCTTCCTCCCGCACCTGAAGCTACTCTTTCTTCTTCTTTCCTGAGCTCGATTTTCTCGTAAGTTTCAAAACGAACTTCACACAAAAACTCAGGATCCGAACGGAGATCGCGATCAGGAGGATCGCTAGAGCGATGATGTCGATCCCGAATCTTTGGTACCAAGAAAGATGGAGTGATCCGGGCCGAAGCATCCGAGCTCCTTTCGTCTTGATCACGAATTCCACCCAATAAATAATGTCGTCCAGCGGGGAGATCGGCTTGTCCTTCAACAATCCTGAATAGGTTACCATATTTTCTTTATACCTGTACAGAAATATGTAAGAGTATACGATCAGAATTTGACGATGATGTATTTATATCGTTGAAAAGGGCAGCCGGTAATACTGGGAAAGGGAAGATAGTGATTGAAATAAAGTAGAGGATAATGAATCATTCTCTCAGAGAGCTCCCATGAAGAGAAATAGCGTTTCGTTATTTGCTGTTCACCAGACTGTTCGAAGCTGCTCACTTGATGCTCGTTTTTCCGTAATCCCACAAGCCACTATCACAAAACCGCATCTACAAGCATTGTGTCACATTGTCACACTCACTCTGTTTGGCACGAGCCGAATTAGATGGGTTCTTGGCTACAGAAGGTTCACACTGAACGGTACTCCCAAGCCCTACTGAAAATGATTGTTTCACAAGCACCTTCGTCCTCAAGCCCTTGTGTTACCTATGGAAAGTCCTCCTCCTCAGGATTTCCAAGTGTCAACGGTTTTCTGCTGTCCTGGACTTCCCTATCAATCGTCCCACCCCTCAATTTTAGATTCCTCTCCACAACAGACAGCTCCTCCCAAACTCATTCACTCACGAATTCTCGGGAAAGTCGGTCGTCTTCAGTTCTCCCAACAGACTTTTGTTTCACTTCCCCATCGCCATCTAATTCGGATTTCTCCTTCCGTCTTTATACACCCAGTTTCACACCTTCAGAGCTGTGTTCGCGCTGATATACTCAAATCATATCCTGATCTAGTCACCTCTTCTTTGTACATCTAAGTCTTCAAATTTTGTGATATCCCAACTCTTCAAATTACAAGTTCGTGCTATACTAAAACGCATCTTGGAGATACATGGAAGTCTATCCTGGTCCAAACACCCTCTCCATCAAAGTCTTCTCCAACTCCTCTGCTTGATACATCCTTACTCATTCAGTCCTCCCTAGTATATTCATTTAGTCAATCTTAGTCCACGCTCTAACTACAATACGCGGCTGTGGGGATTACGGGGACGGAGTAACGGCCTGGTTGCTATCCACCACCTAGAATTGGCGGAAAAGTCGGTGTAGGCAGTCACTTTTTTTCTGGCGCAGTTCACAATGTCTGGGGATAAAGCCACTAAGTTTGTGTTTGTTCATTGACTCATACTTTTCTGTGAACCTTTTCCTCTTGTTTTCAATCCAACCAGTGTTTTTAAGTACAACTCAGTTCACTTCACTCGTTCATCGGGCTCATTAATACATGGATGTTCCATTTTATGTCATTCCTCATTACGACGATACACTCATATCACAAGGCGGATTGAACATAGAATGTATATTATTGACGCCCACGGCATGACAAATTTTGAAGTGGGCAGGAGCAGGAAGGAATCAATGTTGTGAAACACTAATTGAAGGGCACAACTAGTAATCTGTATATGCGCGACGATTAATGAGATGACTGGGCGTCTGAAGAACTGTTCAATACCTGGAATTGAAGATGACGTCTCTTAAAACTTCAAAAGCGGTGTCCTCTGTAACAGTGTGAATGTCGATAACTCGTCCGAGCTGTGACGTCTCCACCCATTTCGCCCAATACAACTGGTCGGCGAACAAAGGCACTGTGATCACTGGCACTCCGTGGTAAACAGCTTCAGCCAACCCGTGGGCCCCAGCGTGCGTCACAAACGCTAAACATTTTTCATGGGCTGAAAAACACGACAGACTCATTAAACCTCACAAATATTCCATTCGGCCGATTTGTGTACAGCGTTTGAGACGAAAGTTACCCAAAATAGCGGGTTGTGGTAACCACTTGGAGACCATCACGTTATCGGGCATGTCAGGAGGTGCGGTATCCAAATCCCATTTCATGATGAACTTTACGGGAAGGCGTGAAAAGGCGGTCATCAACGATTTTAGAACTTCGGCACGCAAATTTGACGGCTGAAAGATCGATCCCAATGTGAATAGTACGACGCCATTTGGAGCACTATCGACGAATTCTTGAATTTCCTACGGGAGAGAGAAATCGTTACTGTCAGAAACAATTATTAGTGAACACAAATGCAGTTGGACGTTTCATTTTGGGGAACAAAAAAAGACGGAAAGTCAAGTTTTGGTTTTCGGAAATTTGCTGACAATGGGGAATAATATAGTGGCGATTGTTACTTTCTGAACTCAGTTTGTGAAATCAGTGGACCATTCCCCTGTTACGGACTACTCCAGAGGTCACAGCTATGACATTGATTTAACTCAGGCATCTCAATTTGGCACACTGGAGAAGCAACTCCAAGCCTCTTTCAAATGCGAACAAGTGAAATGGGAAGTCAGGTTGACTTTCTTCGTTCTTTAATCAGGTTGACTTTCAGCTATCCAAAACTATATTTTTGGCCAGTGACTTCAGCTTTGTATGATGAATGCCTCAGCAGAGAATGGAAATTCGTTTACTATCAGCTTATTTATTTTTAATATTTACACCCCTAGGATAACTTTACAATGGCATCGCCTCAGTGGCTTAGCTTCAGGGTGGAGCCATAGCGTCGAGCCCAGGAGGGCTTCTTTATCTTTAGCTACTGATGCCAGATGCTGCTAGTGATCCGACTACTTCTCCATTATTTATTGAACGATCATGAATCCATCCTCACCCCCATAACACTATCCTCGCACTCCAGTATCTTTCCGGTTCTGCAGTTTGGCTCGATTCACCTGGAACAAGCGATGTAGGCATGCTCTGCACTGTGCAACCTACACTACCTGCCGTAAGCTACCCTGTATTTCCCTATTTATGGAACCGGAGTGACTTTTGAGGGTGTGTATGTTATGCTCGTATTGGAGCCTGATTTATATTATTGCATTTTATTCCTGTACCCCATTTTAGTGACCAAACAGGTCAACAATACCTTAGCGCACGACATAAAGTAACAATTACAATAAATCAGCCAAAATGTAAATAAATAATAAATGAAATCTTTGGATAATTACTGGAGGCATGGTGGTGGAATGCTGTGCGTTTGACCCCAAGAACTCTCTCATGTTGTTCGCTCGCGGAAGAGGGTAGTCCAGTAAGAGGTTAGAGTCCACTAATGTGAATGAGATGTTGGACAACATGTCGCCAATGTAGGGCAAGTCCGAGGATGGAAAGTTTCGTCGCATCAATTTGTCCTGAAATTCAGAGAAGAAATGGATTATTAGAACACAGAAGAAATCATCGCCTCTATTGCATTGCATTTTTGGGGCAATAACTAGGCTTCGTAAGTTGAAGAGTAGAGAAGCTACTCGAACGTTAACGATTACTAAGCAAAGTGTTTTGAAGTAGAGTTGCTGGGTGGGTTTTACCAAGGAGTGTGGTGACATTTTCACCCTATCCCTGTTTCTCTCCTGCTACGATCCTTTTACAGCTTTGAAACAGTGTTTGGCGTGTGATATAATTCCATCCCAGCCATGTTATCTAAATTTCATCAGCATCTACTCAAATAAATGCAATGTGCATCACACTCTGTACTCTGACATCCTCACACGGCGTAACTGCAAACTAATAGAAGACAGGGTCTTCAAGTCGTTCATTTTTCATCCAAAATGGTTGTGAAATTCGCTAGGCCTGGTATTTTCCCTTCAAATCCGATTCATTTGAGACATGAATTTTCCATCTCGTGAAATTAGTTTTTTCGCGTGGCGTAATGTACGAAGCTATGATTTACCATTTATTATTTTACACCAAATTTTTGTTTCGCCCTTTCTTGAGTCTAATTTTCGTAAGAGTATTTTAACCCCACTGTAAAATTAAAAGCTCACCATTTGAGGAAGTTGAACTAAACCGTAGAAAATCACTTTCAGCAACACCAAAACAGTATTCATGATTCTCTCGACAAACGTCATCTTGTTTGAGTAGTCACTCAAAATACTCGGAACGTAAGTGGATGTGAAGACGGGGTTGCCGGTGTAATAAGATACTTCGGGCGAAGGATGAGTTGAGTACATTGCAATCACCGGAGCCTTCTTTTGGTGTCCAAAAGCGATAAGGGGTTCTTGTACGAACTGAGCCTCAATGAAAACGACGTCATACCTGGTAACAAACATGAAAGTGTAATGTGGTTATCATAGTTCGAGGATTAGGTGCTCAAATGAAGTTACAGAGAAAACTATTTAGGAGCAGGAAGGAATGCGTGCTATTGGGTAAAGAGTCGTTTTGATTTTCTCTTACTTTTTCATGTAGGAAAAGCGCCATTAGAGAAATTTCTGTTCGAAAGATACAAGCCCCTTCGCAAAAAAATGTGGGTCTGAGAGTTTGGTAAGACGCTCAAGTGTAGAAGCACATCTCAGAAATTCCGAAATTCGAGCTTCCACTATTTTGCTTACTATCATTCCTTGCAGTTTTTACTTAAGATTTCTAAAACAGTGAACACCGATGATCTCAGAGCAGTCATGAGACGGTTTCATAAATTGCGTATGTACTGGTCACTCAATGACCTTATTGTCGTGAGCAAAAGTGTCTCATTAAATTCCAGAACTTTAGGCAGCACTAGTCCCCATGTTGAACGTTGTAATGAGATTAGCTGCAAGTTGGAGAAGTGCAGGATTCTCAGTTAGCTGAAAGTAGCGAGCCTAATTCAGTCGAATTTATTCATCTGACTCAGTATAGGGAAGGAAAGTATATGGATGGTATGGGGCCTGCTCACAGAGCCCTGTCCACTAAGGCCCCACCTGAGGCCATATTCTGCGAGACGGAGTTGGTTGGAGCTATTGGAGCATCGTCTACTAGAATGGAGCTGGCGGTAGCGCGCGTTGGGTCCCTTACTTGGAGGACATTTTCCACAGCTGGAAGAGGCGGCTCGAGGAGATCGCATCTGGACCTACCTACTCCATGAGACATGAGGATATGAGGCTGCTCATGAACGCCACAGAACAGTCTCACTTGTGGCTGCAGGGGGGGAGGGAGGTTTGTCTTGGTGGCTGTCAGTAATATTTAAAAAAACATTTCATATGCCTGGAATGATACAGCAATTCCAGTTGCTAGAGCAAAGTTGTGAAACGCAACGCACCGTATTTTTCAAATAGCTGGTAGTTTTGAAAAGTAACAGTTTTTGAATGATAAATGGTTTTTTCACTGATCAGTAGTAGTTTTGAACTGCAGACGTTCCTGAATAATAGTTGTTGGGCGGTCGCAAGGGGGAGCTTGAGGATCGAAATAAAAATGAAACTCAGTGGGCGGGAGGAGGACTGGATTACGTGCGGAATTGAGTTGAGTTAGATTGAGCTGAGATTACAAAGGGGCGACACAAGGGTAGTTTTCAGAACGCGTGAACTGGCGCGGGAAAATGTATGGGAGAGTGAGAAGTTACTGGGCCGAGAGTTGGAAGCAGAATGATTTGGAAGTGCTCAGTCGTGGAGAGGAATCTGAAAAAGGTGGAGAGGAAAAATGTGGAAAAACCACCGTTGGAAATATCCATGCAAGTGGGATTTCCATAGGTGCACAGATCTTTGGAGAAACAATGACCTTGCCACAGGTGCGACCCATTGGGCAGGAGTGGAAATGGCGGCTTTGCGAGCAATAGTCTCTTTGTGATAATTAAGTTATAAAATGAAAGTAGTTCAGCAGACGAATGTATCACAAATAAGATGTTTTTAAATAAACAGGGATCTTTGAAGAATATGCATCATTGAGTAGTAATACTTTCCTTTTTAACGAAGGAAAGGTAGAATAAGACGTCGTTAAATACTATTCAGTTTTGAATCATTATCCAACAATGTTGAACTATTATAATGGTTATAACTGCCCTACAACCTGCTCCGTGTCTGATCTTGATACAAGATAGAAGAACTTGATAAGGCTAGAATTTCATCAACTACCTACGTTTTAAACGTCCTGCCTTAACGGGCTCAGTCCAAAATTACTTCCCCTACCTTGGATGAAACTCGATTCCCACATGTAGGCGTCACCATTGCACCAAACGTCATTCATCACTCCACCCCTCCACCCAGCTACTTGCCACTAAAAGTAAAAACGATTTATGAAAACTATGCAGTGGTTTTCTCTGCACTTACTTTGTAGACGTGTCACGGTAGAGGTCCATCAGCTCTTCCATTTCGAACGCTATCGGCAGAGCGGTATTTGCAAAATCAAGAGACCATACGGTTTTATGAAATATTCCGTTCATTTTCGTAAAATCCGTTTCTGGCATCAACGCTGAAAAATATGTGAAGCCACCAAATCGTCAAAACAACGACATATTATTTGCTTGGCGGAGTAGAGACATTCGTAGACAAAGCCTCGATCACGCACCTGGACGGATTTGTTGCCATACATCACACAACTTTCCTCTCCTCAAATGCTTATAATTGGTGTGTTTTCGTTTATTGCATTCATGCACAAATCTCTAACGAGAACAAACAAAAATCACTTGGATCTGAGTTGGATCGACATAATGAAGGGGTTTTTGAGCGAGTTTCAGAATGATAACTGAATTGGCTCTTTTTCCGTCTCTGTTTCTTCTGCTGGGGTGTGATCAAAATCAGCAAAATCCTAGCTTTGGTGGTCATACTGATTTATCAAATATTCGTTTCTCAGTAAAGGCTCCAAGAGTTTGATTACGTTTTGTGTCTGGGTATCTAGTCTCATATAATGTTCACGTTTTCACGACATCTTGCTGGTCAATGGAGCAATAGGTAATAGGTAACAACCCGATAAGTTACTTGCTCCTTGGCTGTCCCTTTCCGTGAAGAAGACAGTGCTAGTTCTGATGTTGTGAAGAGTAACGAGCTCCAAATGAGGGAAGCAGTTCGATATTTAGGCGTGATGAGGTATAAAGTTGTCGTTTGGTTACCACACCTGCCACAACACCTACTGCTCTTTCCCGTCTGATGGCCATCTCAAAACGCTCGTGAGTGAGGACGAGGCGGGTGTTTATATGTCCACTTCATACTCTTATATGAAGGGAGTATGGCGTACTGCAGGAAAATGCTGCGGAAGCGCGCTCTCCGCTTCCAAGAGGCGAGGTTGGTCGACGCTGGTTTATCCCAATCCACCTTCTGGCAGAGTTATCACTTACCTAAATAGCCCATTCATCACACAACATTCCTCACACCAAATATTCTTCTCGCAAGCGCTTTTGTTCTCGTAACACATCTGCACGGGCGGGATGAGGAATACTAAGTTGTCGTTTAGAGACATTAGGACTGCCTCAATAAGACTGTAGACCACCGTGCTTACACCAAAAGGGATAGTCAAGAGTTAAATAGTAATAAAGGGGGTGTCTTCGCGGTAAAGCTGCAATCCAGAGCTGTTTCTCGGAGCAACCTTATTCGTGTTTTCAAAATAATTACCGACCTGTTTGACAAACTGAACAGACCTTGTTTCCCATTGCACAGGTGTTTCATAAAGTAGTAACATAGTTACTGGAATATCTAATTCAGTACCTATTTAGATAAAAGTTGCAATAATGGTGATATAACAAACGTATTGATTTGAGGACAACTTCGAGTAATTGAAAAATGCATGACTCACGAAAATAGTAATATCAATCCTATCGGACTGTGGGACCTTCGTCACCATTTGTATTGTCATAAAAAGATGCAAAATTGAATGCCACTCACCTAACATCCGCTGAAATGTATTGGGCACTATGATTTCCCTCCAGTTCGGCAGCTGCATGTCTTTTTGCGGGAACGGGCTCAGTATCGTGATGTTGTGGCCTTTTCGAGCGAGAGCTTTGAATACCGGCATGAAGTTGTTCGAATGGCTGTAAAACGGCATAGGGAGGACCACCAACATGTTGTAGGGAATGAATGGTTTGGAGCTTTCGCGATTAGTCGGATCTTGCGGAAGAGGTATTATTTTTTTGTCAGGTTTCTCGGATTTGTCTTCATTCGTGGTTTTGTCAATTTTCGATGGGACACTCTCCGGAAAACGATTTTCTTTTGGTAATTTATCAGTCGATTTATCATTTACGTCATGTGAAGGTTTGTCGCTTTTTTGTGGTGCCTCCTTATTAATGTCGACGCTTGCAGACTGTTTTTCTTCTTTAACAATTTTAATTTTAGGCTCCACCACTTTCTCGTTCAACTTTTTCTTTTCTACGACCACTTTTTCGTCAATTTTCTTCTTAACGGGATCTACTTTCTGCTCTTCGGACTCTGCCGTCTTTTGAGCTTTGACATTCACTGGTTGTTCCCCGGGCCCTGGGTGAGTATTTGTAACGAGTTTTGCTTGTGGTTCGGGGCTGTTAACAGAACTGCATGAACACACAAAGATAAGAACCAACACAGCCGCCAAAGTAGGGCTCATGATCTGTAACGAAAATATAGAACGCGATTTAGAATAAAATGCAAATACGAAAAATGGATACGAACTTACATTTTAATGAAAGAAAATGCAAAGTCCAAAAATAATTCGATGATGGATAAAATTACCAATATGGCCTCAACACAAATGGTTCATTCGATTTCGAAAAATGCATACAGCAATTTTAATCTCTCTAGCAAGTAATAAAAATCTGAAATACTTTTTCATCCATTTAATACATCAATCCTGGTGTCGGTGAAGGTTCCGAAATTTATTGAGTGGCCTCTATTTGTATGGATACAACCATCGTTAAATAGGAGTTTATTATTAACTTAAATGGTTAGTGTTTACCGTGTACGAATTATCGGATAAAAACCGTGAGAAGCTCTACTACGTGGAATGGCGAGGTTCCAGAAATTCTTTGGTTGCTCCCAGCTATGTTATTGACATCAATAAGCACTTGTCGATTTAGCAATTTATTCTACTGCTACTCTGATTTTTGGTTTATTATTAATTTCGGGCAGGATATGTTTTTTACAACTTCCCCTCAAAATGTGATACTTTTCGTTTCAAGACATCGCGATACCAAATTGTGAGCCCCCTCATGTGCTCCTGCTGTCACCCCCTGCTCGTGTGTAGCTGGTGTTCTCCGCTGTCGCGTCCCCAATACGCCCCCGTCATTCTCGCACAAAACTCCTCTTGGCCGCATCTGATGAATACCAAGCACTCTGAGGTGCATTGCAGTCAGTCCCTCACACGTACACAGTACAGCTGACTACAGCTCCACCTCGCAGAATCTGCAATTCTGACCTACCAGTCTTGTCCAGGTGGTACAGTGACCTCTCTCCAGACTGAGGACCTCTATGTAGCCCGCACTTCTTCCAATTACCAACCTCTTCGATTAAGTGGTACTTGGTAGACCCTACGAAGGGCTCAGATTTCACTGGGAGAAGCGCGGATACATTCTTTCTCCAGCTTGTCGGCCTCCTAATTCCCTTCAATCCCTGCAAAACCTGGTACCCAACACAGCGTTAATGTGTTTTTCTTTGCCAAGGTCTTCAGCCCCGTCAGACATTCCCGATCAAGCCCCAATGTGATGGTACAGAAAGCCTCAAGTACAGCCTGCCGTACGATGGAAAAGGGAAAAACACACACGCGCAGACCTTGTTCCTAAATGTAGTTTTCGGACTCAGAGGCCTATGGAACGCGAAGATCTGGAGAAAACTACGTTTGGCTTACAGCCAATTACATAACCCTTCAATTAGTTTGTTGAGCTAAGGCGCACGAAGAGGGGAGCTTAAACTGAGAAACAAATGAACAGGGTGAGTGAGGACTGAATTATACTTGACAGAATAGCGTTATCAGTTAGAGTGTTGTGACGCAAGAGAGAGAGAGAGATATATATAAAAGAAACTGTTGAGAGAACTGGGAGATGAATGTCGTTCGGGAATGCTGATGGAACTGACTTCGAAGGAATCGTCTGTTGAAGAGAGAAAAGTAAAGGATAGGGGTAAGAAAGGGATAGTTTTTTGAAAGTCCAGGAAAGGGGGAAATCCGTTGTCACTGGGAAATAACTGGGAAGAGGGACTTTCCATAGGTACAAACAAAGGGGTTCGGTGCTCGGGGAAACCATGACTTAAGGTCAGAGGTTCACCAGAAAAAACCCTGCTACTTCGCTCTGCCAAACACCCCATGTTCGTTTATTTTACGAATTAAGATCGGACATGCGGTTTCACTTTTAAATGCCAATGATCATTTTTCGTAGTAAATAAATTGGACTCACCGCTCTCAGCATGAACATGTTTACTCTAAAACAGAACGAAATTGGTCACAACGGCTCTATCCACAGACACTCAGGTTTCATTCAACATAGAAGGAGTTCTTCGATGCATCAAAACTAACTGATTCCTGAACGTGACTGGTTGAGTTATTATCAGTATACATCTGCAACGGCTCATCTGATAAGATTTATTGCAGAGTGTGCTACGAGTTCCCACCTTTTTAATAGCACACTATCTCAATTCGGTGTTTAATTTCGTTTTTTTTCTCAGAACGAACCAGAACAATAGAATCATTTACGCCTTTCCAAGTCGTAATCACGACAGTTATCTCCGTAACGCAATTCTGTTTCTCAACATCAATTTCGCTTTTTGGCATTTTGTCTGCCCTTAGTTCTAGGTAATACAGAGCCAGTTGAGACAATTTTTTGGAATCGACATCTCGTTGTTCATGTTTGAGCACACAACTCACGCTCCCTCCATACTCTCACTCGCCTAATTTTTCATCAACGTGCATCATCCGCCTTGTTTCACTTCTTTGTCAATCGTTTACACGCACTCACAGCTTTCTTGTTCATCTAGAGACAATAAAAATGTTTCATCATTCATTCGTTCATTCTATCTTTCGTTTATGTTCAACCGATTGTGCTCATGATCCCATTTCATCCTCTTTTCTATCTTTCTATATATTATTAATATTAAAATTAATTCAATTGTACAAAACGAAGAAGTGCATGCAGTTGTGCAAGCGTAGAAAGACAGAAAGTTACCCCACACTACTGGTTCTTAATTGTTGCAGTTGAATCGATAACACGAAGTACCTGTTTAATAATCGTTGTCCACAAAAGCTACTGGTGACTTGAGGTTCGAGACAATGGTATTGTCTTACTGGGGAAGGTGTAGAAAGATCTAGTTATTCCGTTTCAGTCTTCGCATGTCACGTTGTCTGTGAGGTTGGTTGAGGTGGAAACCACAAGCTGGTTGGCGTTAATTTTTTGATAGATATCTTTAATGGGATCGTGGTCTGAGGGCGTAATAATAGTACGCAAGATACTATTGCAAACGTACCAAGGAAAGACAGTTACGAACAGAAAGCGCATTATCGACAACGTTTCGGGCAGTTCGTATCTTAGTAATTGGAGATCGGGATACTGAACCCAGAATATCATAGCAGTACCAAACGGGACGAAGTAGTCCGAGGTGCAGCAATCTTTTCAGGCTAACTCGACATAAGGTGCATTGCAGGTTAACCAAGTATAACATGCTTTCATCAATTCCTGCCCTCACGTTCATCTATTTACTTAATAAATCAAACTTCCTGAGGTCGGTTTCGCAACCATAAAAATCGGTCGGTCACAGCACAAGCATCATTTTATGGTTTCACCCCCAGCATTTACCTCATTTCAGTGGTGAATAAGGAAAGTCCTGTGATCATTTCACAGATAGACTAACATGGAATGCAACAATGAAAAAAAAAAAATTAAAAATTCTATCGAACCTCCGCTAACAACATTTCGTAACCCTTTTTCCGAAACTTAGAATTATTGGGACGATGGCACAAATAAAAACTAAATACATCAAGGAGGCGCCTGGACAACCATAGAAGGGCTCTACGGATAGAAGGATCTGGTTGGGGAAGGTAGGAAGGACGAGAGGAAAATCCATGATAAAACAACCACTAGTTCGGATGCGACCTGAACAGCCTGCCACGAAGGGCGTAGGTTGACAAAGGATGCCGAGGCATCTCCACAGCTCTTTCTTGCGCCACACGCCATGCGAGAACGCGTTAGATCCTACAAGCCTCGTGTTACCTGCCTCCAACTGCTGCAGGGAAAGTTTTCAGGCGAGACTTCACAAGTTGGAACTTGTAACGGTTGTACCGATGATTTGCGAGAAGACGTTTATGTTTGGTTATCAAGGAATTCGTGGATTACAATTCCATGAAAAGAGATCAGCGAAAAGTCGACGACACAAATCACCCCAAAGAATTAAGTATGATGATGAAGACTCGATTGTGGTCTTGAGACCAGATATAATTTCGGTGTTCAGGGAGGTGGTGGGAGGGGGGAAAGTGAACAATCTGATTGGTAAGTACCACGGAAGTTAGTAGAAAGAGTTTGATGACGTTGGGAAAAATGCTTCTCCCAGCTCGCATTAAATATTGGATTTGAGGTGGGATTAAACAAAAAGGATGATTGATGAGTCGAAAAATTTGAAGGAAAAATGAATCTGTCTGTTTTAAAGTGAGCTTGAACGGAGGATTTGAGGACTTGGACCATCCCAAGAGAAGGGAAAGGTAACAGGTTTGTTATAAGCCAATACTGCGATTTGAAATGAGGAGTTTGCAGGGTATGACTGCCGCCTTAGATCTGAAGACGGGATTGAGAGCTGTTGGTACATTGCGCGTCTTATGGTACCAGCCAAGGACAAACGACGACCCAACCCCTTGATGAGCGTCACTGGCCACTTTAGCATGGGAGTGTAGCTGCGAGGCTGCTCTGAAATGTCGGTCTGAGCCAGAGGTTCTGAATTCTCATTCCACACAACGCCCAGGTGTCCCACCACCAAAAAACGATTCTGGTTTTTGTGACCTCAATATCTGCGCTTAAAACTACTCGTTTTTAGAATTTTCAAAGGGGTGGACGCAGCCGATAAATGAAGTGACAAACCGCCTGGACGTTAGTGGCGTTGGATTGGAAGTAGGCGAGCAAGAAGTGATGAAATTCGTTACCCTTCAATTCTGATTTATTTGTGACGTGAATTGCCCTTTGAGTCAGGTTGTTAGTCCAATAAAATACCTAAATGATGATTAAATGATACCTGCAAGTAGAGAAACGTGATCCCGACCTTCTTCAAATAATCACGTTGACACTCCTAAACGTAATATATTGGGCCCGTCACTCGATGAGTGTTCTGAGACATTTAAAATTCAACATTCAAAAACGTTTCATGACGTTTTTCTGTCCCTTTGAACTAGTTCTTTCGTACGGAATAATATGCGAAGCGATGATTTACCATTTATTATTTTATTCACGGGGATTTGATTCCGCCGCTTATTTTAACTCATTTATTACGACATGCCGCCAATCGGAGATCCCATCATGTTTGTTTGCTGCCTTGAGCCCGTGATCAGCCCTGTATTGACACCAAGGTCTCGTCTATAGTAAAGTAAGGGTCGATTTATCATACATTTACAGATGGAATTGCCAAATAGAAGCGTTGCTATTCTTGGAGGTTAGACGATATCTCGAGTCAACCCATCCTGTCACACGATTGAGAGAAAACGGCTGCTATAAATCGACTCGAATTGGATACGTAGTCTGCAAATTGGGACCCCAAGATAATATGTATGTGGGTGGACCAAATTCAAAGATGGAATTGCCACAAGGAAGCGTTGCTATTGGTTTATTATTCATTCTGAATGATAACCCTATGTTTTCGGTCACGAACTATTTTTTACAGCCCCCCGAAATTTGATACTTTACGTTTCAAGACATGGGGATTCCAAATTTGCAATGTCCGTCCCCCATCGACTGTCCCCCATCCCCTGTCCGTCGTCCAGGCCGTTTTGTGCCTTCAATGTGGTATAAAAAGTTCGTTCTTTTGCACAAAAATCCCATTTGGTATTTAGTTGTGCTGGCCATCTCGGCAATCCGATCGGACGAAGCTCATGGTTGTTATGGGCAAAAATGGTTAAAAAAATTAACGAAAAGCAGTATAATCGCAAATAAGCCGTGTTTCGTATCGTTTTCAAGGCCCGCTCGACTTGCAACGCCCTTTGGACTCGCAACGGTCTGCCAATTGCCGAGCGAGGGTTCACTGGAAGCCCCCGTCCCAATTTCCCCGACTCTTTTAGCCCGACAGGGCAGAGAACGGTTAAGGCCACTTCCTCCGCACACCCCTCCATTGGATCATAAATGACTACAGACGTTTGTGGGTGCCTGGCGCCGGGGGAATATTTAGTTTCCGTAGTTCCATTGTAGCCAGGTCATGTTTCGTATGGTTTACTAGTATTCGATGCTGAAGCGAATGGGATGAGTCTCTGACCAGTAATACTTGGTCAAGCTGTTCATGAGAATAATAAACCATTGTGTAATAATTTGCAGTTGGGTTTTCTTCATATCATTACTTTTTGAGGCCTACTAAATCCAAAAAACCTGAATTCGGCACGTGGCACGTGCCTGTAGTTGGATTTACAAGAGAAAGGTTGAACCGATTGAGGAGGTTCTTTTGGTTTATTATTCATTCTGAAAAATAATCCTATGTTTTTGGTCACGAAAAATTTTTTACAACCCCCCCTCAAAATTTGATACTTTACGTTTCAAGACATGGAGATTCCAAATCTGCTATGTCCGTCCGCCGTCCGCGCCATTTTGTGCCTTTAACGTGGTCTAAAAAGTTCGTTCTTTCGCCCAAAAATCCGATTTGGTATCTAGTTGTGCCCGCCATCTCGGCAATCCGATCGGACGAAGCCCGTGGTTGTAATGGGCAAAAAACGGTTAAAAAAATTAACGAAACGCAGTACAACGCGGGAGCTACAGCGTTTCGTCGTTTGAACTCCGTCCCGCCCCACCCGTCTCATTAAAAAAACAACCGCGCTGGAGGCGAGCGAGCGCGTCCCTCCCAACGACGGCACCACCTCAACTCCCCTTTCGCTTCGAGCGCCCCCGTTCCGATTTCCCCGACGTTTTGGTTCTTTCGTTTCATTCTCATTTTGTTTTTTTTTCATAGATTTTTGGTTAAATTTTGATATTAGTATTTAGCGTGCATGTTTTCATATTAAAATTCAGTTTTTTCTAGATACTTTCGTTTTTTTTTTTTTTATTTTAATATTACGATTCAGTTCTTTTCGACTTTTTTTTGCGTTTCAATATGATATTTTTCGATGCTGAATCGAACAGGATGGGTCTCGTAACATTAATGCTAGGTCAAGCTGATTATCCGAATAATAAACCGTTGTGTAATAATTTGCAGGATTTTTTGTTTCGTTTGATTTTGTGTAGACGCGAAAATACGGTTATCGGTGGTTTCAGTTGATCGGAAGGGGGGGGGGGGACGAAAATGTATCAAAACGGCTCTAACGATTTTGATTAAACTTTCAAGTTAATCTCCATGAAAATACGGTAAACGGAGATATGAGCCTAAGAAGCAAGGGGTTTTACGCTTTTTCGCAAAACGGCCTCAACGATTTTCAACCAACTCACAGAATGTTTAGAAGTAGTTACTACCTACATATTGTTCTCGTTAAATATTTTTCTGGCAGTCCATTGAGCAGAGGTAAGAATAAAAACGTGACTAAAAAAACGTTTTTTTAAACATTTTTGTAATCTCTCGATTAACCGTGTCTCCGGGTTTTACCGACCTTACGAAATATCTTCAAGCAACCTATACCTACATTTGGTTCTCTTCCATAACAGACCTTTCGGAAACTTTTTCCCCGTGATTGGTATCCTTGGAGTACTTCCTTTTGTGTAGTCCAGTTTAATATGGGAGCAAGGGTTAATGCAAAGTTACTAAAGCGTGTTTTTGATAATTGAAGACACGGTAGCGCCTAAGTGTTCCGCACTTAAATTGGTGTTTAAATTGAGGGAACGGCGTTAGGGACTGAAAGAAGATACGTCACATTTTCTTTTATTCACTGGTATACAATGTTGTGGAGGAATGACAGTTCGCCTCTGCTCACCGTAACACTTTCAGACTCATAACGGCTTGACTTAATGGAACCCAAATAAAGCTCTAAGGATTTGAACGTTCTGCAAAATTGTCGAGAACTGCGCAAAAGTAATTTATTCTGAACGCGTCTTTCTGTTTTATTTCCCCTTTATCGTTCTTTGTCTGTCTATTTTTTATTTCGCTTGATTGGATTTGTCTGACGGGCCGATTCTCTCCCTTTTTCTGTTTATACGCTTTGAAGTACTTGTTTTATTGATTTTATCCCTTTACAGTACAGGTTTCGAAAGGGCTACGGGGAAAGAGGAGAAGGGGGGGAGAGCAAATCAAAGGGCATAGCGAAGCAGAAGGTTGGATAAAAGGGATACAGAGGCATGAAGCGATGATGCTGCCGGTTCTAGTCAGAAGAATACATTAAACCTCCCACTCAACTTCAAGTCAAGCAATTTTATTCTTAGTTTAGTTTTTTTTTCTTTCGTCGGGTTTGTTATTAAGGTTTGGTGTATTCCAACTGAGAAAAATACTGTAGACGTCCCGACAAATTCCATAATAGAATACACAAACAACTATCATCACGAAAAAGTTTTCCCAGTTGAGACAGCTCACCGTTTCCCTGGGACGATTGAAGTATCGATATTTCAACGAACTTCAGCAATTCACACCTAATTAAACTCAATTCCCAACCTAGGATTAGGAGGGAGGGCGAGTACATAACTGCTCAACATTCCTAGAAGGGAAATCTCATAACAAAATCTTGAACTGGGGTTCAGTCTCAATTCAGAGTGCTGTTTGGCGCCACCGATCACATTGCAGCATGTCGTTTTATTCATTCACTGACAATCAAACCCTGTAAGGCTGTTGTACAACCGTGACACTCATCAGACTCTCTTAGGTATAAAACGGATGAGAAGACAACTGCAGATGAGGCATAAAGAATCTCTTCAGCATTATTAGAGCTTAATGCTCCGGAATTTATTGAGCTGTCTTACGCCACGACCTCCAATAAGTAGTAACTTTTACTTACATCCAGTGACTGTCAACAGAATGTTTACGTAGAGGTTCCTGTTGTTATTAGTATTGTAGAGGGAGCATTGCGAATCCGTAATTTCTGTTGTGACTCTTGAGTAATGACTACTATTATTCGTCGTAAAGGCTGCTCATTACGTTCCGCTACCCCAAAGAAAAGAAACGTATTGATATCGTATCAAAAAAGAATTGAGCCTTCTTTATCTTGACGTTTTGAGGCTTAGTTAATGCAAAAAACCTAATTTCGTTGCGTGGTCCGTGTAAGTGACTATAGCTCAATTTGCGAGAGAACGACTGAACCGATTCAGCTGGTTCTTTTTTGGTTTCGTTTGTTATTTTTTGACGACACAAAAATAAGGTTATGAGCAATTTCCACCAATGAAAAAGGGTGTGGGGGACAAAAATGTACCAAAAGCTGGGATTTTTGCATTCTTCTCAAGAACGGCCCTAACGATTTCTATTAGACTTTCAAATTGTCAACTTTTCTTATCCATAAATATCTTTCCACTTTTTGGTTAAATTGCTGCAACGATTTTCACCAAACTCACCGGACGTCGTGGATTAGTCCAAGTGTCTCCAACTATGGCCCGAAGGCCACATCCGGCCCGCGGAGAGCTAGCATACTTGAAAACTCCTTTAAAGAACATATTTTTTTATAGCAAATTAAATTTAGTTTACTGAAGTATTCTAATTTTATGTTGAATAATTATTCATATGACATCTATATTGATATGGTCATGGGCTAACTACTCATAATATTGTTGTAGGCTTATTGTTATTGTTTTTGTGATGAGTTGAATAAAGAAACACAGAATTGTAATGAGCAAAGGCACGTATAATATGAGAAAATTTAACTTCAGTATGTACTAAAATAACTAGAAAATTAAAGCAATTGGGTTATATCCGCCAGTAGGCAAATTACTAAAGTTAACGTACCTGTTAGGTGAGTCCGTCTCCTCTGGCTGGTGAGTTATTGTGGGCAAGCGCTTTCGATGTAAAGACACCATCGTCTGGCCGTTAAGTCAGTACTGGAGTCAGTCAGTTGGTCGTGGTCTTTATATACGAAGAGAAAGGTGAAAGGGATGATGGAGCGTCGGGGAGAGGAGGTCATGTGATCTGTCAATTGTGGAATTTACGTCTTTTTTGTGTAGGGTGGTCTGTAAATCCGTCAGTTGGTTGTTTTCGTTTGTGTAGTGTTTTGAGTGGTGTGAATATAGTGTCGCATTTTGTGTTAATTTCTTAATTTATGATCTGTCCATTGAAGTTTTTTTGTTTATAAATCTGTTACAAAATCTAACGATTGGTAACATCACACGTTTTAATAACCTCATTGACTAAGTGACGATGACAATTGCAATTGACGCGGCCATTATATCGAAACCATCAACGAGCACAATCAAACGTAGTTATCATTGCATAAAAAAATAAAAATAAAATAAAAGACAAAATGTTCCTAGTGGTTGCGTACTTGTACGAAAGATGTACCCACCGTTTGTGTAAAGGTTTCTTTCGCGCCCGCCAGCCTCAACGTGAAACGCTACGACACTCAACCGTTTGAGCAACAAAATCGCTTTCGCAAGGAGGTACACCTTCGGGGGCTCTAATTTCATTTAATAGGAAATTAACTAACGTAAATAATCCCAACTAATTCAGGCAAATGATATAATTATATACCCCACTTTGGTCGAGCGGGTCGTCTTTTCGGTCTTTGCAGTTAGTTTGGTTCTAAGTGTGTTGTCCGTACGTAGTGCGATTTTTATACCTTCCTTTCGGAGGATATTAGTTATTGCGTATATTTTTGGTCCTGTGTACGTGAATGTGCAGCGTCTTGTTAAAATCTGTGTATTTTGTGGTTTTGAGTCGTGAAACATCCAGCCTACGCATGTCTTCAGTGCTTTTACTGCACCCCACACCAGCCCAATGGCCGATGCTACCAACCCTGATGATATCGGCGTACACTGCACGGGCTTTCGAGACTGTCGTGGGGAGATTGGTTTTATAGTAATACTCTTCTTGGCTTGTCAAGCGAGCTTAAGATCCGGGGTTATAAATACTTCCTGGACACCTACGAACAGTCCGCAATGGTTGGAACCAACGTAGACGATCTCAGGCCATGCTCTTTTTCGACAGACAGCTGGTAGTGCCACTGACAATGACAATATACTAGCTACCTGACTGACGATTGCCCTATGACGCTCCAAGAGCAAGGGGCACACCTGTGCCACATAAATCAGTGTTCTAGGTGTTTAGCACAAGCACGAGAAATCCACGACGTTGTCCCCACTACATGTATACTTCCTCGCTCCGGGCAGTGGCGCCACACAAACAACGTGGAAGTGCCTGTAATCTCTTCTGTTCTGTGCCCTCTGAAGCCTTAACTAAAGCAATCTTAGTTTTGGAGTAAAAGCCATACCGCATCATGTATGCTTGTTTATTCTGTTTGGTCCTCAAGTGTTTCTTCTTAACTGTCATTTCTATCTTCGCCTTTCATTTTTATCTTCTCGCTTTACTGTAGACCTGAGGATGGCATATAAGTTAACTGAAGTGTTATCGTTGTGTTAAGTGATGAACCACGAGAAACCACACTAAGCGACTCTTTGCGTCAAGTTGGAAAGTGCAGTGAAACTCATGAAACCCGGGGAAAATTGGAGGAAGGTTGGCCTTTGCAGTTCTCGTTATTCCAGGGCCGTTCTGTAGCTGTGGAAATGGGATCTGAGAGGAAGTGAGCTTGAGAAGGGTCCCGAATCGTCCTCTGCCACCAATTCCCCTTGAGAGGCAATTACAATAATGAACGCTAATAGTTTTGCAACCAAGTTTCTCTTGCTATTAGCAATCTATCAACCTCGTCGGGCCCCACGTTCCGACAATAGTTTCCATTGTCCTCTGGGCGCTTCGTACTGTACTCATCGTGTAAGTTTAAAGGGCTTCGCTTCGCTCATCTCTCCCTGACCTCCTCACCGAGCAATAACTGAATATTTCACTCGCCTGACAGACCCCTGCATTGAGCAGTTGAACCGGAGTTTCAACTTTCCGAACGGTAATAGCTCGAGTCGGCTTGAACAGTCAATTATGAGCTTGGGCGGTTATAATGCTCTAGAGTACGTGGTTCGGCCGAACGAGTCGCAGACTAATTACGGTTCGTTCGTTTGTGCCAATGCCAATGAAATCACATGCCGGGACAAAGATACGCCCCAACGGCATTTAATTACCTCCCGGTGCAGGCAAGACGTGTGTCGACCTGTTATTCAGTAATGACTCATGAATATAACGTAGTGTTTTAAACGGTAACGGAGGACATGAGAAATAAAGTATAAGGTAGTTTCACATTCCAACGAGCACATTATCCAACGCCTCGTTACGTATTGCATCGCTCGGAAACATTTATTTTGTATCGCAGACTGAATAATAATGTTAGTTCTATTCGTGGGATATAAAGTGGATCTGGTTGTATTGGTTTCCGTCAATGTCACGCTGTAAGTCCTCGACGTGCAACATGCTAGCTCTTCAAAACACATCTCACCACCCACCAATAGCACTTGCCCGCCATCAAAAGTGTGATGTCCGAGTCAATGTGAGGACGAGTCTGAGGGTTTAGAGTTTATTGGGTCCTGCAAGGCTTCATGGAGATATGGACAATTTGTGATTGAGGAGTGTTACCATGTAACATGCTGCAGCCTTGACCTTACTGCAGAAAGCGTTCACAACACAACCATTAGAACCTTAACCCAGACAAATTTCTGTATTCCATGTTTTTAGAATTTCAGCCACACTTGCTGAGTGGCGTTCATTTGGGGATCCAGGGAGCTTACAAGGCCTGAAACGTCACGGCTGAGTCCTGTAGTTCTACGGAGTAAAAAGGAAAGTCATGCGACCGGCTTAAAAATGAATTGAAGTTCTCTCTACATTTCAAGAGCTACCGAGTCCGAAAACCACCAGTTGGGAAAATGGTGTGCATGCGTATGTGAACATTATTGAAAGTGAACGGCTGATCCAAATCGGCTCAGACTGAGCGAAGTTGGCCATTATTCGGATCAGCTCCAAATAACACAACATTACCTTAACAAATTTAGTGCATTTCTTTAAATAGCATTCTGACTGTCCCTTATGTGGGATGTAGTTTGCAACAGTCCAAATGTCTCAAGGGTCGATGCCTAGCCTCCTAAGGAATGCCAGGTAGTTCCTGCAAGAGTCTTTTTTGATGTCCGCTCTAAGAGAAGTCGTACCAAAGGCCAGAAATCGCTCCCTCTTAAGTCTCATGCACTGGCCACACCATCTACAGAGAGGGGTGTCAGCTATGTCCATTGTCGGAATAAAGTCCCCAAAGTGAGGCATAGTCCGAATTTTGAGAACCATTAGGGCTGCTGGTCCCATGAAAAGTCGATCTGAGCGACTAGTACTTTGGGCCTGCTCGCTCTTTTGCATTGGAGTACTATTTGCTCATTCGAATAATTGACCCTGGATGTTTGTTTACTGCGGTGGTTAGGGATATAGTCCTTATGCACAACTTGACTCGCATAAGGAATGTGTGGCGCACCCTACCATCCAATTACCAAATATTCAGGTGGATTTAGTTCCCTTTTTTGGTTACTCTGTGTCTCGGCTTCGCCTCGTCCGCCATTCCTGTTCTCACTTCGCTTGGGGTATTGCGTCGTGTCGTAAACTGATCTTGCTGTTACGAGTACAAGTGTTATTTTTATTTCTTGTCTTAATTTACACTATACCTTTTATCATTACAAAAAGGTCTTCGAATCGGTAAGTGTACTTTAAAGTATTTTGACTCGGCTTTGAATCAAAGGATAGTCTCATTCACCTCTGAAGTAGCCTCGTTTGAACCGTTTAGCTGGCATCCATAACATACATCACTTGTTCATTTTGCAGTGCCCGGTGATGATCCCCCACGGTCTACCATAGGTGCTTCCCCTCCATCCTCAGAAGGCTCCGTCTTATCTTACGTGTTTGCTGTGAGATAGAGCATTTGGAGTGCCTTACTCCCGCAGCATTCCAGACTGCCTGATGCCTTCTTCTGGCATATTCTCCCAGGTTCATCATGACTAGTGACAGAGAAGTTCTACAATGGGGAGGAGGCTTAAGAGGTACTGTAGACAAACCGCGTCTGGCCAGACGGTCCACCCTCACATTTCCAATGATCCCCTTACGCCCAGGAATCCAACACTCGTTAACTCTATTCCCGTTTTCTTCGAGGTTCAGCTGCATCATTCACTTTCGCAGAAGTTTTGACGTCCTAGCTCAACGGGTCCTAGCCGTTCTCCCGCAAATTTAATTACAGACTCGCCCTGGAATTAGGTTTTTTGGATTCAGCAGGCTTCAAAGTATTCTTCAATTCAGAAGAAAATTCAACTTCACTGAAAGTTATCCCGACAGAGAAGACGTTTTGATCAGTGCGTTTTTGAATTGCAACTTACTATTGCGCGTTCTACGAACATAAAACACGTGCGCCAGCTCGTGAAGTATTCAAAATTTTGTAAGTTAGTCAACGAGCGAACGAAGAATTTGAGTTCGAGTTAATCTGCTCTCATCAAAACTTTTTCCCCCCGTTAGATTTTCCTCAAGTTCGTTACGACACAATAAGCCTCTTTCGGATGTGTGGTTTAACCCAGGGCCATCCTGACGGAATCTACGGCTAACGTAACTCTCCCTAATAGCCGCCGCCCTGTTGACTGAACTTTAATGGAAGGTCGCAGTATGTGTTTGAAGTAGGAAGAGCTTTTAACGAAAATTCCGCCACCAAACCGCGAACAGCCACTTTTCCATCACCCCCATGTCGCTTTGGTATTATAAAAGCTCCATTAGCCGTTCGCTATTTCGTGGTCAAACCCTTTTCCTTCCTCTCAACGCCTCACCGCGACGGCCGCTTTTTCCGACCTCTCCGCTACACTTCTCTCGCCTGTTCAGTCTTGGGTTATTATTCATGTCCACCGAATTGTGTCAATATTCCTACTCACCAATTATTGACGAACATCGTGGAAACTGACTAGTTGGTATGGTACGCAATATTTCCATTTTGTCGGGTGATATTCTCAAATATTTGTTGGCTAAATGGCGACACGACTGTTAGACCGTTGAACTCATTTGCCGTTGTCGATGGGAAATATCTTTAACCGGCAACTTTTTGAAATGACGGAGGGGAGGTGGTATATCTCAGTTTTGTATCACCGCAAAATATATGGCAGAGAAATTTAAGAAAGGTCGAAATTTAAAATATGTCATCGGTACGAACAAATCAAATGGATCACTCGGAGGGCATAATTCGGACTAAATTTGATACTCACGCAATATATTTGTATGTACATGACTTCAATGTTCTGTTTAACGGTACCGTTAGGGGGCTCACTCTACTTTAACCGATTGAATACGCATGTGAGCCACTAGAAACGCTGACAATTATTACACAATTGTATTATTCTGTTGCACAATTTGACGCAGTCTCACACTTAAGTGATCCATCCGGTTCGATTCAGCAAAGAAAAATACTAGTAAAGAATACGACACACGACCTGACTACGATGGAACAACATAAACTAACATTCTATTGGATGCTAGACAATTGACGCGACCCTACTAGTCGAAGTGATGGGTGGTTGGAGTGAAATGGAAGGAAATGCGGGAAATGACCAGGGAGAAACGATAACTTCCGCTTTATTGCCCCGCAAGCTCCTTTATGTAGTAGAATTTACCTGACTTTATCGTGATTTCAGTATTATCCGGCTAGACGTAGTCCCACACGTCCAATGCTCGTCCTATTTGACTCAGCATCGAAAAACGCCAAGGAAACGATACCATACATGACGTAATCGCAATAAAACTGGGCAACTTTTTGCGAATGTTTTAGCCCGACTTTCGAAAACCAATATGCACTGACGTAGTAACCCATAGTAGCTTTTTTCCCTGCTTTTACAGCCGTCATTAATGGTAGCTCTGGCTCAGTGAATAAATAGGTGATATTTTCCTGGCTCATTGGTGCAGGATCGCATCGTGGCCTACCAGTGTCGGCATCGTGTGCCTTGGAGCTCATAACGCGTCAAGCATCAACACCACCAGTGTTCAAGTCATACTCTGGCAACCTAGATAATGGATTCGAAATTCGGGAACCGTCAACAACTCAGTATTTTCCAGGGCGTTCATATTGCCGCAGGCACAGTTACAGTTTATGTCCTCCATTTGTGATATATATATATTTTGATTCATTTGACTTTGGGAGTTTGTAGTTCCACCCCTAAGTTTCCTCCGCTGGGTTGCCTTCCCATCCCTAGCGCTAGGTCCAGCCGGTTTGTTTCACTTTTCTGCCTTTGGGTTCCCTTTCTCCGTTCTACTTCATTTCGGGATTTTTTTACTTGGTTTCCCCCTCCCTGGTGCGCTTGGCGGTTTCTTTTGTTTCCTCTTCTTCTGGAAGTGGGGCAGGAAATGCATCCTCCCACAAGCTGTGACCATGCTAGGACGATCTACCCCCACTGTGGCTATGCCGAAGTGGCTCTTGAAGAGCCCGCGTCTCGAAGTTTCTATCCTCTTGGGGTGCCAGCATCCAGTGGTCGTACTAACCGTGGGGGTCGACGGTCCCACCAGAGCTCACCCATCCCCTGCCCACCCTAGAGTACTGCCATGAGTGCACACCCGCTGCCTCATTTCAGTTTTTATTTTCTTTCCATTTTTTTTTTAAATGTTTGCATGTTTGCCCCGTGTGCTGCAAAATAAGCTGCTGTGTGAAGGATATAGCCTATGATTCCGCCCTTTCTTTTGCGCTCTTCGCCATTTGGCGGGGAAGCGGGAGGGGTGAGCAGTTATCTACGAGGCGGTGAGCTCCATTTTTTATTCTAATTCTTCACTCACCCGGCAACGTAATATTCGAGCCTCTGCCTTATCTAAAGATTCATCCCTCGCTTGAATATTGTTGGATAACTGTGAGCAAATTCCTGTTTATTAACCTCTTGTACGGATATTGTATTTAATAATAATCCGAGCAAAGTAGGTTACTTTGATTAAATATTTAAAGAAGTTTAATTCATTTATTTTATTTCTATTTATTCTATTGTACGCCGTTTTTAGTGAGGTGTAAATGAGCGCATGGTGGTGGCTGATCTCCCTAATACGACTTGGAATGGGCACCTGTGAAGGAGTTGCAACCTCTACTAATCATGCCTGTCAACATAATCTTTAAACTAATGCAGCCGAGTGAGTTCCAGCTTTCTACCCTCTAACATTGTTCCTCGTACCATTAAGTAGATTTTTGTAGATGTTAGATCAGTGCATACTATAAATATATACATATAAAATAGATTGGTTATACTTGTGCAACTCGAATTAGTACGAAAGATCTTTCCTGGGCTACCCCATTTGATCCAACAGCCGCTTATTCTAGAACCCCAGAGCCACCCGTCAATCGCCTTCATTTTTTAACTACTCGAACTCTGCTGAACTTGAGAGTTGATATTTCCGGAGCAGACTACGTATTTTCCCACTTACGGTTGCTCCATGGTTTAGCCGGGTTTTCTCACATCTAAGATATCCTAACATCAGTCAGCTCTAGAATTTATACGGTTTAACACTTTCATTCAGCTCCCGTCCATGCGCACACCAGTGAGATTAGCTGTGTAACGTGAACCCAGTTAACATAGTTTGCTCTCGACTGAACTCTTCCAGTGAACGTTTGACTAAACAGTTAATTATTCCCTCTCAATACATTTCTCTCTCTTCGTCTCATTCATCAACTAATTCTTTGCCTCATTCAAGTACATCTCTCCGGCTTTTGTACTCGACAATACTAAAGCACAACCTCTCAAGAAAACTTCATTTACTTTGTGTTAAGAATATAAAAGGTAGAATAAAAATAATAAGAAAACACTGCCCGTGGGGTGGGAATAATATTATTAGTCATGGGTTGTCCCTCACTCTCTTGATTCAATAATATACAGCGTCCTTCATATGTTATGAACGAAGCTTTGGTAGAGTATCAGAGAGATGCCCTAAAAATACGGTCGTGTGGTTGTGAGGAATCTACATTCGCTTTGCGTTATCCTCAAAGTTTCTCCGGCAACATCTGCTGAAAACCACTTTCGCTCAAAATATTAAACGAGTTGATAGCCGGATTGGAAAGACAACCAGAAGTTTATTTGTTTGTTTTGCTCTCCTTATCGCCGTCTCACACTGAGATGAGTTGATTCAGTTGAGTTTGACACAGAAACTCGTGCAGATGTTTTCCAGGCGAGTTCTCAGTTATTAAAGAGATGGTTGCTGTGGAGAAGGGAGAGGGGGGAGGTTATCTTAGCTGAAGAGCGTTTCGTCGACAGGAAGAGGAAGGAACTTGGAAAGGGAAACGGGGGTGTTTGGAAGGAAAGCAAGTTGGAGATTACTCGATTTGGAGCAAAGCGTCGAGAGATGGCAGCCTATCTCCAACGAGGGATCTTCATCTCCTCCTCTTTTCCGCAGTTTTCTCCCCCTTTTCGCTCAGTTCGGGCGTTTGTTTCCTCGACTGACGACGGATACCAGTTTTCCTCGTCGACGGAGACATGCCAGAGCGGTACGTCCGTCGCCGAGATGATATCGGGACTGAGGAGCCGGTCGTTGAAGGGAAACAGGGAGAATCTATTGTCAGGGTTTCTCGCTCCCAGAGCTTCGTTTGTTTCTCACAATGAGAGAAAACTTGACACGAGTGAAAGATAAAGGTCGCTCGTTCGTCATTTCAACAGTTTCAAGTTCAATCGGCGGTGAGTGTTGAACGAGGGATCTTCAACCCTGCACTCTCTGGAGTGCGGAGACGACTGAGGCACCGACAATTCTGTCAACGAGCTCCAAAATAGAATAAAACAAAAGCCAGAGTATGCCATCCGCCAGTCCACCCTTCAGACCAACAAAGTTACAGCCTCCGCAGTTGGAAGTGCGACGCATCACATAACTTTCCTCAGTTCCCCGTGCATTTTCCGCTGTTTATCGCTTCCGCAACTAGTTCAATTGTTTTTTCACTCAGTAAACCTGAACTTGGTAACATATCGTTTAACATACTACGTAGAATTGGGTACGATTCCAGCATTTATTGAGCTACTGCTGTTAACGTCACAAATTTGATTGAAAAACCAACGTTTAGGTGATTGATGAGAATAAAAACAGTACTTTGTTTTTGGATGTTTCTGGAGTTATAGGAGATTAGCTGGGAGAAAAATTAATCGACAAAACGACGTTAGTCTGAATTCCGGAATTTTTTATGTTGCTCCTGATTATCTTTTTGACCACCAGAAAACTTTTATCGTAAAGCTTATTATTATTGGACTACTACTCTGATTTGTTGAGAACGCTAGTGTCTCTGAGCGAGACTATGGTCAATAACCTGCGCTAAGATCGGTGGATGCTGACAATACCCTCACTGCGGCCACAAACGGGCTTATTGTAAGGGATCCTCAGATCATGCCCCACCCCACATCACTGGTCTCACTTGGTGTGACGTCACCTATGCACCCCCACCCCCCTCGCACAAAGCGGAGGACATCCTCAACTTCTGCATTTGCCACCTCTTCTGGCTGAAGAAAGGGCCTCCCAAACACTCGACGGCGCGATGCCGCGAGTCCATCGCATACGCACAATACATGCTCTGCCGTCTCTAGCCCCACCTCACAGAACCTGCATACCTCGCACGTGCCAAGATTTGCAAGGAGTGGACAGTGACCTGTGAACAGGCCTCATATGATCCTTATATCCTTCCTCCCCAGTCCAAGCGCCTCCTGGCTCCTCGCTTTTCTTAATTAGTGTGAGTGTTTCTTAATTAATTGTCCTCTCGCCGTTGTCTCAGGAATGCAATTTTTTATAGTACAGTTACTTCATTTAAGATAAAAAAATAATTGATGAACATTTCTTCGACACTCACAGACCACAAGAAAAAAATCCACACAAACCATGTAATATTTAATTGCAAATTTAATTGTAAATGGTTATGTAACGGCAGTGTAATATTTTTTGAAGCCGGCTAATTTTCACGAATCTATTGAATCAACATCAACGGATGTTTGTTTTACTCAGAAGCCTTCGAATAGCTAAGCTCTTAAAAACCAGTTTACATCACCTAAATGACTTTCCTACTTGGTAGAGCTGAGAAAAGTAAAAATAGAAGAATTTCTCATGCAGCTCACAGTTACGAACGATATATCTAACACATACGAGTTTTTAGTTTCCAATACCCAAGCAGGAGTTGGAGCAGAGATGTGAGGTGAGTAAGTCTTGTCTGGGACAGACTCAGAAGTAACAAAGCAGCGAACTGAAGGATGAATAATTAGGTAATGCGACAGTGAATGAGTGAGAGATTACAGAATAATCCACTAAACGATCGAAAACACTCGTACGTGGGAAATTAGGCCGTCGGCTCTGTAAACACTAAGCATTGTGTTTCCTGGCTTGGACTATCTGAAGAAAAAATTTGATTAAAAGGGGCGGCAGTACGATCAAACGACCGTTGAAAACCCGGAGGTCAGAGCAGTTCAATCTTGAGAACCCTATTTGGGTTGTGGACGTTGACCTCTTCCTAACCAGTTTGGCATAGCTTACTTTTGGGAATGGCACTTTTGAGTGGTGCACATCGTAAAATTCACAAAGGGATGCTTGCCACCAGTTTACTTTGCAGCCAACCACAACCCGTTTTACTTGAAATGCGTAAGAAAGGTTGAAGAGGTGGAGCATGAACTAGAATATCTTCGTGACCAATGACATTGATAATTGTACGTTATGAATTCAGTTGAACGCACACAGCCCCTTTCCGAGGTTCAGAGTTGTTCCGCTCAAGTGTTCTCGATCAATAACAAACTTGAAACACCCCTTTCACAGTTATGAATGTAAATGTGCTGGCAAAGTCAAGTCTTGCGACTGGAGGAAATCCCGGTTTGTTGGCTTGACAGCAGGTTCAAACTCGGATCTCGCTAGGGAGAACAATTAGAGTCTTACGTAATTTATGCGTCACTGCAACGAGGGAATTAATTTAAGATCTAGGAGAAGGAGAATTCAATCTCGAGCTGACACCCATCAACCCCGGGATCTTGTAATCTTGGCGTCCCTTGCCCCCGCGCTCATAACATGGAAATTTCAAGAATATACTTAGTCACGCTTAATTGCTTTTTACAGCCCTTCCCTACTTTATGAGGTCGTCCTCAAGGCGCTTTTAGTTCTCGACATGTTCCCGTCTTCAGGTGTTTTGAATCTTAAACGTTATTGCTTCCCTCAACCTAAGGACGAAATATCACAGAAACTTACCCGCGTACTCATGAACGCTTCACAAAGTCAGATCGCAACATTCCGCAACTCAGTGTACATCCAGTGGTTTTTGAATTTGTCCTAATTAATCGCAAACGCATGAAACGAAATAGCTGAAAAGAAAAGCGGAGAACCCATTAACGCAACCAGTTTTTACGTCCTTTGTCACAAATAAGGGCTGCGTTAAATATCGTTAATTGGGGAATTTCAAAATTATTCACTGGAAGGGGGAACAGGGGAGGCGAATAACGTAGAACTTTTATATTCACGCTATTCTTGAACGATTTTGTCCATTCCCTCTGTATATTTTGCATCATGCTGTGGTAATATACGAGAACTGTTCAAAAAGTATCGAGAATTCAAATGTTCACCACTGGCAGAAGAACTGGCAATGGGTCGTTTGTGATCCATTTAACCCAAATTTAAAATCAGTTCATATTGAATATGAAATACAACAAATCATTTCCAGTTTTTTTGACGTTAATTCAACTTTTGAGTGCAAAAGCGGGGAGGGGTCTGAAGTTTAGTAAAGGCGAAGCGTTCATCTGACGAATGAGACGAGTGAGAGAGAGAGAGGAATGTGAAGGCATTTGAGACACAATACAAATAAGAGTAGCTGCGAGTATGAAGAGTTGCAGCTTACATGACACTTGTGGTCTATGGATAGATGAGTTAAAGCAAGAATGCAGTAGGAGCTGGCAAAAAAAAGTCTGAGAAGCCAGATGAGGGAAGGGGGTGAAGAAAACCTCATTGAGGAAGCTCGGGAGAGGGAAAATACGTTGTGTGCAGGGTTTCACATGTCAAAGAGAGAAGGTGATAGAGGGCTTTTGGATTTCGATACTGTTGAAAGCTGGGGAAAGCCCTGACATCGGCATCTTGGAGTAGGGCTGAGGACACTGAACTGATTCTGCTTGAACTGATACGTCAACTTATTGGGAATCATGAATGATAATTTTTACGCAAATAGCAATTTTGGAAAGAGATTTTAATTTCATGTGTGAGGTCTTCTACTCTCGTAGTTCGTGTCTGGGCCCAATATAATTAATCAGAAAACCCCTTAGAACTCATCTCAGACCATAAATAAACAAATAACTTTTCTTGAGGAGAAAATGAGGTAACGAAATCAAGAACGTAATGAGATCCACTTTGTCACTGCTGCCACATTTGGGCCTATTGTGACACTGGCCCTTCCTTAGTAGAAGGCCTCGTACATACCCGCCCCCTTCAGGAAGCCGAGTATGTCCTTCACCGCAGATTCCGCTATGATGTGTGGTTCCATGGTCCCCTGGGCGAAATATTCGAAGCGTTTTACTGCCAAGGCAGGGCATTCACATTGGATATGCTCTGCCTCGCGTCCACCTCGCCGCAAAGTCTGCACTCCACCACCACCTCTGAGATGCCCATCTTGTTGAGGTGATATGTAAGTAAGCAGTGCCCGGTGAGGAAGCTTGTCAGAACTCTCAGATCCTGCCTAGAGAGTGTCAGCATCGCCTTCGCCCTTTGGCAGGAAGGCATAACGAGCCTTTTCGATTGTCTTAATTGTGGCTGGCGATGCCAATGGGCGCTGTTTTCCGGTATCTCCCATCGAACCACCAGACGGGTCAGGTGACTCTTCGTCATACCCGCGTATAGTTCAGGCCCAATGGGTAGGACTCTGTACCTCTTTTCGCAAGGCAGTCAGTCTTTTCGTTGCCTTCATGCCCCCTATGAGCCGGCACCCAGATAAGGGAGAGCCTGTTATGGACGCCGAGCTGCTTGAGCGCATGGAGGCATTCCCATGCCAGCTTGGACCTAAAACTGTGGGCTGCAATAGTCTTTAAGGCCTGGCTGTCTGAGAATATGTAGATCCGCTTGCCCTTCAGTCCTTTAGTCAGGATCTCTTCCTCGCAGATCTTTAGTGCTAGGATTTCCGCTTGAAATATCGTGGCATACTCTCCCAGTGGCTTGGCGAGACGCTAGTTGGGCCGTACAATGCCCAGTCCAGCTCTGCCTTTCCAAACCAAACCATCGGTATACCACTGCAGGGCGCCCACTCAGTCCGGAACGTCTCCTTCTCCTATCGTTCCCGTGAGTGAACACTGACACTGAATGGCAGCCAATAGTTCTTCTGCTCTGGCATAACGTCAGTAGCAAGGACTGCGGCCTCTTCTAGCTTAAACTGTCTAGTTATTCCTTGGAGGCTCGCCTTGACCCTGGTGGAGATATTTCCTATCTGCAAAAGCCTTACCGCTCCCAGGTAAGCAGTCCTCTGAATGAGTATATAGAGAGGTGAGATGTTCAACAGGAGGATGTTCCATTGCAGCAGTAGGGCAGTTACCCTGTAATTGCAAGACACGCGAGTTAGAGAGAGACAATCGAAAAGTTAGAAACGAAATGAATAATTCGAACTCTTTTTCAATGTTTAATCAGGGTAGCCTAATTGCTCAGATCGTGAATAAAGACAATAATGGGACAAGGGGTTAATAAACAGGGATTTCCTAACCTTTATCCGACAATATTTAAGGAAGGGGAAAGAAAACCCTAAACTTGAAACTGATGAGGGAGAGGCTGAATGAGTATGTCACAGGGCGCGTGAAAAATCTGAATGAATCTGTATCAATTCGCCTCTCAGAAAGCCAAACTCGCCCTCTCCCCGAAGCCAGCCCATGAAACGGCGGGCGGCGCTAAGGAAGGAGAGCCAGCAATAACATATGCTATATCCTTAACAAGAAGGCAAGATAAAATATTCAATTAGCTTCCACAATTTGGAGACCTTAGTGAAGAATGCAATCACAGAGAAAGTTCTTTGAAGAACTACAGTGTGTGTATTTTAGTTCATGTATTTTACGTCGTTCGTAACAGGACAGGAGTCGCACGAAAGGACGACTCTACGTCACGGTTGAAGCGATACAGAAGGCATCAAAGGAGGAACTGAACCAGATCACTAATATCTGGTGCAACACTTCACACAACTTTCCTCAGCCCCACTTACATTTGGTCAATTTACGTCACTCTAGCAATTAATCAAATCGGTTATCCATTCCGTTTATTATGTTAGGGAAACGTAGTTAGTTCTTCACCGAAACTGCTAGCGCTTGAGGTTTCAGAATTTATTGAGCTGCTCATAATTATTTGATGAACGTTGTTAAACCATCGTCGTATAGATAGTTCATTTGACTACCAACCTAATTTTTCTGAGCATCTGAAATATTCAATTTTCCATAACATATTGTGTATTTATTTGCGATACTTTTGAATAGACTTCGCATTACGTTGTCACAATGCTATTTCTAATATTTTTCCGATATATCCTCACCGTATTTTTCCTTTTATAAAACCTTCTAGAGTTGAAAATCTGTGCTCAGAAATAAATTCCAAAAAAGTCGTCGGTAGAAGCGAAGAATGTAGATGCATTTTCCAAGAGATGTTGCGTAGAATATTGTATAAGAAAAAAAATGAGCGTGAGATTTATGTCGGATGCTACTCGCAGAAGTCGAGACGAAGGAAAAGGGCTTGTCTTCTCACTTTGCTGAGCTCCTCCGCAGTCCTCCAGCTTTCAACGCGGCCCCATTACGAGGCATCAACGAGCGCGACATAGTTTACGGCGATATCTCACAAAAGGACAGACTTCCTCACTTCCCAGCTCCTCTTGAATGGAGGCTCCTTTGAAGGAGCTTGTCAAGCCATCAAACCCCGGCCCCCTTTGAGTCCTGCCAGCCCCAATCGCTCGTCATTACTCTCGCCCCTCTTCTTGCCTTTAGCAGGTCTCGATGTATGTCATCCAGAAGCTTCTCAATCACACAAAGCTTGCTTTCAATATCCCTTCGTCACCCGCGATCCCAATACAGGCTGAATGGAAGGTCTCCCGTTCCCAGGCGTATGAACCGGCAGTTATCGTAATTGGCGAGAAACTAAAGGCGGTCATGAATCGCGTCAAGAACAGTCTCACAGATATACATACCTCGGGTTGAAACTAATATTGTGGCATTTACACCATTTTTGAGCGGGTTTGAAGACTCTTTTTACTTTTCCTAACCCTACAGTGTTAAAATTGCTCCGCTGGAAAAGAGTTTTTCCTGCAAGATCTCCGGATCTTTAAGTTTATAGCGCTGAATCCCGTGAAAACCATTGGAGAAAGTAGCCTCTGAGGATAATTGTGCGGCTATTACTCGTGCCCATTGCTGAGCAATTGGTGCACAGAGAATTAATGAGGGTGTAAACCCTATTTTTTGACAAGGGCAATAATTATTTTTCCCGAGTTATCGGGTAAAAAACTTTCGAAATGGTAGTAAGCTGTATTTGAAGTTCTGGAATTTCTGGAGTAGCCCCTGTACATTGTAAATGCTCATCGTATAGGTATTTGATTTGACTACCACATCAATTTTTGGAAGATTCTAGTAACATTTCAGCGGAGTTTATAAGGAAAACCCGTGCAAATTATTACACAATGGTTTATTATTCTATTGAACAGCTTGTCGGAGTCTGACAGATCCGAGACCCATCTCATTCGATTCAGCATTGAAAAATACCAGTAAACCACACGAAACATGACCTGACTACATCGGAACGACGGAAACTATTCCAGGCGCCCATAAGCTCTTGTTGGCAACTGGCATGACGTGGTTAGTTGAAAGGAATGTTTGTACGAAAGAAAGGATTTTTTAGACAACGTTAAAGGCAAAAAACAGCCCGGACGGTGGACAGACATAGCATATTTTGAATCCTGATGTCTTAAAACGTAAAGTATCAAATTTTGAGGGGGGTTGTAAAAACATTTCCGGGCTGAAGAAAAAACTGTGCTACAATCGATTTTCGTCGAAAAGTATGGTAATTTATTGTGCTGCTCTCGTCATTTTCCTACAGTCACGAATTTTGAAGTATAGTTGCCTTATTAAGAGCTGTCCTTATGACAACTTTAATCAAAATCGTTTGAGCCGTTTTTGAAAAAAAAAAATTTTGTGTTTTGATCACTATGATAACTGTATTTAGTTTTGGGCAGATTTTGCCCGTTATTTTGTCAGTAGAAGTTACATAGTTCTGTCTGTGAATGCAATCGAGAGAAAATGGCTTCTCAAACTCAAACTTGATATCTAGCCCGCAGATCACCATAGAACGCCCAAATAAGGGTATGAGTAAAATCTGCCCAAAACTAACTATATTTATAGTGATCGAACACCATTTTTTTGTTTCAAAAACAACTCGACGATTTTGATTAAACTTTTTGTGTAGACAGCTCCTAATTAAACGACGATACTATACAATTGCCATCCGTGGAAAAATAACGAGAGCAGCACAATAGACCTAACTTTTCGATGGAAATTGATTTTAACGTTAATTCTTTTCTTATAAACTCCGCCAAAATGTTTTTTGGTGTTAAAATTTATGCAATCGTTCGAAATCAAGCTCAACGAAACATCAACCAGGCTTAAATGATCATAGAATGTCTTCTTCCTTTGGCTTAAGTAGTAATTGAAGTGGCTCATCATACATTTCTTACATTTTCTGGCACAGTTTTAGTTATTATTTGCGCTATCTATTCCCCTACGTTGAAAACTCGTGTTCAGAGTCGAGAAATGTTCGTGTGTGTGTTTGAGAGGGACACCAAACGCGAAATCAGAGCAGGTTTGTCATATGGCACTAGCGTTCTCCAAAAATCAGAATTGTAGTCCAATGCGCTACCTTTAAGGCGAGTGCTTAACGATAGTAGTGAAATAATCAAGAGCAACGTCAGAAATGTAGAAATTCAAACTAGCATCATTTTTCAGTTTATCCCCAAAGGGTAAGGGAATTGATCTAAAGTTAACGTACCTGTTAGGTGAGTCCGTCTCCTCTGCCTGGTGAGTCACTGTGGGCAAGCGCTTTCGATGTAAAGACATCATCGTCTGGCCGTTAAGTCAGTACTGGAGTCAGTCAGTTGGTCGTGGTCTTTATATACAAAGAGAAAGGTAAACGGGATGGCGGAGCATCGGGGAATGGAGAGAGGTGGAGAGGAAGGAGGTCATGTACCTCTGGGGAGACCCACTAGAGGTGAAAGGAAAGGGATGTACTGTAAGTCTTAAATAGTCGGTCGGTGGTCGATTCTAAGTATTTTTGTACAGGGTGGTCTGTAAATCCGTCAGTTGGTTGTTGTCGTTTATGTAGTATTTGGTGGTGTACATCCTTTCCATTCACCTGTAGTGGGTCTCCCCAGAGGTTCATTATCTCCTTCCACTCTCCCCCTCCACCTTCACCGACGCTCCACCTTCACGTTTACCTTTCTCTTTGTATACAAAGACAAAGACCAACTGACTGACGATAGTACTGACTGTACAGCCAGACGATGATGTCTTTACCTCAAAGTATCTCACCAGCCAGAGGAGAAGGACTCACCTAACAGGTACGTTAACTTTAGAGACACGTAAGTGCCTGTGAACCAAAATAAAGGTTTGAGCAAAATCCCAACAAAACTAACTATAGTTATAGTAATCAAAACACTAATTTTTTTCTCAAAAAATACTCTAACGGCTTTGATTGAATTTTTTGTATAGAAGCCCCAAATGACACGACAATACCATAACATTCTCATTGGTCGGAAAATTACGAGAGCAGCATAATAAATTTCGACGTAACTCGATTAATACGCAGTTTTTTCCTCACAAACTCCCTTCAAATTTCACTGGTATTATTAGAAAATTGATCTAGTTTAAACAAATTGTAATTCTTTTCAAATCTTTCCGCATGTGTGTCTGTAGTTCCGGGAGAACGGCGGAGATTTAATGTATGAAAGGAAGCTTCCGCTATTAATTCCGCTTCATTCAGCCCACTTGAACTTGGTAAAGCATAATTACACGTTTCACGTTGAAAGTGGTAGCTCTCAAAGTTGCAAGAAATTTTCCCAAATGGTGAATTTCGAACCGATTACGTAACTTTCCGTTCTTACTCCGTGGAGATAAGGAAAGCAAAAAAGACCTACTTTTTGAGCTCTAGCAAAGGAATTAAAAAACAGAATTAACAGCTTATAACGAAAAACCCTGCAAATTATTACACAACGGTTTATTATTCGGATAAACAGCTTGACCTAGCAATAATGCTCCGAGACCCATCCCGTTCGATTCACCTTCGAAAAATATCAAAATGAAACCCAAAAAAAGGTCGAAAAGAACTGAATCGTAATATTAAAATAAACAAAAAAAACGAAAGTATCTAGAAAAAACTGAATTTTAATGTGAAAACATGCCCGCTAAATACTAATATCAAAATGTAACCAAAAATCTATGAAAAAAAACAAAATGAGAATGAAACGAAAGAATCTAAAAAAATTGAATCGTATTAAAACCAAAAAAATTAAACGAACGAATCGAAGTGCCAAAGGTTATATACGAAACACGAGTGCTTCCTAGAGGAAGCAAAAAAAAAAGTCCCCCGTGCTTCCAGCCCCGTTGCTAGTCGAGTGGGTGGCCAAGCGGGCGGCAATTCAGCTTGATGTGATGGGAGGGAGGGAGTACTAACGACGAAACGTTGACTTCCGCTGTAGTTCCCGCGTTATACTGCGTTTCGTTATTTTGTTTAACCATTTTTTGCCCATGACAACCATGAGCTTCGTCCGATCGGATTGCCGAGATGGCAGGCTCAACTAGATACCAAATGGGATCCTTGTGCGAAAGAACGAAATTTTTAGACCACGTTAAGGCACAAAACGGCCCGGACGGCGGACGGAGATTGCAAATTTGGAATCTCCATGTCTTGAAACGTAAAGTATCAAATTTTGAGGGGGGTTGTAAAAAAATTTTCGTGACCGAAAACATAGGGTTATTACTCAGAACGAATAATAAACCAAAATCAAAAGTAAATGAGACAAGTTGGCCCTGCACACTGATGAGAAGTCTAGGTACTGGAAGGTAGGCAACCTTGCTCCATACCAGTGACTAGAGGCTCACTGTCATATCCAGTACATCCTCCCATACTGCCCAGAAATTATGTAGGTTGAGGAATGGTCTTACCTCTATGTCGTCATTCATCATTCTTGCGAGATGCTGGCCCTGGGTCAGCCAGTTCGGGCTGAGCTCTGCTCAGGTGAGTTAAGCAATGTACTTCCTGTTTTTATCGAATTTCAACACGCTGGGAAAGAAAGCCTCTGGTGTGAACTGGCTGAGTGGGCCCTCTACTATGCACTGCCAGCCTGCCCACCTTTGGCAAGAGAAGGTGGCATGAGAAGCGTCATCTATCATTGTCCTGCACTGCAGGCAGTTTGAACTTACAGCCTGCAAAAGACTCGTGAGCTCGAACTGCTCCATGTCCTGTGAGAAACTGGGAAAGATAAGAATCCACCTCATTGTGGCGCTGCCCGAGGCATGGCCCAGGTATTGGAGTCAGCTGACTGGTCCGCCACCCGTTCTGGGCTGTGTCCCACTAACCTTGCCACCTGCCAAGGGTCACAGCCGTTCTTCCTTTCTTCTTTTTGCCGGATTCGGGTTACTCCATAGATGGGTACAGTCCTCCATTTGCTTGTGTTCATAACCCTCAATGAACAGCCGTATCGCCACATCTCGGGAAGTGCAATAACTCCCTCCACTGCTACCAGTAACTTGCGTTAAATAATTCAGTGATGAACTGCGACTCTAATGACGAAAAGTAGCAACTGTTGGAACGAGATGAATTGGCAGAAAGAAAAAAAAAAGAGGATCGTCTCGAACTTGAAGTGGTGAATCCGTCCCAAAATAACCATTTATCATGGGGCGTACGAAGAGAGAGAGAAATGCCGCGGCTTTTCCTCAGTTCATTACCAGTGACCTGATAAATGGCGACGAGGGAAATAGGAGACGTTTCCCAACGTGAAATATTAGTAGTTTTCGTGTTAAATCATTTCCGTTGTCATTCGAAGGCTAATGCGCGGCGGGTGAGGTTTGTGAGTGATTGATCGTGCTCTCGCATGAAGCCCTTTCCGCTTAATGGTGCTTTAATTTAATTCGCCTCCGCCAGGTCACTCGCTAGCCTGGCAAGAGACAGCCGGAGGGGAAGCTTTCAGCGCGAGCCTTTCCAACAGCCCAGCGGTATATAATGAGCTCCTTGACTCCTCTTAACTATGAGTTCGCTCTATTGGTTCCTCCAACCCGTTTCCCCTTTTGTAACCCACCGATGTGCATGAAACTGCGTCGTTTTCAACGCAGAGTGCACAAATAATCAAAGGGATACGGGCACTGTAATTGCAATAACACATTAACTTACATTCGAAGACCGTAATTCAGTTTATACGATTTAATGCTCGAACTGGTTGTGTGCCAAGCTGTAAGCAAGCTCTCGAGTGCAAGGGTGAGCAGACTTTCCCCTCTGCATGAAGGCCTTAGTGTTTGTTGATGCAATTGCGCTGCGCTGGTACTGAGAGTAGCAGCGGGGTACTTCACAGCAGCTGCAGTGCACCATCGTCACAAGCAATAAGAAGGCTGTTTACCAGCAACCCTCCCAACACATGTATACGTTTGTGTTCGTGGTTGAGTTGAGAGAAGATTATATATGTATGTGGCTCTTTCACTGTCCCAAAGCTGGGTTGAGCATCACGGCCTTGTGCCCTATTGTACAACTCCTAAAGTCTCGCAGATCCCATGCCTAGCCTTACAAGGAATGCCAGTTCCTGCAAGCGTCTTATTTGATGTCCACCCTAGGAGAAGTAGTACCAAAGACTACAAAATCGCTCATCCTCAAGTCTCTGGCAGTGAGCCACGACATGGTAGGGTGTTCCTGATCTGTGATCCCTCACAGTCTGTCTCTCAGGTCCTTCCTCCCCATCTTCAGAAGACGAAGCGTTTGGAGTCCCATAACATTCCAAGATGTCTGTTGCATACTTCTGGCATATTATCCCACAGTCCTCTTGATTAGTGACAGAGAAGTTGGACCCAGCCTTTCTGCAGTGATCATGGATCTTCAGGTAGCGTCTAGTAGCCAAGGTCATGCGCTAACTTGGCGAGCCACGACTCTCAAATATTTGAAAGGTCCAGGATTCAAGCCAGGATAGCTGGGAAAACGAAATTTGTCGATCAATATTTATCATTTTTCAAGTTTTCTCAATAACGGCACTGACTCACGGGGTGATTTAAACCAACTAATACCTACATTTTGTTCTCCGTAAATTTTCCTGTAGAAATGCGTTTAACGAAGACGTAGCGCATGTATATGTAGCAGGTCGTAGAATTCACGGGGGTTGCGGAAGGTTGTGTGTAGCTACGCAACCAAATTTGTTATTGTTAGTTCTCACTTCTCGTTTCACCTTTCACAAGCTTCTTCGTACCGAGGAATTCCAAAAATCGTGCCTTTGAATCAGGCTTCAGCTTATTTTATTTTTTAACAGCTAGCTGACGGGGGAGCTCTTATCTGTACAAAACAGAAGGTTGTGTTTGTTGACATTTAGGGTTGATTTATTTTATGGAGTAAGCGATTGTACAATATAGAGACGTTGTTACCAGAGACCACGTCAACTATCGATGAGGGCAGGCACGTGAAGTACAACCCTTCCGCTAAGTTCACGCCTCTCTTTAGTCCGCACTCCATAACTCGTCTCGAAACCGGCGAGTTAAGGGAATTGCTTGGGAGGGAAAACGTTTTGTTCCGGAAAGAAGGGAATAGTTTGTTTGCTGGGACGCTGATTTGTGTTCGAATCGACTTCCTTTCGATTGCTTTCTTCCTCGGAGACGGCATCTTGAAAAGGTTAAAGGCTATCAGCCAGCACCTTCCACCTGATTCATTCCTTTGTTTACTGTCGGATCGCGTGGGGGTTTTACCGAAGTGAAAACATCCACGCGATAACTCAACAGCCCTCAAAAAATGGCTTCTTTTCGACGTTGGATATAAAATAGTCGGGGATCAAGGGATCATCCCGCCAGCTGCCCTTCTGTGCGTATTGATACCCCTCTCGCTTTCAACCCCCAGTCATGTTCGTGACACGAACAGAAAGGCAAGGGAAGTGTTATGGGCAACATTAGAATCAGTGGTAACAACAGAATGGAACGAGCTAAAGCACTTCACTCATTAGAACGTCTACTGGAAAGTCAACGTGAAAATTGAAGTCAGGAAATGAAGTCACTGGGGAGAGCGATGGCTGGAAAATGGCTGTGGCCTTTCGACGTGATAAATCTGTTGATCCAATCTTGTAGAGGCTATGAAACGAAGCCAATCTTGCTCTCCCATATACCTATTATCAAATGAAGTGGCCTATCACAAAGTAAATTGACCCAGGAGCCATTTTTTTTACAGAAGTATTGTAGCCGTCGAGGAAAGTATTTTGCACCACAGTGCCCCAACTTCCTCAACCCACTAATGGCACGTCACATTTCTAGGCTCTGCATCAACTTTCAATGTGCTTCTAAACCCCTCCCCCCTCCCCCCTCCCCCACTCACAACACACTTTCCGTTTCAAGGTATGGGTATTCCAAATCCGCGTGTTCGTCCATCCATCTACTCTCCAGGGCATGTCTTGCCATATTTAACGTGATTTAAAACATCCGTTCTTTCATACATACATTTTGTTTGGGAGCTGGTTGGGCCAGCCTTCTTGGCAATCCTATAGGATGGAGCCGGTGGTTGTTACGAGCAAAAAACGGCTAAGATAATCAGCCAAAAACGAAAAAGTTATATTGAATTTACATTGTGTTTCGTTTCCTAGAGGCCAAATTAGTTGAATCCTGGATCTTGAGTCAGGAACTTCTCCCATTTGCCCTTAACGAGAAGTCTTTGTTTAAGGCCTTCCCCAAACATCGAGTTCAGCTCTTCCTGACCTGAAGCACTTTGTCTGTAGCAGTGGGATATCCTGGCCTGCCGGTTCAGTTATTTCCAAGCTGACAATGGGTTTTCCCTTATCGAGACTTTACAAAATACCTTTTCCACCTCCAGATTTACCTCCTCTCCGTCTTTCAGCTCTTCCCGGACCCAATCCAAAAAGCAACACTAGTCTACAAGTCCCCTCGCTATTGACCGCTCAATCACATTTTCTGTCTCTTCTCTCTCTCTCTCTCTCTCTCTCTCTCTCTCTCTCTCTCTCTCTCTCTCTCTCTCTCTCTCTCTCTCTCTGCTCTCGTTCCCCCCAACTAGTTCACTTATTTAGAGACTCCCTTGTGTCGGAAAAATACTCTCTCACACATATGTAGCTATTCTATCATACGAAGTGTCAATATGGTCCTCGCTCATGTTCATTCCAATTTATTCCTTTTACTCTAACTCAAGCTTCCTCACTCACACTGAGTATTTTTTTATGGTGAACTGACCAGGACGGATCTCAAGGTGTAGGACTGCATCAAGTTGTGCAATCAGGCTGTGCTAGAGAATAATAATAAACCGTATGCAATAATTTGCAACGTTCTTACATTTCTTACTAAGTAGAAATGAGAGTTACGTAACCGGCTGAAATGAAGGTTTTGCGAGGGTAATGGAAACATCCGTTCACAACTAACTATAGTTATGAAAGTGACCAAAACACCAAATTTTTTCTTTAACGATTTTTGTTATGGTTTTTCTATAGACACTCCCACACAATCCGATAGTGCTGTGGACTTTCTAGGAAGAGAACGAGCTTAACGCAATAACTTCGCGGTGGCTGAACTTCTGAATCCTCAAATGAAGTTCAATGATCACAGCCACGGGGCTGCCTCACATGGTATGCAGTTGTTGGGGTTCCTCAGTTTTCAGATAACTGTGTACCGCTCTCTGGTCCATCGTCACTTGGAATATGTCTCCGCCATAGTTTGGTGCCCCTAGAACGGCTGCAGCACTGACCTCCTTCGAATAATACACATGACCTCTTTACGGTACCTGGCCTTCAGGATGACGGCGATTAAGATGTTCCGTCCACTCGCTACTGCCTCCCTCGACCAACCCAACCACTCGACGTGTTTCTTCATAGTCTTCTGGCTGAGCAGAGTGATGTCCCTTCTCTGTCAGCCTCGTCTGCTGGAAACCCTGAGCCAGTCACCGTCTTCTTAGTCATCTCCTTCGTACAGTGAATGATGACCTCATCTCCTGTACACTCCATGCCATTTGACGCCTACTACTCAACTCATTGTATTCGTTGATGTCCATGTGGCGCATTCCAAATATCTTGGTCCGCTTCTCACTTTTGCCTAGTTTGCTCATTCATTCAGTGTCACTTTTTGCAATCCTACTCCTTCATTTTCTCTCTTTGTGTTCTCGATTTTGCTCCGTCTCTGTATCATTATTGTACGTGTTGCTTTCCTTTTGTCTGTCTTGTGGGCTCGTTTTCGACACTATAAACAAATACATATTCCAGGGAAGTCTATTTCAGCATAGTTTTCCGCTTATGTGATACTTAAATTTTCAGTAAAATGACTGTCATGGTCGACATAGCCCAAACAAATTAATGCCAAAGGTTTTCACTACAAAAAAAGAAGTAAATGTTTTGCACATTATGATAACTGTAGTTGGTTTTGAACCGATATTGCTCATACCAGTGCAGGTGTTCGATGACGACCTGCAAACTAGATATCAAGTTCGGCCCAATTGTTATTCCACAATCATATTAACAGACACACTCGCACGCTCAGGCCATTACAATGATGCCTTCCGACTCTGAAGGCACAAAGATCTGAAGAAAACTCACGTAAGGCAAAATAAAATGAAAAACGTCGTTAGTTTGAATTACGGAATTTTGGAGGTTGCTTCGGAATTTCTGATGACTAGTATTAAACTGTTTTCGTACAGGTAGCTCACCGGACCACCATGACGACTTTTCAGAAAACTATGGTGCCGTATGAGCGAAGTTTATGAAGAAAAACTGCACTAAAATCTCCTCTCGTCGAAACTGTTGATAGTTTTATGAGCTGCTTGTCATTTTGTCGTAGCTGTAAATTGCGTTGTACTCTCTCCTCATCTGGAACTATTAACTGATATCGTTCAAGCGGTTTTTGACAACAAAATATTTGGCGTTTCGATCAGTTTTGGGCCGTTTTAGCTGATTCCCTTATTTTGAAAATTTATGTCCGTGAGCATGCACCAAAGTTAGGCGTAGTTCTGGACATTTGTGAAACGACAAATGAACTGTTTTGTTTAATCACACTCACCCCTCGACGGGAGTGCGTGAAATGGTATATTCACCTGTTGATCAGATACTTTTTACGTTCTATACTCGATGAAGTAGAAAGGAATTTTATGTAATCGGATGGAAAAAATTGAGTCAAGACCTTTAGTTTACTTAGTCCGACAAACAGTATTTGGGGATATGGACTATGTGTCTGTGTGTATGTGAATGCGATCGAGAGAAAACGGCTGAACCAAATAAGCCCAATCTAGATCTCTGGTCAGCAGGTCACCATGGAACGCCAAAACACGGGTTGAGCTACATCTATTGTAAAACTTGCTATAGTTATCATCGTGATCAAAACACCAAATATTTTTTTCTCAAAAACAGCTATAACGATTTTGATTAAGTTTTTTACGTAGACAGTTCCTAATAAGACGAAAATGTCATAAAACTTTCATCCGAGGAAAAGTAACGAGAGTAGCACAATAAATTAGCAAACATTTCGACTAAAATCGATTTAGGTTTATTATTCATTCTGAATAATAACCCTATGTTTTCGGTCACGAAAAATTTTTTACAACCCCCCCTCAAAATTTGATACTTTACGTTTCAAGACATGGCGATTCCAAATCTGCAATGTCCGTCCGCCGTCCGGGCCGTTTTGTGCCTTTAACGTGGTCTAAAAAATTCGTTCTTTCGCAAAACGCCAAAAATCCCATTTGGTATCTAGTTGTGCCCGCCATCTCGGCAACCCGATCGGACGAAGCCTATGGTTGTTATGGGCAAAAAATGGTTAAAAAAATTAACGAAACGCAGTATAATCGCAAATAAGCCGTGTTTCGTATCGTTTTCAAGGCCCGCTCGACTCGCAGCGCCTTTGGACTCGCAACGTCTTACCAATTGCCATGCGAGGGTTCACTGGAAGCCCTCGTCCCACCTCTTCATCGGATCAGACGTTTACGGGCGCCTGGCGCCGGGGAAATATTTTTAATTTCCGTAGTTCCATTGTAGTCAGGTCATGTTTCGTATGGTTTACTAGTATTCGATGCTGAATCGAATGGGATGGGGGAGCAGTAATACTAGGTCAAGCTGCTCATCAGAATAATAAACCATTGTGTAATAATTTGCTGGGGTTTTCCCTATAAACTCCATTAAAATGTTACTTGGCTCTTCACAAAAATTTAGGTGAAACTCGAATCATGTACTTATACGATGAGGTATACTATAGTATCCGGTCAAACGCAGCAAATATAGCTTCCTTCCATAATACAGTGGAATTGACGTCCACAAGAGACGCAAATGAAGCTCCTGAAATGATTTCAACTTCTCACTTCCACATTAAAATCTTTCATCCCATGAATATCGTTCTTCGCGTTTTGCAGTATTCTGAATACGAATTACAAGTCGGAACATCGTTATCAGGCCCCGTTTATGCCATTTTACATTCCTTAGTCCTTCGTAATATAGTATTTCATGTTGTGTCAAAATAACTTTTTTCTCAGAAGCCGCTGTAAGGAGTTTCGATTAATGTTTTTGCGCCAACAGATCAAACTATGTAAGGCTATTATAAAATTGACGAGAGACAGTTCCTGATAAGACGACAATGCCATAAAATTTGCATCCGGGAAAAAGTAAGGAGAGCAGCACAATAAAATAACAAATTTTCGACCAAAGCCTATTTTACTGCTGCTTGTTCCCCCAAAAAAGTCAGTCTCTAACCAGCTACGAACAATCGTTGTTTAATAATGTGCACAATAAAATCGGGAGGAATTCTGGAATCCAGCGTAACGTCGTTTATTCGCCCAACTTTTTCGCAGTTTTACGTCAATAATTTCAGAACCCTAACGACTAGCGTTACCAAAAAATTTACGTTTTCAGACCCACCAATTACCTATACTTCAGTGGATCGTGAGATAAGTAGCAACAGCCTAGTGAAGTCTGGAACGATAAACGCTGTCAGCCTCTCCTTATGGAATGCCGAGTTCCATAACATAAAGTTGAAACAAGCATGTTTTGAATTATTAACTTGAGCGGTGAAAATCATGGAATGTATGCGGATAGTTGAGTGATGCGTTGCGTAAGATATTTGATTCCTCGTATCACAAACAATCGCGCAATAACTCGTTTGAAAGAATGAGCGGCGAAAAGATACGAATAAACCCAATCACGTACAACTTCGAAAGAAACCAGGTTCTTCGAATTTAAATCGAGCTCAATATTAAGTTATGTATTCTGGTCTCTGAGTCTCTTATATTGACTGTTAGGACCGAGTCATAAAACAATTCGACCCTCCCCTCGCATAAAACGGCGTTATAAAATTAATGGCAGAAGACTCTTCACCTAAATTACCACGAGTTCTCGTTCATCCAGTGAAGTGAAACTTTTCACGATGTTCGAGATTTAGGGCAATCACGAGTTCCTGGCGAGTTTCAAAGGGGGCAAAAGGGGGGAAAAGACAATCAATTCTGCCAGGAACCTCAAAACTTTTCCACTTATGAAAATTCGAAAGAAGGAAGGGAGCAAAAAAAAAAAAAAGGATGATGATGGCGGGAGGGAAGGGAGCGAAGAGACTTATCTGCGGTCGGAAAAACCCCTTGCGAACTCCTTACACGGATAGTTAACCAGAGCTAGTAAGTCAACTCTATTTTTTCCTTTTGGTGAAACGACCCGTGAGAGAAACAATGTAGTGTGACTTTATAAAGGGCGAGAAGAAGAGGCTTCGGAGTTGAATGATGGTAACCGTGTGTCACATCACTTTCTCCTTACGCTCTGACGAAAAAAAAAGAAAAAAAATTCTTCTCCATAACGGACAATTAACTTTATTGTTCGAGCGTTCCAAAGTACTTTCTCACTCCTTTTCTTCTCAATCTTTTTTAGTCTGAGCTGCCGTTGATCGTTTTCTCAACTTGGTTTTTACGACTTCCCCTTAAATCCCATTTCACTGTGAAGACATCGAACCGTTTTTTTGCGAGCAGAAAGCACAAAATAACCTGACCACGAATTTTGAGTTAAGGAAATCGCGTCCTTGCAAAATGCCAGTGAAAAGAATATTCACTAGCTTACCCAACCTAACACCAAATAAATAATCGTTAAGAAAGCTGGCTTATTGAACCTATGCAACAAGACTATTAAATTAATTGAATATTAGCAGAGGCATGATCATGGGTGGATTAGAAACCTAATCTCACCAATTGATGAATTGAAAAAGTCTAACAGGGCACATACACAATAAACAGTTTAATATTACATTTATTGATTTGTAAGAAGTGAAAACGTGATGAGAAAACTATGTTGCTCACGTCGAGTTGGAGTTAACAAATATTAAGAACGAAACTCAGTTGGCAGCTTGAATGTAGAATGAGAAATAGTGACGTCGGCGAATATTGAGGAAAGCTTCGAAACTACCTGATTTTCGTACGCAGGGAAATTGTTGGCAAAGTCCACAAAAAATAAATGATTTACGTAATGGTTTGACAGTTAATATTGCCCTGTCACCATATGGAGACGGAAATCCAGATGTACGCTGGATGAGCCCCTGAGTAAAGGGTGGAAGGTGGCGGGACCTCTGCTGTGGTTTACTTGAGTCCTTCCGAACCTCATGGAAGGCAGGAAGGCAAAACTGTCTCGTCCTGGGAGGAGGAAAATCCATAAGTGCCATCAAAAGATAGGGCGGGGCCAAAACATGATACTACGGGATTCCACAGCCCGTGGCCTTGCACTGAGGCATTATGGGTAAAGGTCACAACAGGTGGCTACCCCTGCAGGGCAAAGTAGGTAGAACTGAGCAATATAACTCCTACCCAGGGTAATGCCTGAAAATGCGCTTACTCTACGAACACCGTGAGGGGTCATGGAGTCGCAGGAGGGTAGTTCTCCCGTTCCAAGTTTCGTTTTTCAATTGCCCGGTTGTCACAGTCCCAGGCATCCCAAAATGCAGAACTGTAACTGCCCAGTTACCGTTAATATCGTTGTTTGGCTCAGCCCAGGCTCTAACTCTTGACCGTAACGGAAAATCCTGGCCATTCAATACCTAAGGCCTTTGATAGCTGTGGGTAAAACCAAAATGCCCATTGAATCGGCTACCACTAATGACAAAGGGCTTGAGGCTTATTTCTGAAGCCGACAACGGATTTTCCCAATTGGATATTTCAAAATTTCACTCCACGCCACTCCTTAGGCTTTCCAACGTTAATTCCCGAGATTCGTCATTTAGTTTTCGTTCTACTCACTTGCTCTCAACTCTCGTCCCTACAACCCAGTTCACAACCTAAGCAGAGACCCCCTTGTGTTGCGTGAGTCTGTACTCACTCACACTCATATCTCAAACTCTTTGTCGTTACTTTATAACGAAGTACAGTCCTCCCACACGCTCATCACGTTATTTCATTTATTATTCAAACTCCACCACAAGCTGTCAATCTCGTGCTTCTAACTAAATTCCAAAACAAAAAACCCTGCAAATTATTACACAATGGTTCATTATCCTCATGAACAGCTTGACCTAGTATTACTGCTCCGAGACCCATCCCATTTGATTCAGCATCGAAAAATACTAGTAAACCATACGAAACATGACCTGACTACAATGTGACTACGAAAACTAAATATTCCCACTGCGCCAGGCGGCTGTAAACGTCTGTAGGCATTTATGATCCTTCGTGTGCGGAGGAAGTGTTGGCCTCATTGGCTCTAACCTTCCTCTGCCCCGTCGGGAAAAAAGTGTCGGGGACTTCTTGCGAGTCGAGGGGGCGTTGCGAGGGAGGGAGGAAGTACTAACGACGAAACGTTAACTTCCGCTGTAGTTCCCTCGAGTTCTTTCAATCAGTTGACTCTAATAATTACTGTAATTTTCCTATACGCAGTTGTACACGTCTGATACTCATTCCATTCGACCAAGGATGTAAAAATACCCTGAAAATGATACGAAACACGGCTTACTTGCGATTATATTTTTTTGACCATTTTTTGTCGGGGGACGGCGGACGGACATTGCAGATTTGGAATCCCCATGTCTTGAAACGTGAAGTATCAAATTTTGAGGGGGGGTTGTAAAACATTTTTCGTGACTGAAAACATGGGGTTATTATTCAGAATGAATAATAAACCAAAACACGATAGTAAACATGTTTGATGACTTTAGGACAGATGCCCTAGTAAAGGTGAGAAGAAGCTAGCACACTGAAATATTCAGGACAGATGGCCCAGTAATGGTTTGATCCCCCTGGTCAAGGGATCCACGCTAGTAGACGAGGCAATCACGCAGGCTTTCCCACCTCCATCAATCCTCTTATAAAATCTGATTGGAGCTAGAAATGCCCCCCCCCCCACTCATCCCTGAATTGCATCCGTTCCGTTTGATGGCTTAGGTGGTTGTATCGGTACAACAACAAAAATCTGTTTGGCAGTCTCAATAATCTCATGTGCATTGATTACTCCAAGGATGGCCGCGGTATGCGTAGTAGCAACTCGACAGAATCCAGTACTTGAATGTGAAGTTATGTTTTGTATTATGTTTAATATTGGACTATAAGTTGAAGCAACGAACATTGCTGAGTGTACGTTGGCTTGAAGAAAGTAATGTGATGGATCGCACCCTGATTTTTTTGTTGACGTGTTCTCGCGCTCATGTTTCAGCTGCTATTATATTTTTACGAATGCGACGCCAGTTATCGAATTAAACAATAATTGAACAAATGCGTCAAGAACATGATCAGAATGGTGGTTACTTGTTTCAAGTTGTAACACGTTCATCATGAAAATGTACGCTCAACTACCATCCCGAAGTTCGGAATAAGCTATCGTCGAAATAAGTGTCAGACCTCTCGCTGAACACTTATTGCTATGTTGATGGCGTAGGTCCCATTACTTCTCGAGGCAAGTCACGTAAAGTAGAGGCGACCCCCCCCCTGCCCCGCTGACACTCACCACACCAACAGGAAAGTGGTGACTTCACTCTCCTCGTACACAATCGGCGGTAGCTCTCATCGCGCTTTTACGCCCCAGCTTTCCGTGGATTCTGCGTTAAATATGGGGATCATGGGGTGGACCTCAACATCGGCGGTGTTCAGATCGGTAGGTGCGGCATTTTCAGTGGTATCAGAGAATACAGCGGAAAGTGGGAAGTTGGAAGAAAAAAATACCTGGTGCTGGCCAACACACAACTGTCAGCCACCGTCGTAAATTCTTGCGCTGTATCTTCTTCCGATGTATTCCTACAGAAACATTTATGTAGAATGAAATGTAGGTACTAGTTAGTTGAGAGTAGTCCGCAAATTTGAATGAAATCATTAGCGATCAAAGTCCCCAAGTGGACAGACGAACTTAAACCCCTCCAGCAGAGTGTTAATAAAACCAGATAAATATACTAGCGGATTTGTGACCCTGATCCCACAGGAGCACTTCGAATGGCCTTCATCCAGAGAGAAGGAAACCCTCCTTTCACAGATGTTCCTTACTGACACTGGATCCGATGGCATAGAGGGCTACAAGAGCTAGACACCCCAATGTGGACAACAGGCGACCTCGGCAGAGCCTTCAGTACCCAAGGCCCAATAAATCCCCTGGTCCAGATAAGATGGATAGCAATATGCTAAGGAAGGCTGAGCGGACGATCTCCAGCCGCCTCCTTAATTTATTTAATGACTGTCTGCAGGTCGGGCTGTTCCCCACCCAGTGGAGGTCTGCGCGTCGTAGCCCCTCAAAAGGTTAGATCTTGTCCTTCGAAGAGGTCTTCGGCCGCAATCTCACAGGTAAACAATATAGGTATACCAAAGGAAATTTCACGCAGAATGTTATTGTTAAAATTCGCAATGTTTCTCAAGGAGGCTCATGGATTATCTAACTGTGTTATCCGTACACAGTCGATCCATCAAATCGTGGCCACAACCTACCATGTGTTCCAAACTATCAACCAGTGGTGGGAAAACGTCAGGTGGCTGAGGAAAAAATACTTGTTAATCCTCTTAAAAGGAAAAGCAAACAGTAACAATACGCAATTGGCGGCCACAGGCTCTTTCTGAATCAAAAGAGTCAATATAGGTGAAAGGTGGTGTTTTAGCACACACTTCCAGCCTCCCAAAGGCACCACCATCGCAAGGTTTGTCTCATAATGAGCTATTAGTAATCCCCTGTTGTTAGCCCTGTTGTCTGGGGTAGCAAACTCACAGTCAATCAGAAGAGGGTAGTGGCCCAGTTCTAGATAGCTGTGCTCCTGTGGATCACCAAGTGCTATAAGACAGTATCCACTGCAGCGCTCCATGTTATAACTAGTTAGTTTGGCCGTAGAGTGCATGGTAGTCAAGTGGAGAGTGAAAAGGGAGCTTCCCCGTCACTGGGCTGAACTCTGTACAAATCTCTCTACCGAACAAAAACTGTGTCACGATAGGTGAACGAGCATTAGATAAATGACAAGCAAGATGGAATTCATCTTCCAAGAATTTGTTCCCTGCGTCCGTGAACGTCTAGAAAGTGGGTTGAGCCAGACTACTGAATGAGCGAGTTCTTTACGATGCATGGTGACTTCAATACCTGGCGCCACTTCTTTCCTCTCAAAGAATTTCCATCGAGTACGTCTTGCGCCTCCACAGTGCTCCACTAAAGTGAGCAGTGTCCAGAGTTCTGGTAACAGTGAGCGACAGTTGTTGTAAGAGCTGCCAAACCTACCAGCATTGACTGCCACTAAGCAAGTTCATACACATACTGTTCAGTGTTGCCAAGGAAGTTATAGCTTAAAAACCTGGCCACAGTTGATCTCTCCCTTTGAAACTTGCCACCCAAGTAAATCAGGTGGGAAACCAGATTGAGAACTCCTCCCAGATGGTGTGGGGTTCTCTAGGGTCATACCTTCACATGGTAATAATCAGGTACCCGTTGCCCACCAAGAGATAACAAAATGACAACCTGCCGCACCTCCACAGGACTGCTCATCATACGTTTCTTACATTTTCTGGCACAGTTTTAGTTATTATTTGCGCTATCTATTCCCCTACGTTGAAAACTCGTGTTCAGAGTCGAGAAATGTTCGTGTGTGTGTTTGAGAGGGACACCAAACGCGAATTCAGAGCAGGTTTGTCATATGGCACTAGCGTTCTCCAAAAATCAGAATTGTAGTCCAATGCGCTACCTTTAAGGCGAGTGCTTAACGATAGTAGTGAAATAATCAAGAGCAACGTCAGAAATGTAGAAATTCAAACTAGCATCATTTTTCAGTTTATCCCCAAAGGGTAAGGGAATTGATCTAAAGTTAACGTACCTGTTAGGTGAGTCCGTCTCCTCTGCCTGGTGAGTCACTGTGGGCAAGCGCTTTCGATGTAAAGACATCATCGTCTGGCCGTTAAGTCAGTACTGGAGTCAGTCAGTTGGTCGTGGTCTTTATATACAAAGAGAAAGGTAAACGGGATGGCGGAGCATCGGGGAATGGAGAGAGGTGGAGAGGAAGGAGGTCATGTACCTCTGGGGAGACCCACTAGAGGTGAAAGGAAAGGGATGTACTGTAAGTCTTAAATAGTCAGTCGGTGGTCGATTCTAAGTATTTTTGTACAGGGTGGTCTGTAAATCCGTCAGTTGGTTGTTGTCGTTTATGTAGTATTTGGTGGTGTACATCCTTTCCATTCACCTGTAGTGGGTCTCCCCAGAGGTTCATTATCTCCTTCCACTCTCCCCCTCCACCTTCACCGACGCTCCACCTTCACGTTTACCTTTCTCTTTGTATACAAAGACCAAGACCAACTGACTGACGATAGTACTGACTGTACAGCCAGACGATGATGTCTTTACCTCAAAGTATCTCACCAGCCAGAGGAGAAGGACTCACCTAACAGGTACGTTAACTTTAGAGACACGTAAGTGCCTGTGAACCAAAATAAAGGTTTGAGCAAAATCCCAACAAAAATAACTATAGTTATAGTAATCAAAACACTAATTTTTTTCTCAAAAAATACTCTAACGGCTTTGATTGAATTTTTTGTATAGAAGCCCCAAATGACACGACAATACCATAACATTCTCATTGGTCGGAAAATTACGAGAGCAGCATAATAAATTTCGACGTAACTCGATTAATACGCAGTTTTTTCCTCACAAACTCCCTTCAAATTTTACTGGTATTATTAGAAAATTGTAGCGGTAGTCTAATCAAGTAACTATACGATGATGTAATAGCACACGTAAATAGGAAAACAACAATAAATTTCGTAACTGTAAGCGCTACCATTTTTACGTTGAACGCGAAGTTATGTTTACCAGGTTCAAATGAATTGAGTGAAAAATAAATCGAATTAGTAGCGAACGCTTGAGAATTTACGTAGTGCTAAGGAAAATTGTATGTTGTGTCACACCAAATGTTTTTGGCGTCACCATACCTTTCATGGTGAGCTTTGTTAACAAAAGTAAGTTTTTGTGCGTTGCGCCAAATATTTCAACAGGCCATGTTCCCCGCAGGAAACATTTGGGTAAAAGTCTCTCCCGTAGCTTCTGATGCTCTCAATCTCGTTCTTCTTTTCGCAAGCTCGTCGTCTGAGGTATGTTGCTGGAAGAAGGTTAGGCGCCACCAGATCCATACATTCAGATTCAGTGATACACGTCGAACTCTAAGTAAATTCCATCACTCCAAAATTGAACGAAGAACCACACCAATAATGTCGGTGTTCGCAAATTGTTTGCGAAACAAGGCGATCAGTCGAATTTGATGAACGTGGCCATCAATTTCACTACGGCTTCAAATACAGTCCAACGCGGACTGTGCACGATGTACCCGCTCTCCCGGCAATTGATAACCGTACCAAGATGATCAAGGCGAGCTATTGACAGTGTGACCCCCCTCTTTGTTTGTCGAGTTGTCTGTTTGATTATAATCGATCCAGCGCCCAATGCAAACCAGTAACTACCTTCTCCTATCTCCCTAATTGCCCATAACATGTTGGAACTAATTATTTTGGTTATCAATCAAACCGATAATATCACGGGGGGAACCAGGGCATTGGAAACGCATTTGTGCTACGCACCCAACAGCTTGCCTCACGAACGTTAATTTTTATCGCTTTCGTGATCTGTCCAATCCTCTCAATTTATGTTAACTTGATAGAAAATAAAATGTCGATACCGGCAGCACTAACCGTTCTTGAGACTATTAACACGCTCTTTCAGATAACTTCGGTGTTTACCGTTTTGTAATTATCGAGAGAACTGCGAGAAAAGGTACGAGTTTGAAGTCCACCATTTCCAGAGTTACTTCTTAATACTTTATTAGTATTATACAGGTCTCATCGTATAGGTAATTTGTAGGACTAACACTTAAATTGTTCTAAGACTGCTAATATTAGCAATGAGTGAGTAAAATCGATACTATTTTTCGAACACGTTGCTGCTCGCGTAATTTTCCCGTAAACGAGAATTTCCTGGTATCCTTGTGTCATTTAGAACTATACATCCAAAACAATTGATCGAAATAATTAAACCTAGAACTGAGAAAAAAAAAGTAGTGTTTTGATCACTATGATAAGTATAGCAAGTTTTCGATAGATTTTGTTCATACCCTTGCTTTTGGCGTTCCATGGTAACCTGTGTGCTAGATATCAAGTTTGAGTTGATTTGGTTCTACCGTTTTCCCTCAATCCCGTTCACAAACACACACACGCAAAGATCTTTTTCCCAAATAGTGCTTTTCGGACTCCGCAGGCTCTGAAACGTTTCCTTTCTACATCGTAGAGCCAAGGAAAGTAAAAACTGTGCTAAAAACGATTTTCTCCAATACTTTCGATAATAAATGGGCTGCTCTCGTAATTTTCCCAAGGAACTATGTTACTGTGTTATTTGGCACTGCCCTCACAACCAATTTAATAAAAGCTTTTAGATTGGTTTTTGAGATAAAGGACCCGTAACTTCTTATCATAATGATAATTATATCTGGTTCGTGTGATCTGAAGTATCGAATACTAGTAAACCATACGAAACATAACCTGACTACAATGGAACTACGGAAATTAAAAAAATATTCCCCCGGCGCCAGGCACCTGTAAACGTCTGATCCGATGGAGGGGTGGGACGAGGGCTTCCAGTGAACCCTCGCACGGCAATTGGCAGGACGTTGCGAATTCAAAGGGCGCTGCGAGTCGAGCGGGCCTTGCAAACGATACGAAACACGGCTTATTTGCGATTATACTGCGTTTCGTTAATTTTTTTGACCATTTTTTGTCCATAACAACCATGTGCTTCGCCCGGTCGGATTGCCGAGATGGCGGGCACAACTATATACCAAATGGGATTCTTGTGCGAAAGAACGAATTTTTTAGACCACGTTAAAGGCACAAAACGGCCCGGACGGCGGACGGACATTGCAGATTTGGAATCCCCTTGTCTTGAAACGTAAAGTATCAAATTTTGAGGGGGGGTTGTAAAACATTTTTCGTGACCAAAAATATTGGGTTATTAGGTTATTATTCAGAATGAATAATAAACCAAAACACTACACATCCATTTAGAACGCTTGAGGGAGGTTTGGCAGCAGACTGACGTTCAGGTAGCAATAACTCGGAAACTGTAACGAGGGGGGGGGGGGGCTCAAAAATGAACTTGGCCTTCTGAAAGCTACTCATCCAAGGAAGGCGTTTTGAAAGTTGTGAGGCAATCCGGCTACCCGTCAGTTTTCAGTGCCGTATTTCGAAGAACGATGACTCGAATGTGCGTCATGCCATTATGACTGTGTCAAAACGAAAAGATCTGAAGATAACCCTCCAGTCGATTGCGTGATAGCTAGGGTAGAAGCACCAATTGTTGACACTCTTAGGAAGAAAATCATCCAATTCTGCGTTATACAAAAGTGTTCAAGAAAATAAAGCTTTCAAGTAGTTATTATGAATTGTGAGGTCCTTGTCAACAGTTTTTTTATACTATCACAAACGACTTTTTTCAAACATGGTTTTTTACCCACAATGTTGACACATTTGTCCTCGAAAATTCCATTTGTTGACATCTGCAGTTCCTAATGTTGACACCAACTTAAATATTGTCCCATCGCTTTCCAGAAGTTATTGCTCAAGGTAAAAACGAACAAAAGACATTCAAAATGGGTTAAAATATATTTCAAGGAGTTACTTAATTACCTTGGAACAGGAACATACTTTATTAAAGAAGTACAGGAACAGTAACAGGGAACACAAATTTATTGGGATTGGCTCCGTAAGATTTGGGCTTGGGTAGTTTGTACGTGACGTTGATGACCTTTAGGAGATGATACCCGTCGCTCGAAGGCTTTAAAACCGTCCTCAGTCTATTGCAGGGAATAAATGGTGTTACTTCAGTAGCATCTTCAGAATTAATGTTGACAACCAGGCAAACGCATGCCGTCTCACGTTTTTTGTTAGGCAACACAGCCACAACCATGTCTCCTTCATTAATTCGTCCTACTTCTTCCTCGACATGGCACAACGTTCTACTTCTTCCACTGTGGACTTTGTTTTGCCTGGTCGACTTCACCGTTTGAAGGTCCACTTTGTTTGCTGGTCCCTCCTGGTAAGGATATCGGCTCACCTTCTTTCAGTGATTCCTCCACTGGCTCCGCTTCATTTGACAATTCCTCTTCCCTTCCTCCATTTACGGTATTCTGCTGGGCAATCTAATGGATACTGTTGGGTTTCGCTTAAGAAATCCAGCCAACCACTTTTTGCCAGGCCGCCAGTTTTTGAAGGTATTTGCGTTCCCCAACTTCTGAACTAATTATTTTACACTGTCACACACCTGGGTCGCTGTGGCGGGAAAACCTGCTTTTGCTGTTGTTTTGATCCAGTGAGTCAAAATCTGTTCTTCAGTTTCTGACAGCACCGAAAAACGCCCGACTCTTCTTTCAAGAGGAGTTTTCCCTCTTACCTCGTACAGGAGCTGTGGAAACTGGTGTGCCGAGCTGTACGTCTTTTACAGCATCTTCCATTTGCTGAGTTGTATACTTCCACATTCCATATTTATTAGGAGGCATGGTTGTAGTCAATCTATAAAAAAAAAGATGAGACACAGTATATGAGTTCTAATGTAATTTGGAAATCTTGACAATTTAAAATTAAATTAAATTAAATTAAATATCTAATAATATTGAAAAGATACAACAAATAGGTTTTTGTTCCTACAACAACAATGTATTTTATAGAATAAAGTTTTCTTTGCGAGTAAAAAAAAAAGGCGATGTCAACATTAGGAACCAAATGTCAACATTGGGATCAGACGGTGTCAACATTAGGTTCCCCTACGTTAAATTAAAAACTTCGAACCTCGTGATATACTACAAAATTATTCAAACACAAATATCACCTTAAATTTGACTTCAAAAGTCTAAATTTGTTGACTTAACTCACTAATCTGCGGCACAAGGATGGCGTCGACGGAGTAACTGGAACACCTGACAACGGCTTCAATTTCAGCCAGCAGAGTTACATCTGATATTATAACTAACGGAGCCGGCCGCCTTCAATAACTAAATTCTTATGTACAGAATGACGCTAATTTCAAGTACCTCCAGTGGCCCAATAGGTTATTTTTACGTTTTATAATTGAAGTGTCAACATTAGGAATAGTGTTAACAATCGGTGCTTTTACCCTACTCCGTTCTATTTTGTGGTGCTAAGGACAGTGAAAAAGCCCTCCTTTCAAAATAAAGGATTGGGTTTCAATACAACTCAAGCAAATGAAAGACACGAATATGAACGTCACTGTTGGAGCCGTTGATGAGATGATGAAGTGTCGATGGAAAATGCGGTGAATGTTCGTGTATGATGTGCAGAATAAATTAATAAGATTGGGCTTACCAGGAGAGTAGTAAAGATTATTGTTGACACGATTTTGAACTAGTGTGCCCGTTTGGTGCTGGAACGGAAGAAACTTGAATGCGCGGATTTGGATGGACCTGTTGTAGAAAGTTCGGCGGACCAACATCACCAAATTGGAGTATTGACAATTCATGGTCGTGTGGCAGGAAGCTGTTCGGCTCCATCCCGTGAGATATCGTCCCTTCCCAAAATATTGAATGTCGTGTGTAGTAATTCCATCTGTAAGTGTTGGCTTCCCAGACACAGCCGTTGTTTTACACGTCAGTGCCAATTTGAACTATCAGCAACTTGTGTTCACGTGATACGAGTTTGGTTGGTTTCATCTAACGGATATGGTCCAACTTCCTAAAATATTGATGCTCGTGTGTTTGCAATCCCACCTGTAAATGTGGATCACCCACTATTTTCACTCACAACAGTCAAGTTTCACTATCCACACAACTTACAATCACGTGTCAAGGGGTTGGTTGGCTCTATTCAGTGGAATACCATCCAACCTCGATCGATAGATAGCAACCCTCGTGTGTAGCAGTCGAAGGTGGATTTGCTATACATTATTATTTTTGGAAGTTTGATCGCCCACAACTTAGAGGTTAAATGTAGCAGCCTCGATGTGGACTTTCAGTAAGTTACAATCATGGAACGAGAGGTTGTTGGCTCTGGGCTGTCTTCGGTCTGAACAATCAACTTCTCATCCACTTGCCACGCTATCAAAATGCTACTTCACTTGCACTCAGTTAAGTCACTATGCTTCTCCCAATATTTCGTTTGAAGTAGCTAAAAATGTAATCAGCCAGTACCCCGCGGACCAAGCCGCAGCAATGACCGACTGCAGGTCTTAATTAAAACTTGATCGTTATTGCTGGTTGAGTACAGGTGAATAGGAGGTTTGGTTAAAGTAATATGTTGGGTCGCAGTCTCCAGCTGTTCACTGTTGGCAGAGGTGGCCTCAGTCCTTCCCTCGTTCCCCCTTGAAGCGTGATTTCAAAAGCTCAAGCAAGTTTCGAGGGTTTCCGATATTAATCCGAGCTCGGCTTTCCGCTCCGTCTCTTTCTATTTACCTCCGCTACCTATCGCTTATGAGGGGTTCCGCGGCTCCGAGCCAACAGCCAACGGCCTCCTCAACGCCGTCAATATCAGTTGCAGCTCAATATTCTGCCAGCCCGCGGAGCGTTATTAAAATACCGTCTCTGGCTTCAATACTTGCTATTGGTCATGGCGGTGGATATGAGGAAACGCTGGCAGCACTGAGGAAAAGCACACGCGGTTCAAGCGGTGTCAATCAACCTCGAACCGAGTAATTTATATGAAACAAATCCCAATATTCATTCTCCTAGAATCACACAAGAACTACATAAAGTATAACATACTTTTTTGAATATTATCACATTGATAAATAATTAACCCTTAACGCACCAGCTTTTTAATTTGCTCCCCCAAACCGTTCCAACTTTTTACTTTCCTTGGCTCTACGAAGTAGAAAGGAAAGTTATGTAATCGACTGAAAAAAAAATTTTGAGTTTTCTTCAGATCTTTACGTTTCAGACGCTCCTGAGTCCGAAAAACACTATTTGGGAAAATGGTCTGAGGGTCTGTGTGTCTGTGAACGATTTTTAGAGAAAACGACTGTACCAAATCCACTCAAACTTAATATCTAGCCTGCAGGTTACCATGGGACGCAATAATGAGAGTATGGGCAAAATCCACCGAAAGTTGACTATAGTCATCATAGTGATCAAAACACCCAATTTTTTTTCTCAAAAACGGCTCTAACGATTTTGATTAAAGTTTTTATATTGATAGCTCCTAATATAAATACTATACCATAAAATTCCCATTTGTGGGAAAATGACGAGAGCAGCATAATAAATTACCAAAACTTTCGACGAAATCGACTTTAGCGCGGTTTTTAGAGAAAAAAACCCTACCAAATCGGCTGAAACTTGATGTCTAGCCTACAGATTACCATGGAACGCAAAAATAAGGGTACGGGAAAAATCCACCGAAAGTTAACTATAGTTATCATAGTGATCAAAACACCAAATTTTTTTTTTCTCAAAAACGGCTGCAACGATTTTGATCAAACTTTTTATATTGGTAGCTCGCAATATGGCAATCATACCATGAAATTCTCATTCGTGGGAAAATGACGAGAGCAGCACAATAAATGATCAAATTTGTCATTCTTGTAGAATGTAAAAAAAAAATTGGTATCGTAGTCCAATCCAATACTTAAAGGGTGAGTGTTTAAAAACGCTCATGAGATACATGGGGCTCACTCCAGAAATTCCTGAATTTCAACTACTGCCGTTTCGCTCACTGCCCGTTCTAAACGTGTTTACCCAATAACTCTGCAAAAGTAATAACTGTCCTTCTTCAAAAAAATTTTGATTACAGCCTCATTCATTATCTGTGTTCCAATTGCTCAATATTGGTCCCGAAATAAGTACGAGCAGCACAATAAATTCTGGAACTGTAAGCGCTACCGCTTCCTGCTGCTGCGAAGTGTTGTTTGACCAAGTTCAAATGAACTGAGTGGTAAATGAATTGATTAAGTGCACAAAGCCACATAGAAAGTGAATAGACGTAGAGCTAAGGAAAGTTGTACTAAGGAAAGTTTCTTTTACTTTAAATGGACTGCGGCATATGAACCGGGATTATTTAAAATATATGGTGCAACGCATCACACAACTTTCCTCAAGTAAACACTGTGAGAAATAAAATGCAGTTGGTTTGAACTTTGGAATTTCTGGGGTTGCTTCTTATTATCTTACGAGCGTAATTAAACCATCATTAACCAATTTATGTTAGACTCCGTTCAGGCAGAATCAGTTAGGTGCCCTTGGCTCTAACGAGTAGTCTTCCTGACTCGACGCTTTTCAAATGGGAGTCCAAACTGCAATCAGCTTCTACTGCTGAAAAGAGGCTTAAGGATTATTTTCGAAGCCAACAAAAGATTTTCCCCTTTAAGGTTTCCAAAATGTTCAGTTGGCGTTTTTCTTCCTTTCCCCCTTCCCACTACTCACTTTACCACCTGACCTTAGGCATTCCAACTTTCAGCTCTTCCCTAGTCTCGAGTCTCAAACTCACTCTACTCACTCTGATTCTACACTCAGCCCAGTGAAACTCTGATTCACTACTCAATTCTTACTCAGTTACACATTCACACTCCGCTCTCGTCTCTACACCAGTTCACATATCCAGAGACGCCCTTTGTGTCAACGGCAACGACATATCAGTTCCCGGGAATTCTCAACACTAGAATAGACTCAAGACACGTGTGGGGCACGAGGCCATCGATGGTGGATGAATCTGAAATCATCTGCTACACAGACGGCTCCAAACATTTAGATGACAACGCAGGAATGGGAATATATATTCCTGCATTAGAAAGGGAAGAATCACTTTCATTATTATCACTTTCACTCATTGCGATAAACTCATGCATTAGCACACTCGTAACAAGGAACATTAGGATACGAATATAGCTATTTATACTGACAACCAATCTGTGGTAAAAACACTGGGTAGCCCAATAGTGTGGAGCTACCTCAATGAAGAAACAAAACACTAAGTTGAGAAACTCTAACTAGGGAACACAATCACGCTAAAATGGATACCCGGACATAAGGGATATGCGGGCAATGAGAGAGCGGACGAACTAGCCAAGGTGGTAGGTAGCCAGGGGACACTTTCGTGGACCAGAACCGTTCTCGCCTATTACAATGCAACAATTGAAAGTAAAAATAAAGGAGAAAATGTGGAGTAACGTCAGTAACGAAAGAAACAACCATGAAGGAAACCAACATCCCAAAATTATGGGCATAACTAGTTATAACCTGCAACGAACCAATTGGGTACTAAGCTTAAGTAAGGTAAGACTACGAAGAATCACTGGATTGCTATCTGGGCACTACACGGTGGGTAAGACTCTCAACAGGATCAATCCCAACAGTAGATCACTATCTTAGGGAATGCCCGTTATGGTTTAGTACTAGACTCAATATATTGGGGGAGAGAATACTAAATAGCACTAGTTTGAGAGAAACCGAGTGGAAAAAGATTCTAGAATTCGTGGAGGGGACTGGTAGATTCCGAAACCCCTTTTAAAGAAGCCAGGCCCCAATAACTCTGGGGAGATGGGAAATGGGCCTGAATGGCCGCGACTTCGGTTATTGTTCCTCGGCCTTGGCTGGGACCATAGAAGCGGAATTTATGAAGAAAAAACTGCTCTAACACCTGGTTTCTTCAGAATTGTCGACAATTCAATATGCTGCTCTCGTCAGACGAAGTTTTATCAGCTATTTACACACCTTTTCTTCCACCCCGTACACATTAATAGGGATGAGTGCAATCGGAGAGTCTTATCCAATCAATGATAGTAGCAGTGACAGTGGCACATTCGCATGATCTTACGGAATTTGTACGATACTCCAACAAAGAACGAAGAATGTTCCAACTCATTTTGTCCAATTGAGGACAAATCCATTCTCAAGTACGCCAACTATTAAAAAAAAGTGCCCAACGTCTTTCGGGTCACTCGTAACTTTATTTGTGATTCACTGGTTCATTCTTTCGAAGGTGTTTTCATAGATTAAACTTCTCACATTCGAAAATTCTTGAATTCGACATTGCTCATGAAGTTCCGCTTTCACGGAAAATAAAACCCTTTTGCAGGGAAACTTCCTCCGGGACCACACGAAGAATAACAATGAAGACAATAAGAATAAGACCCAAGTTGCGTCAACGGCGACGGGTAAGGGAAAAAAAGAGAGCAATAATAATCGTAAAATCTTTGCCACTTTTGAATTGCAGATAAGCGAAAGGAGGCGGCGGTTTCATACATTCGCGAAGCTTCGCTATTTGATTGCAATTCGTTTCGAGGTTTCCCCATAAAAATCCCGTCCTTAAAAAAAAGAAAGGTGAGAGGAGAACATAAAGGGCAGCGCAGAAGTTGTTAGCAATATAACTTGGTAGTTTACTGAGCTGGAGGAGGAATTTAAATAAAAGTCTTCTTTTTTTTCGCCGGCCCTTCGCACGAGCCAAAACAAATTCGATTAAAGTAAGTTCGAACCTCTCTTCATGTTTCCCTCTACTTTTTTTTTTCGTCCCTTCATACGGTAGACTTTCGAACAACCAAACAGCATTTACAACTGAAGTCGAAAGCGTTCAACTACCACGGTGGAGTTTATTGGAGCAAAAACTGAGAGGAGACTCAGGCCGCCTGACTCAACAATGGCGTTTGCAGGAGGGCTTACTCTTACACGAAGAGAGAGAGCGAGTCGTCGGAAAACCTTTCATGGCGGGAATCAGTATCGAGTTCAAATGTCTGACGAGACGCATCGCACAACTTCCCTCAACCCCACGTACGTTCTTCCCAATCCAACCAACCAATTTAGTTTTCATTAAACGTGACATATTTTACATAACACTGGTGGGGCTTAAGATTCCAACATTTATTGAGTGCAAAGACCAGTGCTGAGTAACCAGTGCTTTTCTGCAACGGTGTGCTCATAGTTTCAAAATGATTGGGTAAATACTGTGAGAAACATTTGAAAGTAAAACGGTGGTGCCTTGAACTCTGGAATTTCTAGAGTTGCTCTTCATTATTTCATGCGCGTTATCACACTCTCATTGCACAGGATATTGGACTACCACTCCAATTTTCTTGAGAAAATTAACACGAAAAAACTGGGCGAAAACCCAAAGTATTGAGGTTTTATTATGCTCCTCTCATAATTTTCCTACAAAGAGACTTTTCTGATAGCGTCATGTATTTCGACTAATTTAAAGGGGGAGATAGGGGATTATTAACTACTCGCTGGGTTGCACTTTTATAAACTGATGTTTTTATTGAAACAATCTAGAAACCTACCTACGAGTGGATGCGCGTGACGTAAGAATAAAGGAGCTTGATGCGTCATCACAACATCCTTCCTCTTTTAGGTAAAAGGTGAGCGAGACTGACATAATTCCTAGTAATCGAAAAGGCGGTGTAATGATAATCGAACATCATAAAGGCATAGGCTTATCAAATCGTGACATGGCGGCGCCTCGTTTCATTCGTTGAATCAGTATGAGTTCGAGCTAGGTTATAAACAATTACTTCGTTAATTGCTATCATTTTCGTTAACTTCCACTGCTTTAGTATACTTCTTATTTTTATAATTTTCTCTCTTACTTTCGTTTCTATTTTTAACAAAACAACCTATTTCAAAATGATTATATCCATTGCAAAAGGTACATCGTTTTCCGTAAGCAGAACATTTTCGAGCTTCGTGAGCTGATCCACATTTTTTACAGCAATATTCTGTTTTCGAAATTTGAAGATTTTTCCTTATAAGCATGCTTATTTGGTACCGTTTTTATAGACTTGTTTCGAATGGCATCTATATCACTTGTTTGTGAAGATCCTCCTGCGATGTCCTTTATTTCGGTCTTCCGTGATTCGTGCAGCTTACAGATCTTGGTTGTCTCTTCGAGGTTCAGTTTGTCTCCTACATCCAACAGTTGGTTCAGTAGGTCTTCCTCCGATATCTGAGATATGATGCGGTCTCGGATCATATTATCCCGTTCCTCGAAATCGCAAGTCGCTGCTGCTGTTTTCAAATTTGTGATGAATTCGAATAAAGGTTCACCTTTCTGCCATGAAAGTCTATTGAACTTAAACCTTTCATGCAGTACATTTCTCCTGGGTGAAAAGTATTCGGCAAAGGCTCCAACTACATCTTGATATTTTGTAAGCACTGCAGCTTTACTCTCGCCTGTATTAAGTGCTTCTTCTCTATCTGTTTTTAGCGTATTGAAAATCTCGATACCTCTTTTACCCAACTGGTTTAACATGATCGCGATTTTAACGTCATCTTTTTCGTTACTCTTCTTCGATGCGATTAGATGAAATCCAAACGCTTGGGACCAATCCGTCCACTCCTTCTTCATATCATTTGCTTCAAAGTTGAAGTGTTGAGGTGGTTTAGTATCGCACATTTTACTTATTTCGATAACCTGTTTTTTTAAAATTTTGTTATAATTGTCCTCGTGGCTGATGGCGGCGATGTACCATGGGTTCGCCTACACTTCGTGATCCGATAACGGTACGTTTTCTCGGTTTTTAAGAAGTAAGCCCTCCATTTTTTAACCCGAATGAAATCTCGGTTTTTAACGAGAAAAAATTAAGTAAGAATCTGACGCTAATTCTGACTAATTTAAAGGGGGAGATATGGGATTATTAACTACTCGCTGGGTTGCTCTTTATAAACTGATGTTTTTATAACATAACAGCGTGACGTAAGAATAAAAGAGCTTGATGCGTCATCACAGCATCATGTCATTTGATATTGTTTGTGCCCAAAGTTGATCGAAATCCTGAGAACCAATCTTGAAGTAAAAATAATTTGGTGTTCAGAACACTATGATAAATATAGTTAGTTTTAGGCGGTTCATTGTTGATGTGTAGGCTAAGGTTGATTGGAGATGGCCGTGGCATGAGTTTGAGCATCTCGATAAAATCCCGAAATTCAAGCGCTACCAATTTCTACATCAAACGTGACGTTATATATTACCAAGTTTAGGTAGACTGAGTGAAAAATTGCCGAATATGCGTGGTGCTAAGGAAAGTTGTATGATGCGTCCACCAGATATTTTAACATGATGCAATGAGAAGGAAAACAATTAAACGTGAAACACCAAACAATAACTACCATTAATGGTGACTGCGGTTAGTTATGATTCAATTCCACCCATATTTTAGCAGCCCGTGTAGATCTGCATGTTGTTTATCAAATTAGAATTAATTCGGTTCACAGCCTCACAAACACACTTCTTGAATTAAACAAAATTTATTTATAATATGTTTAATTTTTTCGCGCTCAGTCGACGATTGATCCCAATCAGAAATCGTAGTCCCAACATGCCAAGTTATTCTACAAGTCTTTCCGGGTCTACCCGCCCGTTAGTTTACCGTTTGATAGTCACACGGAACATTTATGTGAGCGTTGCATTGTGCAGGAAGTCGTTCGTTTTATCGCGTTGTTAACGATCGAAAACACCCGATTTCATCTCCTTCGGTGTTCACAGAAAAAAAAAAAAAATACCTTGAAGCTCGATCGCTCGCCAACTCGTTAGCGAATGTCGTCTTCACTTGAAAACTCCCTTTTCTAGCAAATTGAATAAAAAGAGTTTCCTTGAGAGGTCTCTCAAAGCAATGAAACAAATCTTATTTCCGAAGCCGAGAGCACGGTTCAACGGCTCTTGTAGAACGTAACGGCAAATCAGGGTTGTCTCTAACAACGAGGGGATTTTGTATCGTCGACCGACTACTAAAGGTAGTTTGCAAGATTGTAACGGAGGATACCGTTCTACAATATTCTCCCCATTACCGCAACGAGGGGCTCCGATAGAAGTGGATGTGCTATCAGACAGGGCTTTACAACTTTTAAGGTGGGCAACATTTGGGTACAGCCATCGAGATTAATTAGAGAGACAAGGCGGAGCTGGGCGTAGGTTGGAATCTAATTTGGAATGAAATTGATGTCTATCGGTTGATCTCTCGCTATTGTTTTCTTGTTAATTGTTACGCCCTGTGAAGGAACAATACGCCCAACTCCGACGCCTGATTCATCGTCTCCTATGTACATTTACAACGCAGGACTGACCTTTTATCTTCCCCGCTTTGGGGTTTTCGGTAGCCACCAAAGGTTGTCGTAACTTAACACTTTCGAATTGTAACTTATTGTTTCCACGATTCACCACCGCCACCGTTCACCGCTCACCTACTTGATCGATACCAAATTAACCAGGAATAGTAAGAGCGACACGAAATAGCGAGAACGCCAATAATAACGAATATGAAAGCTGTTCACAGAGTTAATTAGATTAATCTTGTGGTGTAACGGATAAATAGAATTGCACTACGCTCAAAGAATTAGCCTTGAAGTCATCTGTGCTGGCAAAAATGATACGTACAAATGGGAATGAAACGAGAGAGTGGGAGTTCAACATCATAAGCAACTGTTCCACACAGGTGTAGAAGTGATTCTGGTTTCTGAGCTTAGTGTTTGTATGTATGGGAGAGATAGTGGTAATGTATGTGTGAGGAAAGGATTGTTTGGGCACCCCACCCTGTCGGATATATGCAAACGGCCTTGTATGATCTCAATTACGGGGACAGGAGTTGTTTTCCACCGACGAAGTACGGCGGAACATGAAATGTTTGTTTCCTCTCCTTTAACTTCCTTCGCTCTTGAAGGGCCTTCCGCGCTCCATAATCCCTTGATGTTTAGTTGCGAGTCTGCATGTTTTCCGCGTTGTGCGAATTTCCTTCGATTTTATATTCCTTTCTTTTTCCCCTTCTGCCCCCCCCCCGCGCGTTGATTCTTCGGGTCCACGTCCTTCCAAGACCGACGTTTCTTCTCTTCATTGGAAGGAGACCGCTACTACCTGCCAAACCCAAGGTGAGTTGTTCGCACGTTTTTTCTCATTCATTTTGTGTTTGCGTTGGGGGGACATTCTTTGGGCGGCGGGAATCTGCTTCTAATATCTGGATCTTAATTCTTCATTCATGGATGCCTTTACTGGAAATTTCTGGTAGAGCCCCTGTAATCCAAATCATTCATTATGTCGCTCACATCATTTTGCGGAGGAGGTTGGAGGGATGGATCTCAAGGTTGTCTTGCGTTTTGTTGTTCAGCTCTACTTGAGCTGAAGTTGAAACTGGTAGGACACGCGGGGGCCCATGTTCACCCACACAATAGGCCCAGTTGTGCACTGTGGATTTTCCCAGTACCATCAAGGAAGAGGAAAACATGAAGCCCCTTAAGCCCATGTATATTTTAACCAAATAATCCATCCTATTCTTCAATCACTTTATGTAAGCCAGCTAGAAAACAGGTGAACAAAAATGTGACGCGACAATCCAAACCCTTCGATTCAGTGGAGGATCGTCCGGGGCATTTATGCTGACTGGCCACCTCAAATGCCCCAATTCGCTCGAGACTTTGCTGCCGTCAGTTGTAACCGAGCCGTTTCCCTCCCACCCAGTTCCCAGTTTGTGCCGGTAAAACATCTCCGAATGTAATTCACGAATAAAAATCCTTGTTCGAATTGCATTTGGCTTCTATCGGACTACTTCCCGACTCACCTAGTGAGATAGAGCTATCAATATTAATACCCCCCGTAACGACGGCTGCTTTGAGGAAAGCAGGACAGATGTACAGGAGCTTCTGATCTACCAGCATCTCGCGCACATCTACATAGAAAGGTCAATGCTCAACTAGCATCGCAGCAGCATAAACCTACTAGTCAGCGGAAACCTACGGACCGTTCATCTCACAATGAACCCCATCATGCATCACCATCGACATCTTCCCGCGTGTCTGTCCCTGAATGATCTCTCAAACAACGCATCCATGGAAACCACGCGCCTTCAAAATGGCCTGGTGAAGACAAAACTCCATCGCCAGTGTCACATCCCTGCCATATCTGCGGCAAACATCATTGGGTAAAAAAAAGTGCCCACGTTTCCTCAACTTCAGCCAGGAGGCTTGAAGAGTTGCGTGGAAGTGCACAATCTGTGTACGAATTGTCTGGCAGCCTCACACACGCTCAAGAGCTGCCACCCAACGTACACGTGTGAGTGCTGCCAACACAGGCATCACACCCTGCCCCACCCCATGAGCCAAGACGCCGCACTTGTTCCCAAAAGTGCAACTAACCAGACGGAGCACTACCCCTTCTGAAACACCTGAGGGCAGGTGTCCTCTGAGGAGAAGGGGAACTCCGACTTCCCTTACTCAGAGAATCGTCTTTCGCCAAGAGATGGACCGATTCTCTGAACCATGTCTCTGAACCATTGTCAACCGCGGTAAAGACGACAGCTCACCACGAATTATCAAAAGTTTCAACACAAATTGATGGCATTTTTTCTTTCATTATGAATTTCGCTCATTAACGCTCACCACATTAAAGGCATAGAACAGACATTACATATTTTGAATCCCTGGGCCTCTGAAACGTTAAGTATCAAATTTTGAGGAGGGGTCAAAACATTTTCATCGTAATGTTTGGTAATTTATTGTGCTGCTCTCGTCGTTTTCCCACAAAAGGAAATGTTATTGTATCGTTGAGTTGTTTTGAGCTGTCTATGCAAGAAATCTCATCGAAATCAATGAATCCGTTTTTGTGAAAACAAAGTTTGATGTTCGGCTCAGTAGTTTTGAGTGGATTTAGGGTCTCACGACGACCTGTGGGCCATATGTTGAGTTTGAGGTGATTTGGCTCGACTGGTTTCTCTCAATCGTTCACAGGCACTCGCAAAACTTTCTCCCAAATAGTGGTTTTCGGAGTAAGGTCTGAAACGTCGAAATCTGAAGAGAACTACTTCTTTTTCTTTTGACATTTTTGGTCTTTACTTTGCTACATAAACTCGAAAAGTGTAACGGCCAATCGTCACGAAATTTAACCTTGAGGCCGATTGGACAAGGCAACGTTTTAACCCGAGTTTCAACCACACCCCCTTTGGCGTAATGCATAAGGCATAGGTCTCCTAAACCGGAAGTTGTGGGTTCGAGTCCCACCAGGGTTACAATTTTTTTGTTGACATTTTATGTCTTTACTTGGCTACATAAACTCGAAAATGTAACGTGGGATACGTAACGGAGAATTTACTACGCTAAAGGATAATCGATGCGATCGCGCAAAAACTTGAGTTCCCTTCAGTGCTTCAAGTTCCAAGAGCTTCTACGTTCAAGAAACGTCACTTAGAGAAATGGTATGTGTGTCATTTATCACCATCTTTGCTCGTCCTCTTTCTTAGACGAGGGCTAAATATCGAGTTGCAGTTGTTTGGTTTGCTCTTACATTGCACAGGCTGGCTGAACCCCAAGAGATAATCAAAATAATGCACTACACTTTTGTACACCATAAAAAGATCAACAAAAAATTCCGGAATGGTACATTTTTCCAGCTGATCACATAATTTCGCTCCTTTTTTTTGCGGCCAGAATATTCGTGGGGCTGAGGAAAGTGTTGTTATGCACCATGAGGTTTTTGTTTAGTGTTCTGGAGTTCGCGTATTGGAATTGAAGCAGCTTCGGTCATTTTCACACAAACGAACATTTTACTTGAGTGTGAGTTCATTGAGAGCTGATCACACATGAAATGTAATCAAAATTGTCATAGACGTTCCAAAGAAAAAAAATGTTTGATGTGTTTAATCACTATAATTGTACTCGTTTTTCGCAGATTTTGCTGAAGCCAATATTTAGTTTATCGTTCGTTTATCCAACTTGAGCTACATTCCTCTATAGTAACCACAGATATACACATCGTTTCCTCTAATGGTGTCGTCAGTACTGGAAACTGGACAACTTCATCAAAGCTCAATTTTTTCAGCGATTACATAACGTTCCTCTCTACTCTGTAAAGGTAAGAAAAATGAATAACTCATTCTTCTCGTTCCAGATTTCATACCTTCAATCTACTCAAAAACAAAAGAACTGCCGAAATTGAAACTTCTTCCAGATCGACTTACACAACTGTTTATGATGAAAAATACAAAAATCGGAGATCATTGAAATATTTATTGTGTATTTTTTCATAACTAATCACTACGTGATGAATATTTTCCATCTATAATTATTTCCTCCATCGTTGCCTGAGCCGTTGATTCTAATGAACTAGCGATGTTAAATTACGTTATTCCAGTTGATCAAACGCCCCATTTTTACACTTCTTTATTCTTTTTGGCGTTCTCCATCGTTATCAAGAATTGATAATATGAAAACGCCGTTTTGAGCACCTGGAATTGATCAGATATTGACGTAACGAATCATCGAAATGTACTGAACAATCATAAGACAAATGTTGTGATGTTAACATTAAAAGTTCATTCCATCAGGTTTCAATACGACAAACTGATACGGGAAAAATGTTCAGAGATCGCAATTAATTCTCAGACAAGAGTACTTCTCTTACTCTTTGGAGTTTAAAACTAAAATGTACAAAGAGAGTTATGAGACGGTGTGCCAAACTCCACTCACGTTAATAAATGTGCTGAGGTCCATTTCAATCACTCCTCCAAACTTCATCGGCTTCATAGCTCTTGACATCATCGTCATCAAATTTTTCCTTTTAGGTTTATCCCCTTCTGGCCAATTGGACATGTAACAACTGGCAGCGACGTTGGTCGCCTTCGGAAAAGAAAAATCAGTAGATAGAATTATTGAACTCACGTTTTTACTCACGCGCAATAATTACCTTGAGCGTCATCTCGTTGCTGTACCATGAATACATGAACAGATTGCAAGTTATGGTGCAGCTGGCCATCATAAGTGAACCGAGCAACATTGAATCGCTCTGTTTGTTCTGAAACGATCGAACGAAATATCAATTCTAGTCGCGATTACAATGAGCAACGTGTATTTTGTCTTAATGGTCACTTAAATTGTTGGTCACTGTTTCAATGGTTCTTGAAGTATCATAACACGTCTTCGCACACGATTTAACAAACGTTAAAGAAAATGCTGTTAAAAGTTACGTGAGCGATGGAAGTTTTTCTCTAGATCAGTTTTTCCCAATATTTTTGTTCCATATCCCACTTTTAGCGTTTATACTTTTTTTTTGTCCCCTTATATAATTTAAAACAAATTTAAGAAGTTATATTATATACAAGTTTACTTAAAAAAATATAAATGATAGGTTTCAGTTGGAAATGATCATAAAATATTATCAAAACAGTAAGTAAAATTTCGAAACATATAATAAAGAAATGAAATTAAAAAATGGAGTAATTTTAAATCTGACTTTTTAATTGAGTTAGTGTGATCCTTGCGCTTGATGCTCACTACAAAGAGATTTTATATTAGGCTCCAATTTAGTCAGCTTTAATCGTAAGTCTGCTTGTTGTGTTATATCCAGTCGATTTTAAAAAAATCGTTTACCGCACTAAATTCACATTCAGCTAAATATGAAGATGGAACCGGTAGAAAACGTTTTCTGGCTGTTGTTAAACTTATCAGAAATTGATTTAGGCGCTATAATGGCGCTGTTAGGCGGGTTTACAACGTCCGGGGTTGCCGAGACAAGTGGCATACTCTGCAGTGAATCACCCATTTGATATATTTTGGCGGTGTTTGGCCGGCCGAATTGGTTGGGTCTTCGCCCTCCAAAATGTCCATGCACTAGCCTTAACATAAACTCATTGTTTCCCCAAGCACTTTCGTTCTCAACCCCTTTGTTTGTACCTGTGGAAAGCCGAGCTCCTCAGTTATTTCCAAGTGACAACGGATTTCCCTTGCCCTGGACTTTCTCATCTATCTTTTCCACCCCTTAATTTTATATTCCTCCTCACCACAGACAGTTATTTCCATGTCATTTGTAGTGATTATGAATTCGGGCGTCTCTAAATAAATAACACTTCCTTCCAATAAAAATATATTCGGGTCTGTTTCCAATAGACAGATAAGGCGTCCAGAGGAGACAGAGACTGAAACCTCTTCGATAGTGGCCACGTGCCTCCCCCCCCCGCCCTTTTCATCAGCCGAATTCGTCGTCTTCTAGCTCCTTGGGAGGAGGGTACTGCCCCGAAGGAATGGCTCCTTACTCCTGGTCACTGCTTAATTCAATCATGCCGCAACGCAGTCATCCTTCAGCTCGCGATACAGTCGTCCCACTTCCCCCAACGATTCGCCTCACAGCTCACACTACTCCCAACTCAACTCAATCTCTCTCGCTCTCTCTCTCTCTCTCTTCGTTTCTGCAATGCCAACCGGATATCGCTATTCTGTCAAGTGTAGTACAATCCTAACTTTACTGTCGTGTAATACAGTCCTAACTCACGCTCACCACGTTCATTTATATCACAGTTGCAAACTCCCCCATTCGTGCGCCCAACAGGAAAGAGTTCAAGTTCTATGAAACAAAATTCTAAATTGCCTCCCTGCAGGGTGTGGGCCCCACGTTGGGAAACACTGGACTAGAGGCATTTCTGATGCACAGTGCAGGTGACATGAAACATATCACTGACTGACGTGACGTGGGAACGAGTTGGGTGATGCGACGGCGCATAAAATTTTACGACGCTCAGTTAGGACACATCGTATGCGAGTTTTACTTTAACCGTTTCTTTGAGTTGTCGTTGCGTTTCAAAGACTTCTGATTGTGGAAAACGCCATTTGAGAATATGGGGAACACGATTTAGACAAATACGGAAGAACGAAATTTGATGTTTGGTCGAGAAACCAACGTGGGGCGCCAAAATAAGGGTATGAACAAAATCCATCAAAAAAATAATAGGCGCGTCGTATCACACAATTTTTCTTAGGTCAAATCATGTATTAGTCAACATAAATTTGCTACTAATTCAATGTATTTTTCACTTAGTTTATTTGAACTAGGTTAAACATCACTTCATGGTAGCAGAAAGCGGTAGAACTTACAGTTCTGGAATTTATTGTGCTGCTCTTGTGAGTGTCTGCATGGGCATTTTATGTTATTGTCGAGTCATTTGGAGCTGTTCACATAAAAAGTTCAATCAAAATTGCCATTGCCAGTTTAGAGAAAAAAAGTTTGGTGTTGTGATCAATATGATAACCATAGTTATTTTTGATGGATTTTGCTCATACCCTCGTTTTGACGTCCCATGGTAACCTGCAAGCTAGATATCAAAATTGAACTGATTAGGTTCCGCCGTTTTATCTCCATCGCGTTCACAGACACATAGACCATTTTCCCAAATAGTGTTATTCGGACTTAAGACGGTGTGAAACGTGAAGGTCTGAAGACAACTCAAAACTTCTTTCTCAGCAGATTACGTAACTTTCCTTTTTACTCTCGGAATGTAAAAACCCTGCAAATTATTACACAATGGTTTATTATTCTCATGAACAGCTTGACCTAGTATTAGTACTCCCCTATCCCATTCGACTCAGCATCGAATACTAGTAAACCATACGAAACATGCCCTGGCTACAATGGAACTGCGGAAACAAAACGTCTGACGATTTTGCCCCGTCGGGGAAATTGGAATGGGGGTGCTCGAAGCCACGAAAGGCGAAAGGGGAGTTGAGTGGCGGCGTCGTTGGGAGGCAAGCGGGCGGTTGCTTTTTTAATGAGACGGGCGGGGAGGGAGGGAGTTCAAACGACAAAACGCTGTAGCTCCCGCATTGTACTACGTTTCGTTAATTTTTTTAACCATTTTTTGCCCATTACAACCACGGGCATCGTCCGATCGGATTGCCGAGATGGCGGGCACAACTAGATACCAAATCGCATTTTTGGGCGAAAGAACGAAATTTGTGTGATGCGGCGCCTGATATTTTCACGACTTTTCTTTCCACTTCGGAGAGCCAAGAAAAGTAATAACCACATTTATCATAGTAATCCTACCACCAAATTGTTTTATCTCAAAACGGGAGGATCAGAATAAGTCATCAAAAACTTTGACCAAAAGCGATTTCCGTTGTTTTTTATACTTATAAATCTCACCATTCCCTAATATCCTTAAAAAACAGCTAATAAATAGCTCAAAGTTGTAGTTAAATAACCTGCCTATGCGACGAATCATTTATAGTGGTCGTTAGATAGTCAGAAGCGATGTCGGAAATTCTGGATTTCAACGTCTAACGACGTTTTGTTGACTAATTTTTTGTTTGCAGTGTTTACCCTATGATTTCGAAGTAGTATACACAAACCCTTCGCAGGAAAATTGTATTGACAGTCTCTTCAATTACCTACACCTTGATTCTTTCATGAAGCCCGGGGTATGAGAAGCAACAGCTCAATAAATTAGGCAACTGGTTGTCGTTTTCATTCTCAGTCTTTCGTTGGAGTCAATGGAATGGTTCAATTGATCTTTCCGTGTGGCTCTGTGAGGATCTGTTCAAGAGTCAACTGGCTATCCTGGTACTTTTTAAGTGTATTAGATGGCGATTATGAAGTAAACTATCCCTCAGTGAATCCATTGACGTTCGACGTCCGTTTTATCGTTTTCCGTCGATTAAATGTTATTTCATTATTTACAAGGACTAATTGGAATCCTATTTCTTTCCACTTAATTTGGAAGTGTGATACACAAGGTTTTCTTAAATCACAATAGGTTTCCCAAATTCGTACAAACAGATTGTTACTGGTGGTTGATTTGCAGAAGTTTCGTGACTGGTCTGGAGTTAGTTACATATTCGTAATCACGAGAAGTTAAAGTCGTGGATGGTCGCAGACACGAATATAAAACAAATTTGAAAACAGGGATCCGTCAAAGTGTTTGTTAGGCGACTAATTTCGAACTCGGTTCAAAAAACTGAAACAGGGCCCACCTAAATGTTCTTCTACTGTTTTTAAATTTATTTCACATCCACGTTTATTAGGGCAAACGTCCAAACATTCGATTATGAATATTTTGCTAACTTCAGCCCAATGGCAGGCATATCGTAATTAGAAGAAAATTGAAATTCCTGAACACGTCTCCGTTTGCACTACAAACATAGGAATCTTAGTAACCTCTAAACAAACCTGTTGAACTCTCTTATTGCCTTAGACCCGTCTAAGTACAGATACTCCACAAAGTGATGTTTACAACTTTGACTCAGCAAACGGGAGTGAAATATCATCCGGGGCTTTTGCTTGTGTTTAAAATATTAAAATATCCCTCATATTCCAAATCACAACAATAATATCATTAATTTGAAGCTAGTCACTTTCTGGAGGTGACTAGTTTGTGAACCCCACCCTTTCCATTCTTTTTTGGCAATAAAACCAATAGAGCCTTCAATTTCTAACCAATAAAGTTATCGTTAATTTATACCGATGCGTCGTCACTATGATATCACGCTTCGAATGCGCCTCGACCGTGAAATAGCTGAACAATATTTGAGGACTGACATCGGAGAACAATATTTGCGATCGTTGTTAATTTCGTGAAATAACGCACTCAACGCTGCAGCAGTTTGATGTCTCTCAATCATCATAGCTAGTTTGAAACTCGGTGGAATCTTTAATGATAAATCCACTCTCTCTTGGCACACGTTCAAACTTTATACTTCACTCTCCGAGGCACCTCCGTATTGTTCTAATAACTGTTACTGAAGGAACTACTTACCCCTACAACTTCGAAACAACCGATACACAACATTATGACGGTCCAGAGGACTTGCATCATCAACACAACGGTAGAACATTCCTTCAGCACGGAGCACAGTCTGAAATTACATAACATAATTTGTTGACAAATTGTTTCAAATCTTTAAAAACACACAGTAATTATTTTTATCGTAGCTCCTCGAAATGGGTTCAAATTTAAGCGAATTTATGTTGAATTTTCGTTTCAACTGCTACCGAGAATAAACACGAAGAAAATGTTTTTCGAAGAAGTGAACCATTTCTCAAATGAATTATAGATCTAAGTGTTCTCGTGGATTACTATTAAGTACCGGTACTTTCACGTTTCTCCGAAATATATCGCAGACGTAGTAGCATATTTCTCAAACGATGCAGAGCAAGCAAGCGTTGGAGGGAGTTTATCAGGGAGGTCGAACTTCGCCCAAGCCTTTCAAAAAGTTATATTAATGACTAACTGACCCGACAGACTTCGTCCTGTCAAAAAGATTTGTAATGTGGCAGTTTTTGTGCCTACGTATTTTAAAAAATTCTCCTGAACAAAACCGTCACCCTGGTGATAGGGCGTTGTGAATAAAAAATAATTAAATAAAACATATATAAGGATTTAAAAGTAAGTAATCGCTTTATTGTTAATCATGTGAATCATAATTATTATTATTATCATTGTAGTGCTTTGTGGTATACGATGTTTTTTGTTTGATTACCTGGCGCATAGATAAACAAATCTGATGGTTTTCCAACACGGGAACAGGCAACATACAATTGACCATGTGAGAAACATGGGTTTTCTAGATTAATACCACAAACACTTAATGATTGCCCCTGGGACTTGTTTATAGTCATAGCAAAAGCAAGCCGCACTGGAAACTGTAGTCGTTTAAACTCAAATGGCACATCAGTCGGAATCATTGGGATGCGCGGTATGAGAACATCTTCTCCTTTATACTTTCCTTTGAGTATAGTTGCTTCTATAACATTAGAGAAATTGGGTTATATCCGCCAGTAGGCAAATTACTAAAGTTAACGTACCTGTTAGGTGAGTCCGTCTCCTCTGGCTTGTGAGTTACTGTGGGCAAGCGCTTTCGATGAGGAGTACTGACTTAACGGCCAGACGATGATGTCTTTACATCGAAAGCGCTTGCCCACAGTAACTCACAAGCCAGAGGAGACGGACTCACCTAACAGGTACGTTAACTTTAGTTCTATAACATTGTTTAGTAATTTTTTTATCGCTAACCGTGTACCGTTGCAAAGACGCGGTTGGTTGATATTTCGCAACATTATAACCACCGATCCAACCTTTAATTGAAGATTGTGAGGTGGCAATCCTGGCCAATCCAGCGAGTTTAAAAATTCCGGTGGATAGTTGACTACATCATCTTGATTAGTAGCCGAATCAACTGATTTATATATCAACAATTGTAATTTGTTCTTGAATAAATTACAACAGAAGAGTGTCTCTCATGAATAGGAAAAGAAAATATTCGCCAAACTGCTTCATTACTACTGACATAGCGGCCCATATGGTATTGGGTAACTTCATCATTGGAATTCTCTGCACCAATTCCAATCACAGCCATATCACTCCCTTTGGTTACATATTTGCAAATGTATTTAATAGATTTCACTGAATGGCAAGATTCAACGTTGATGTGTGCTTTGAATGTCTTTGATAAAATGGGTGAATATGGAACAATCCAACGATTATCTATTTCAATATCTTGTTGATTTAATTTGACAATTGTTGGTTTTCCATTGTCTGCTGTCTATCTGCGACGATACAATGGATAACCGTCATTACCAGTAATTGTTTCCGATATTAATGTCCGTGGATATCGTTTTGAACATTTAACATCTGCAAAAGCAAACTCAGTAGATTAGGTAACAGACAACTTATATCCTTATTCTTATATATGTTTTATTTAATTATTTTTTATTCACAACGCCCTATCACCAGGGTGACGGTTCTGTTCAGGAGTTTTAGTTACAAATCATTTGTATGGGAAAAAGGGCTATTTTTAGGGTTTTTCCAGCAATAATTCTGATTTTTCTCGCCGTAAAAACCATCCTTGAACTTCAACGAACATTTAAAAAAAAGATTTGGCCAAATTGGTCCAGGCGTTGTTGAGTTATGCGCTTACCAACACATTTTGCGATTCATTTTTATATTATAGATGGGGTTTAGTGTTTGGGGTGCAAAACGAGCACCCAACGGCTGAAAGAATCAACCCGTCTATGCCCCAGGGTGTGTATTGGGCCCTAGTGTTTATCTTGTATTGCCACGATCCACCTCTCCAGGCCGAACCTCACTTTTTAGCTTTCTACGCTGGTGACCGGATTTGAGCCGTCTGTCATACAGGCGCTTAAGAAGCACACGCTCAACTGCAGATGTACACCCAGGAATTGGACAAATGGGGCGCTAGACGGAAGTTGGCGATTAATCCAGGAAAATCAGCTGCTGTCCGCCAAAAACTGAAATTGTGGACCCACTCTACGCTATTTACAGGACTCAAGTTCTAATTTTATATTGTGGGTACGTGGGAATTATCCTGGACCGTCGTATCACGTTTGCAAATCGTGCTTGTCTTTTTCAGCGCCTAAATAAAAAAATCTTGCCAACTCACGTCCCTTTTGAATAACTCACTAGATCAATAAAGTCGTGATGAGTGCTGATACGTCCCATTTAGATCTAGGGTCTTCTGGTTTGAAGTACTTGCTTGAGTTACCCGCCGGTAGGGGGACGAACCAATCCTGACTGACCCTGGTAAACGCTCAATCACCTACGACTGGGTATGCTAACAGAGATAGGTGTAGGGTACTCGTAACAAGGCTGAATAGTACAGGGCGTATAACCATGTGTATCGCTAACAACCCACTCGGAGCACCAGACGACACCCCATTGTATTCTAGCCTTCCACAGGCATAAGGGCTTGTGGAACCAATATATGGAGACCAGTTATCAAACAAATTTAAAAAATGTTGTGAACACTTCAAATGCGGAGAAATCCGATGACATCCAGACAGAGCTCTGGCGCGGGAGTTGGGGTGGAACCCACACCCAAACACCTGCCACGCCCCCTACCTATCCAGATGGATCGCAAGCTCTGGAGGGGTGGGACGCGTTTGGCCCTGAGCCCTACTCCAACGGTCTTTCAAGCCAAGTTCTATGGTATCACCACCGGGGCAATCATAATGCGTGAGAAAGGCTACAGCAATATAACTATCAACATATTGACCGATAGTCAAGCGCCTTGTAAGGCGCTGATGAACAGCTAAACAACGTCAAAACTGGTGCGAGAGTGTAGGATGTTGCTCAACTCCTTAGCAAACGCAATTAGAGTTGATGTGTTTTGGATTCCTGGGAAATGAATTGGAAATGAGAACGCGGACCATCTGGCCAGATGCGGTTCGTCTACTGTACCTTCCCATTGTGTGATTGTGATTGTCACTAGTCAAGAGGAGTGTGAGGGAATATGTCAGAAGAATGCATCAGACAGCCTGGAATGCTGCGAGAGTAAGGCACTCTAAACGCTTTATTTCAGAGAAAACCCGTGAGGTAAGACAGAACCTTCTGAGGATAGATACCTAAGGCCGATTGTGAGGATCATTACCGGGCATAGTCGACACCCCTCAGTTCAGATGGAGTGGCACGGATGAAGAGACTCCTTACCATGTCCTGTGCCCGAAACTTGAGGGGTAGCGGTTTCTGGTCTGTGGTACCAACCTGTGAGACATCTAGACTGGCACAATAAGTCGTTTGGCTGCGGTGCATATCCCACCTGAAGGACAGTCAGAATGCTATGTATACCCGCAGCTGAGCCAAACTTCTTCTATTCTGCCAGTAACAATGAGCCCAACCAACGCAGCTTTACTTCTCTTGTTATAATTCTCATCTTCCTCAGAGTTATGTGAAGACACCAGTGGTTACGCATCTCACAATAATGAAGAACGGTAAGAGATAATAGAGGTGCATTAAGCCCAGAGTATTCCCCTGCAGGCTCACCACAGCTAACTTGTCTAATTCCACTTTGACCGAAACCTGGATCCTCCCACATTTCCTGTACATTCTGCTGAACACTTTCCTTGGTTGATGAATACCGCTTTATATCTTCTCTTAACGTCATTTGTATGGGTTCACTCAAGCGAAAACTTTTAGACTGGATTATAGTTTATGTGTATTTTTGAGGAATCATGAACAATGCATTTTAATGCAGTACGTGTGACTCTCACTTCAGTAGTTTACGGTGGTGCGAAATACAGTATTCGATGGTTATGCCACCACTTTTCCCCCTCGAGATGTCCATTTCGAACAAATTGTGTTCCAGCACGTCGAATTGAGACAGTATGATTTCACTCGTACAGTAGAAGGTTGAATCGTACATGTTGATCGCATGCCCGAGCGATGCCACGCTCATCCACTGAAAATTAAGTTCGAGAGTGTATTTACGACGAAACGATATATTTGATGTTAGTACGCAAAATCGTCCAACCTGGTAGACGTAAGTGCCGAACCATCCTTCCCAGGTGTCCATGAAGCTCGGCCAAACGTCCATAATTGGCGTCCTTTCTCCAAAAAGGGCGTTGACCAGCGGTGTGAGGAGCCAATTGGCGACGAGTATCGACGGCTCTATCAAGAAAAACCACCAAACGCACCACGCTTTTTTGAACCTTCGTCTGAGTGCGAGTTCAAGGTTTCTGTTCACTCCGCGACTCACGGCGTCCGTCAACATATCTGGAATGGAGATTGATTGACAGGAAATCGTCATAACAAATTACCATTCCCCTCAGCTCCGCGCGAATTCTGCAATTTTTACCACTAGGATTACTATCACCAACTATGTTGAATTTGATCGTTGCCTTTTCTTCATTCTCCTTTACTTCTGAGTTGGAAAAACCGTGGTATTGTTCTCTCTGCAGTAAACGCATCTGTCTTGGACAGGAGTGACAATCAGAAAACATCAGTTCAAGTACGAAACAGGGCCCTTTTGTCATTGCGATGGGATAGTGGTGAGCCTATTGTGACGACGTTCCTTACGTAATAAAAGACGTCGTATCAACCAGCGACTTTTGAGAAGCTGTGTATGACTTTCTTTGGAAGTTCCACTGTGGGTTCAAAAAATCCGTGGGGTATGTCCTTGAAGCGCCTGGCTGCTACGGCTAGGCATAGGATGTGGTATGCCTGTCTGGAGTGGCAATGCCCAGTAAGTTCCAGTGTGGTCAAAGTGGAAATTCCATTGGCCCTTGGACTGGAAGGCGTGACGAGCATTTTTTTTTAGTTGTAGCTGAGCAAGTTTTGGATTTTTTTCACACGATTCCTATTGGTTCAAGTGGTTTTTTGTTGCTCCAATGTAAGGCTCAGGCTTGATGTGAAGGGGTTTTAGGCCTGTTTTAGTAAGAATGTGGGCCTTTCCATGGCTTCGATGAGCTGGAATCCAAACAAGAGAGACCCTATCATGTGCACTGAGTCGGGTGAGTACCAGAAAACATCCCAATGTCTGCCAGGATGTGAAGGCGTGGGCTATAATGGAGTTCACAGTAGCTCGGCTGATCCCCTTGCTCTTGAGTCATTTGGCCAGGATATCTTGGGCACAGATATTTATAGTACACTCGTAGCGGATTGGCAAGCCTGAAGCCCATAATACCCTCACCAGCCTTCCTCCCGCCCATTACAGAATCGGTATAATAGACCAGATAGCCCGTTTCAGTAGAAAACGGCTCCGTGTTCCACTGCTCCCCTGACCCAGACACTGAATGGTAGTTGAAAGTGTTTGCCCTCTGGCATGACGTTAGTAGCAAGGACTGCAGTCTTCTATTTTGAATTTTACTGTTTCTACCGAAGCTTGTCTTACCCTGTTGAAGACATTACTTGTCTGCAACAGCCTGAATGTGTGCGGAGGTGTAAAATATTCAATAGTACTTCTATTTGAGCAGCGGGGCAGGTATTTATAGTCTCAGTAATTGCAAGTCAACTCTATCTTCCTAGTTTTTTGAGCTTTTCTTGAACTGTGCAACGGTTTATCGCCTTCCAACATGCAATGCAGGCGCATGAAACTCTGTGTTGTATTAAAGTGAATCCATCATATTTGGATTGAGGCCCCATGATTTACCACATATCTTCCTGTGTCGGAATAAGGTCCTCAAAGTGAGGCATAGTCCGAATTTTGACATTCATCAGGGCAGCTGGTTCAATCAAAAGTCGATCCGAGTGATTAGTACTTTGAGCCTGCCGCCTCTTTTGAATTGGAGTACTATTTGCTCGTTCGAATAATTGACCCTGAATGTTTGTTGATTACTGTGGTGCATGGTATATTTTGTATGTTCAACTTGACTCACATGTGGGATGTGTGACGCACTCTAGTAGGTGATTACCAGATGTTCAGGTGGTTCGGTTCCCGATGGTGTCTCGGCTTCGCCTCGTCCCCCATTCTTATTCTCGCATCGCTTCCCTTTAGGTATTGCGTCGTATCGAAACTGATTTGTTTTACAACGAGTACAGAGTGATATTTCTTTATTTCTCGTCGTGTTTAATTGACTTTAAACCTTTTACTATCACTAAAAGAATTTCGAACTGGTAAGTGTACTTTGAATATTTACAGTATTTTGACTCGGCTTGTATCAGAATGATAGTCTCATTCACCTCTGAAGTAGCCTCGTTTGAACCGTTTAGCTGGCATCGTGCATGTCCGTCATGTGGGGTTGCCTTGTGCAGCACATATACAATGTGTGAATTACTTGCCCAGGATAACCTTGAGATATATAACCTTTGTGATCAGTTTAAGTCTCGCTCCAGAGACATTGTGAAATGGCACTATTTCTAGTTTTCTTCGTTCACAAAAAGAAACCGTGGTCATCTTAAGTAGGGGATAAATGACAGAGCGAAATCAAAATGAAAGTTTTGGCCCAATTGGAGTGGAGGAAGAAAACCACGCCCCCTGGCCAATCGTACTATAGTACCAGGTTTTTGGCCACACCCCTCGAAAAATCACGTTGTAGTACATTGTTTGTTATCCCCCCACCGTTTCCCTGTACCTCCTCTACTAGAATTATTAACCAATCGTACTATAGTACGACCTTTTTTACCCCCACTTCGCGACCGAGTTTCCGGAAGTTGACCACCTCTCCTTCCATCCTTCCCACCCACCATTCAATAACGTTATAGTATATCATTTTTTATCCCCCACCCCACCCTTTTACACTCACCATCATACTTATTAACCGATCGTATTAACTGACCCCCACCACCTACCACAATTTCTTAACTTCTCCTTTCACCTTTCCCAACCAACCAATTACGTAATAACGCAGTTACGTATGTAATTTTACCCCCTCTTTCCGGCCTTCTCCCATGAGCCTCCTGTACTGTAGTAAGAATCCCCCCCCCCCTTTCGGCACCAAAATTCAAGTCTGGATGACGTCACTTTTAAAAAAGTCCTTCCTTGTGATCGAACGCAGTACCTTTCATATTATACTAAAGTTAACGTACCTGTTAGTTGAGTCCGTCTCCTCTGGCTTGTGAGTTACTGTGGGCAAGCGCTTTCGATGTAAAGACATCATCGTCTGGCTGTTAAGTCAGTACTCCTTAAGGACAGTACAAGCCAGAGGAGACGGACTCACCTAACAGGTACGTTAACTTTAGTAATTTGCCTACTGGCGGATATAACCCAATTTCTTTCATATTATAGTTGGACGTTCTTTCCAATAGGCCACCAACGTATCATTGAAGAATAATGTGAACTTGTGGTATAAATGGGACAGACGTGACATCATCCTTGTGGGGCGCTAGAGGCGAGTTTATCTGACGCATGTTCACGTGATCGTTCAAGGGACTCATCAACATGATGTAATAGCAGCTGCCCCAGGCTACTGCGTAGTATTCTCGGATTGTTTAATAGCTGAGATGTTTTAAAATATGATGCAATAGCATGACGTATTTACTGGACTACTATGCAACTAACCAACGTTTAGCCTGAAAGCCAATATTAGTGGCATGAGTAGGAGCAGCTCAATGAATTCATGTATAACATTGGGCTACATTCTATCAAGTTCATATAAACTGAAAACATATTTGGTTAGTTGCTGGAGTGATAGAATTGCCGAATGCACGTGAGCTGAGGAAGGTAGAGTAGGTTGTATCTTGCACCACTTATTCTCAAGCGCCATTTCTTCGAAACCTAAGCATGTGACAGATACTAAACAATGTCCCACTTCGCAACCCTCAGAAAAGTAAAATTAAATGACAATGGATCTGGGATGCGCCACTTACCATCCAAATCCTTCCAAATGCTCCGAATCTCCTTTCTGTAGTAGACGATCGCGCCAATTTTCCCCATTCCGAGATAAATTATAGCGGCGCAAAAAACCGCCAAGAGACTCTCCATCACGTTTTGGGATCTGTAGAATTGAAGGCCGATGCCGAACATCGTGGCGAAACTGAAGACAGCGTTGGAGACCAAAAAAGTGCCACGCAGGATTTTGACAGCGACGACAGCGGACGGAGTTTTGCAGTCCTCAGCCCACCAACCGAAGATGTTCATGTAGTTTTGTATGGGCCAGTCCCAAACTTCTGACAGAGACCTGTCTCTCCAAGGGCGTTCGAATCGAAAGAATTTCACTGAATGATACAAAAAATAAGAAATAGCTTCGAGAGTGAATAGTGGAAATTAAAAAAACGTGGAATTATTTTAGAGTGAAAAAACATTCAGAGTATTATACACGTCTTTCTCTTAGCACAATCACTACCTAACACGCGAACCTAATCACTTTCAGACTCAAGTTGTTTTGTTTTGTTTTTTTGACATAGCAGACTTTATTGATCCGAACGAGGCTCCGTATTAACCGTAACATCTAGGCAGAACCGCCGATTATTTGTTTAAAGGTTTTTCAGATCTCGCATACTAAGAGGCCACCTCCCTACTGTGGAACTGCTCTGCGTCCAGTCAAGAGGACCGTGAGAGAATATGCCAGGAGAATGCATCAGACAATCTGGAATTCGTAGAGCACTCCAAATCTTTTTCTCAAGGCAATCGCACGAGATAAGAAGGAGCCTTTAGAGGATTGAGAGGAAAGACCTAATATAGATCGTGGGGGTCATCACGGCGCACTGCAAAATGAACAGTAGTTCAGGGGAAGATCCAAAAACTGCAGCAACAGGCGTGGCTTGCTGTTACAGAGGCAACGTGTACTTGCCCCACTGCTCCAATGGAAGTCCTTTTTGACATCTCACCACTTCATACAAACATTCAGAAGACTGCATACCTGGGAGCGGTAAGGCTTTTGCAGACAGGAAATATCTCCACCAGGACCGAGGCAAGCCTCCAAGTAATAACTAGACAGTTGAAGCTAGAAGAGGCAGCAGTCCTTGCTACTGACGTTATGCCAGAGGGGAAGAACTTCCGGTTGCCATTCAGTGTTAGCCTTCACTCACGGGTACAACGGGAGAAAGAGACGTTCCGAAATGAGGTGGGCGCCCTGCAGTGGTATAATGATAGTTTGGTAATGGGAGGCAGAACTGGACTGGGCATTGAAGGGCCGCTGGGAGAGTATGCCACGATATTTCAAGCAGAAATCCTGGCTATAAAGATCTGCGCAGAAGAGATCCTGACCAAAGGACTTAAGTGCAAGCGAATCTACATATTCTCGGACAGCCAGACCGCCTTAAAAGCTATTGCAGCCTACAGCATCAGGTCCAGGCTTGCATGGGAGCGTCTTCAAGCGCTCAAGCGGCCCGGTGCCCTCAATAGGCTCTCCTTATCTGGGTGCCGTGCATGGGGGCAACGAAAAGGCTGGCGGCCTCGCGAATAGGGGTACGGAATCCCTACCCATCGGGCCTCAACCCTACGTAGGTATGACGAAAAGTCAGCTGTATCGTCTGGTGGTTCGATGGGAGACACTGGAAAGTAGCGCACATTGGCATCGCCAGCTACGACTGGAACAGGCGAAAAGGCTTGGTATGAGCAGTGTCAACTGTTATGCCTTCCTATCTAATGGTACTCCTCCGATTACGTAACTTTCCTTTCTACAACGTAGAGCCAAGGAAAATTAAAAAAAATAGATAATTGGCAATATTGGAATTATAATAATTCAATCGTACTCTGGTGCCTTAGTGATGTCAATCATTATCGTTACTCTAAACACCATTAATAAATCTACGTCTGAGTTTAGTTCTTGTTCGCTCGGAAATTCGAGTTACGTCCTCCGTTCACAAACATAAATAGTCTAAAGAGCCAACCGTATGTTGTTGACTGACTTTCGATTACTTCTCGTTAGCATAAGAATATCTAATCAAATGTGAATGAATTTGAACGAAGCTCGCATTAAATTAATGCGAGAACATAACTTGTTGATTCTGAGTCCGAGATTCATGAATTCTGAACGTATGGAGGCTTTCGGAGAAACTGGGTTTAGCGAGAGTTACATGGCTTTGAAGAGCAAGGAAATCATTAATTTGAGAGCAACGAGCGCGTAAGGTCATGTTGACCCAAGTTAGATTGGAGTCAGCGGCGAATTTCAACCACAATATAAACCAGCTATAGGTCAGCAAACACTTGCTGGGTGGTCACAACCTCCTTTGCATATTTGAATATTCGCTTAGCATGTGCCGTTTGAAAGAAAAAAAAACGCGATTAAGCAGTTTTGTCATTATTTTGAGAAGATACGGAACTGCGGTTGGTTCTTTACCTTCTTAGGGCCATTTTCACCAAAACAGCTCTAATCGTGATGTATCTGATAAAGTCTAGTGTCGTAAACGTAAACAGCCTTGTAATCGCACATGGTTGTTGATGCCCAACCCTCAACACACCAGATTTGGACCATGAGTCCATTGCATACGCACAACAAATGCTCAGCCGTCTCTAGCCCCACGTTGCAGAACCTGCATACCTGTATCTTGCACTTGCCAATATTCGCAAGGTGGTACCTCAGTGGGCAGTGACCTGTGAACAGACCACATATGATCCTCATATCCTTCCTTCCCAGTGCAAGTACCTCCTTGTCCCTCCCTTTGGAGAGTTGGATGAAGAGTTTTGACTGTCTAAGACCAGGCAGCCCTGCACCTATCCTCCTATTTGCCAACCTCTCTATGTAGGTGGCTCCTGGTAGTCCCAACAAAGGGCTCAGGGCCAATAGTGATCTGCGTCTATCAGCCCGTTCGTTTCCCTCTATACCCTGATGCCCTGGCACCCAACACAGTGTTACGCTGTTGTCCTCGGTCTGGGCAGAGTCCAGTAAGACACTCCCACACCTGCCACGATGTAATTCAGCATGAGGCTAAGGCCTTGAGAGTTGCCTGACTGCCCACCACGATGTAGATTCTCTGCCGCTTCAGTCCCCTCAGCAGCAGCCACAGCACACATACTGTCACCACAGCCACCTCTGCCTGGAATACCGTGGCTAGCGACCCCAATAGGCCTGCACCGAGTCATCAGCGTAGTATACCAGGGCTCCAGCTTCGAAAGCTTATTCTTGGCTCATCCTCAGTCCCTTCGTCACTGCAGCCACACATGGGCCTATGTAATGATGTGCCTTACCTAATAAAAGACGTTGTGCATACTAGCTTCCCTCATTAAGCTGATGTCCTTCGCCGCAGACTCATGGTTTAGGGTTTGTTGTACCCCTGGGAAAAATATTCGATGCGTCCGGCTGTAGGGTAGCCACACAGAACGTGATCTACCGTTTTGTCCCCCTCAGCACACAATATGTTCTCAACTACCTCTGAAATGCCTATCTTAATGAGGTGATACCTAAGCTAGTTAGGATTCTTAGAGCCTGTCTGGAGGGTACTAGCATTGCCTTCGCCCTTGAACCAGAAGGCATAATGAGCCATGCCGCCTGTCTTAGTCGTGGCACGATGGATGCGATTTTCCTTGTCTCCCATCGAACTACAAGCTGATTCAGGTGACTTTGGTCACTCCTTCGTGGGGCTCAGGCCCGATGGGTAGGGATTATGTGTATATTTTTGCAAAGCAGTCTGCCTTTTCATTGCTTTGCGCGCTATACGCGCCGACACTCAGATAGGGGAAAGCTTATTATTGGCATCATGTCGTTTGAGCGCCTGATGACATTCCCATGTCAGCCTGCATCTGAAGATGTTGGCGTCGATGGCCTGTAAGGATGTCCTAGAATCCGTAGATCGGCTTACTCTTGTGTCCTTTTATCAGGATCGCTTTTGCGCAGTTCTTCAAAGCTAGAATTTCTACTTTATATATTGTGGCGTACTCTCCCAGCGGCTACGCAAGGTTGAAGTTGGGCCGTACAGTGCACAGACCAGCTCTGTCCCCTATCACAGAAACGTCAGTGTCAGTCCACCACAGTCCGGAACGGCCCTCTCTTGAACCAGTGACTGAACAGGGACGCTAAATGGCAACTGAAGTCCTTCCGCTCTGGCATAACGGCACAACCAAGGACTGCCGCCCACTACAACAGTGGGGCAAGTGTTCATGGCCTTGGGAGAGAACCTGTCGCTATAGATGGAGCTTCCTCTAAACTGGCTTGCTGCCTTTCACCATACAGTTACAAGCATATGTGACGCGACGTCTTATTATCCCCTTGTTGAACCTCTCCATAATTTATGGAGTGACTCCCCATGATTTACTGCACAAACCTCTGCATGCCGACAATGCTGTGGCTGCCTAGTGCGATCCATCCGCATACGCAACCACACGTAACCTTCAAGCAACAATGCCACCAGCAGCTCCTCCACCTCTAGTAACCACAGGTGATTTACTCATAGTTAAGAGGCAATATTTGGAAGCACTATTCCTGTTCTTTTCGGACAACCCTTCCCTTCGTAAGGGCTGACAATAGTTTCGGCGTTTATCCAAAGTTTGTTGTTTTGGGTTCTTCCTTCACGAAACACGTTTGTCTCTCTCACCGATCGTATGAACCTGTGATATGTAAATAACTCGACCATCAACGTAGGCACGTTTGGCACTTGAAGTTCCACAATTCATTAAACGGCTGTTACTCAAGTCACGATCTTATTTTAAATCCAACGTGAGGGTAATCGATGGTCTTGTCGATAAGATTTTGTTGAGAAGGTTGGTGTCAACAGTTCAGGAACTATGGGGAAAACACAGAAAAACAACGTTAGTTTCAACTCCTGAATATCTGCGGCTGCTCTTAACTATCAAATGACCGTTCGTAATGTAGGCAGTTCATTCGACAACTTTTTTGATTTTATAGAAACGCTAGAGTCATATGAGTGAGATTTATAATGAAAAAACTGCAGTAAAACTGCATTTCGTTGAAACGTTCGATTATCACACTGTTCCTCCTATTCTCTTACAAATAATAATACCGTGGTACTGCTGTGTTGTTGGGAACCACACACAAAAATTCAATCCTAAAAATTTCGAAGAGCTTTCGCAACAAAAAAATGTGTTTATTAATCACTGTAGATAATTTTGAATTAATTTTTCTAATTTCGGCGTCTCTTGGTGACTTGCAGGCTAAATATCAATTTGAGGTTATACATGTACTCGTCCTTACTTTTTCTGTTTGAATGTAGACGGGAGACTCAGTTGCTCCACAAACCGAACTACTTCACATTATTCTGCCATAAACATACTTTGTAAAAGACAAAAAGATGCGTCGTCATTCGTTTTTTTACCAAATTACGTTATCGTTCAATGATGGATTTACAGGGAATAAAAAATGTATCATCTCCGTGAAATTACCGCAAGTATTTTTCTCGCCATAATGCCATCGGTAAACATCACTTTTCCCATGACTCAACCTCGAAGAATTGTTTGCCCTCGCATTACTGTTGTGTTTACCCTGCGAGTTTTGAAATAACGACAGAGACCTTGAACAATGAGTCCACTCAAATTACCGAAGAAAATAATATTCATGTATCGAATTTATTTATTATGGAAGGGGGCGGTTTGCTCGTTGGAGCGATGTAAATTGCCGACTAAATCGTTCTTAAATGTTGCAATTAACCTTGAGTGAATCCCCAGTTCTGGTTCAGTGGGTAAAAAACAGCTTTAGAGGTTCTTTACTGTTCTTAGCCTGTTCGGGAATGTTACGTAACATCTGGCTCATAACAGCTATTCCTCCAGATCTTCACGTTTTATAGACTTACGAACCCGAAAGACATCATTTGACCAAATGTTCTGTGTGCGTTTATGAGTGAGGCAGAAAATAAACGTCAATCTGATGATTACACGTGAATATGCGCTAAAACGAGGGTACGAACAAATTTGCTTTAAAAATAACTGCAATTATCGTCAAAATTGAACCGCAAGTGCTTTTATTTTCCTCAGCCCCACGAAGAAGGAAGGGAAGGAATGTAATTCGCTGAAAAAAAATCTTGAGTTTCCTTCAGATCTATGCGTTTGTTGGTGCGACGCATCACGTAACTTTCCTCAGTCCCACATGAACTCTTAACGACTTCTGTCTGTTCATTTGAACTCGGTAGCAGGACGTTCAACGTTGAAACTGGCGGGACTTGAGGTCCCGGAATGTATTATGTTGCTCCTAATTATACCACGACCGTTATTGAACAATTAGTGCGTAGGAGATTCATGGGAGTTAATTTACGCTCATTGTTTCGAAAATATCGGTTAAAACGAGATGAAAATGTCGTAATTGCTCCTAATTATTTTATGAGCATCTTTAAACTGTCGTCTTCTCGTAAACTTTCAGACTTCCAACTTGATTTTTTTGAAAATCTTGAAAGCATTTAAGAGGAATTTATTAAGATTTTCTTAGGGATGGTTGATACGTTATTGTGCTCCCCTCGTCATTTAAAGTTCCATGGTTCTGTCTTGTTATTTGGTCTGCCCATGAAAAAAATGTAATAGTTGGAAGGCGTCTTTGAAGAAAGATAAATTTAGTGTCTTGATCGTTCGAGGATGGTCTGCAGGCTTCACATGAAATTTAAGATGGTTTGGTTTGGACGTTTTCTTTTGATTGCGCTCGAATCGCGTTTTTATTTTTCAATCGATTACAAAACTTCCCTTCGTGCTTCGCGGGGCTGAGGAAAGCTTCGTAGGCATGGTGTTTTATTAGTGTGGTACTTGCATTTATTTTCATACCAAATTTATTCACGCTATGATTTTGGAGTACCTGGAAATTAATCATCTGATTTGCGATTCTGTTCCACCTCATTCGTAGACACACAGACCATTTTCTCAAACGATGTTTTTTAGACGATACTTTTTTCAGTTTATTACATAACGTTTCACTGTACTACATAGGGCTAAGGAAAATAAAAAGCATGCGGAGGGTTGGATATAAGTAAGCTTGATGACCCCGGACTCCCAAAAATTGTGTTTCGTATTTACAACCGAAATTCTTAGTTTTCTGTATCCAAATGGTAGCAGGAGTAAAGAAAAAAGTTTTATTCAGCTTTTAGTTTATTATTCACTCTGAATAAAACACCTACAGTTCGATCAGGAACCATGTTATACAAACCCCCGCCCCCACACCCTCAAAATTAGACTTTTTACGTTTCGAGGCGTCAGGATTCCAAATCTACAGCGTCCGTCCGCCGTTCCGGCGGAATAAAAAATTCGTTCTTCCTAAAGAAAAATCTCATTTGGTATCTAGTTGAGCGCTCAGCATGCGATCGAACGAAACCCATGGTTGTCATGGGAAAAAAAATGATGTAAAAAATGAAGAAACATCTGGTGCGTTGCTTCACACAACTTTCCTTAGCTCGACGTCAATTCACTTTCTACATGGCTTTTTCTACTTGATCAATTCATTTATCACTCAGTTCGTTTGAACTTGGTCAAAACAACACTTCACGGCAGCAGAAAGCGGTAGCGCTTACAGTTCCGGAATTTATTGTGCTGCTCATATTCATTCCCGGACCATTATTGAGTAACAATCAATTTTGCGGAGTTATTGGGTAAAAACGTTTAGAGCTAGTAGTAAGTGAAACGGCAGTAGTTGAAATTCAGGAACAGCTGGAGTGAAAACCATGTAGCTTATAAGCATTTTTCATCACTCACCCTACAGATATTGGATTGGACTACTACACCAATCATTCTCAACATTCTAGTAACATTTCAGCGGAGTTTATAAGGAAAAACCGCGCTAAAACCGATTTTCGTCGATAAGTTAGATAATTTATTGTGCTGCTCTCGTCATTTTTCCACTAATGGGAATTCCATGGTATAATTGCCTTATTGAGAGCTATCAATATAAAAACTTAATCAAAATCGTTAGAGCCGTTTTTGAGAAAAAAAATTGGTGTTTTGATCACTATGATAACTACAGTTAATTTTTGGTGGATTGGGCTCATACCCTTATTTTGGCGCCCCATGGTAATCTACGGGCTAGTTATCAAGTTTGAGCTGATTTTCTGTCGTTTTTTTTTTAAATTGTTCACAGACACACTCAGACCATCTTATCAAAATAGTGTTTTTCGGACTCAGGAGGGTCTGAAACGTAATGATCTAAAGAAAACTAAAATTTTTTTTCCAGTAGCTTACATAACTTTCCTTTCTAGTTTGTAAAGCCAAGGAAACTAAAAACGTAATTTCTCGGAGGTGTACGATTGCGTCTAGACCAAAAACAGTGAAATCACAGTAAATATAATGAGCCAAAGTCAACTCATTGAAAGAACTTGAGGGACAATACAGCGAAAGCAATCGTTTCATCATTAACACGGCCTCTTGTTTCACTTGTTGGAGTGCCAATTGCCTACAGGTCTTTAGAATAGGTCATTCTTGTCGTTACGTTGTGGTCAGGTCATGTTTCGTATATTTTGATGGTATTTTTTATGCTGAATCGAATAGGATGGGTCTCGGAGGTGTGCGACAACGTTGAGTGGTTCAAAAGGATAATAAACCGTTGTATAATAATTTGTAACGTTGTTGTGATTCGATGGTGTTCAATGGTGAAGCAGTTTTAGTAGAAAGTGTGATTGTTGTGAGGGACAACAGTTGAAACCATTCAGGTCCCTGCGAAATAGAAAGTCAAGTTACGGGTTCGGCCAACGAGAATATTGTAAGCAGATATATACGATTCAAAGACTAACTGTGAAAAACACCATTTGACAAAGTGGTATGGGTGCCATTAATTATTGGTTGAACCCATACTACAAGCCATGACATAAGAATTATGTGTAAATGTAGTTTGATTTTAACTGTTCTTCGAAAAACGACAGTAACTTTTGGTGATCCAGTTCGCAGGGTATTTCTACCAAAATGTTCTTTGTCGATTCACTTTTTGTTTTCAGCGAGTGTTTTCGTAGCATTGCGCAGGCTGAGTGTACAGTGTTTGTGTTTCATCGAATCAAGAGAGTGAATATGTTTTGTCGAAATGAGTCGATAACTGAAATCGCAATTAAGCGTGATTAACATTATTTTTCTCTTTTTTTTTGTTTTTTCATTATTTTGTTCCACCCACCAAAAAGCTGTCAAAAGCTGTCGGTTTTTACTTTTCTTTTCTTGACGAGATACGATGGAAATACATTTAATTGACAAATTGTTTAATGAACTGGAATATTCTGTAGCCTTCGCCTACTGCCAAAAAGCCGTAAGAAAGTGCGGCCTTGTGTCCACTCACCCTTTTATTGACAATCACCTCCCTTCCGATTCCCCTCGGTCCCTTCCACCGAATGATGGAATTCAAACCTAACTGCGCAGCTTTTTTTAAAATTCTAGTTCCATCAACAATGAACGTTACATAAATGTTACATGTATCGCCACATTAATCGCCCATATGTTAGTTTCTTATGAAGGTTTAGGGTAAGCAGCACAATACATTTTGGAACCCAGAGCTAAAGGTAAAGCTTTATAACTCTGTACAGAGAGCGTCGTTATGTTCTGCAAGTTTATGTGAACTGAGTGGAAAGTAGATTGGAACTAAAGCCATAAAAGTCACTGAGTAAAAGTAGGAAAGTTGTGTCATGCGCCGCAGCATATATTTCTCTATGATCGACTAAAATCCAAGTCGTTATACCTGATAAAATAAAGCGGCTTAGCGTGTTGTAGTAATTTTGAGTCCGTTGAACTTTACTTCAAAACTGAATTCAAACTCAAAGCAACAGATAGAAATTTATCTGACGGCGAATTCCCTTCGAAAGGAATTGTTCTACGTGAAAACTCCGTGACAGATTGCGGTTTCGAAGATGAAACTGATTCGATTCGCTCCGATCCGTCGAGGAGGGGAATAAAAGTAGGTTGTGGATCCTCATCTGTTGAGCTTATGGATTAAGTGGTCCGTTAAGCGTCAAAGGGAAAATAGGAGCCGCCGCACGAGTCGAGACGATGGAAAGAAAACGGCACCAGTCGATAAAATGAATAACTCTCCCGGTCTTCCGGTCAAATCGAATGGCGCCTATTCAAAAGCTCAGAACTTTCAGGCCTCTTCCACTCGTCTTGGGGAAACAAACCCATTAAACAGGGAAATGCTTTTATCTTCTTTCCACTTTTCTCTCGGTTCCCCGCCATGGTTTTCCCGTCTCTCACGAAGGCAACTGATCCTATTTGCCCTTCGGTTTCCCTTATTTTCCTATATTTTTTTTAAAGCGTTTTCTCCTTATATCGCGAGCAAAAAGAATTTTTCGATATTGTACTTTAACCCTTCGGAATGCGAGCGGCTCAACCAGTCCCAAGCGCAGTATCTCAAACCTTAAAATTTCAGTTTATACGTTCAACGGTATATAAGTATAGCGATTGTGTAAGAAAAAAGTTGGGTTTTATTCAGATCCTTCAGAGGCCTACTGAGTCCGGAAAACCTTATTTCTGAGCGTGGGCCGTGTATGTGCGTCTGTCGTTCAATTTGCGGGAGAACGGTTTAACCGATTGAGCTGGTTTATTTTTTTGTTTTGTTCGTGATGTTTGTTGAAATGAAAATGAGGTTATGGGCGATTTATATTAATCAGAAAGGGGGGGGGGGCTAAAATTTTCCCAGAACTAGGGTTTTTTGTGTTTTTCTTGAAAAGTACTTTGACGATTTTGATTAAACTTTCAAATTAATTTTTTTCGGGTAGTTCTTTTCTTCTCCATAAATGTCTCAATGAAAATGCGGTGAACGGAGGTAGAGGCCTAAAAAGCGAAAATTGTTTTTTTAACGCTTTTTCGAAAAACGATTGCAACGATAATTATCAATCACACAGGATGCTATCAAATAGTTGATACCCGTGCACCGTTCTCAATAAATGTTCCTCGAACTGTCCAATGAACAGAAAAAAAATCAAAAATTGTCGAAAATAATGTTTTTTAAAAACATTTTTGTAACTTCCGGAGTAACTGCTTCGCTGGATTTGATGAAACTTACGGAGTGTCTTCAACCTATACCCAGCTCGGAAAATGAGATTCGTCGAATATTAGTTTATCTTAATTAGTTTCTGTAAAAATGCGTTGAAACAAGGCCGTGGGTTCTGTAAGCATGCTGCTACTGATTTTAAGGCGTCAATTCACTCTTCCCGTGAACTCACACACGGGTACTCCTCCTGATGCTACGCGCGCAGCAACTCAGTATAGTAAGGACCTACAACCGCAAATGGATGAAGCGGGACATTTACTCAATTCGTTTGCAGTAATCAAACGCCGATGCGATGTCTATAGGTTACTCGTAATCAGATTGACGACAACGTGTGGTATCGTTGGTAAAAGTTGGAATCTCACCGAAACTGTAGTAATCATAGCGCCTCGTTTGGTGTTGAAAAGATTTCGGACGTCATCTTCCGTATCGCGAGTTCGAACCGCCGAAGTAGAGTCGTTCGAGCCGTTTAATCAGCATGGAACGCAGTAACTCTTTCAGAAGAAGGAGGGAAGTGTAGGGATCATGGACAGTGGTTCTCGTTTTAATCATTTGTAGCAACTGCGTGACTTGCTATCCTTCCGTTACAAAACTTTAAAAAAAGATCCATTTCTTGCGTAGTTCTCTGACCAAGCCAGTTGCGTCTTTAACCTTAACAATATTTCCCAATACACCCCTCGCAAAGGTTAGTTGCCCCAGGCTTACTGTGTGTTTTGTTGACGAGTGCCTTTCTTGCGCCTGTGCTCGAATAGTGCACTCCAACTAGTACGATTTACTGAGGTGCAATTATAATATGAATCTTAGGTATGGGCGACGTTAATAAATTTACGGTCGGCTTTCCTATGATACGTCCACTTACCAAATTTCACAGAAGCACGTTGAGTTGAGCTGACCCGTTGAGCTGACCCGGCGCCGGGGATTGTCCGTTTCCGGAGTTGCGAATACTGTGGATCGCGGAAATAGGAAGGCCGACACAACAAATGCCCCAAAACACAACTTCGTAAAAAGGAAATTCGAACACCACACCACAGTTTAGTCGTAATTCTCGTTGAGCTGCACGCACGTATTTTTTAAGAAAAAGGGAACAACAATAATAAAAAAAAACGTTAACCTTTTTTTAAGGTTACAGGATCGCCTGCAGCGGCGACCTCAGCGGCGATTGGTCGCAGCTTCCGTTTGGCCGTCGCTGCGGTCAGATGGCGTCCAACGCTCGAACGCGTTGGCGGAAACACCGCCCACCCAAAATTTCTTGCAAAGTTTATCTAAACGTAGATATTTTGAAGTGAATGAGCCATAGCATCATCATAACAAAGAAAAGTTTCGTGCCATTATTTTTTTTTTATTTCATTTATTTATTAATTTATTTAATTTAATTTTTTTATTTATTTAATTTTTTTATATTTATTTATTTTTTTAAATTTTTTTTAAAACCAATTTACCATAAATATAACAGAGCCGACAATAACAATGAAGATAACAAGGGTTTTAGGAGAGCGAAGGCAGAGGCAGGAGTCGAGCAACCGGCCTGATGTACGATCCTTGTGATGTACGCACATGGGCAGCCCGCGTTATGCCGTCCCTACTGGGCAATAATTCTTCAACTACTCCAAGTGGCCATTGTAACGGGCGGGTCCCTTCTTTGAAAATGAACACTGGCTGCCCCACCCGCAGTGATGCTTGCGCAACGTTCCACTTTTTACGTTGGATCAAAGTGTTCAAATATTCCTTCGACCATCTCTTCCAAAATTCTTGCGTTGCTCGCTGCACGAGCTGCCAGCGAGAGAGGTGAGTTTCCTGTATAGGTGTGAGGTCGGGCTCGACTGCACTCAAAAGGGGAGTTCCCACTAAAAAATGGCCTGGACTCAAGAACGCTGAATCATCAGCAGGATCGCCCACCAAGGGTACCAGAGGTCGGCTATTTAAAACTGCTTCCACTCGAGTTAGGAAAGTAGCCATTTCCTCGTAGGTGAGAGAGCGATTTACCGTTGTCTTCAGCAGATGGTTCTTAAACGATTTCACGGCTGCTTCCCATATACCTCCCATCCAAGGAGCAGCAGGAGGATTGAAGTTGTATCTCATTTCTCGTTTAGATAAGTAATCTACAAGAGCGGGTTCAGACTGTTGCAGGAAGTTATGAATTGCCTTGGCTTCGTTCGCCGCACCTACGAATGTAGTCCCGCAATCACAATATATTTGTGTGCAAAGTCCTCGCCGAGCGATGAACCGGTCCAGTGCTGCGCAGTATGTTGCAGTGGTGAGATCACCGGTCAGTTCGAGGTGAACCGCTTTGTGTAGCCATGCAAACAAAAACACACACATACGCTTTAACTTTTGGTGCATTGCGGCGGCTACTTTGCTTTATTAAGAGTGGCCAGCGAAATCCAGCAGTATCAATGAAGCGGCGCAAAGGACGTTGCACTCTAGATGGCGGCAAATCACCCATTAACGCGTGTCTCAATCGCGCTGTAGATTTGTAGCACACCAAGCAACTATGAATTCTTTTGCGCAGTAGGGATCTCAGCGATAATATCCAAAATTGCCGCTTGATCATCGCTTGAGTCCCTTGAGGCCCAGCATGTAACAAATAAACGTGAAAATAGTCGCAGATTAATGTCGACAGGTGCGCACGTGTGGGTAATAGTAGAGGATGCTTAGAATCAAGGGGTAAAACAGCATGAGTCAGACGACCCCCAACACGCAAAAGCCCCGCACTATCTATATAAGGAGACAATGGACGAAACCTCCGTGGCGGAGATTGATCGTTTTGCAAGGCTTTAATTTCTACAGAGAAATAGTGCTGTGTGATTCTAACAGCGAGATGTAGAGCTGATCAACTCACTCACACGCAGGGGGCCGCCGGAGCGTTGAGTTTTCCGATTACGGCTATTTTTGTGAATCGTAATACATATGCCAGAACTCGTCTTAGTTTAGTGAAAGACGAAAACTTTGAGATGAACTGAAGGAGTGAAATTTTTGTTGTCCAGGGACCTCTTCTGTGGTTTTCAAAACTTGCGTGTCCGCTTTACGTTTGAGTTCAGCCATATATGACGTGGAGTGTAACAAGGTGGAATCAATTTGAGGCCATTCAGCTATGGGCGCAAACAAGAATGAAGGTCCCGCCCACCATGAAGCGTTTTTAAGAAGTTTCTCAGGGGTTTGTCCTCTGGATGCACAATCGGCGCCGTTGTAGTGTGACGGCACATGCCTCCATAGGTGCAAAGGGGCGAGGTCCAGGATCGATGTGACTCTATTGGCAACGTACGTTTTTAGTTGATGAAGAGGAGTGGCTAACCATCTGAGAACTGTGGTTGCATCCGTGAATAGTATAATGTCCTCAATTCCCATTTCGGTTTGCACACACTCGAAGGACTTGATCAATCTAGCCCAATAAAGCACCATTTAACTCTAGCCTCGAATCGTTTGCGTTTTTAATGGCGCTACCTTCGTTTTGCTGATAGCAAATGAACCGTTACTTTCGGATTCGTCAGCTGAGGCAATATCGGATATAGATTACAGCCCCATAACCCATCATGGAACCATCACAAAAGCCTATGAGCTGTCTGATAGAGAGAGAGCAACACAAAGTCGTTGAACCCTTACTAGTGAGAGGTGTGCAACTCTGCTGAGAATTCCGCCCACCTTGCAGCCAGTTTGCTGGGTAGAGGCGTGTCCCAATCCCAGCCCAATGGACCACAATTCCTGCAGAAAACATTTTGCCCAGAAAACGGAAGGGGCTAGCCAGCCTAGTGGATCGAAAATCGACGCCACTTGAGAGAGAGAATGGCACGTTTGGTATTAGCACGGGTGGGAACTCGGATCTTGTAAGCAAATGCGTCTTCTTGGGGGAACCATTGAAGTCCCAAAATCATCATAGATTCCAGTTCGTTAGGTTGCAATTGGAGTACTTTAGCTCGGTGCTCTTCAGGATCCCTTTCGAGAACCTTTTCGTGATTCGACGACCATTTTCTGAGCTCGAACTTAGCTTTTGCTAGCAGAGCAATTAATTGTTTTTTGAAGGTGGTCGCCTCTGCCACCGTATCAACAGACCAGCAAATGTCGTCCATAAGGCAACTGTTCATGAGGGCTTTCGAGGCGCTAGTGAATCCTTCCCTTCGTCCATCACTAATTGAGCAAGTACACGTTGAGCAAGAAAAGGGGAGGGGACAAACCGTACGTGACGGTCTTGAGTTCATATTCCAGGAGGTGCCTCTGGGAATTCTCGCCATACGATGTGTTGGAATTTACAATCCTCTTCATGCAACCAGATTTTCCGGTACATCATCTTGATGTCTGTTGTTATGGCAACGGCTCTAAGTCGGAAATACGTCAAAACCTCCTTAATTGCCTTCGAAGTGGCGGACCAGTCAGCAACCTTTCGTTGAGGGAAATGTTGAAGTATCACGACAAGAGCCATCGAAAACCACGCGGAGAGGGGGAGGTAGCAGACTCGCGCGTAACAGCAAAGTGCGGAATAACATACGAAGCAGGCGATGTAGACAGAACCATGTGACCCAAAGCCAAATATTCGCGCATGAATTTATGGTAGGCATCTTTAAATGCGGAATTTTTCCTTAATTTGGCTTCAACAGAGAGCCACCGTCGCACCGCTATCTCTGCTTTTCCCTATTGCGGCAAGCGGGAGTTGTGATTGAATGGCAGACGAACACAGTAGGAACCGTCTCCTAAACGAGCGTGAGTTTGTTTGAAATGTTCGTTCGCCAATATATGCTGCGGGTCCTCGACTGCAGCACTCTCTACTTCCTCAATACGCCAGAACCGTTGCACCAATGTGTCAAGGTAGGCGTCGTTGATGACAGTCATTACGCGTACGTTCGTCAATGGAGGTGCGAACTTTACATTTCCAAATATCACCCAACCGAATATGGTTTTCAGGGCGGCTGGCTCACCGTTGATAATTTCGTACCCGGTCTTGAAGAGTTCAGCATACAACCCAGCGCCAAGTAGAAATCTATTGTTCCGCGTTGATGAAATGTTCGATCCGCTAGCCTCAATGAAGAAAAACGCTCGCAAAGAGATTGGGGTAGAGGAACAGAAGGTGCCTTTGCGCACACCTTAGGGACAACGACCGCCGCAGCGCATAACGGGTCATCATCGTTCGGGCTGGAGGACAACACACACGACACTACACCCTGGATTCTCCAATGACTTGTTCCATCGCCCCGGAGAGTTGAGTGGTTCGTGGCATGATTGAAAGACCCAAGCGTTGTACACATTCACTCGAGACCAAATTCACCTGCGACCCAATATCTATCACCAAACGCACTGGTGACCAAGAGCCCCAACCATTCCTAAGAAACGCCTGAGCCGTACCCAACATTACATACGTCGGTTCCGAGGGAGCCGTGATAAGGGTTTCCACATGGTCACTTGTCGATGGAGAAGTAGTCGCTTGGGTAACGACAGCGTTGTTGGCTGGCGCAATGTGTGCACCGCTCTCGTTGAGGTTGGAACTACTTGAAATGCTCTCGTTATGTAAAGACGAATGATGTCGCGTGCTCTTACAGTGTGTGCACTTGCCTCGTGACAAACAATACATTCGAGAATGCTTAGACAAGCATCGGAAACACCTACGAAGTTCTTTTATTAATTCGTATCGTTGAGAAGGTTCCATTGATTTATATCGTGCGCAGTTGTAAATGTTATGGTCCGATTTACATACGGGACACTCACTTGGAAACTGCTTAACGTTATTTTGCTGGGAGTTGGGTGATGGCGAGGAGCTGGCGACCTCACTAGTTGGTTCCACAAAGAGAGAAGTGGCAAATTTTGAGGAAGCTGTCCTTGAGAGGGGCGCTTTGGGATTACTCGAATTAGATCCAGGAATATCGTGAAAGAAAAAGGTCTTGATTCTACACTGTTCACGTACGAAATCTATTAGAGTAGCGAACGTCGGAACATCTGGGCCACTCAGAGAACGCTCAAAAAGAAGTCGCAAATTAGATGGAAGTAGCCGGATAGCGCACTGGAAAACTATGAAATCTTTATGATCATCGATGTCTAAATTCAAAAAGGATTTGTAGTTGGTGTCAAATACGGTGAGGAATGTGCGCAGATCATCCACTGATTCCTTAGGCATAGGTTTAAAGTCCAACATCTTATTGACGTGAAATGCGGCAAGTACACGGAGTATTTGCATATGTATCTCAATCTTCGCGTAGGCTATTAAATAATTTTCGTTACTTATCCCCATAGTCTCAATTAGTTTCAACGGTGGCCCGATCAGCAATGATCGCAAATGCGCAAATTTGGCTGCATTTGTGTAGGGGCCTTTGTGTATAACAGCATTGTAAAGGGCAAACCAATTTTGAAAGGCGTCAAGCGATCCATCCCATTTCGGAACGTCAATCCGCGGAATTCTGATGTCTGTAACAGTAGGCGCGCTTGATTCAAAACGCGATTTGATGTTATTTTCTAAGGCCCGAATTTCGTAGTATACTTCGTCAAACGCCCGCAAACTGGCATCGACAGCCAGACGATCCTCAACAGGTAACCTGGCATTGATCTCCAATATTACCTCGCAATATCCGTAAAAACGATCTTTTATCTCTCCTACCTCATTACACCTCGCCAAAAATTGAGAAATCGATACTGGCCCAGCACACTTAGCAGAGTCATATGCTGCTTGAAGTTGCGCAAAAGCCGATTCTCGCTGTAATCGATATGCTTCCAATTTGAATAGAAGTTCACCGTTCTTGCCTGTTGGTTCGGACATGATGCTACAAATAAATAAACAACTGCGAACACAATGCCGGTTCAATCAGAAGAGCTTGATTGTGCAAAAAAAAAATGGCGCAGCAGCGAACCCCAGAAGCCTCAACCTCCGCCACAAATTCACCCACGCGATGTCTATAGTAACCCAAAAACGAAATATTTTGGTGCAAAACAAAAGATGCAAGGTTGTTCTATAATTTTAGCTCAGGTTATCGCAAATCACCCGAAAATTAACGTTATACGAGCGTTGAGAACATGTGCAGCGTTGATGCGAACACGTGCAGTCAGGCCGACTGTTTTGTGGCAATCTACTCAATTGACATAAACTTTTCTTTGAACAAATTTAATTGAATTTAGGATCCGGCCCGGAGGACCATGTTTTGTTGACGAGTGCCTTTCTTGCGCCTGTGCTCGAATAGTGCACTCCAACTAGTACGATTTACTGAGGTGCAATTATAATATGAATCTTAGGTATGGGCGACGTTAATAAATTTACGGTCGGCTTTCCTATGATACGTCCACTTACCAAATTTCACAGAAGCACGTTGAGTTGAGCTGACCCGTTGAGCTGACCCGGCGCCGGGGATTGTCCGTTTCCGGAGTTGCGAATACTGTGGATCGCGGAAATAGGAAGGCCGACACAACAAATGCCCCAAAACACAACTTCGTAAAAAGGAAATTCGAACACCACACCACAGTTTAGTCGTAATTCTCGTTGAGCTGCACGCACGTATTTTTTAAGAAAAAGGGAACAACAATAATAAAAAAAAACGTTAACCTTTTTTTAAGGTTACAGGATCGCCTGCAGCGGCGACCTCAGCGGCGATTGGTCGCAGCTTCCGTTTGGCCGTCGCTGCGGTCAGATGGCGTCCAACGCTCGAACGCGTTGGCGGAAACACTGTGCTACCAACTGTTTTTTTCATAACTTTGGTGTCACATGTAGGAAATTTATACGAACAAACTGCTAGAAAATTGATATTTTTGTAATGTGCTGTGCTACTAGAAATTGTAAACATTGCAGTGTTTTTGTGTAATTTGGAACCGTTCACTCTCTCACGTGGCCCCTTGAGTTATGTGAGGTAGAGTAGAGGTAGGAAACAAATCGGTGAAAAGTGTTAATAATTGTTGTTAAGAAAACAACGGTTCTACCTCAACCAAGGGGGGAACCTCGCTATTTAGGTCGTTAATTAAAAAGCAGCCCTAACTGAAGATACGCGGTGACCACCTCGACGGATACAGCGCAATGTATGAAGGTCACACCCGACTAATAAAAAACACGCACGTTGGACTTCAGTCCTAGCGAACAACTGCTACTCATTTGCAGTGACCTCGGCAGAAAAGGGAGCTCATCTCCGCTGCACCGAAAGGCTCCTGATCAGTCTTGATCAACCTGGCACCATCCCGCCTTTATATTGAAAAAAAATTTTTTTGTTTTGTTTAATATTTGGGATTTTAGTCTTTTCTAAAATATATATTTAGTTATTGATATTTATTGTTTTTGTTGAAAAAGTCAATTTGGTTTTTCATGATGAACCTTTTTTGTTTTTTATTCGTGTTTAATTTTTTCTATATTTAAAAAAACCTTTTCTTATTTTATTTTGTTTCAAATATTTCAGTTTTTAAAAAATATTTATTGATGAAAAGTTATTCATGTTTTGGTCAACTTCAATCACGAAAAGGTGAGCGAGATGGTCAAGTTGCATCTTGTGGAAAAAATCTTTATAGCGAGGATTTAAAATGCGTTGCATGGGAGGATGAGAGAAACCTTGTGGCTGTTTTTTTTTGGCAAGGAAAAATCGCATTCTGCAGAAAGCTCCCGTCGAGTGACGTCTTTTTCGTGACTTGTCAATCGTCGTGGAACCTGAACCTCGGTAAAGGTAAAAGAGGCGAGCATAATAACATAATAACATAATATACTTCCTGTAGGGCTGCAAGAATAAGAAAGAAAAAATCAGGGCATATTCGCGTTTCCTATTCGCAAGAGGGCACATTACTCACGCGACAAAGAAAACTCAAGTATCGCTTATTAATAAATGAAATTGAATTTCTCTACTCTTGATAGCAGCGATGAGGACCACATTAGAGTTGAAGTTGGCAGTTCCTGGGTTGTTGAAAGTGCATGTCTGTCGGCTGAACAAGGGAGACCGATGAGATCTTACCAATTTTAATCGTGAAATATAAGCCGACTTGGATATATCTGGTAAATTTGCGTCTTGGAGTAGGTACGTTACGGGCATCAGCTGTTTATTGACTATTGAAGGGCCATGGAAACGAGCCGTGAGTGTTGCAGTTACTGATTTTTGTTTGTCTAACGTAAACCTGGTCACCCGAAGAATAAGTCACTGCCGCATGTTTACGGTTGTAATAGTTTGCGTAACGCCGAGTTGGTAACCGCCTCTAGGACCGCCACATCCCACAAGAAGTTGAGCGGTGTCAGCTTACTATGCCCAAGGTTAGCCTGGGCTAAACTTAGTAGTCTCATTGTACGCGCTATTAAGAGCGATTTGAGTCAAGTAGAGATGTTTTGCCCACTTCGTGTGTTCATCAGAACATTGAGCTCGCAACGATGCATTAAAATTTTGAATTTGCCGTTCTGCTTGATTGGAATTGGGATAATATGGCGGTAAGTGGGTACGTTTGATGTTACAATTAAAGAGAAAATTCGTAAACCGCTTCGATGTGAAATAAGACGCGTTATCGGTAACTATTCTCTCCCGAAATCCAAAATAGCGAAAAACGTGGTTCGAAAGGGCATGGTTTTTGAGTCGGGAGTGGTTCGGGTGAAGGGCGAAAGAATTGTGTTCCTTGACATTCCGTCGGCTGCAATGAGAACGTGCTTGTAAGAGGATGATTGGGTAATTCACCTGCTGTGTCAACATACAAAGACGATCAGTTTTATTCACTCGGCATGATTCGCAAATTTGTATCCGTGATTTTATCGTTTTGTATACATTTATCTCAGACAAATGACGCTTAATAGCTTCGTTTTATTCCCCAATGTGAACCGAGAACGGATGCATGATAATATTTGAAAACTACATCTATTAAGGGCGCTGGAACAACGACCCGATGCATTCCAGGTTTTGTTTCGTACGTGAGTCTTCCCTTTTTACTTTCCTTGGCTCTACGAAATAGAAAGGAAAGTTATGTAATCGGCTGAAAAAAAAATTTTGAGTTTTCTTCAGATCTTTACGTTTGAGGCCCTCCTGAGTCCGAAAAACACTATTTGGGAAAATGGTCTGTGTGTCTGTGTGTGTCTAGGTGAGTGTGTGTGTGTCTGTGAACGAATAATAGAGAAAACCACCGTATCAAATCAGCTCAAACTTCATATCTCGCCCGCAGGTTACTATGGAACGCCAAAATAGGGGTATGAACAAAATCCATCGAAAGTTAACGATAGTTATCATAGTGATCAAAACACCAAATTTTTTTTTTCTCAAAAACAGCTCCAACGATTTTGATTAAAGTTTTTATATTGATAGCACCTAATATAAGTACTATACCATGAAATTCCTATTTGTGGGAAAATGACGAGAGCAGCACAATAAATTACCAAAACTTTCGACGAAATCGACTTTAGCGCGGTTTTTAGAGAAAACAACCGTACCAAATCAGCTGAAAATTGATGTCTAGCCTACAGATTACCATGGGACCCAAAATTAAGGGTACGGGCAAAATCCACCGAAAGTTAACTATAGTTATCATAGTGATATAGTGATCAAAACACCAACTATTATTTTTCTCAAAAACAGCTCTAACGATTTTGATTAAATTTTTTATATTGGTAGCTCGCAATATGGCAACTATACCATAAAATTCCCATTCGTGGGAAAATGACGAGAGCAGCACAATAAATTATCAAATTTGTCGACGAAAAGCGTTTTTAGCGCGGGTTTTTCCTTATAAACTCCGCTGGAAGGTTACTAGAATGTTTAACAAAATTTGTATTGCAGTCCATTTCAATAGCTATAGGGTGAGTGTTGAAAAACGCTCATGAGAAACATAGGGGTCACTCCAGAAATTCCTGAATTTCAACTACCGCCATTTCGCTTACTACCAGTTCTCAAAGTTTTTACCCAATAACTCTGCAAAAGTAATTACTATACTCTTCAAAAAATTAATGTTTACAGCCCCATTAATTCTCTGTGTACCGATTGCTCAACAATCGTCCTGGAATGAGTATGAGCAGCACAATAAATTCCGTAACTGTAAGCGCTACCGCTTCCTGCTGATGTGAAGCGTTGTTTGACCAAGTTCATATAAACTGAGTGATAAATGAATTGATTAACTAGAATTAGCCATGTACAAAGTGAATTGACGTAGAGCTAAGGAAAGTTGTGTGTTGCAACGCACCAGATATTTCATAATGTAACGACGATTACCGCCGCGATGGCGGCATGAAAAGACGCGTCTTGACGCTGCGCTTCGTCAAAATTAGCGCAAAGTTGAGGGAAATCCTGCAAGGTCATGGACGGGAGGAGTAGATGAAACGAGCAAATCGAAAGCGTGAATCCACATTCTGAGGATTTTCAAAATGCTCCGTTGTAGGGAAATTGCGGCTAATGTAATCACACAAGCCATTGCTCGAACCTTTTATATGACGAGCGACAACTCGAAACATGTAACCAAAATTGTTTGGAGCAATCTATTTAAAAAAAATTGTTGGGAAGGCTGAAAGGGTGATAGGCGACCAGGAATGAGTGAAGGTGTGGAACTGAGGAAAGAAGGAGGGCATGAGTTGGAAACCGAATAATGTTTGGGAAGTCAAGTCGGGAGAACCATTAACGAAGGTTTCACCAGTGTCCTTCACCATCACATTTTGAGTAGTTAGTTTTGAGCAGAACTCGCTCACACTCCTCTTTTTAGTGTCTCATTTGGTCATGATAAATGTCAAACATGAGTAGATTTGGTTCGTTTGTCCTTTCTCTATCTCGTCCCAAATCCTCAAACGGCTTTTTTTCGGACTCAGAAGCCCTTGAAACATAAGTTCGTAAAGTAAACTGAAAAAAAAATCGTGTTGACAGTTTTTCCAGTGATAATGGAGTCTGTAGGAGGAGAGTGGTCGAAGGAAGAGTACGAGGCGTGAAGGATCGAGTTTCTTATACTCGTACACTTATTTCGTGACATGATTTCATTCCCTCCCAGCGTGACACTTTCTGGCAGTCAGGTGAAGGCTATAGCATGTTTTATGCTAAAAATATTTCAGCCACCACTTTTCTTTCTACTTTTTAGGTCTTAGAACAACAACACAACAACAACAATAGAACAATGAACAATAGGGAACATATTGTGAAGAACCTGGCAACGAAGGCGGTAGCGTGACAACTAGAAATGTTTCCCTTGACAACAAAATTTCCAGTCTTAATTCTGACTTGCATTGATTTGGTTGAGTAATTGTTGAGAGTTTGTTGTTGTTAAATATAAAACCATTCGCACCAACCGTTTTATAGTGCAATTTAACAATATTAATGCAATTTAATCAATAATTTAGTACACACTTAGTAAGGAAGAACGAGCGCTTTGAGCCAAAATGTTGTGCGTTCACGTGAATAGTGCATCTATAGAAACATCATCAATAATTACGCCAACCCTGTAAGCACACACCTTGGAGCTGGTTGTCGGGCAATGCGATGCGAATGACAATATCTCCTCCAACCCCGCACAGTCATTGCACAGTTTCGGGTCGAATAACCGAACTATAAAATTTTAGTTTGTACAGCGAACACTTATTTCTGACACACGGGGCAGCTTGAGGATGGAAGACGACTTTCGGAGGATGCGCCGAGAGAACAGCCCTTTGCGCGTTGGCGAGGGGGACGTGGTTGACAGAGTATTTGGATTCCCCGTCGACAGACATGTGGTTATCGGTGCGTCATCGATCAACATTTAGTTGTGCAGTGATAATACCTTGTTAGTTTTTCTCTCTTCGCAGAAACCACCGCTTTCCAAGCCGTTTATTTGTTAACCTGCTTCCTTGGTAAAATCCCAGAATGGTGTACGCGGGTACATTTGTCCGGTTCTTCGGTTCGCGATTCGGAACGTTTAGTAGTGTCACTGATACTGGGGAACGTAACGGTAGCGGTAAGAGTAGAGCGAAGTTTTGTCGTAAAAGTGAATGTAAACAAAGCGCGCAAAACTGAGCCAACGTGGACAAACAGTGCGCGCCTTATGCAACAGACATTAATGACCACAACAATAATAAATATCACTCGCGTAGTGCAACAGAAAACACACTGACGACCACAAAAATAAATAAAAATCACTCACCTCTCAATTTACGTATCCGAACTTTGCGGAGGATAGGCTCGTTTTATCGCCTCGCAGAAAGCCTTCGTGAGGTTGTCGCTACTTTCTAGCGCTAGTATTCTTCAAAATATGATTTAAATCGTTCGACATAATTTCATCCATCCACCGCATTCATAATTGTCAGAGATAAAACCGTAATTCATACACCAATCCACAACACTCCTCGGGCCTTTTTCCCTAAATTGATGAATCAAAGTCGTATTGATTCGCCTATCCATGGCTGGTCGAAAAAGATCAAAAAAATAAACGCGTAGAGGGCAGTGGGGAAAGCACTAAAGCAGGAGAAACCGGACGGGCGCGAAAAAAATTGGATACGTAACGAACGACGAAGGAGGAAGAACGTGGGACAACTCGCCAACTAAAGGACGATATTTCGGTTACAACGGAAATTTGCCGAAGGGTGGGATTCGCGGTATGATTCCATAGTTCAAGGGTTAGTCGAACGATCTAAGTCATATTTTGAAGAGTACTAGCGCTAGAAAGTATCAGTGACGCTACTAAACGTTCCGAATCGCGAACCGAAGAACCGGACAAATGTACCCGCGTACACTATTCTGGGATTTAACCGCATCCTTTTACGTTTAATGATTACTTTAAAACACGAATGAGCGAGAAATAGTTCCTTTCTTGAATGGTCTAAATTAAACGCCTCTCAATTAATTATAATTGAAGGTAGTACAATCTACAGTGCTCACAAAATCAATAAAATAATTCAACTACGTTTTGGACAGTCCGAAATGTGTCTCCGTGTTTCAAAAAATATGATTTTTTGGGCTCCAGGTCGGTGTGTGTGGTCACAGTTAAACAGATTGAGCTCGTTATTTTCCTTTTCCTAAGCTCTCGAAGTGGGAAGGAAAATTGTATTCAAATTTTTCTTGAGAAGAACAGGGATGTGTGGAGTTTTTTCCATTTATTAAAGAATAAAATTACTTCTCCAACATTCGTGTAGAAGGAGTAATTCCCTTATCTCAAATAACCTCGTTAAAAAAAAAAAATTGCTACCTGTAACGTTTATCAGTTAACCCTCTCGAAGAAGAGAAAACGTAATTGTTAGAACTAACTAGTTCGCTCCACAGAAAGCGGAGGAGGAGACATGACAGATCACGCGATGCTTATTCAAAGGTGGCGACGTAGACGGATCAATCGTCACGACATGCAGCTCTGCGTCGTCACAGTTTCTACGAACCTCCTCACAATTTTCCTGATGCCTCTGATGGTTCTTTCGTTGCTACTTCTATTAAACAGTGAGTCGACGCTCAACCACAATTTCCTTCTAATCATCGCTCATTCAATTTACTTCACCTGTTTTTTCATTGCCGTTTTGTGGCGGTTCGGTGACAGTTCCACGCCGCAGTTCGTTATACGCGGAATGTGAGTGTGTCTTGTCGATTCAGAATGAATGTAACTTTTGGCAATTACATAATCCGTTGCTGTACTGCTAACCTGTGATTTCGTTTTAACTGCCAGTACAAAAGATGAGTTGTGGAGACTGATAGCTTTTCATTTCTTAAGCCTTACAAACCAGAAAATAGTCATATTGCCGCTGAAAATTTTTTTCGCGAGTTTTCCCCCTCATTTCCATGTTTTTTGAGACCGCCGAACACGAATCGAGCAAAAGAATTGATGAAATTGAAAGAGAACCACCAAATTAACACAGATTTGAGAACCAATACCTGTAGCTATGGAATGGCATCAAATATTCAGTGTGAGAAGCTCACAAACACGAATATAAAAGAATCGTGTGTCTCATTATCGTCAATGCGTTTTCAACTTTCTGCGAGGTACTAGCTCGTTGACACACAAGCCATCTGCAGCATCTCTTTCAATTCCTTAAGTTAAGATTTTAGGCATTTTGACCACTTGCGTGTGTTTTTAATATGAGCACGAATTTTCGATAAATGTTTCTTTCGTGAAATCTTAATTTTAACTTTTTGAACAAAACCTACGAACGTAGTAGACTGTCGGGCATGGCTCAATCCAAAGTGATATGAAACAGGTCACAACCACGAATTTCTCAAAGTTGATCTGCTCTGACGATTGAACTTTCCATTGGGTCGTTTGATCTTGCAGCCGTGCAAAACTACTGACTAGCACTGTTTTCTTTCGATATTTCAAGCCTTGCCTATCACAAAGATAAGCATTTTCTCTCCCTCTCTCTATCTCTCTCTTTTTTTATTTGTCATCCAATAAGGACAGAAATACAGAAAAAAAGCATTCATAGAAGAACACGAAATACGAAGAATATAACATTTCAACAGACTATGCCTCTTCTTGTAGACTTTGGTAGTTTTTTATTGTTCAGCTCGAGGGGTTCGTTTGATCGTAGGGGATTTTTCACCCAAGACGTTGGATCCATCCAGCCATCCAATAAATAAAACAGCAAATCAATATAAAATTATTTGAACTTCTTATCATTTCACTATGTCTTTAAAGTCAATCATTGTGCAGAATATATGTCGTCATTTCCCACTTGTAGCTGCACTAACTCAATTGTTCAACTCTTTCGCAATGGGGAAACAAGCACAACAGTACGTTGGAAAAGGTAAGTTACCTTCGTCATTCGATAAATTATTTCGCCACTCGAATTTATGTGGCGAGCCTCAGGTGAGCACTTACTATTCATAGAATTGGGTTGGATGGACCGTGTAATTGGGGTTCCCCCCTCCACTCTTCATCCCTTATTGATTAACTACGTGTACTTTATTAGTTGCCTTGCATGGTTTTGTTTTCGATAAATGTAGTGGTATCGGCATATTCCACAATTCATGATGTTATTTAACATGACAGTTACTCTTAGCATCAGAAGAAGATCATTTTGAAGGTATGAGATGATTGTAATTGCACTGTTTGGGTCTGTTCAAATCAAATTGGTGCTCCAGTTCAGTGGACCTGGCTTTCAGGTCTTCCCCAGCTTTGTCGTTTACCATAAACACCCAGAGCCTACTGTCAATTACTTTTTCTCTGGGAACAACGTATTTTCCCTTTAACAGATTCCTGAGTGGGTTGCCCTCTTAGCCACTCGACTCTCACCTCTCACCCAGCTGCGCTTAATTGCTCTCAGCTCGTCTCCTTATCCCGTTCATCTTTCCAGAGACCCCCCCGAACTTCACCGATGCCGTGTGAACTATGTATCTCACATATTTGCCACGTAATCTACCTCTATTCTGACAATACGGCCCTCATCTCATTTCCTTCATCATTTCCTTCTGCATATTGAGTAAGAAGATCACGAGCCATTATTACAGGGGCATTATGAGTACTGCGAGTTGATGTTTCGTGACATTTATAGCATCAGAGAAATTGCTATTAATAAACTACGAAAGAAAGATCGGGGGAGGGGGGGAGAGGAGCAATATCCGTATCTGTGGTCACATTCATGATGATACTATTGTACACTGCTTGCTTGGTAAATATTGTGGCATGAATATGAGGAACTCAATAAATAAGGAACGTCAAGAACTGAATAGTTTCTATCTAGAACTGTTTGTTCTGTCATGTTAATGCATACTGAGTGAAAAGTGGAGTTGGTAGAACGATGCGAAGCTTAGGAAAGTTGTATGAGGCATTGCACCACCTATTTTTTCTCGCCAAGAACAGATTAATTGGGCTGTAGTTCTAACATCGATGCGTAAACATTGTTCACATATACATATACCACTTTGGCAGTAACGAAGTATGCTTTTTGCGTTCTATATGTGTGTGTTCATATCGATAACTCGACGATGGAAAGTAATTTGATTGAAAACGTGCAGATTGTAGCGACTCTGAGGCCTCCGTAGCTCTGAAGAAGGGAACCACGTTGGCGCGATACGTCCTTCTGTTGAATTCTGGTGAGGATTACATCGTCCACTTGTTCAAATAACTGTTGTGCGTACCGCGTGTCTTTATATTCTCTATCGTATTGCAGAGCTTTGTTTGTTTAGTAAAGAGAAAATCAGGGAGCTCAGGCCGCTGTTGAGCACCATAATCGACAAGTACTCAGAATTGTTGGGAGACATTACACAAGTGAGTTACGAAGTACATCAAAAAAATCTTTAGTCATTAACGTTAATATGTTTGTTAGTAAGTTACATGGGGGAGACGCGATGGCCGTGAGGCCTTCCAAGCCAGGCAGGGATAGAACCTGCAGACTCTGGTTCGATCCCCGACCAGACACTCCCCCCCTCCTAACACAGGGGGGTGAGGCAATGCGTACGGGCGGCGGCTGGGACGCTAAGCGGGCCCGCCAACGGGCTCGTTGGGGAGTTAGGACACAGGCCTAACGAGGCCACGGCGAAATGCCACAGGTCTTGCAGCTCTGGCGGAGTCCTATGGCCCGCAGCTGCCTACCGCTTCTTCTTCCAGTAAGTTACGTGCAGGTGTGAGTGCTTAGTGAGGGTACAATTTTTTTATTTTTCCGTTTGTAAGGCGGTGGACGTATGTGGCTAGGGATCCTACCCATGTTTCTGTGCCACGCCATTGAAGGTCTCCTCAGGAGGCTCATGGAGACTGACTGCGTTCCTTATTCCTATGTAGATGATCTGACTGTGCTCATCTTCGTGTCATCCCGTCGAATTGAGCCAAAACCCACCATGTGCTCAACATCATTACTCATTGGTGTGAACGTGTCAAGATGCAAGTGGCTGAGGAAAACAAGCTAATCCTCCTGAACAGAAAATTAAATAGCCCACCGTCAATACGCTATCGCAGCCACAGTCCCCTACTTGGAAAGCACGTCGACTACTTGGGAGTGCATATAGGCTAGAGGTGGGGCTTCAACCAATACCTACAATCCCTTAACAAAGCCACTTGGGGTGTGTGTTACCATGCCACTCTCCTTATGTACTAGGCCATTCGTCTAGGTGTGATTGAATACTTTCGTGGTCTGCGGTAGCAAACTCGATAAAAAAAGTGTATTAGCCCAATCCCAGAGAGCTGCGCTTCTGAATCGCCAAGGTCATTAAGACTTGACAGAAGCACTCCTGGTGATATTGTCTAGTAGCTTCTTTTTTCTCAAAGACTCCCATCGTGCACGTCTTGTGCCTTCAGTGCGGAGGAAACAAGAAACCATGTGCTGCTCCACTGCAGCTTCTACAACAGTGAGCGATGGTTGTTGGAAGTGCACACAAAGCTAGCAGCATTGACTGCTACAAATCAAGTCTATAACCATCTTGCCGAGTTCGCGAAGAAGATGATGGCAAAGTAATGTGGTCACAGTTCATCCGTATCTTTGATACTTACCACCCAAGTAAATGGTTGGATCAGATCGGAAACCAGATTAGTAACTCCTCCCGGATGGTATGTGCTTCCTCAGGTCGTCAGACGTCCACGTGGTATAACATGGGCAACAACCAACGACCAAATACCTGCCGTACTTCCGCACATCTGGCCAGCCCCTTGCAAAATAGCGAAACCGCAACTTCCATGACGTAGACCGACTTCAGGAACGCTCTGTTGATAAGGAAACATACCTGTCACGCCGTTGATTATTAGATTCATCCTGATGGAGAAAATTAAGGAAGATGGACTCTTTCTTGACCTTCAAATTGTCTACCGTGCACTCAATGCGTGTAAAGACCATTTAATTTTGGTTGGTTGTGAGTTTTGTAAAGGAAGAGGATATAGTCTGCATCTGTTTGGGCACCAGTTGCCGCTACATCAGGCGATGCACTGGTGTTGCCTTACCCAGGCCCTTCAATCGGAGAATATTCATGATGAGCAGGAACCCAACCTAAATTAGTCGTGAACTATATTTCACTAGCCACTGGCGTTAATTGAAGCTTTTCTTCTTTTTTGGGTATTTTAAATGGCTGCCTTGTTTCCCATATCAGTGTGCTGCCAAAAAAAATTGAGCTCCTTCCAGACCTCTAGATTTAAAGGGTGCCTCAGCACATGGGGCTGTGGAAAGATTTGTGGTACGTCGCAAAATATTCCTTCTCGTGAGAATATATTAAGGTTATTAGAGAATGGAATGAGGGAAAATTAGCTCGTCTGGAGGGTTTCATGTCTGGAGCTTTGATCGTTCATTACTGTTCACGAAAAAATGTCGTTTGTGCTAACAGGTGCTTGCAATAACGAAGGACTTTGAGGAGACAGATACTCTGTTGTAGTTTGGTCATTTCCTGGCAAAATAAACCCAGGTCCTTCAAGCTGTGACACCGTCAAGTTTGAATGATGTACAGAAGCAGAATATTACCATTTTGTTTTGATTAAACATTGATATTCAGCAAATAGTATGGCTTATTGATTTCAAAATGATACAGTAAATACTTCAGCGTAGTACAGCAGTTCATCAAAGGACTGTGGAGCTTACTCGCAAAACACGATGACATTTTAGTGGAGAACATCATGTTTCGACGACCCTCTTAGCTATTGACTTCCCTCAGCTGTGCGGAGTAAGGAGGAAAGTTATGAAATCGGTTGACGTTTTTTCGCATGCACCTAACTGCCAAAAAGGGGAGGGAACGAAATGACGAAATCACTACACACGAAACCCGGCCCGTGCCTCAGAGTCTTCTTTATCTTGAAGCAGATATAACTGGCTATAGTCGGGAGTTATCACATTGAAGTGAGAATACCTTCTCATAACCAGACTTTCAGAGGTATTGAAATCTTGACACATAGAAGTCTACGTTCCGAGTTCTCCAATATCAGTATTAGGTTCCAAGTGGCATGTATCCTTGCAAAACCTGAGAAGTCACTGCTGGACATCTTCTTTTCTTAGTTTTCATAAGCTCCTCAAAAACACCAATTGAGAACGTCTGAATTAAGGTTTCTCAAATTTGATATTTAGCCTGCAGATCACTATAGGCCATGAAAGTTGGGGTATGAGCAAGCGGTGCAAGGCCAGCTATAGTTATCACAGCGATCGAAACACCAAAAAATATTTTCTGAAAAACTGCTATAACGATTTGGATCACATTTTTTGGTATGGACAGTTGAAAACGATATGATGACAGTATATAAGTGAGTAGGGGATAAATGACTGTTGAAACGGGTTTTGAGAGTTTTGACCCGATTGGAGTGGGGGAAGAAAACCACGCCCCCTGGCCAATTGTACTACAGTACGAGGTTTTTGGCCATCCCCTCCCCCCCGCGACCGATCACGTTGTAGTACGGCCTTTTTTATCCCCTCCACCCCACCCATTACCCCCTCCACCACTTTTTCCAACCAACCGTACTGTAGTACAACCTTGTTTACCCCCACCTTCCAGCACCAATTTCTGGTAGTAGACCACCTCTCCCTCCATCAGCCTCTCCCACCAACCATTCACGTTATAGCACGACCTTTTGTTCCCCCTCTCCATTTTCTAATATGTGTGTATTATCCACCTCGCCCACATTACAGTACTTACCATTTCCCCCTGTTCGCGCCAATATGCGAACCTGGTTAAAACAAACCCGAAAAATAAAGTGGACGTACGAGGTCAAAGAAAACCCTTGGGAGAAAATTGAAAAAAGGTGATGTAAAATAAATGCCAAAATAAAACTGCTTCTAATTGATCAAAATAAAAATCCAATAGAAATTAAAACCTAAAGGAGCTCCGTTACAAGAAAAGAAAAGTAATTTCACTTAAAATGAGAAATGATAACCAAAGAAACGGCGTAAAATAAAAGTCAATTGCACGATGCTGTGAAGAAATAAAAGGAACGATCCGACCTGGTGTGAAGTTCTAATGACGAGGGACGATACGCGTCTGACTCGAAAGCTTCGCCCGGGCACCGACCAAACAAAAATAAAAATGTTCTCCGAACGAAAGTCAAAATAAAAGAAATAATGACTATGAGGGTGAGCTCAACCCTAAATAGAGTGCACGATTTTATAGAAAATTCGGCAAAGTTGAGAGACGACACAACAATATGCGGCTCTTGGCGGCGAACGCAACTCGACTGTTTGACGCCCCTGGATCCGGCAAGTGACTCACTCTGGCTAGGATGATGCACTGTATCCAATGAGCCACCAATGAACCGTTAAAATAACGTAAACTTGTGGTATAAGAGGGACAGACGAGACATCATCCTTGTGGGAAGCTAGAGTGGTCACATGATCGTTCAATCGTTCGGCTCATCAACATGACGTAATAGCAGCTGCCTCTGGCTCTTCTTGTTTGGACGAATGAAGAGAGCAGCACGATATCGTCAAATGTTTCACGAAAAGCAATTTTAGGGCAGTTTTCTCTTCTTAAATCTGGCTCATATGGTACTAGTATTCCCAAAACAATTAGGATTGTAGTCCAATACACTAACTATATGTTTAATAGTGGTCCACGAAATCAGGAGCAACCGCAGAAGTTCTGGAATCCAAACTAACGTCATTTTCTTGACGTTGTCTGTTTTCGCAGCGTATACCACAACTGTGGACAGAAAACCATCTCCGAAAAACTACGTTGGCAGTCCCACTAATAACCAACATAGGAGAATTTTCAATGAGAGTTGTTGCAGCATGTTAATAAAGTCAGTAAGTGGAATCAGTAGCTAGAAAGCGCGTATTGTGATGCGTCGGACTAGATATATTGTAACGTTATCTCTACAAAACTTCTCGCTAAGAGCTTTGGCAAAACTCTCCCCGAGCTTTAAATCACCCTGAGGGCGCGATCCGAAGAATGTTTGAACGCGTTGGTCGCCAAGGGTCCTCGTAAACGATGGTCAGATAACGTTGTCCCCACGGATCCTTGAGGGCTCCGGAGGAAGTAAATGTACCGCATAATAAGGTCATACATTCACGAGAAGATCAACCAAAGGGTCATCGGCGATAGATTAGGACGACTACTTGACCGGGTCTGTTAGCAAAATATGACATCGAATCCAAAGTGAATCTGTGTAAGCAATTTTCGTTTGAAAAATGGGGTACTTTGGTGATGATGGTGTTCCAACCCCATCGTTTATCTACACCTTTGTAATAATACAGAGACTATCTAAATTTGGATACCGGAGGCATCTTATTCTTATTCTTATTAGCCCCAGGGCTTGCGAAACAAGGAGAAAAGTTAACGTTTCAAAGACGTCTGAATACAAAACATAGCAACACACAACTTTCCTTAGCTCTACGTCAATTCACTTGTGTTCATGGTTTATTCTACTTACTCCATTTCTGTATCACTCAGTTCGTTTGAATTTGGTAAAACACCACCCCACGGCGGCAGAAAGCGGTAGCGTTTACAGCTCCAGAATTTATTGTGCTTATCGTGCTCATTCCCGGACCATTATTGAACAATTGTTACACAGAAAATTAATGAGACTGTAAACACGAACTTTTTGAAGAAGGATAGTAATCACTTTGGCAGAGTTATTGGGTAAAAACGTTTCCTGGTAGTTGAAAATCAGGAATTTCTGGAGTGAGCCCCATCTATCTCATGAGCGTGTTTAAACGTAGATCGTATAGATAGGAATTGGACTATCACACCAATTTTTTCAAAGAGTCTAGTAACATTTCAGCGGAGTTTATAAGGAAGATACCGCGCTAAAATCGATTGTGGTGGAATATTTTGGTAATTTATTGTGCTGCTCTCGTCTTGAGAGGTGTCCATATCAAAAGTGTAACCATTTTTGAGAAAAAAATGTGTTGTTTTTTTTCCGTAGAGCATGCGTGACTAGTCCCATTGTAACTGCGGCCATATATGGGCGTATTGTGACACTGGCACTTTCTTAGTGGTATGTACGCCGCCCACCTCAGGAAGCCAAGTATGTCCTTCACCGCAGATTCCACTATGATTTGGGGTTCAATGGTCCCTTGACCGAAGAATTCGAAACGTTTAGCTGCCAGGGCAGGGCATAGTATATGATCTGCCGTCTAGTCCTCCTCGCCGCAAAGTCTGCATTCGACCGCCTCTGAGATGCCCATCTTGTTGAGGTGATATCTGAGTGGGCAGTGTTGAGTGGGGTAAAGAAGATTGTCAGCACTCTCAGATCCAGCCAAGAGACTGTCAGCATCGCCTTTGCCCTTTGACAGGAAGGCATAACGAGCCTTTTTGCTTGTCTTAATCGTGGCTGGCGATGCCAATGGGCGCTGTTTTCCTGTATCTCCCATCGAGCCACCGGACGATTCACGTGACTCTTCGTCATACCCACGTATGGTTCAGGCCTGCTGGGTCTCCTTCATGCTCCCTATGAGCCGGTACCCAAATGAGGGAGAGCCTGTTACGGGCGCCGAACGAACTGCTTGAGCGCATGGAAGCATTCCTATGCCAGCTTGGACCTAAAACTATAGGCTGAAATAGCCTTTAAGGCGGCCTGGCTGTCCGAGAATATGTAGATCCGCCCACCCTTGAGTCCTTCAGTCAGGATCTCTTCCGTGCAGATCATTATAGCTAGGATTTCCGCTTGAAATATCGTGGCGTACTTCTCAGCGGCTTGGTGAGACTGTAGTTGGGCCCTACGATGCCCAGTCTAGCTCTGCCTTTCATAACCGAACCATCAGTATACCACTGCATGGCGCCCGCCTCAGTCCAGAACGTCTCCTTCTCCCATCGTTTCCGTAAGTGGACGCTAACACTGAAGGGCAGCCAAAAGTTCTTCCGCTATGGTGGCCTCTTCTAGCTTAAACTGTCTAGTTATTCCTTAGAGGCTTGCCTCAACCCTGGTAGAGATGGCCCCTGTCTGCAAAAGCCTTACCGCTCCCATGTAAGCAGTCCTCTGTTGTTGTTTTGATCACAATGACAACTGTAGGTAGTTTAAAATGGATTTTGCTCATATTTTTATTTTGGCGTTCCATGATGACCTGGAGGCAAGATATCAAGTTTGGGCTTATTTGGTCACACAGAAACGCAGACAATTTCTCAAATAGTGTATTTCTGACTCAGTAGCGTCTGCAACGTAAAGATCTGGGGGGAACTCAAAATCAGTTTTTTCAGCCGATTACGTAATTTTCCTTACTACTTCGTACACCCAAGGAAAGTAAAACACGTCATTCAGGAAGAGGGGTTGTGTGCGTCTCTAAATACGATAAAGAGATTACATCTCGACAGAATCAGCTTGGTCAGAATGAGATTATCAGCAGCATCAGTTCAAAACTAATTATAGTTACCGTAGTTATCAAAACACCACATTTTTTTTCCAATTAACCACCTGTACAATAAGAGTTTGATAACGCTCACAAGATAACAAGGAGCAATCCTCAAAATTCCGGAAGCCCAGCCATCGCCGTTTTACTTACAATTTATAACAGAGCACCTCATAATTCGAAAACAGTAAAATCTGGGGCGTAGCAACACACAGCTTTCCGTAATACCAAAAAAAAACCAAACCAAACCAAAGTCAAGGACCTGCTGTATATACAGGTTCTGTATCTTCGTTCAACTCTACGTAATTATTTATGGAGAACACAATGTAGCTACTAGTTCGTTGAGAGTAGTTTTTCGGAAATTTTGGATAACGGTAAATTAATATTTCACAAATATCTTCTTCAAGCAATCGTGGCTCTGAACATCTTCATCATGCTCGCAGTAGTTGATAAGTACAACGCCCTCTGCCGAGCTTGAAGAGCGCCCTTGTACTTTCCTCTGTTTCCGCTTGTGTCCGATTGGAGGCTGAATGGAGCAACAGGCTGAATAAATTCAGGGGAACTTAAGCAACTGCTTTGGGTAGTGAAAAGTAAAACCCCGCAAATTATGGCACAACGGTTCATTATTCTCTTCAACATCTCGGCGTAGTCTCACACCTCCGAGACACATCCCATCCGATTCAGCATTGAAAAATACCAGTAAACAATACGAAACTACGAAAATCACAAATTCCAGGCAATTGTCCGATTGGAATGCCGAGCAGGCGTGCACAACTAGAAACCAAATGGGATTTTTGTGCGAAAGAACGGATTTTTTAGATTGCAGATGAGGAATTCTGATGTCTTCAAACGTAAAGTATCAGGTTTTGAGAGGGGATTGTAAAAACGTGTTCCTGACCGAAAACATAGGTGAATTATTCAGAATGAATAATAAACCAAACGAACAGCTCAATCGGTTTAGCCGTTCTCCCGAAAATCGAACTACAAACACGCGCGCACAAACCCCGCGCTGTTTTTCGGAATCATTAGGATACTTTTTCACTCTCCAAAAATTGCAATTATTCGTCAACACAGCGTGTTGAGCGTCTTAATCTCTAAAACGTTGATGTAACTATACACAAGGTTCTTATTCCCTCACAGCGCACTTCGGGATTTACCCTCCAAAAAGAGGGTTTTTCTTCAACGGCAAAACTTCGAGGATAAAAGACGTGATTCAAGTTACAAACGTCGCAAAGTGCGCATTGGTACAATTTCGCTTAACGATCCTGAAGTCACGTGCGACTTACTTAGATACTTTGAGGCAACATGGACGAAATAAAGCGTCTCCCCTCAGCGAAACATGAAACTTCCCTTGACTAATTAGGTTTGACGCAGGAAGACAAAGCTAATTACGTTAGTCTCTGAGAAATTTCGTTGGATCCAATTAGGTTCTCTGTTTTAATCATGAATCACTTGACAAAAAAGTTCTGTTGTCTTTTTACAAAATTTTTTTTTTTTTCCGCTCACCATCATTATTTTCTCTTCTGCTCGGACCATTGGAAGAGCTATTTCTTAGAACGGGTCAAAGGATTCATTTGTTTTGTCTGCCCATGGCGGAGAATAAAGAATTAGTCGAAAGAAAAATGTTGGGGGGAATCAAGTTTAAATCCCCTCCTCTCCCGAAAATTACTCCGTATTTTTCTAGGGCAAAGCGCGTGACTGTTGTTCCATCTTACGGCTCAATTACTCGCGGACGTAATCTTTTGACTCAGCAACCGACGGTTTTCTTACATTGTTTACGTTTTTACAACTCGTAAAGGGTGGAGATCTTACAAAAGTATCTGGAGAAATGCTTCAAATGTCTACGGTGCGCGTGGCTTAATACAAGACTGAGGAACAATTTACCAATTATTTTGTAACTTCCATTTTCTTCATCGATGCTCACGTTCTGAATCTATTAATCTCCAAGAAGAGTAAACACTGCAGGCTTGTCCGATTTTACTGGTTCCAAAGCTCATCATCAATAATTGAGAAGAAACTCAACGACACTCTGACGATTCCCGGTTGGAGTGACGATTTTTTTAGTTTTGGGAGCGGAAGTTGCAACAGTAGGCAAAGGTTAAATCGTGGCTGAACAGAGTACTCGTTTGAACCCCAGAAACCTCCCTTTCTTCCCTTCTTCTAATATATCGTCTCCTACATCCGAATCCAAAGCCTGTGCAGATTTAGTTTTCAGATATTTCATAAAGTATCGTTTCTTTGGGGTAATTATTGCAAAAACTGGATTATTCTTCGGCTCTAAGAAGTAGAAGGAACATTTATGTGATCGGCTGAAAAAAAAAACCGATTTGTCTCCCGAAAAACACTGTTTGGAAAAATGGTCCGTGAATGTATTTGAGAGAGAATGAATGGCTTGACCAAATCAGTTCAAACTTGATAGCTAGCCTGCAAGCCACCGACGGACGCCAAAATGAGGATATTAGCAAAATCCGTCAGAAACTAACTATGGTTATTATAGTGATAAAAACACCAAATTTTGTTTCTCACAAACAACTACAAAGATTTTGATGAAATATGGACAGCTTTCAATGAGAAAACTATACGATAAATTTCCTATTGGTGGGAAAATGACAAGAGCCCCACAATAAATTACCAAACTATTGATCCGAATCGAGTTTTAGCGCAGTTTTTACTTTCCTTGACTCCACAAAGTATAAAGGAAAGTTATGTAATCGGCTGAAAAAAAAATTTGGGGTTTCTTCAGATCTTTACGTTTCAGACCCTCCTGAGTCCGAAAAACGCTATTTGGGAAAACGGTCTATGTGTCTGTGAACGATTTTTAGAGAAAACCACCGTACCAAATCAAATCAAACTTGATATCTCGCCGGAAAGTTACCATGGGACGCCAAAATGAGGGTTTGGACAAAATCCACCGAAAGTTAACTATAGTTATCATAGTGATCAAAACACCAAATATTTATTTCTCAAAAACGGCTCCAACAAATTTGATTAAATTTTTTATGTTGATAGCTCTCAATAAGGCAATTATACCATAAGGTTCGCATTCGTTGGGCAAATGAGGAGAGCAGTACAATAAATTATCAAAATGTTCGCGGTTTTAGCGCGGTTTTTTTCTCTTAAACTCCGCTGAAATGTTGGAAAGTGAATTGACGTGGAGCTAAGGAAAGTTGTGTTTTGCAACGCACCAGATATTCCCTTATAAAATTCGCTGGAATGTTACTAAAATCTTCAAAAAATTGGAGTGATAAGCCAATAAAATACCTATACGATGAACGTTTAAAAACGCTCATAAAATACATAGGGGCCGCTCCATAAATTCCGCCGTTTCACTTCCTATAAGTTCTCTAAGTGTTTTCCCGATGCCTTTGGAAGAGTGAATATGACCTATTAACAAAATAATCGTGTTTACAGCCTCATTAATTTTCTGTGTACTCATTGCTCAATAATGTTCCTAGAATTCAGCTACCGTGATGCGGTGAAGTTCAACTGAATTAGGTGAAAAATAAATTTAGTTCGTAGAAAAAGCCACACGTCCCCGATATTTGTTCTTGAGAAATCACGTTCGAAGTATTAAAGGATCGATTAAGAATGTGAGCATCGACGAAGAAAATAGAGTTTACAAAACAATTGAATAATTAAAGCAGTTGGGTTATGTCCGCCAGTAGGCAAATTACTAAAGTTAACGTACCAGTTTGGTGAGTCCATCTCCTCTGCCTGGTGAGTTACTGTGGGCAAGCACATTCGATGTAAAGGCATCATCGTCTGGCCGTTAGGTCAGTGACACAAAAACAAAATCCGACACCATTTAAAACACTTCACCAAAGGAAACAACCAACTGACGGATTTATGGACCACCCTTCACAAAAAAGACCAAGAATCGACAACCAACAGATTACTTAAGACATCCAAAACTGGCCTTACACTCCTTTTCTTTCATTACCAACGGATTTCTCTGGAGGTGTATGACCTCCTCCCCCCCCCCTCGACGTAACACCATCCCGTTTACGTTTCTCTTCCCGTATAAAGATCACGACGAACTAACTGACTTAACAGCCACACGATGATGTCTTTACATCGAAAGCGCTTGCCCACAGTAACTCACCAACCAGAGGAGACGGACTCACATAACAGGTACGTTAACTTTAGTAATTGAAGAATTGTTCCTCAGTGTTATATTCAAAGAGACTCATATCCACTCGGGAGTTTTTTCAATTAGTAGACTTTTGCTCATTATAATTACTGTAATTTCACCATACGAACTTGTACTCGTCTGATACTCATTCCATTCGACCCAGGATGTTATAATACCTAGAATACGATACCAAACACGGGGTATTTGCGATTAAACTGCCAAAATTGCGTTTTTGTTAAGTTTTCTAACCGTTTGTTGCCCATAACAACCATGGGCTTCGTTCGTTGGTGTCTAGTTGTGCCCGCCATCTCGGCACAACTAGATACCAAACGGGATCTATACGAAATAATGAACTTTTTAGACAACCTTAAAGGCACAAAACGGCAGTTTTGGAATCCCGACATTGCAGTTTTGGAATCCCGATGTCTTGAAACGTAGAAGTATCAAATTTTGAGGGAGTGTTGTAAACTTTTTCCTGACCGAAAAAATGGATTGACAGAGGTAGTTTGTAGTTCCCTGGGGTTGTATTTTACTTGTTTGACCGGTTTTATTCTTAGGCGCACGTGCAATGGTCAATATCTCCAGTTATTTATCAACGCCATGCGGAATTACAATCGCCCGACCCACGTCCGCACGATTCACGCTACTCGTGACGTCAAATCGAGTTGACGTCAAACTCACATAAAACAACGTATTAGCGAAAAGTACCAAACAAACACGACGAACAAACAGCATTCATCCAGAAAGTTTCCGTCAACAAAGCTTTCAATCTGTAATATGTGATATTAATTACAACGCAAGTGTTTACCCTTTACTGAACAAAGAACGAGTCTCGGAATTGAACAGAGCCGGATATTTACTCGGGAAATAGAAAGCACAACTTCAATGTTGACCCTTTTGTAATTACCCGGTACTCCTGAGGATAATTCCCGGTTTCTTCTTCTTTTTCTTTTTTTGTTACTTCACCCTGCCCTACGAAATAGGAAGGCAAGTTATGTAATCGGCCGGAAAAACGTATTTGAGTTTTCCAGAGTTGTTGACAATTTGAATAATTTGCTTCTGAGTGCAAATGGAACGATTTAAGAAAGTGGTGTGTGTGTGCGAGGGAACGACTTTACTAAATCAACTCGAATTCGATATTCGTCTTCAAGATGAACACAGTATGCTCCACAAAGGTAAGCACGGCATCAGGTCTGTTCCCTTATTTGATGACTGGTCCTCAACCATCGACGAGGGTTGTATCAGTCATGGATACCTGCGGTTTCGCTAACGTGCAAGAGGCCCCTGCAGCATCCACCGAACTCAGACCAGCAGCCCTAGGGCAGGTATTTGGTCGTTCGCCGTTCTCCCGGTGGAGAGCTATAGCCCATGTTATACCACGTGGAGAACCACGAACCATCAGACATGCCTGCATTCGATAGTAGCAGTTCTGTCGGTCACGAAACTTCTGACGAACAAATGCAGGTTCCGGGGGATTCCCCTATCTTTAAGCTTATTGAGAAGCGCTGGCCGCCAAAGGTTGTCAAACGCTCCCCTGATGACAATCAGAACTGCTAAGACTTACTTAGCCTTCGCCAGGAGGGAAACACGCCGAATTTCGACAATGACATTTGTGACGTAAATGAACAGAATAACCTTAGTGGGGATGAACCCATATAAAAAAACTAAATTTGGGCTAGCCGGTAGAGTATAGAAGCAAAAATAAAATGAAGATTCACAAGACGCTTTATTCAGCAATGAAAAATTAAATAAATTCTTGGATCAATTTATGATCGGTACTTGATCAAAATTCAGGGCGGATGTCACAGATATAGTCACAAAAAAAATATATATACGACACTTATAGGTAGGTACCTAATGACCAAAGCCTCGCGCTTGGAGTTAGTATAACGGTAGAAAAGTACTTACAATTTCGATCGGCCGTCGAACAGAATAGTAAAGGTATAGTTATAGTACTTAAGAGAAAAATTTTGTGGATCGGAAAGGCGGGAACGATTCTGCTCAGCAGGTTTCCAGGCTGAATCGAGATGTAGTATTCGTAGCTCGAACCTAAAACTGAACGAGAGAACGGAAGAAATTTCTTATTATCTGGTTTGGAGGTTCTCCAGGAGGTTGTGCAGCAAAACGTGTGTAGCAAACCTACCGGTACGGTATGCAGAGGTAGCTAGACGTAGAAAACTGTCTTTTCCAATAAAAAAAAGAAAATCACTTCGAGAGTTGCTTGAATGCGGTCTCGGGAAACGGCGATAGGGAAACTGAGGAAGAACAAAGAAGATCGGCCGCGTGGCTTCGTTTCTTCATTGATGACGAGCCCTGCAGGTGGCAGCACAAGACGGGGAAGATTCGGAGGCGGCACCGAGAACCACGGACTGGCAGATTTTTTAATTTCACGCTACACATTCTGCGTGAACCTTTCTTTGGTACACCCTTATTGCATGCCTGTGAAGTCGCGGCTAAAGACTCCTTCGAGGGACTGCAACATCAAAACCTCAATCAATCAAAACATTTCCAAGGTTTTGGCTAATACGGAAAGAAGGCTGATGATCGTGGGTCTGACTGATTGCAGTCACTGATTGCTGTGACCGCAATCTGTGAGAAATGACTATAGCAGCACAATCAATTATCGAATGGGAATTCGGGAAGAAACCAGTATTTTTCTTCGAGGGTTTTATATTACAAACCTCAATTTCAATTTTTAAAATTTACTTAGGTTGGGGTAAGAAGCAGAAAGTTATGTTATGCGAGCGACTCAAAAAATAGGTTTGAGTTCTGCTGACTCCAAAAACCACTATTTGGGTAAATATGCTGTGTGTCATTGGAAACTGTTGAGAGAATACGCCTGAATCAAACCAGCTCAAACTGGTGATGAAATATAGCGCTCAGGTTACCACGGCCCAACCCGCCAAAACAATTGAGCAAAACCGCTCAAAACTAAATATAGTTATCGTAGTGATCAAATTACTAAATATTTTTTCTCGCAAATGGCCGAATCGGATTGAAATTCTTGTACATACACCTCCAAATGACATGGCAATACCACAAAATTGTCATTTGTGGGAAAATTATGAGAGTAGCAGAAGACATTTTGACGAAAATCGATTTTAACGCAGTTTTTTTGTTTGTATTAACTACGCTCAAATGTTGGTAGAGTTTCCAGAAAAATTGATAAATGATAAGTAGTTGTGGTAGAATAAAGTAACTGTATGGAAAACTTGTAATAACAGTCATGAGATGTATAGGAGCTACTCCAGCAATCCCGAATTTTCAACCACCACCGTTTCATGTACGACCATTTCTCACAGTTTTTATCCGAGAGTTCTGGGACGGTGATTATCAACTTTCTCAAAAATGCGTGTCCACAGTATTTGTTCAGCGCTGGCCGAATTAGTTGGAATCTTGCGCTTGGAACTAATGCATTTGCAGTTGTTAGGCCTGTAGTCACCTATGGAGCTCTGGTCTGGTGGACAAGGGTGGAAAATAAAACAGTGAAGATGCAGTTGAATAAACTGCAACGTAGGGCGTATCGGGACATTACAGGCCGTATGAGAACATGCCCTACGGCAGCACGGCAGCACTGGAGGTCTTGTTAAATTCAGACCCACTTCACGTTCATACTAAAAGGATGGTGTTTTTCCAGGCTGTGCGTATGTTGGGGTTGGGCCTGATCATGCGTGGGAGGAGGAGTTCCTGCCACTTGATCCTTGACAAGGTGAAGATAGAGGGGCTCGAATTGCAAGTGGTAGGCTCATTGCCCGCGAGGTTCAACTTCGCGTTACCGTTTCGGATACTCAGACCATCACCGCAGCTGCTTCCAGTGAGCACTGAGCGTCATTCATGAGCGATCCAGGTGGAAGGGGGAGTTCCCACTTTTGAAGCTGGGGCCCTGATATATTACGCTGATGTCTCGGTGCAGAGTGGCCTTGCACGGGCAAGTATCTATGGGCTGAGAATTAGACCGGCGATCCCCAACGGGGTTCCAGGCAGAGGTGTGCAGCGAATGCTGCAGTAGGGAATGAAGCGGCAGAGGATCTACATTATTGTGGACAGTCAGGCCACTCTCAAGGCCTTAAGTTCGTATTGTCTTACATCACGGCAGGTGTGGGGCAAGTGGTCTGAAGACCCTGGCCGAGGACAACAGTGTAACAGTGTGTTGGATGCCAAGGCATCAGGGTATAGAGGGAAACGAACGGGCTGATGGATTGGCAAAGAAGGGGTTGGGGCAGATTCCTGTCAGTCCTGAGCCCTTTGTTGGGACTACCAGGAGCCATCTACGTAGAGAGGTTGGTAAATGGGAGGATAGGTGCAGGGCTGCCCATTGGCAGGGGGTGCCCGACTTTAGACAGTCAAAACTCTTCATCCGACTCTCCAAAGGGAGGGCCAAGGAAATGCTTGCTCTGGGAAGGAAGGATATGAGGATCATATGTGACCTATTTACAGGTCACTGTCCACTAAGGTACCACCTTGCAAATATTGGCAAGCCTGAGGTACAGGTATGCAGGTTCTGGGGCTAGAGACGGCAGAGCATATGTAGTGCATATGCGATGGACTCACGACACCCCACCATCGTGTGTTTGGAAGGCTATCCTTCAGCCGGAAGAGGGGGGGGGGAAAGCAGAACTTGCGGAGATCCTCTGCTTTGTGTGGGGGTCTTGGGGGCTTCTCAGGGACATCCCACCAAGTGAGCTCAGTGCCGTGGGGCCTGGGGGCGGTGCAAAGGCCATGATCTGAGGATAATAGTTTGTATAGACCCCCACAATAGGTCCATTTGTGGTTACAGTGAGAGTATCACCTGCATCCACCGTTTTAAAAAAAAAGTAAAGCGTTGGCCCTACTTGTTGGCTTGTCTGGCACATCGAGTCCACTTATTTCTGACTCGAAGCCCTTTGTCAGTGGCTGCAGATAAGACTCACCTGCCTTCTTCAATTATTTCCTTTGGCTGGTTTTCTCCTGTCTTGGCTTCCCAAAATATTCTCTTCCTCCTCAACTCAAGCACACAACTCTTACTCATTCACACACGTCTATCAGTCACCATATCACCTCTTCACAGGAGCCTCACACCCCATCGGGGAATCTCGGAGCCAAGGATTTGACTCATTACGTTAGTAGTCAGCTACTGGCGAAATCTGTTTTCACTTCCTCCATTAACACTCACTCTGCAGGATGAGACCTTGAAGTTCTGAAATGAAAATAGAAACGTTTGCTGGTTGCACTTTATTTTCACTTCATTCCCCAGAAGTTTGCTTAATTTTAATCCCCCTCCCCTTCCCACCACACCTCATCACAATTTTCTTACGTATCTTTTCTCTTTCATGGCCTCTTTGTGTGTAAAGAGCCGCTTTTTGCTCCAGTCGAATTAATTAGTCGGTTTGTCGGCTAAATGTTATCTTTTCTCTGCAACCCCTCCCCCCCCTACCACACCATCCAGCCAACACTCCCTACACCACAACTTTCACTATTTAAAAGGGTGGTATTTATGCGCTGCAACAATCTCCGCTTGCCGCGAGGTTTTAACAAGAAAAGTTTAATTATCCCCTGAGAGTGTTATATAAGTAGCGAGAGGTGGAGGGTTGTGAGACAGTTTCAGGTGAGTGTGGTTCCCCCAGTGTGAAATGGTTATTGGGGGGGGGGGGATTCCCCCACTCAGAAGTAAGGGGTTCCCCCAGTGAGAAGGAACCTTTGGCGTGTTAGCGGGTTGAAGGGTAATTAGGTTTCAGAAGGGCGGGTTTCTGTGAAACTCGAGTGGCGACAAACTCGGTTACCGCATAAATATTTAGAGGGGGCGAGACTGGTGGAGGGGGGGTTGGGTGTCGTAAAGGTAGATGTGGGGGCGGCGTGGGGGTCCGCCAACTAATCCGGAGCCTTTAGATCCCGGCAAGAGAGTCGAGAGACCTTGTAATGGAATACAAGGTGGTAACTACATTATGCATAATCATGTTTTCCACACGATTGTACGCCAGCCCTCGGGCTTGGCCCCGTTAATTGCTCTCTCCGCCAGCAAGAAACCCGGGGGCCTCCTTTTCCTTCCTTCAAACCCCCTTCCCAGGCAATCCCCTTCCTTTTTCCGTCTAACAGGTCCGTTTTGCTTTCGGCGCCTAATCCAATTAGCTGATACGACACCCTGTAAGTCGGCTGTCGGACTTGAATCGACCGCCCTTGAAGTGTCGTCGATGCGCCGCACATAGTACAAGAAAAGCCGGAGGAGGAAAGTATTGCTATCGGCACGGAGGATCACACTACAATCCGCAATCACTATAATTCGAAGGAGACGGCCTTGGTTTGATTCTTTCAAGGAGAACAAAAAGTAAGTACTACATGGCAGTAGGTTAAAATGTGAAAGTGGATTAGGGGAAACATCCGACAAAAAGAAGTTGGACCATCTCACTTCCCGATTACGCCAACACGAGAACAATAGAAAAAAAATGCGTAGGAACTGGTAGCGCTTAATGTGCTAGAATTTATTGAATTTATTCTGCTACGTATGTCACTTCCTTCATTTAGAAGAATAAAGTATATCTGATAGCCCACACGATGTTGTTGAAGTTGTGCGAGCCACTCCCTCGCCGGTCAAGATGTTCGAACTTTGTCCGTACTTGAGCGCACCTTTGTGCTCAATCCACGACAGTTGCTTCAAGGAAAGCAGAACAGAAGTTGAGAAGCTACTCGTCTATCACGATCTCTCTTCCTTGCATCGCACATGGTATTGGGAACCTTCCTCAGCGCAGCTTCAGCATCGTCCTGATTCCTCAGGACCCCACATCTTTCCAGCACGTCCTCTCAAACAACGAGGCGTAGCAGGGAGGGTCTGCTCCTAGTGACCCCAGGAATTTACTGTTGCGTATTGAGAACGAAACCGAAACCGTTCAGCACATTGCATTAGGTTGGCGCTCAGGCACTCTGTGATAGCAGCTTGCAGCGTGCTGCCATATCCATACATCCTCCCACACTGCCCCGCAGTTTAGCAGATTCAAGAGCGGTCTTTCCTCGGTGTCTTCATCCGTAATCCCTGACCCTGCGTCCACAAGCTCCGTCCTCTTCTGGCTGAGCACTGCACCCTCCAGTTTTCCTCTGAATTCAGGATGTAGCGGGCGATTGCCTCTGGCGTGAGCTGACCAACTGTGTCTTCAACTGTGGACTGCCAGTCTGCCCGCCTCGGGAATCGGAAGCATCATTCCTGCACTGCACACAATTCTTGCTTGCAGCCTTTCCGATTCGGCGCAAGTAAGCCCTAAACGCTCCACATCCTGTTAGAAACTGAGTGAGGTAGAAATCCACTTCACAATTGTATTTGGCGTCGTAATAATAATAGCAGTTTAACACATTATTGATACCAATTTATTACAATAATATAAACTTCAGCCCGTAGTCACACTAGTTGTGGTAGTAACACGTCCAATAATAATTTTAAATCTTTGAATACTTTTGAACTCACAACTTGAAACAAAATAATATGAATTATAACCATCGTCAGGAGCCCCAAAAGAACCGGGCAAAGAAGGTGGACAGTAACATTTTAAGTAGAAGAGGTGGAAGGGGGTACAAGGCCATAATGTTATTATTAGTTGCAGAGTGTGGCGTGCATGGTGCGTGATCAGGAGGCGTGGTTTCTCTCACTGCAAATTGAGCCAACACCGGCAAGGTATTCAAATTTCTTACAACTTGCATGAGATTTATCGATGAGCTAAGCGCGCTACCTGTGGAACCTCAGCGTCGCCGTGAAAAACGACATCAGATTACTTTAACAGAAAGCTTTTGAAGTTAATGGAAAGTTAGTATCAGTTGGAACGATAAATAGTGCTTGATTCGCGGTAACTGAAATTCGAAACCACGTGGGATCCATCTGTTTCTGTAATTTAGAGGAATTAGTTGGAATTGAAGTGGCGTGACACGGTGATAGTGTCCTTTACAAAATGGACTGGACTTCCTTCTGAAACGCCAACGTGCTTTTCCGATACCAGGAAAGAGACAATCGGTAGTTGGCAGTCAGGTGTGGCCTCCAGGGAATTGTTCCGTACGGGGATTTCCTTGACCGGGTCCCAAATGTCACTCGGCTCCATCTCATTAATCAGGTTTCCGACTTATTGCGAAGGAACAAACTCGGGAGCTCTCTTCCCATTCAGCCCTTACAACACTTCACTTCATCTTCCTTCTTCCTCTTTTCACTCCACCGCTTGGCGTGTACAACTGCGCCATTTCCTCTATACGCTTCTCTAACCTCATTTCGAGTGAAGCAGAGCCTATTTCCCCGCCCTTTGCACGCTTTGCCCGCGAGGATGAACTTTTTTCTCTTCTTCCTCCTTTCAACTCCCTGGAATACATTTCGAAGAGAAACGGAATTGTAGAGCTGAGGAAGACGCCCGGGTGTGTCACCAAATTAAATTCATCTTCTCTGAAACAGGAGGCTTGAATATCGGGAGTACCGCACGCCGCGAAGAAATACCGTGCATAATCGAAGAACTGCATGCAGCTCAATTATCTCTACGAGGAGCTTAAAATAAATCAAACCCATCGATTGGCTTCAAATCCACGAGATAGAAGCAGAAATGCAAAACATCGATGGCTTCATAAACGTAAACACAGCAAACCAATTTTCCCCTCCTACTAACAGCACAATATGTATAGGTAACGATTTAATGTTCGATACCAAATAATTAACTTCACTTCCCAGTCCCTAGCATCATCTCCAAAAACTCCTACAGACTCGTCTCTTCATTCAAGTTTCCCGAAATAAATCCAAGGGCCGGTTTATCAATTCTCTAGTTAAAACGTCGAATTGGGACCCGTCGGCCAACAATATTCGGTGTGCAGAAATGGAGGGACTAACATACGTGTATGCCAGACGCTTAGCACTATCCGGCTGTCAAAGTGAATAGGCAGTTATTCAAAGGTGGATGATTAAAAAGTGTGTTACTGAGTGGGCAGTGTGAACGAAATAAATTTACAAATAACAAGAAATAAATTAATCAGTACACTTCCACGGAAGTTGTAAATTGGTTGTGTGGTAGTTGTAAGTTGTAATGTAAGTTGTAGAACTGACAGTATTTTCAACCAAAAAAAGTGGGGAAAAACGCTGAAAATTATGACACAACGGTTTATTATTCTTTTGAACTTCTTGACGTAGTATCATAGGTCTGAGACTCATTCCATTCGATCCAGCATCGAAAAATACCAGTAAACGATACTAAACATGACATGACTACAACGAAATGACGAAAATGACATATTCTAGGCTCCTGTGGGCCCCTGTAGAAAAATCGTACGTCATGAGGTGTCGAGTTTATGGCAGGTTGGAGCGAAACAGTATTGCAAATGATGATACGATTACTTTCGCTGTGTTGTCCCACGAATAGAATAGAATAGAATAGAATAAAACTTTATTCGGAACAGAAATATTCTTGAAGACAGGAAAAAAACAGAATTACGCGCTGAATAGTGTGGCCCGTCTGTAGGTAAACCTGTATTGACGGGCCAGAGTAGCTCCAATATCATAATAAATTCCATAAGTTCCGATATTTTCCCACCATTCCCATAACTGACACAATCAAATTCCTTGACGAGTCCTTTCAATCGTGCTTTGGCTTACTATAATTACTGTAATTTCACTGTTTTCGGTCTGGACGCAGTCGTACACCTGTGAGACTCATTTAATTTGACCCAGCATCTAAAAATACCTTGAAAACGATACCAAACACAGCGTGTTTGCGATAAATCTGCCAAAATTGCGTTTTTGGTAATTTTTTTTAAACCATTTTTTGCCCCTAACAACAATCGTCTTCGTCCATTCGGTTTGCCAAATAGACGGGAACAGCTAGATAATAAATGGGTTTTTGTGTGAATGAAAGGATTTAAGGGGCATACGAACCATGCAGAGCAGCTGCAAACTCTGACTCTTACTGGGCTTGGGGGCAGATGGAGTGGCCATGTCACACCACCTCAGCTGACCCTTGACGAATCCAAGACCAGCCACAGTGGGTGGGACACCCCAGCCAAATGTTTGCAAAGCATGCAGGCGCTTAACGCAAAACCGAATAGTGCTAGAGAGAGAAGGAACATCATGTCCCCCAGATCGAACTGCGGCGTGAATGTGCGCACATGGGACGCTATGTGAGAGGCCTAGACAAGCGAGAACAGCAGAGCGCACCATTCTACCAAGGCTTATCAACTTTCGGACGGTCAACCTCCCGAAAACCTACCCGTAGGTCAGCTTCGGGGGCAAGTACGTCCGAAGAAGGCGCAGCTTGGCAACCAGTGGAGCCTTGGCAACTTTCCGAAGATAATCACCATGATCCACATGGCTTTTCTGCCGGTTACATGATCTGTTTACTTCGTAGAACCAAGAAAAGTAGGATGTATGACAGAAGAGAACAACAACGATAAAGAAGAAAACTCCAACGTCTACACAAGAACATGAAGAGTTGAATGTTGCTTGGGTATGCGAGATTTTTGTGAAGGAAACCCATTGGAATATTTCTACGGAAATTTCGAATGGTGTGGCAGTAGTTGATGCGGTACACGCACAGATACACGGCGTGATTGTGGGTATTGTGGTGTTTGCTACGTGCGCTGCGCAGGTAAGCAAACAGTCCGTGCCTTTGCGAAAAATGCGAAACTCCGAATTCGTGAGAACGTTTATTATATCCGAAATCAGGTTTCAGTTTAATTACTTGTTATAAATCACAAATCCGATAGCGATCGGCGGCGGCCCTCTTCCAGCAACGAACTCGCATTCTTCATGTTCTGACGATATTGTGCTCTGCCCCGCTCTTATTTCTCTCCCTTTCCCACTGGGCCGTTTATTGCCTTCGGATCCGCTCTATGCTTTTTCTTCTCTCTCTCGACCGCGCATCAACTACAGTTAGATTGGCCGCCATCCATTACAAACAGATTTAGCTGGCCAAAGTTCTTTTGTCCCTTTTTTTCCACCCACGCTATTGACGGATCACGATATCCCGTTCCGTCGTTTGTTACACGATCGGAGGAATCAATTTTGGGTAGAATCGTTTTAAGCGTTCAACCATCCACAGCTTGGCGTTAAGCGAACAGTTTCTACAGAATGTCTGGGGAATAGAATGTGCGACGCACGCGTGCCCTATTTGCGACTTGGCCTGAACCCTAGGATGGATGTGACGGCAATTGTGAAGCACCTGTACAAAAAAAAGTATATTTACGGATAAAAGTATACTTTAGATAGGGAGATACACTAGTCAGGAGATAGTCACGTTAAAAATACTGCGCCTGATCAGAATATGTTACTTTAAAATAACTGAAGAAGAGTTGAGTTCCATTGACGTACAACTTATTAATTCTGCAATATGAACTCGACTGGAATGTACTAAGCAGCACAACTATGGATGACGCTCCTGCCATGGCTGGCAAGCATTCGAACGTTGTAAATAAATGTAAGAAGCTCACGTCAAAAGGTTGTCGAAACTTTCTGAGGCGTCAAATGTGCAAGACAATATCGCAACTATTTCAGTGAATCCGATAACTCATCTGCATAAAACTGTACACTTATGGAGCCTCTTGTTTATTTTGGTCTTTCGTGTGACAAATTGATGTCTGTATGAAATTTCTTCAATTATTACTGAAGTGAGAACGTACTGCTGCTGGTGAAGGTTTCTATCTATCTCACCAGTACAACCCACCAAATTATAACCTCATCTTGGTGATGGTTGTTAGTAAACACGAGTTGTAGGGACAATGTTCCAAAACGTCAAGGCTAAAAGTGAGTGCAGTTAACAACAAGGTAGTGATACTTTGCAGCAGATGTTGTTTTTTCCCCCTACAGTCCTGAGATAACGGGTGACTCGGAGGCGGAGAACTGCTTTAAATAGCTATGGTTATCATGTCACCCAGCGGACGGCAAGCGGATGAAACATCTGCCAGAACATGCCGCCCCCTCGCTTCGGAATATTATGCAAAACAGCTCAGTTTCTTCCAACAGTTACATGTCTTCTTGAATTGTTAATTTAATAACCGACTGGAGACTGGGAAATCAGGGGATGGTCTTGTGGCGAGTGAAGGGGCCTCCGGCTCAAGAAGTGAGCTCCGAGCGGTTTATGCTAATTGGTAGGCGGCTCATGGCTTCAGCGTCTTTTGGTTTTCGGAACGGGATGTTACTCCATTTCCTGCTGTTGCGGATGATTGAACAGGACCACCCTTTCAACGAGGGAGGGGCTTGGTAATTCAATCCGTGTTCAAATTCACACGTCGGGATGGCCTCAAATAACGTGTACTGGCTGCAACTCACGTACAGCTGTAGCTGTTCAGGACTTGCCATCATTGGTTCTCAACTTGTTAGCGAATTCCATCTCGGGAAAACCACGCAAAATACAGTTGTGTTGCGCTCATTGAGTTTACTCTGGTTGGTAAGGGAATTTATGTACCTAGCAGATGTGAGCCATGATAACTGAGTTGGCTGAGGGTATTTGCACTGAACCACCGCCCTACCAAAGCACAGTCTACCTTTCCTGCTTCAGTCACAACTCTGGAGCTAATGCTGAAATCCCATTCATAGCAAATTGATGGAGGAACTTACGTTTTGAGCGGAGAGCTGAAAATGTACTCAAATGGTATTTTCCTCAAGGTGTTCCTCAAGATCGGAAACTCAAAAAAAAAATTGCATTTCTTTCTTACTCTGTAAGAGCAAGGAAAGTAAAGAAGCACCACGTTGTTGGAAAGACCATGGAAACATTTGACTTATTTCCTCCTCAAAACTATCTGTTTAAGGTACTTGGGTGGGCGCCATTTTCAACACTTCGTATAATCTGTACACTGATGAATATTCGACTGAGAAGTGGTTTATTTGTCCTACCGTCGATGTGGTGAACATTAATTAAGTAGTAATTTACGTTCGTACTTACGAACGGATGTATAGCAATTTATGATGCATTGATAGGTTCATCTAAAACTCCTCGATCATGTTCCTGAGCTCAGAAGTGACAATAATGCTCCCTCGTCAGGAAATGACAGGGTGGAACTGGGTGTGTTTTTGACTGGCTCGGCCAGTCCTCACTAACGGGGCATTGCTACCGGAAGGTACTCGGAAACCCTCTCGTTTCAAGCAGTTAGAGAGGAAGAGAGTTCTGGAGCGAGGAGAGGTGACAGGTCGATAGGTAGAGTGTCCCCCGCGGGTAGAGACCCTTCATCAAGTAGCCGGCAGGATGCTATTGAAGTAAACAGATTCTGTCAACCGGCGAGCCTGCCCAATCAAACTCTCAAGTACGGATGGATTGAGCTCGCCGTCAGAACAAGGATCCAGCGCACGCCGTCTCGTCGTCCATTTTCTGCATTCACCTGAAAAACCTCGTTGGATTTGAAAGAGACCGGTAACTGAGATTTATGATTCATAACAACGGAGATGAGCTTGGCGAAGTAAATGCTTCAACAGCGATGAATGCGCGGTTTACAGATCCGAACAGAGTTCGCCTGTTGCAGACTGGAGTGGAACCTATGCAAACATGATTTTGGGGGAGAGGGTCTGATTTGGCTGTCACAAGGAAGGAAAAGCATTCGATTGGATGTCACATTGTCAGTATCTTGCTCCCCAACCAGCACTATCTATGAAGTTGTTCCACGACGCCAAATGCTGCAATAGTGAAGTCCAAAAACCAAGACACACATTGGATAAGTGCACTGACCAGAGGTAAGGGGTGACAGTAAGAAGAGAGTAGACTTCACGAGCAGGGAGACGCATGAGGCATCTCATGAGGGAGATTAGGGCAGAAAGAGATGGGTGTGGAGTGAATGAGGGGAAAAATGGGAGTGAGGGGCCGAAGTGAGTTTCTTATACGGCGACAAGGGAACCGGCTTGGTTACAACTGACGGCAGCGAAGTCTCGAGCGAATTGGGGCATTTTAGGTGCCCAGTCAGCATAATGCCCCGGACGAGCCCCTGCTGAATCGAAGGGTTTGGTTCCTCCCGTTACAGTTTTATAAAACGACTCTTAACCATAAAATACGCTCCCGCTTTTTCACCTTTCACAATTACCCAAAATTAATTTTGCACGCCGAAACTATTTCACAAAAGTAAACTTCAGATATTTGTACCAATGCTTTTTTAATATTTTTACAGCTTTTGCACCAGTGGATGAACTTCCCCAGGCCAAGACGAGGAAGTCTAACACGTGTCTGAATCTCGCATTCCGTCGTTATTACCTACAGGCAGAGTTTCCACTTCTTTGTTGTCGCCGTTTGAATTTTCCTAGAAATCAGAGAATAGACATTAGTCAGGTCGAGTCGTGCGCATTTATCACGTTCTCAAAGAAAGTTATGTATTCGGTTGAAAAAACATTCTCGAAGTTTCTTCTGTGCATTCAAGAGCTTTTGAGTGGGAACAAACGTTATATCTAGCCGGCAGATCAGCATGTAACGGCTATATAAACTTATCAGGGAATTCGGTCTTACACTAACTACAGTTTTCAAAGCGAATCAAACACGGCATTTTTTTGTTGTATCTTTCGTTGAATTTATTATGAGAACAGATCTAAACGAGACAAGCTTCGACGAAAATCTATTTTAGTTTATCCAATTTAGATGAATGTGTGGCGCAAAGATTAAGTTGTATCCAAGTGAAGAAACTTCAGAAAGTTAATAATGATTGCCCAGGCCCATATGTTACTCCCAGCGCATTTCATTCATCGTGAATTAACCGTTTAAATTTTCACAAAACAAGCTATTTTGATCGTTATAGTCATCAAATACCCTTTTTAAAAACAAAGAAAATACTGTTACGCGTATGAATAAATTTTCTCTGTGAAGAGGTCCATACAACCGATTTTAACTTTTTTATAGTCGAAGAACGACGAAAGCAGCACAATACTTCATCAAACATTTCCTACAAAATAAATGTTTAATCTTTTTTTTTTCGTATTAATCCCACCAGCTTCGCAAAAAAAGGCCATTAGACGGTAGTCCGTTAAGCTACTTGCCCGATGAGATTTTAATAATGCTCAAAAGGTAATCAGGAGTTCCCTCAGAAGTTCCTTAATTCGATTTTACGTCGTTCCTTCACTTCTATATTCAGTATTTTTCCAATTATTTCGGAACTATTGACACGATTCTTGCTAAAAAAAAAACATTTTGACAAATCTACAAATTACACATTGATAGCTCAGTGAAAGTGTCATAAGCACAACACCCGATGAAATCCGGAACGGAAAGTAGCACCATTTTGTGCGTACGTGTTATAGAGTTCTTATTAACTGAGTCAGAAACAGATAGTTTTAGATAACAACGCGACAAAAATAGCTGAGCGCTCGTGCGGTGTAGGATCGTTCCATGAGGCATCACACCGGCCATTTCTTTCATAGTTTGCTTCTCGTACTTTTACTCTCCTAACCTTCATTGTTTCGAATTTTCTGAAGAAACGTCTTCAGTTGTTTGTTTCATCGTTTCCGATTTTTAAAGTTTACAAATATCTCTCTAATAGGTATACTTATAAAGCATTATATTGAAAGAAGAAAAATGTGGTAAACCATTTCTGTACGCAGAATCGTGAGTTGGGAGAGCCGGAAGCTTTCAGGTTATGCAGGTACTTGGCGTACGTAGCAGGATTTCAATATATTTGTTGGCGACGGCGGTAATGAACATAATTCATTATTCAAAAAAATGGCGACACAAACTGAATGACCTCAAATCGTCTCACACTAATTTTACCAACAAACAAGTGACTGCATTGCCTATAATGCTAAATGAACGAGCGATACCCATAGCTAACACCGTCAAATACCTGGAAATGACTCTCGACACCGAGCTGAAGTGGAAGGAGCACGTTAAAAAGAAAAAAGAAGAACTGAAGATGAAGTTTTTTGCATTGGTTGCTCGGTAGGTATTCAGAGCTTTCCGTGCATAATCAACGGCTTATATACAAGCATGTTCTGAAACCGGTGTGAACGTACGGGATACAGATCTGGGGCTGTACGAAAAAGACCAACATTAAGACGATTCAAACCTTTTAGAATTAAGTGCTAAGGAGTATAGTCAATGCCCACTGGTACATTCGTAACGACCTCCATCGAGACCTTAGAATGCTAGTAATTAAGCAGCATGCAATCAAAAACGAACAGCGACTTCATGCGCATATAAACCCTGAAGCGCTTCACCTCCTAGACAACAGCTACGTCATCCGGCGGCTTGATAGGACAAAACCCTTGGACCTCGTGACGTCACGTGATTAGTGATTCATTGTAGTAAATGGATGCCACCCAGAGTATAGCCATTGGGCTATCAACTCTACAAACTGCTAATAAATGTATGAAAACAAATTAACCTGATGGACCCATAATGTTCAGTTGTTATGTTATTGATATTATTGTTGTAATAAATTTCGTTTAAAAAGAAAAAAAAATCGGTATATTCTATTAGTATCAAACTACATGTACTATGTATGGGATAAAATACGTTTTATGTAAGTTTATAAGTAGTGCAAACACCGACACCACATACAATAAAAAAAAAAACTACAAACTAGGGTAAAAGCACCAAATGTTGACACTTATCCTAATGTTGACACTCCAATTTCAAAACGTAAACTTAAGGTATTGGGACACTGTAGGTACTCGGAATTGGCGTCATTCTGTTGATAAGGTTATGAGATTTGAGGTAGGCCGGCTCCACTAGTTATAATTACCCATATCGAACGTCTGGCTAATATTGAAGCCGGTGACAGCTGGATCAGTCAACCCAGCGACGCCATCGCTATCCCGCAGGTTAGTGAGGTAAGTCAACAAAATTAGACTTTTCAAGTCAAATATTATGAGTAACCAGTTATATATCTATTGCCTGCTCTAATAATAGTGTAAGGAAGAATTTGTAAGCATTAAACCCCTGAATTTCGTTGAAATAGATGGTCAAGATGGGGTGTCATCATTTGGGTTTCATGAAAGGGCGTGTGTCCTAATGTTGACACCTGTGTCAACATTAGGGGAAAATGTCGATCAGGTTGCCAAGGTGATATTTGGGTTTGAATAATTTCGTAGACTATTGAGTACTGACTTAACGGCCAGACGATGATGTCTTTACATCGAAAGCGCTTGCCCACAGTAACTCACCAGCCAGAGGAGACGGACTCACCTAACAGGTACGTTAACTTTAGTAATTTGCCTACTGGCGGACACAACCCAATTTCACTATCCAAAAGTTTCAATTTCTTGAATACTTGGGTAGAGCGCAGAATCGAACGATTTTTCTCTCTAATAGTGTCAACAATTGGTGCTTTTACCCTAGCCTTTCAACATGTTCAGTTCGTTAAAATGTTTAATCAGGTATTACAGTAATTGGGTTCCGCCAGTAGGTAAATTACTAAAGTTAACGTACCTGGGTGAGTCCGTCTCCTCAGGCTGGTGAGATTTTGCGGGCCACAAAATTAAAATACGTGACTATAACTACAAACACTCAACTCGTATTAGTTGATATAAAAAACGTATACCCCTCCATACCAATAAAAGAAACCCTTGACTTCCTTGACTTAGTACAAACGAGACTAAGACAAATAGATAGGACAACTGATAGAAATATTACCAACCTTACAAAACTGACAGTTGGACAGAACTACTATTTAACAATAGCATATACAAGCCAAAAGATGGGTTATGTACGGGAAACCCTACCTCGTCCATATTGACCGAAATATTTCTATAACATTACGAAGAAACTCACATCCAGACGTTAATGACAAAACACGACATAAAGTATTACGCCAGATATGTTGATGATATCTGCATATTAGGCCGTAATAACACTGATGATGCATTAAAGTACTTGAACAATATTTTTAGAAAACCTACTGCTACAGACACGATCATACACTTTACATCAAACCACCCACATTATAAACCAAGTGTATTCAGACACATGATGTGGATACTAAAAACTATCCCACTATCGAAAAAAATTACAAAAAAGGACTTGATATTATCAATAATACCGCACAAAGTAATGGTCAACACCAATAAAACAATAAACACATTATTAAGACAATATGACTCCAAAAAAGACGATCCAAAATCACAAAATACACAGACTTTGACAAAACGCTGCATACGCACATACACAGGACCAAAAATACGCGGAATAACTAACATCTTCCGGAAGGAAGGCATACAAATTGCATTACGTACGGACAACACACTTACAACCTAACTAACTGCAAAGACTGAAAAGACAGACCCACTCGACCAAAGTGGGGTGTATACAATAAATTGTACTTGTAAAAACGCATACGTAGGACAGACAAGACGAAAAATACGGACCAGATATGCAGAACACATAAAATCTTTTAGTAGGAACAAAGACTCAAACTTTGCCGACCACGTCAAGACAACTGGACATGAACCTAACAAAATACGGGACTGCCTAGACTCTGCTGCATAAACCATACAAAGGATGAAAACAGAACATATTGGAAAACATGGAAATCTACAAACAAAAAACTTCAATGAACAGATCATAAATGAACAAATCAACACAAAATGCGACACCATATTCATACCACTCAAAACACTACACAAACGAAAACAACCAACTGACGGGTTTACAGACCATCCTATACAAAAAAGACTTAGAATCGACAATCAACAGTCCATTTAAAACGTACTTTACTTACATTCTTCTCCCTTCATCTCTAGGGGGTTTCCCCAGAGGTGCATGACCTCCTCCCTCCTACCCGACACTCCCCCCTTCACCTTCCTCTTCGTATATTAAGACCGGGACAGTCTTTACATCGACAGTACTCGCCCACAGTATCTCACCAGCCAGAGAAGACAGCCTCATCTACCAGGTACGTCAACTTTAGTACTTTTAATCAGATTGATACCACACACTTTTCACGTCCATCTGAAGTTGAAACTTTGTCCCGAAATGAAAATATTGGCTTTGAAAGAACATATAATAGGCCTAATCTCAACTGTGGTTGCCAATTGATAAAAATCTTTTTTTCCATAGGAAAATAGAAGACTCAACGAATATCTGATCTATCCCACTTTTTGATGATAAGTACTCGCTGATTTGCGATCGATAACACGAAGAAGGGCTTTTTGCTCTCGAGAGAGTGGTGCACTATCTGCATCATCTTTGCATGTGCCCGTTGTCAAATGTTTGATGTCCTATCATTAGCCGCTCACCACTCACTTGGGATGAGGCACGTCAGAGGGTTTAGAGTTTATTGGATTGTGCAGGGTTTCGCGGAAGTATGGACAATTTGTGATTAAGGAGTATTAGTATGGAACATGCTTTACCCTCGACGTAACTGTCACACTGGGGAGGAACGAAATGATGTCATGAAATAAGTGTATGGGAAACTCGGCTCTTCCAATCTCACGCCCCTGGGCACGCCTCTCACCCCAAGAGGCCTCGTTCATTCATTCGGGGATCTATGGTACTTACGAGACCAGTTTAAAAAAAAAATGTTTCTTAGCTGTTCGAAGTAAAAAGATAAGTCCAGTAACCGACAGAGAAAATAAATTTGAGTTCTTTTTACTTAATGGGTTACTGAGTTTGAGATTTGTACACGAACACGATTGGAAGCAAAAGGTTGATCCAGAACAACTCAATTTTGATATTCAGTCTGCACTTCATTATGGAACGATAAAATAAAGTACAAAATTGGTCAAAAATTAACTGTACTTGGATACTAATCAAAACACTTAAACTTTTTTTCAGAATAACAGCTCTAACGGTCAAACTTAATAAATTTATTGAATCAAATCGCCAGCCCACAATTTCGTGTTGTGAAATCGATTGGTCAAGATCGAAATAAACGGTTTTAAGCGTATCATATTTAAGGCATCCCCTGAATTAGGCGAGTACATATATCAGAACCTTGAGAAAATATATTGATGATCAGTCCATTTTAAGTACTAGTCGACACATACACCCAGGTATCTCGTAGATGTCATTCTTTCGATCACCTACCTCCAATTTTTAGCATTCTGAGTGATACCGTTGAGGTCCAACCACAATATAACGACATTAATCCCCGTTTCCGCTCTATCAAATGCCTCTGAACAACTCGAACATTCGAAATATGGTGGAAAATGCCGCTTGACTAGATTGAGAACTAAATTGGCCCCAAATTCGTCTTCGGAGGCACGCCTTAGGCACTTCTCAAGATGGCTTAGCATGCTATTCACTGTCGTTTTCAGCGCTGAGTTCGAATCCGTTGGAGTTTTGTCGCTATCATGTCGAGATCTTTCGCAATTCTCATACTAGGTACTGCAGAGAGATATTTCGCTTGGGTAGAAACAAGTGGCAACCCTGAGTCATGGTGGTGGTTCTGTGATTCACATGCTTCAACTCTGTTCTTCACACTTTTCCTCCGTCCTAGTTGACCCTTGTTCAATCAGTTTTGTCATGTTCTCATGACTAACGTAGCGGACGCGAGTATTTTTTTAGTGTTTAAGAATGAATGTGAACCAGAGGCGTAAGTGCGTGAACAATTCCAATGTTTTTTGCTTCATCTGCGGTTATTTTATGACCGAAAAACCGAAAAAGGTGATTACTCCTTTCGTGATGAAAGGCTACCAGGCCTATTTTGGGATGAAGCTAGGCGATCAGGACAAACCGTCGCACTTGTGTTGAGCAAATGAGATCTTGGACCAAAGGTAAGAGGAATTCAATGCCTTTCGCCATTCCCATGATATATAGAGAACCTCAAAATCATGTCAACGACTGCTTTTTTTGCGTGACAAAGGTGGTAGGATTGTCATCTAAGAACAAGAAGTCTCTGGTTTTTCCAAATTTACCGTCAGCTATGAGACACCCCCAGACACTGATCCACCGATGAATGTAGAAAATATAGTTCTAGAAGAACACCCGTCTTGAAACTGAAAAAATGGGAACAGAGGATCCTCTTTACGAGCCCACTGCTTCCAGCCCCCCCCCCCCCCAAACAATGCTCCCAAGGTGAACTCAATGATTTGGTGAGAGATCTAAATCTTCCAAAAGATGCTGCAGAAGTTCTTAGTCAAGACTCAAATCCAAAAATTTGTTAGCCCCAGGAACCACGTTTTCTTGGTACCGCCATAGAGAAAAATACCTTCTATCCTTCTTTGAAGGGACGGGGGAAATGGTTTTTTGTGGTGATATTGTTGGTGTGATGGTTTTTCTGGAATCGAATACGACGCCACAGATTGGAGACTCTTTATTGACTCCTCTAAATCAAGTTTGAAGGGAGTTCTTTCACACAATGGGAACAAGTAAGCATCTATATCAGTGGCACATTCTGTGCACATGAAAGAAACGTATGAAAATGTGGAGGCCTTGTTGACGAACATTATATACCAAGAGCATAAATGGCTTCTATATGGAGGTTTCAAAATCATTGGGCTACTTTTGGGACAACAAGGAGGTTTCACTCAAATGCCTTGTTTTCTATGCGAGTGGGATAGCAGAGCTCGGGATCAACATTGCAAGATGAAGACGGGGCCTGAGAGAATAGCTTTAGTGCCTGGTTCTAAAAACATCATAAATGAACCCTTGATCGGCCCAAACAAAGCTTTACTCCCTCCACTCCACATTTGTACTGACTGACTCCTATTAAAGGCACCGGGCGATCACGGTCTAGTGGTTAAGACATTGGTTCATAATTCTCGACGTAAGTCGGGGATTGTGGATCAGAGCTCCGGCGCGATTGCTGTAATTTTTCCTGAGAAGCATCTCCAAACTACCTCAGTACACATTAAGCTTGGATTGATGAAACAATTTGTTACCAAACTGGACCGAGAAAATGATTGCTGATCTTGCAATGAAATTGGTCCACAAATACGCAAACTCATGAAAAGTTCCAAGTTTGAAGAACGCATGTTTACTCTTGAAAAAAATGCTTGGGTGAGTTTCAAGTCAGTTGTCGAACGCTTCTTGGGTATCAAAAAAGATCCCAATCACAAGCGACTGGTGGACAATATGCTCACAGCAAGGGTTGAGCTCTGCCCCTGCTTGTTCAAGGGTTGGGCTGTAACATGAGTGTAAAAGTGCATTTTCTTCACTCGCATCTTGATTATTTCCCAGAAAACTGTTGGAACATGGGGTGCTGGAACATTACTGCTAGGAACATGGGGAAAGGTTTCATCAGGATATAAATACGATCGAAGTCAACGAAAAGGAGATTTCTCTCACCTTAAGACCCCGAGACTAATCAGACATTATTTAGTTGCATGTACATGAAGTAAATAAACACGTTGTAATAAATTAGTGAAGTTGATTGCGAAAAACCGTCTCTTTCTATTAATTCTCAGTCCACTGGATCACATTGTAGGCACCAAAGTGAGCCACTTTTAGTTTATTTTGTGAAAAATCTGGTTGTGATAGGAGAAAACTGAACTGATATTCGTGCTCAGCATTAAAAACCCTATTAGAATCACCTCTTAGATTCATAACAACGATCAAAATCTGCCAAAATGCAGGGTTGTTCTATCAACAGGTAATGACTATATAACGCTTTCATCTGATTCACTAATCGTGTCATCCGTGAAGATTTAAAGTAACAAGATTATGCAATGATTCCAACTCTCTTGAGTCAACTAATTGTGCCCTGGTGTTTCACCTGGCTCCTGTATTGTTGATTTCGTGACGTTTTAAATTTTATTAACTCCACGAAAAAGTGGAGGACGATGGCGTGAGTTGTTTCCGCGGACGTTCGGACAGCCATAAGATGTATTGACCAAACACCTGGAATTGGTTACATAATAGGCGTTTAAACTTAACGAGTGCGAAAGGAAATTACTTTGCACAAAGACGAAGTTGTGCTGTCGCTTGATTCATTCTGAAGAAGCCACGGCAAGTTTTCTTCGGACTCCTCATTTTTATTTGCTAATTCTCCACCTCCCAACCTTCTATCGTTTTCCTTTCCTGCATCAAGCTCCTCCGGATTGTTTTTCTGTGACGAGAAAACCAAAAAAATGAGATGATCCACAGCAACTGAACGAATGATGTAATGGAATTCTGAGAGGTGTTTCAACAATTTCTTCAGCTCAACTGCAAATGTACAAGTTTTTGGATAATTATTTGTGGACCGATAGCTAGTGAATACTCTTGCAATATTGACCAGCTGGGAAGGAGGGTCTTAAGATTGTTCTAAGGGAGTTTGTTCCAGCTTTAGTGCGTGCAGTTTGGTTCGGTTCCGATCTGGTTGTGCCATTGGAGGCACTGCAAGCAGTCGGGTTCTAGGTTGTTCCTGTTTGTATTTTGCTTTTTGAATACGTTTTTGTTTTATAATCGGTTTCGTGGTTTTTAATGTCTACTATTTCCAGCCATAAAAAGTAGGATGTCAAGTTTTGTAATCGGACGTATTTGAGTATTTGTCAAGGTGCCCGATTGAAAAGAAACTGCCGAACTAAATCGGCTTCAACTGCATATTTGGCGTCCATAGCACGACGGAATGACAAAATAAGGGTATGAGCTAAATTGGGTCCAAACTAATTATAAATATCTGGTGCGTTGCAACACACAACTTTCCTTAGCTCTACAACAATTCACTTTGTACATGGCTAATTCTATTCAATCAATTCATTTATCACTCCGTCCCTTTGAACTTGGTCAAACAACACTTCACAGCAGCAGGAAGCGGTAGCGCCTACAGTTCTGAAATTTATTGTGCTGCTCGTACTCATTTCAGGGCCATTATTGAGCAATTGGTAAACAGATAATTAATGAGGCTGTATACACGATTTTTTTGAGGGGATAGTCATTACTTTCGCAGCGTTATTGGGTAATAACTGTTAGAACTGGTAGTAAGCGAAACGGCGGTACTTGAAATTCAGGAATTTCTGGAGTGAGCCCCATGTATCTCATGAACGTTTTTAAACACTCGCCATTTAGGTATTGAATTGGACTACAAGTGAATTGGGACTACAATACCAACTTTTTTGTAACATTCTACTAACATTCCAGCGGGGTTTATAAGGAAAAAACTGCGCTAAAAAAGCTTTTCGTCAAAAATTGTGATAATTTATTGTGCTGCTCTTGTCATTTTCCCACAAATGGGAATTTTATGGTAGAATTGCCTTATTTAGAGCTATCAATATAAAAAATTTAATCAAGATCGTTAGAGCCGGTTTTGAGACAAAAAATTGGTGTTTTGATCAGTATGATAACTATAGTTAACTTTCGATGGACTTTGCTCATACCCTTATTTTGGCGTCCCATGGTAACCTGCGGGCTTGATATCAAGTTTGAGGGGTTTGGTCGTTTGAGGGGATTTGATTCGGTCGTTTAAAAACCACTCTAAGATCGATTACGTGGAAAATTTTGGTAATTTATTGTGCTGCTCTCGTCATTTTTCGATAAATGGGAATTTTAGGGGATGGTTGTCTTGTTGGGAGGTATCAGTATAAAAAATTTAATCAAGATCGTTAGAGCCGTTTTTGAGAAAAAAAAATTTGGTGTTTTGATCACTATGATAACTATAGTTAAATTCCGGTGGATTTTGTTCATACCCTCATTTTGACGTCTCATGGTGACCTGCAGGCGAGATATCAAGTTTGAGCTGATTTGGTACAGTGGTTCTCTCTAAAAATCGTTCACAGACACACATACACACACAGACCATTTTCCCAAATAGTGTTTTTCGGACTCAGGAGGGTCTGAAACGTAAAGATCTAAGGAAAACTCAAAAAAACATTTTTCAGCCGATTACATAACTTTCTTTTCTACTTTGTTGAGCCAAGGAAAGTAATAATTATCGCAGTGATCTAAACGCCAACTTTTTTAATGGCTCCGAATATTTTGAAGACAATTTTGTTTCAACTAAAGTTCTCATCCGTGGTAAAATTACGGGAGCAGCATAATAAATTGACAAAAATGCTGAAGGTAGTTACTCATCATAAATCCCGTCCGTATGATAGTAGCATTCTGCAAAAAATTAGGGTGGTCGTCGTAGCTATACGATGAGAGTTTCACGACGTTCACGAAATAGTTACGAAAAACTCCAGAAATTCAAAACGTTTATCAAAAGTTTAACGCGTTTGGACTTAATACTTTCTATGGGAACTACTGTCAACTGGATCCTGCTTTGGGATATCTGTGGGAGACCAGGTGGATCTCACCTCCCTCGGACTCTACAGGTTAAATTTTAGAGCCACCCAACTCTACCCCACCACCAACATGATGTTCGCAAGGCAAGCGCATTTTCCAGCTTTTTCCGGCACTGCCCTGGGTAGAAATTGGATTGCTCGGTTCTACCTAACTTGCCTTGAGGCAGCCACCAACATGGTCCTAACCCATGATGCACTGTCGCAAGGCCGCGGGCTGTGCATCCCCGTGGTACCATAGGGCTACCGACGGTATTTAGGGCGTTTCCTGACCTCAGATTCAGACAGCTTGGACTTACTGTGTTCTCTGGGGTTTGGAAGGACCCCAGTAAGCCTCGGCAGAGTTCTGTAGTAGTGCATCTGGTTTTCAGTCCCCTGAAACTATGTTGACAGTCTCGTGAATCGCCTATGACTGGATATTTCATCCCTAGTCGAGGCATAAGTGTGTGTTTGACTTAATAAAACCGATCGGCAACGTGATCTGTACCTCACCTTCCTCCGTTCTTGTACATTTCAACGATCTCTGGATCCGAAGACTTCTCTAGATAGTCGTTAATAGAGGACATTTCTGGACAAGGTTAAAGTGCCATTCTGACCCTGACACTCCTTATATTCCTTCCCAAGTGTTGTTCGATTCCTACTAAATCCTTTGCACGTATTCCCCCAGGAACACCCTTTCGTCCCCTACGAGAAGTCCTGGTCAGACTATTCAGTCTTTATTTTCTTTAGTTCCTGAATAATTTATTTTCCCCCCATATTCAATATTTTCACGAGAGCATTATTCCTTTCTTTCTTATGTTTGCCGGTACAGAGCTCTTAGTTGCCTTTCTGATGATACCACTGCGCACTTATATAAATACAGTCTACTTTTACCTTTAATTTTGCCGTTCATTTTTCTTCCTTCATTTCTCACATTTTTCAGTTTTTATTTTTTTTTCTCTTTCTCGTTCTTTTATTAACAGACGTAAGATTGAGCGTAGCCCGTAGATACAGGCTACACAATTTACGCCACAGCGGCGAACTTTAATTATTGAAAACACAAGGTATGTCAGGTTATAGGAAATAAATGAATATGAATGACATAGTGTGATTAAATAAGTCTTCTGCGACTGTGGTGTGCAATAGATGCGGTTTAAGTTACTGAAATACGTCCGAAGCTACTATTAGGGAACTTACGGTTTCATCTCCTCTTCTCCAAGCGATGATAACTATCTGTAACGACCACAAAGCTTTTGTTCAAGTATCGTATTAATCCAGCAAACACACAAATAAAACGTATTTATATAAATGGAACTATAGTCGTCGTTAAATCAGTGAATTCAGACACATGACGGAAATACAAGACGACACATACACATACAAGACGAATAAGACACATTAAATCTTTTAGAGAAGTCGAATACGACTCGAACATGACAAACCGTTCGAAAATAACTGGACATGTACCGACGAACGTACGAATCGCACTTCTTCGGCTCATCAACCATTAAAATTTACGAAGGAGGTCGTTGCGGATTGTGAACGAACTTGACGCTAAATCTCATGCGATTGTGCGCCACTCAACGCATCGCATTATGGAGAGCTTCTATTCGTCGATTTACACGCCAAGAGAGAAACTAAACCAACTCTAAGCCCTTTCGCCTTATAATTTCATTTCTCTATCAACAAACATATAACTTTATTGTCTAGAACATTATAGTTGTGAAAATCTCTTAATATAGAAAGTAAGCCTTGGCCTTAGTTTAAATTGCACATGCACGCAGGTGCTATACAGTAGTTGCCCATCTACCAGTAGAGTCACATTAGCCATAATAAAACGTCAACTTAATATCACAAATACAGAATAGAATTGGTAACGAAAAATCCAAACTTATTAATATCCCTTTCAAAAAAATTTGTTTAATTAATTTTTGTGCATTTTTATTTTATTTATTTAAGCATGTATTTTTTAATTTGTTTAATTAGCGGGATGAGAGCATCTTGGGGTCGCTTTATTTTCAGACGCCGTTGGGATGGTAGTGGAGGGGACTGATGGGCAATTTCCAGTATTAAAATATTAGGATGATGATCCATGGAGGAGTGTTGCAGGGGGATTCAGTGGTCACTCTGACGACTCCATTTTGTTTGATTTGTACCTTCTCGATTTTTTGTTTGTTTGTGGCAAAACCCCATGAACCACTCGAGTATATCCAAACAGGGCTGATCAAAATAATGTATTAACGACGTTTGAGCTGTAAAGGTAAGGGCGATCGGTCATTTAATAGCAACTTGAGCTGGCGTATTCTTATACGGAGACCATTTCGTGTATATGGTGTGTCCAAGTGTATTTCGGATTGAGAGTGAAACCTAAATATCTCTCCATAGCGCGAATCGCTTTGCTGAGTTTCCTGCGTTTATCGTAACTCGCCACTTGTTGAAAACCAGAAACCAACTTCGCGTAGAAACTCCAGTACCCGGCCTCGACGGGAACTCACTCGCATATAACATACAAGATGCAGGATGGGCCCTAAGACACTACCCTGTGGCACTTCTGCTATGATTGCGCTGAAAGAAGACGATTCGTTGCCGCGTTTCACTGAGAACGAACCTATTAGGTAGCATTGGATCAGCCGATAACAAGTATCAGGTAAGTTCCCATCGGACTGTTCCAGATAATAGACCTACAGTCACCAACTCCCCCTTGTCACCCGGCATCCTCTCCCAGTTGAATGTGCCTCTTTCTAAAAAAGATCATGACAACGCGACACAAATACAGGGCTGACTTACCTCTTGAATTCATTATACCCAATGTGGCGGCGATCATACGCTATAAACAGCTGTTAGCGCGCGCTTAGCAACGAAGGACTTCTTGTTGTTTTTGTAAACAATTATTTTGGAGTGTGTTGACAACCTTAGTAAAGCTAACATCAATCTACGGAAAAACTAAAATCATTATTAAATAGGAGTTACAACCCTTACTTCCTATACCCAAGACCCCAAAGGTACACTACACAACAGACCCTTGACTTTGATGAACGAACTTTTTTTTCACTCAATACTTTTTAACCCTGCTTTTAAAACAGTTCTTTTTAAGGAAAGGCGTTGTGTTATCACTTCGTTAGGGCTGGGTAGCCATGCAGTGACGCTTCTCAAAGGGGAGTTATCGGCTTCACATAGGTAATCGTGGTCCTTAAGTGGGCCGATGTGATAGCAAGATAACTAGATAGCGTCTATGGTCGGTCAATAAAAATCGCTGCGTCTGCGAACGCGATCGAAATGGAACAGAACGGAACCAAATCGATTCAAATTCTTGTCTTCAGGTCACAACGAGACGTCAAAATGAAGGTATTAGCCAAATCTTATTTGAACTAATAATGGTTAGTTCGTCATCCCTTCCCACGTTCAAATGTTTGGTTCCCACTTAATACACCTCATAATATATAATCCACGTGTGACGTAAACTCACGATTGACACAATGACCGTAACGATGCCAGATAACACGCAAAATGTGGTATGAAAACTGTCTTTGATTGTAGTGAAGAATTGAGATACTGCTTTGTTCTCCTCTGTGCGTTCTTCATCTTCGTACGTTACCTGAAATATTATGAAACAATAGCGTAGTGATATGCTCAAAATTAGCTCGTTCGGTATAACAAACGACACTCTGAGTCCGACGCAACACCCTTGGAAGTTCCTAGTGATGTTTCACTCCAGAGGATTCCAGCACTCCCCATCTTAGGCAATATGCATTAATCTCATAACAACTATGTCCTTGTGATTGCTCTTTGCCCGTAGCTAGGTCTTTCTGAAGGAATTCTAACAACTTTTGGAAAAGTCCAATCTCTAAGGGTATTTACCCACCCCTCTCACTCTACACTTCCAAGCTTCTCCTTACTCCTCAGTTTCGTTTCTCTCAGCTATTGCACGAGTTAAGCTCGAAACTTCCAACACCCAGGTCTCGATCAGAGCTATTTTCGCGGTCCATAACGACCATTATTTTGCTTCTTCTTTGCTCGTGCCAATTACGTCTACCCAGCTCAAAGTGAGATGGTCCATTTTTACTTTCCGCTACCCGAAGGGAAGGAAAGTATAGTAATCGGCCCAGAAAAAAATTTGGGTTTTCTTCAGATCTTTACGTTTCAGACCCTACTGAGTCTAAAAAACCTAATTTCGGCGCGTGGTCCGTGTGTGTGTGTATGTCTGTATGTGTGTGTGTGTCTGTAGTTCGATTTGCGGGAGAACAGCTGATCCGATTGAGCTGGTTCTTTTTTTGTTTTGTTCGTTATTTTTTGTAGACACCAAAATGAGGTTATGGACGATTTCGGCAGATGTGGAGGGGGGTGGGGGACGAAAATGTACCAAAAACTAGGGTTTTTCGCATTTTTCTCAAAAACGGCTCTAACGAATTTGATTAAACTTCCAAATTATCTTCTCCTAATCAATACCTAACTTTTCTTCTCCATACATATCTCCATGAAAATACGGTGAACGGAGATATGGGCCCCTGAAGCAAAAATAGGTTTTTTACGCTTTTTGGCAAAACGGCTTCAGCGATTTTCACCAAACTCACAGGATGTTTTCAAAGAGTTAAAACCTACATATTCTTTTCAATAAATGTTCCTGTGACGGTCCATTGAACAGAGATAAAAATCAAAATGTGTCAAAAATAACGTTTTTTCGAACATTTCCGTAAATTCCAGACTAACTTTTTCACCAGATGTGATAAATCCTAATGGAGTGTATTCTAGTCACCCATACCAACATTTCATTCTCCATAATTATTTCTGTATATATATGTTGAACGGAGATATAAGCCAAGTTAACTCAGAAAAGGAGATTTGTCGAATATTATTTTATTGGTATTCCGATTTTCTCAAAAACGGCTCTCACGATTTCGATCAATTTTTCGGAGTACTCTCAGCTAACTAGTCCCTACATTTTGTTCCGTATAAATGTTCCTGTAAAAATGCGTCGAACGAAGATATAGCGCCCGCCTATGTAGGTGGTGTTCGAACTTAAAGGGGTGGCGGAAAGTAGTGTGTTGCTACGCACCAGATATTTCCACTTTTAAATTTCTCTCTTCTATCTTATTGTCTCGAACACCCTCTACCTCTTGAACAATGAATAATAAATTTGTGTTCTAGTAAGTACCATTCTGTGATGGTGTCCACACAGGCAGGTCAAGAAGTAACAAAAGCCAAGGTACTGAATAGGTGTGCCTTCATCTGCCAGTGGCCATTAAGGGCATCTTTAATGTGATGAAATCATCAGTAATGATTGATGGCCTAAAGGAAGCCGAACTTACAGCTCGTCTTTAAAGTACATCCAGAACCTTGATCGTCCGGAAAGACGTTTTTCTGTTAAGTCAAAGGTCCGTGGAAGGCCGAACCAAACTAATTTCGAGTCTCTCTCGCTCTACCTGAGACAAACCTCGCCTTCTTTGAATCTCGTTTCAGTACGTTAGTCAAATACCCAGTTATCGCGAAACTAAAAGTCACCTGAGATACTAAAATCATATAATTCTGTACTACTGTGCTCAGTTTACGCCAACTCTGTGTTGCTAGGATAACATCTAGTCCTACTTTTCCACCGGCACCTTTTCCTTCGTCCATCACACCTTTTTTGCTGACTTACTAAAAACCGTAGATAATTATTAAACTCACGAGTGGAACGTTGAGCACTTACCTCTCCCATTCTTCCCTTTGCACCAAAAATCACCCACCTCTTGTTACTCACGAAGTCACCACGAAGTTGAGTCCACTTTTTGGAGGTCAACAAGAAAGCGTTAGCTTTTCCATAGAACGTTGGAAACAATACGAATAACTAGTGGTCACGGCTTGAGTTAAATACTTTCAGTTTTGAAGTATTGTGAAGCTCAGAGTGCTAGGGGTAATAATTCGGAAGTAACTGTAGTTAGGGGTAAAGGTCCGCTCAAGGATTCACTTTTGATTGATGAGGTTCAGCTAATTGAACCTACCAATGCGGTATTATGACTCTGGAGCATCATGTTGTATGTCTAGGTGTTCCTGAGTTTAATAAAACGTCATCAACATTAAAGGAATTAGGTTCTTTAACTGTTGAAGTTACACTGTAACACATAACAAAATGGTTGAGAAAAGCTCGTTGCTGATGTTCCATTGACGTTGAAAGTTAGGTTTCCGTTGGCGATTCACATTTCAGCTCCAGATTCTACCGTAACATAACTTGAGATTGAAAGCATCCAACCGAGGTCTGTGCCGCCCCCACGACACGATATAGTTAGGCGAGAAATCGACCACTCTAGCCCATAAAAATTAGTGAACGGACGGTGCGGTTTCACGCCCTAATGGTAAGGTTAGGATGTGTGAAGTCAAGCTGTCATTGGCCAGTGTCCTGTTAGAGAGCTGTTGCCTATGTGTAACCACACGGAGGTGTGACCCAGGGGAATTCGTACAGTCTGGGAGGAGTTCTTAATCTGGTTACCCTCCTGAACTAAATATTTACTTCTACTTGGTAGTAATCAACGCTGAATGGTTTGCCTGCTATCTGAACATCAGCCAGAGGAGAAAGACTCACCTAACAGGTACGTTAACTTAAGTAATTTACCCATTGGCGGAACTAACCCGTTGATTCCCATCTAACTTGGCATTTATCTAACGCTCATTCATCTATCGCGGCAAGTTTTTGTTTAGAAGAAAGATCCGTGCAGAGTTCAGCACAGAGAGAGGGAAGCTCTCTTTTAACTCCATCATGCAATCAATGGCTAAGTCCACGGGTAACGGCCCAGCGATCACTTGGAGTACTTCAGTGGATGCTGCCTTGTAGGCCTTGGATCCACAGGAGCTCTCAGGGATTGGGCCAGTACTTTCCTTTGATTCGCTATGAGTTTGCTACCCCAGTAAATAGTCGTCTAGCAGTAAGCCCAAGTAAATAGCCTCGTACCTGAGGATTATGTCACAGTGGCCACACCTCAAGTGGCCTTGAAAATTGCTCGTAATCAGGCAAACCTTGCGAGAATAGTGCCTTTGAAAGGCTGAATGTGTTGGGTGAAATGCCACATCACACCTATATTGGTTCTTAAGTATTACTTGATACTTGCTTCTCCAGAAGGAGCCGGTGGCAACCAAACGTATTGAGGGTTGGCTATTATTTCCCCTTTGCCTACAACTGAGTTTTTTCCTCAGCCACCTGCAGCTTGACACGCTCACACCAATGGGTGACAGTTCGGAGTGGGCTTTTGCCTCGATTTGGTGTGGAAAATGACTTTGGGCAAAAGGGGAAGCGCAATGAGCTAGGGCAAAAGTGAGCAATGTTGTTGTATAAGTTAATTTCCGCGCGATAAGATCGGAAAGCCAAGGGATTAGGCAAATCGGAATCGGTTGACTGGTGAGAGAGGGACGTAACTATCGAAAGGAAGTTGTCATGGCGAGGAAAGGTTCTCGATAATTTTCAGCATTCTGAATTTCGCGTGATGGCCGACGGGTCCATAAAGCTTCGTTGTACTTATAAAAAATATATGTGTTAAGCCCGGGTAGTGACCAATTACAGTGTGCCGTGAGTGCTGTTGGTAGCGAACGATCATTCTAACGACCCTGAAGCTGATGTGGGTCTTGAACGCAAAGAGATTTGTCACATTGAGACACATATCAACATTAATAAGGAAATTATAAATGAAAATATTACGATGGACGACATCTATCACAAATAATTCCACTCATTATGTTTATCGCACGTACTTTTTTTTTAATTTAGAAGCAGCATGCGAAGTGGAAGACTTATGTTGCCCAAACTCAAGAAGTACTTGGCAGACTTCATCCAGCGATATACAGCTAACTTTGACGACGACAAGAACGAGGAATAAGCTTTATTTACCTATCTCATACGTGTATTTCACTCGCTGTTCACAAATATAAACGCATTTACCCAAACCCAATCTTTTTTCTCAGAAGTGTGTCAACAGCATTGTTCGGGATTACCCTGAAAACCTTGGTCAATAATTCGGGTTTTAGGACTTCCCTGATACGATTTTCTCATGGACTCCAGGTATATACGGACTCTCGTTACCGCCCCTTAACCATCCTCGTCTGAAGAGCCCTCTCGTCCGCCGTGCCCTATGTCAGTTCGACTAAGCCGAGTCTCTTCCGAATTTACCTTGGTGCATTGTTCACCTCTTCCTGTTTTGCATTAAACATCCGTTTTTTTGCCCCAAATCATGAAATTTTGTGATTACGCCACTTAGTGAATTGGCTGTACACGGACTACCGAAGTCCGGTTGTTCACAAAAGCACGCAGTCAGTTTTTTCTAATGTGGAAAGATGTCGGTTCATGATCGCGGGTTATTACAGTGGTGTTCATGGACACGCACTCTGGCGATTTTTTCTTTCCCAAAGGGTTAGTAAAGTATAGTTATCGTGTCAAAATCGTGGTTATTTTTTGTTTATTATTTTTGGTAGACGCGAAAACAAAGTTACGGACAACTTTCATCGATCAGAAAAGGGGTGAGGGACAAAAGTAGACCAACAACTAGGGATCTTCGAATTTTTCTTGAAAACGGCTCTAACGATGATTTTGTCTAAAACCAATTTATCTCCCGCTAAATTCCATAAATATCTCCATGGAATTACGATGAACGGCCAAAAAAGCAAAAATAGTTTTTTTTACGCTTTTAGATATAACGGCTTCATTGATTTTCACCAAACTCACAGAATGTTTCTAAATAGTTAATACTTATGTAATGTTCTCAATATACGTTCCACTGACGCTCCACCAAACTCACATAATGGGGGTTGCAGAAGTTGCGTGTTGCCGAAGAAATGTTGCCGTTGAAGACGTGAATCGGGGCTGATTGCGGGAGCGCGTATTTTGAAATGATTACTGGTTTCGCAACTTTCCAACGTAAAATTTGGTTTCCTGAAACATCTTATTACATAACTCCGCGGAGGAAACAAGATATTGTTATTTTGTGCGACTCGGAGCGGCGAAAGTTGACGTGCGGTTGGCGGTTCCGTCGCTTCCATTTCTCCTTTGCGCCAACCAACTCAACTCCCTCGCTCCAGTAAAACCGCCGGAGCCCTTTTCTGCTCGTTGCTTTACAGCACATAACAACCCTCGTTTGGATGCATATTCAACGTCTCACGTTATTAAACGTCTACGGTTATTTTGATGGAGTGAAACGAGTGGCGAAAAGCCTTTGCGCTCAATTCTCATTAGAAGACGCGCTCCTCGTTCATTTCAATATTGCAGCAGAGAAGCTCCTCGTTTTGTGAGCAACCAAACATCTTCTAAGTGTAGAGTGAGTTCTAAGTAAAAACCACTTTCATTATATTCTCAAGCCCCCCCCCCCCTCCCTTCCGTCGCAGCAATTACATCTTGCAGCTCCTTCGCTCCGCACTAGGAAGACACTGCACACTTCAACGGCAGAATCGCTCGTGAAGCATTAACGGAAGGGCTTGCAGTTAATTACTCTCGTTAGCGTTACGTTGTAAGGAGCACAGAAAAACTATGTAACGCAGAAAAAAAGTTGAATTACCTTAAGATCTAACGCAATTTAATTTTTGTGAACGGAACCATTTAATAAACTAGGTTTGAGCTCTCGTTTACTCAATAGTAGAGTAGAACTGCGCAAAATCGGCTTGCATTTTATATAACACAAAATATCTGGTGTGGCGCATCACACAACTTTTCTCAGCTCCAGTTACACTCGTAATTTTCGTAATTTTTTACGATTTAGTAATTTTCGTATTATTTACAGAGGGCTGTGAGCTAAACTTGAATTCTCGAGAAATGCCCAGAACTCGGGATCTTCCGTTGGAGGGTACTGAAATAATTCGGTCAGAGCTGGGACGAACAACTTCGTAAAAACTTAGTAAAACATGGCACATGTGGAAAGTGACACCACTTAAAGGTTCTGAAATTTGTGCTAATTATTCATTCGCTTATTGTTTTAGGATTAGGTCAGTGTCAATTTCAGTCTTCATCTTTCACCACTGTTACGCGAGGCAAAAAATTCAGCTTTACCTCTTAGTGATGAGTTATGTACTTTATAATTATAAAGAAACCACGCGAAAGATCAATGTTATAATTCAGCGCCTCAACAGGCGCAGTAATAGATAAATGGGATCTCAAAATGAGGTCCAAGCCAACGTGAAATTGAGACTGACGATTGACATGATTGTTCATATTGTCTAACTAAACAGAGTGTGTAGAATCGACTCTTCATCTCAAACGACAAACTGCGATGCCGACTCAATCATTTCTGAGCACAAAAGCTCGTCATGCTTGAAAATGGAAACTAAATATATAATATTTGAATTAGAAGGAGGGAAGGGGGGAATCAAACTCACACAAACAGTTGATACATTTTTTGGAGTCATTTGTCTTTGGCTGCTGGAAAAAGGTACACGCTGTCTCGGAGCAGTAGCAGCAGGAGCTGGACCGCCTCTGGTTATTTAATTTTTTGGGGACGTAGCAAGGAGAGTGTTCTCCTAGTGGCCCCATGAATTTACTCGTATGTATTGAGAAGCAACCTGGAATCGTCCAACACCTTGCACCAGATTGGCCCACAAGGCTGAGTCCTCCACAGCCCACTGTTGGCACGACAAGACGGCATGAGAAGCATCATCCAACATTGTCCTGCACTCCACGGGCAGTTTGTGCTTGCAGCCTCATTAACTCAAGGAGGTATAGCTGTAAATGCTTCATGTCCTATGAGGGACGGGGGAAGGTAGAAATTCATCTCATTGCGGCGCCCAAGTTCTGGAATCAGCTGACTGGTACACCCCTTGGTAAGAAAAGGTGGCATGGGAGGCATCGTAGACCATTGCCCTACATTACAGGAGTTTGAAATTGCTGTCTTACCAATTCGGCGCAGGGATGCCTTAAATACTCCTTGGAAAATCCCCGTTTGTTGCACAATTTCCATTGCAGGCAATACTCTCATTGCGACCACAACCGGGACTATTGTAAGGGCGTCCACGAGCCTCTGCTCCACCCCCGCAAAAAGCGGAGGACATCTGCTAGTTCTGCACTCTTTCGGCTGAAGAAAGGGCCTCCTAAACACACGACGGCTGCGCGTTCATCACCCATGCTGCACAACACATGCTCTGCAGTCTCTAGCCCCAGCTCGAAGAACCAGCATACCTGTACCTCACACTTGCCCATATTAACAAAGTAGTACCTCAGTGGACAGTGACCTGTAAACAGGCCACATATGATGCTCATATCCTTCCTCCCTAGTACGAGCACCTCCTTGGCCCTCCCGTTTGGAGAGTCGGATAAAGAGTTTTGAATGTCCAAGGCCAGGCCACCCCTGCCAATGGGCAACCCTGCATCTATCCTCCCATTTGCCAACCTCTCTACGTAAGTGGCTTCTGATAGTTCCAACAAAGGGCTCAAGGCCGACATAGTAGTTGCACACTATTTCCATTAGGCAGCCTGTGATTCTGGGCCATTGTGGGCGTCACGGTATATCTAGATACAGGAGTAAGAACAGGCTCGTCGAACAATACCACCCGACATCTATTTTAATGACTTGGTTCTTTCTTCCCAAAACAGTTACAACTATCTGGGAGTTACTCTTACTGCGCCTTACTTACCACAATTATATTACTGATTTGATTGTTAGAACGAGGAATCGCACAAACCAAATCACTCCTCTACAATCCTTATACCTCTCTGGCAAATACGGTCCTCATACACAAATCCGTCCTGTTTGGATGTATGCTCCACTGGTATGAGGCACGAGTTCCAAGTCACGATTTAAGCGACTAGAAAGTCAACAAAATAGCCTACTTCAACGTAACATCGTTCACGCTCTTCAAATTCAACTATACATTTGTCTAGACTCACCTGCGACGACCAGGCTTCAGTGCATGGAGAAATTTGTTTCGACACATTCACTCCACCTAAACCCATTTGCTGCCGGAGGGTTCGCCCCTATTCCTCACTCCCCGA